>CM017781.1:67736737-68457805 GCA_008121275.1 Drosophila lowei
TGCAGTTCGATTGTTAGTTATATTTTTAATCTTAATTACATTTTTAATTTTGCCGCTATTGGCTCTCGACTAGAATTTCGTTCTTATTGAAGTCGAGTTCCAAAATTCCATTTGAATTGATTTGTGTTTGCGCCCAAATAAAACAATCGCCTGCAGGTCAACATGCCCATATCGATAGTTCGCTGTCAGATAGTTCAGCCACATATCCGAAAGAACGCTCTATAAATATTTACAAAAACTGAATCTCGAGTACTCTGTTTAATAAACAATTTTAGTGAATATTAGAAAAAATGCAAGACATTTTTCAATTGCCGTTTCCATACCCCTCTTTTTCCTCCTACTGTGTAGCAAATGTGTAGTTACCGTGTAGTTAGCGTGTAGTTCTTATCGAGAATTTTGGAAAATGAAGCCAAAACGCAGCTCGTTTATCTAAAGTTTATCAATATATTAGTCCAATAAATAGTAAAAATAACCAAAATTAGATGATATTGACTGGCAATCGAATGACTCAGCACATTAACCGAGAGCAGCAGCAGCGAGCGCGCAGGCTCCAATAAAAAATGTAAATTGTGCAGCCAAACAAGCCAAAGCAAGTGAAATTGAGAAAGCAATATAGAAATATAATTTGTGCCTCTTATTTATACCGGCCCTGTGCTATTCGGCGAGCGGGCGAAACCGCCATTCCAGCCCCACCATCCGATGGCCTCCCTACATTCCAGTTGGCGTTTTGGCAAAAGAAGCAAATTACAATTACGCATTAAAGGTAATGTAACTAATGTTAATTAACATTAAGCATAACCCAAGCATAGGCACGGCCAATGGACATAACATGCCATAGCATTTTGATATCAATTGCGATTGCTGCGCGTTAAATCTGAACCAAGCAGGCAGGCAGGTAGCAGCAGCAGCAGCAGCAGCAGCTGTTGCTATTGTTGTTCCCTTGGTGATTTGTTGTTGGTTTGGTTGTCTGCCAGTGCTTATTCAATAAATTGTGGATGCATCCCCGCCCGAGTGCAGCCAGTCCCTCAAACATTTGTTTGCATTGATGTTAAGTCAGCAACCTTTTGTCAATAACAGAGGCAGTGGTCTGTGTACAACCTCCTAGCCCCCCCATACACCCCGTTGCCCCAGTCAATGTTAATGTTAAGTCAATTGCGCATAACGGTAACCATATTTCAACAGAACTGAGTACTAAAAAGAAAGAACAGCATTCTTCTTATTAGCAGACGCAGCACAGCAGTCTCTTTCTTGCACATTCTTCCAGAAATGGTTACCCTTCTGCCATTTATTTGTGTATGGCGCACATGTATGTACATGTTTGCACACATACATATTAGTATATTTATGTATTTTTATTTTGGTTATTGTTAATGTTGTTGTTGCTGCCATTTGACCAAATTCTTTTGCTACATGTTGGCCGTCTATTAATAGAGACAGTCGCCAGCAGCAGCATAGAGAGAGAGAGAGCCATACAAACGGTGACGCAGCAGCAGCAGCAGCGGAACGCATTAAATGCTCGGTTTCTTCCATTCATCAGCACCATGCCTGGCCCCCCCTCTGTATGCCCGTGTCTCTCCTTCTCTCTCTCTCTCTCACCAGATCCATCATACAAGTACAGTTAGCTGTAACGACAACGTAGGCTAGAGCTTCAGGAGTGCCGAAGCTTTGATACCCTAGCAGATCGACCATTTTGCCATGGATGCTAAATGATCGGCAGTCTTTTGTTAATTTTGTTTAAGAATTGAATTGAAATTAAGGCTAATGATATGGCATGTCATAGTTATATGAGTTTTGGTTCGACTTTCCTATGATTCTCTAAGATTAACAGTATTCAAATCAAATGATCCCCTTACAGCAGGATTTAATACTTTACAGCTACTGGGAATGCCAATGCTGATCGGGAATATAAATACTTGAGGGTTATTGCATACTGAACGTATGCCTTGCATACTCTCTAAATAAAGGGTATACGAACAGCACCAGCAGCGAAACTGTGCTATGACGCTGCCTCGGCTGTCATTTCACGTGCAAAGCGGCGCCGCAGCCAGCGTCGCTGTTGACGCCGAAGCAGAGCTGATTAGTTTCGCTCGTGGATCAATTTCACTCGTCGATCTTCTTCGCTTTCCAATGCATTTCGAGTGTGTGTATGTGTGCTTTTTTCACACACTAACAAAGAGAGGCGGCTATGTGTGTGTGTATGTAAGGGAAAAGAGGGAGAGAGAAAGAGAGAGAGAACAAATTAAACTTAAAAATAATTTTAACCATTGTTCTTGTTGCAGTTTCCCAAGATCCGGAGGATTTCTATCGACTGGATCCCACACGATCGGCGGCGGAGAATGCCTTTGACATTTACTCGATGCTCTGCCGGGAGGAGACCCGTGACACCAAGCGCCTATTCCTGCTCAATGCTTTGGCCTCGCTCTGTCTGGCCGCCCGCAAGGGATCGCATCACAGCAATCTGCGCTTCAGCACAGAGGAGCTGCTTTTCTGGTAATACAGTCAGTTTTCCCCAAGGAAATATAATCCTGATCTCTTTTGCTCCCATAGCCTGAGTGCATCGCTGGTGCACACGTTCACCCAAGTGAGGGCGGCGGCCCTCCGCACCATCCGCTATGCTTTGAGCACGCCTAGGGACATTAAGGCGTTCAACTCCCTCCAGCTGCAGCATCTGTTGTGTCGCTCCATTGACCTGATGTTGAAGAACGACGATGAGCGGGTGCAGGCCCTCAAGCTGGTGCGAAAGATGCTGGCCATTGCCCCCGAGGACATCAGTCCGGTGGTGGTGCGATGCCTCGTCTCGTTGGCGGACAGTGGAATCGAGGAGAACGACAATCTGCTGCGTGCCTGTCTGGCCACGCTGGCCGAAATTGCTGTCCTCAATCCCGCCCTGCTCATTGTCTGCGGCGGCGTCACCTCCATCACCCGCAATGTACTCGAGTGCCACAATCCCCGCATCGCGGAGAGCCTCTGCGGCGTCCTGCTCTACCTGCTCGAGTGGCCGCAAACGCGAAACATGTGCGGAGTGCGTCTGGATTGCCTGGCAGCCCCATACTGTGACTTCACCTACAGACTAGGCATCATGGACAAGAACAAGTGAGTAAAAGCATCTCTCCAGCGTTTTCGCATCATTAAAATTCGGCTTTTTTCTTGCAGAGATGCACGCGAGCTTCGCTACACGAGCTGCCGGCTGGCATTGCTCTCCGTTTTGCGCAGCTGGACGGGCACCCTCGAATTCTGTGATCCAAGCAAACCCTCAGGCCTGCAAGCAATAGTCGACGCTTTATATTTAAATCAAGTTGAAGTCAGAGTAAGTGTTCCCTTCCTTCTGCTCGTTTCTGTTGGTCCCTCTCTCATGTTGAAATCTCCTCCTCCCATATACAGAAAGCAATATTGGATTTGCTGTACGAGCTGCTGTCGCTGCCGCAACCCGCCTGGACGGATGACTATGCTGTGGCACTGCAGGCAGTGGATCCCTCGGACTTTCAGGACTCGTGGCTGCTAAGCAATGGCTTCGTTTCCGCCGAAGGACGTTCGATTCTACCCAGTCTGGCTGCCCGGGCCCCGAATGTTGTCGAACAGCATTTGGCCCTGCTGCTGTACTGCTTCCTGGAGACGGGTCTGCTGAATGCTCTCGTTGAGGTGGCCGTTTCCAGCGATCAGTTCATTTCGGTGCGGGCCACCGTCCTCATTGGCAAGATCCTACAGCTGATGCACACACACCTGCCGCCGGACATTTGTTGCACCAGCCCAGCGCTGCCCACGCTTATTGGCCATGCCACGCAGGGGAATCAACAGGCCAATGCCTCGGTGGCTGCGCTTCAGAACTACCAGAAGATGCTGCGCCAGAGGCCGGCATCGTGCAGTCTATTTCTGGACAGTATTATCCAAGGAGGAGCCCTCATCCAAACGCGGCTCTTTCGACGCCACCTCAACGTGCAGGAGCAGCAGGGTCCCGCCCTACAGCTACAGGATACGGCTGCGGCGGCGGGCTCCTCAGTACCCCTATCGGGACAGTTTCATGCCACCTTGGATCGTCAGCGTCTCGACTCGGTATCCTCCAGCGATGAGTCACAATCGCAATCCTCCTCGAATTCCTTACGTTCCAGCTTTCGATTGAAACGGAAATTTATGCCGCAGGCCCTGTTTGATAATTTTCGAGCCTTAAATCGCCTGCTCACCGGCTCCCGTGTGCTAACCCAAACGGATGCGAATCTATGGGACTGGGATATCATCACCACGATCCTCAGAGTAAATGAATAATTCTATTAATTTTATGATTTTTACACATTTAACAATCATTTTCTTGCTCTCTTTTCCAGTCAAATTGTACACGAAAGCTGGACTTTACGCTGGGAAAATTCCTCAAGCGATTGGTGGACTTTTACAAGCCAAGCAATAATCGATTTTCGCATCAGGATCTGGTGCCAGGGCACAGCATGCCAGCGTTTGTCAGTGCCGGGCTGGATTTGATAGATGTCCTGGTAGGCAGCAGACAGGTGAGTGTCTCCCCCTCCCCCTCCTATTTGTGCGCTCTCTCTATTTATGAGCTCTCTCTTTTATTTTTGGCAGCTGGAATGCATGCGTTATATAACGGACTACTTTTCGGACATTAGCCAGCATTTGCTGGCTGTGACCACATCGAATCGGGCACACGATTGTCTGTTTAGTCCCCAGCACATGAACAATACCATGTGCCAGCAGTATTTCCTTTACATTGGACGCATGTGCCGCACACGGAAGGGCATTGAAGTGCTCAAGAATACAACTGTCTTTGAATAGTGAGTATATATGTATTTGGTATTTCTACCAATGAAAATATCTCCAGTGAAAATATCAGTATTCCCAGCAGCAGGCACCAGGCAGCAGGTTAGGTTAGCTTAAGGCGGTAGCTGGGAAAAGAGACGAACCTTCTCGAGTAACTGCAGAGCTCTGTACTCTGCTGAGTGCGTGAGAAGCTTGCACGTAGCCAAAGGCATCTGCCTAGCCAGTTCGTCGGCGGCATCATTCCCATCGATGTCCCTGTGTACGGGTACCCATACCTGCTCTGCTCTAACTGGTCCCATTCAGAGATCTACGGCAGGCATTTACAGTCGTAGAGTCGACGGTATTGAGCCTAGTGCTTTGTCCGAGAAAACGCACACTAAGTGCCTGTCCAAGGAGAGTCTAGAGACAGTAGAAATGACCTTCTTGATTGCTACAACCTCCGCTCGGAACATACTACAATAATCCAGGAGCCTGAAGCAGTGACTGATGCTGAGCTCGTCACAGTAGACCCCTCCACCCACGCGGCAGAAGACCGCATTTGCAGGTCTAGCTATAAGAATAGAGTTTAGTAGTCTCTGCTGTTCCTTCGTCCCTTATCGTTTCTTGTTGCTATCTGCTTCGGCGCCTTGTGATATTTTCAGGCACTGCAGTAAATACTCATTCCCTTATCCGTATCCTCTGGTATCCTTTGCTTTTCCAGCCTGATCACTTTGGTGCGTGTCACGGATCATGTGTGCTACGTGAAGCTGATTGTATCTGGCCTCAATTATAGCTTCGAGAAGCTCCCCAGGCAGGTGCTGGAGAAGGCGCTGACCTCTGCCAAGACGCGCAGCGGGCGATTGTATGCCACACAGTTTATGGCCGTGCTGCTGCGTGCCCGCCTGCCGCACTTTGAGGTGTGGGGCATACCACTGATCATACACCAAACGAAGGATGCGGACCGCAGTGTGGTGCTGGCGGCCATGGAAGTGCTGGAGGAGGCCTGCCATGACAAGTACTATCTAGAGGAGATTGTCAGCCTGTGGCCGAATCTGACACTACGCGGGGATGTGGGTCGCCTGCTGATGTCCCGCTACTACTCGCTGTCGCGCGGCCTCAACAGCAGCCTGGCCCGCATCGAGGATGAGATCAAGTACTGGCGTAATGGCTACAACAAGCGCTACGTGCTGCTCGTCGAGGCCGACACCCACTCCAGCCTCACGCTGCACATACGCAACGAGGATGGCTACTATTCGCGACGCAACTGCAACCAGCGGACCCAGACAGTGCCCCCGAACATTGCCCCCCATCTGTACGGACAGATGGTGCAGACCAGCCAGGGCATGACGGCGCTGAGTAAATTCGGGGATCTTCCCCAGCTGCTGGACCTCCTGACTCGCTCCAAGTGCACGGACGATGCCGAGTGTCTGGAACTGAAAGCGGCCGTCTGGGCCCTGTCCCATGCCTCCACCCATGCGAATGGAATTGAATATTTTGTGGAACAGAATGCAAGGTAAGGGGAATCTCTGTCTCCGTCTCTGCCCTGATTTGTGGCCAAAGCGCCTCGTAAAACATATCATAAAAGGCTCGCAATTGAAGCTTCTGCGATTGCCGCAAACTAAGTGACTGAATGATTTATTTATTTATTTTCTTATCGTTTTCTGGAGTTTTATCGATTTTGTATCGGAAGTATCCTTAAAAACAAGTGAAATGTGGCTCTTAAAATCTTCAAATCTTAAAATTGTCTCGTAAAATATATCATAAAACGCTGGCAAATGAATATTCCACGAGCTATCGAAAATGAAACATTTTCTTATCGGTTTTCTTATCGTTTTCGATGGTCTTACGCCGTTTGAGTTTATCGTAACTCTCTCATTGGTCCACTGGGTGTCTCTATTCGGCAAAGGATCTCTCAATTCTAAACCATTCTTTCACTTTACAGGCTCTATGAGAGGCTGATTTATTTGGTGACCAAATGCGAGGTATATTCGGTGAGGGCCACCTGTTTCAGTGCCCTGGGCCTCATAGCAGGCACCCAAGCGGGCGCTAATATACTCTTTAAGCTGAGTAAGTGTTGGAGCTTCTTTGGAATTGGATTGGATACGCGGTTTTTCATTGATTCATTGATTCTTTTGCAGATTGGTTGAGCGTGCGGCATGATAGGAACACCATGTGGCCAGTGCATCAGCCAGAGGATTGGATGTCCAATCAGTACACACCGGTGCGGCATTACTACGAGGATGCGCCGCCGTATAACTTTACCGTGCTGGAGGATCAGATCGATGGCTCCTATTACACGGGCTCCTACTACTGGAATCTACTCATCGATCAGACAGAGCCCATGGGCGTCGGGACGGGAATGGGAACGGGGACAGGTTCTGCTGTTGGAGGGGGAATTCAGGATCCAAATTCAACGGCCACGACCACCACAATGGATGATGGTCATGCTTTGGCCCTGCATGTGAATCGAACTCTGTCTGGGCCGGGGGCAGCCGCCAAATCGAAAACCCTGCCGGAGGGCAGCAACCTGCGTCAGGGTAAGCATCAGCGCTCGCTCTCCGAATCGAAGACCACAGATGTGATTAGCCTGCTGGGCGGAGGCGGAGGAGGAGGCACTGGCGGGGGTCTCTATCCCTACCAGCATCAGCACCAGCAGCAGCAGCACCGCATACGGTACAACTCCTGCACAGACTCAAACACCTCGGGCGTGAGCAGCTGCGAATCGGTTACGGGACGAACGGCCGCAGCTGCAGCCGCTGCGGCGGCAAATATGAGCGAATTGCAGCAATTCCCGCTGAGTCCCATACCGAGCATGTCCAATCTGCTGGAGAGCGAAGAGCTTATACGGCTCCATTCGCTAGCTACCAGCCATAGCGGGACGGCGAACACCACACTCAGTCCGATGGCCGTGAAGGGGTACGCGCAGCTAAGGGTTCTGCGCGCCCACAGCCGCCCCGTTCTGGAGTCGGCAGCGGAATTGCATGACTTTATACACAAGCAGGACTGGAGTTATCCAAAGCCCAGGTTGAGCAAGGTGCGACGACGCCTTTCTACCGGGGAACTGAACGTCCTGCTGCCCACGCTGAATGCCCCCAAATTTCTGCCGCAGAATGATATGCAGGGGCCGTGCTATGCCGGCATTTGTCTGCCCAAGAATGTGCTGGATCTGTTTCCCACGCGCAATCTCAGTCGAACGTATGTGTCGCGTGACATACAGGACCAGGACCTCATGGGCATCAACCTGTTGCTGAGCCAGCGGCTTCAGTTCCTCAACGATTCGCTGAATAACGAGGGCGGCGACGAGTCCTCGGTCATATCATCGCTCTCGGACGTATCCTCGGCAAGCCGCCGCCAGCCCCGGCAGTGGCAGCAGGGCGCCAAGCATGCGCGCAGCCAGTGCCTCCATTGTGCCCGGTCTCCGCGTCAGCAGCGTCAGGATAGTGTTGGTAGCCAAAGCAACGGTGCAGGTGGTGGTGCGACCCTCGCCCCCTGTGAGCTGTACAGCAGTGCAGCAGCGGCCCTGGTGGCGGCTGGCATCCAGGCCGGCCCAGTTCTGGCCAAAAAGAGCAGCAGCAGCGGTGGCTCCGGCTCTGGCAGAGTGCCGCTGGGCACGGACATAAGCTTCCATTCGCCGGAGAGCATGCTGAGCGAGGATAGCCTGCCGGACAGGCTGACGGCCTCCATTCTATACAACGTACAGCGTCTGGCCAATCCGGTCAGTGCCAAACAGTCGAAGATGGCCCTGCTGGAGCTTAAGCAGAAGCATCCGCATGCCTTTCAGGTAAGACTTTGGATAAACACATACAACTTGTGAAACACCTAAAACTTTTTTTATTTTGATATATTTCAGGACATTTGCCTATATTCAGAGTCCTGCAAGACGCTGGGCAGAAGCAGCTATAGGATGAGTGCCCGCCGTTTTCTGCAGGAGCTCTTTCTCGACCTCAACTTTGATGCCTTCTATGTGGAGCCGCAGCTGATAATTGGCACCCGCAAAATGCCCACCGAGGAGAAGGCAGAGCCCACGCCACCATCAGCCATGCTGCTGGCCCACAAGACGCAAATGAAGCCCAAGCCGGCCGCCCAGCTGGCCAGCGTGTACGAGACGAGCTGGGAGAATCTGCTGATGGATCAATCGCCGCGTATGGTGGTCACCAAGTCCCCCAGTGCCAATGCCCAGCAGGCGTCCCAACAGCAGATGATGCCCCACAATCAGCTGCACATCGAGGACGACACCGAAGACACCCTGGAGGATAGCGAAGACGAAGAGGAGGGAGACGAAAACGCAGAGGATGATCCTGGAGAGGATGTCTGCGATGGTAGTGGTGCTGGGACCCAGGCCAGCTCCGTGACTACCGCCCACACAGCCCTGCCCTGCCATGGGAACAGCAATCGAAGTAGCATCTGCACGATCAGCCAGCAGCCGGTACCGCAGCCGCCTGCAGTCCCTGGAGGAGGGGGTACAGATACGGCTGGAACGAATCTAAAGAACGACAATCGCCAGTATACCCGCGGTCGCTTCTACACGCTGGAGCTGGACCTCAGCTGCACCAAGAACAAGTTCCCCATCAAGGATCGTAGCCAGACAACGCCCCCCAAGACTTCGCCCACGCCAATGCCCCAGCTGAAGCGACAGATGAGTGCAGATGCAGATGGGGATGCCGATACGGATGCTGGCATTGTGTCGCCCATTTCGGTGGCCCCAGGGTCCACCTCCTCCACGCTGGACTACTCCACGGTGACCAAGAGCCTGGCGGCATCCATGACAAAGCCCGTGGGCAGCCTGTACTGCGAGAAGCGGCTGCAGAGCTCCAAATCGGAGGCGGTGCTTGATGCCAGAGCTGCAGCTGGACCTGCATCCGGAACGGGTGGGGGGGAGTCAGCGGCAGGCGGCAGCAGCAGCAATGGCAGCGTCAAATGGACATCGAAGCGGGCCACATCCTAGAGAGAGGCAGCAGCCAGAATAAGAGACTCAAACGCAATCCCAGACGACGCAATCCGGATGTTTGTAATATATCAAATCAAAGAGGAAATTGTAGGCATAGGAATAGGCAATAGGAATAGGCAATAAGCAATAAGCATAAAGCATAGGGCACACTCCTAACGTAGCATCGTAAGTTCTATTTTCTTGTAGTTTTAGTTACTGTCATAATTCAGATTTACAATCTACGATTTCCAATTACTACTTTGCATATAGGGTATGATTTTTCTACTGAAATTCTTTTCGACCTTAAGCAGATAGACATACAGACAGACACGGACAAAATCCCAAAAAATATCGCATAATTTTCTAAACAACAAACATTATTATATATAGTACATATGTAGGAATCACATCAAAAAAATGCAGAAAGCTCGATGAATACCTAAAAGCAACCGCAAAAACAAAACAAGAATACCAACCACAAACCACCGCAATTTAATTAATCAATTGTACTTAAAACAACAACAAAAAATAGGAGAGAAAAAATATACAGAAAAGAAGGAAAGTCGAGCGAGGAATGGATCGATATCGATCCGATCGCAGACCATAAACCAGAGGAACGCTTAAACCCCAAGAGAAATTATCATACAACAAAACGAACACGTGAATCGTTCACAAAACAATTAAAACCAAATTAAAAAATGATTACATTTAAAAAAAAATACAAAAGCAATTGGTTTTTACACTCTTAATATGATGTATTTATATCGATGGATCTAGATCAGCGGTCGGCACGCACACATTCACATATCATGCAGTGCGTTTGTGTGCAAAGACAGCAAGCAAAAGGGAACAAAAAGTGTTACTGTATTGGTGCCAATGCACAGGAGATGCTTCCAAAGAGAATGCCGGAGGATAGTAGAGTAGAAAAACAGATAGATAGTGTTGTTAGATTGCTTCCAAATTCAAACAGCCTGCCCCACGCCGATCTAGATTGATAAAGGAGCTTAGATAGACAGGTAGATAGATATAAAATACACAGATTGGTTATCCAGAATTCGGAGAAGGTGGGATTCGGCCTTAGAGACGGTCGTGAATGACAGAATGGTAAATTAAGTAGAGTTGACTCTTTTGAGGCTAGAATATAAAATAAATAGTAGGTATAGATACTCTTAAACATATGTATACATGCGTATATTGAAAAATATATGGGATGTTTGACTTGGATGATATCAAAGGCTATAATTATAGAACACATATCGCATCTCTCGCTCAACCAACGAATTACCATCCTGCCCTTACATATACATATGTACATATGTATCTTGCGACCAGGGCAAGTGTACGAGTACATATATTAAAATTAAATGGAAATATGTAATTACTTACGCATACACGGCTTGTATGAGGTGAAACAGTATGGGGGATACCCATAGAAACTGCTAGATTTATAATTGAATCGAGTTTCTGTTGTTGTTGGAATGTTGATTTATTTAATGTAGGTTTTTCTTTTGATTGAAATTAGCTAAGCTTTTGGATTTTGTTTTGGTATTTGTATTTGGAGGAGAGGAGTCGGGCATGCAATGGAAGGAAATTCTTGAAATTCTATTTATATATGCTATATGGTATATCAATAGGCCCATGTCCTGGGATTGATTTGGGATGCGCGAAGACGACTCTGTAGGAATTTCATAGTAAGCTCTATTTGTTCTCTATAGGTGTATATACCTAGTATAGTATGTTGTATATAGTATGTTATGGTATATACCAAAGGTTAGGCATATGCATATGTCTATATATATGTAGAATGTTCGAGTATATAGTGTGTGCATGGGTTTATTTGAGTTTGAGTTTGAAGAGAGGAACCATTATCGTTGAATTTGTCTCCTGATAAAGCTACCAATAATTGAGCAATAATCTCACGCCTCCTGCGAGATCCGGTTATACATATGTTAGTGTGTGTGTGTGTGTACAATATGTATATATATATATCATCTAAATAGCTATATCCGTATATGGTACGAGTTTGTATACTAGATAAGTACAATTTATATGTATCAAAAAATGCAATCAACAATATCAGTCCGTTGCCACATGGGGCAACAACAAGGTGCCTCTTCCCACTGCCCTCCAATCCTTGAACTTCGAAGGTAGGGACCCTACTCCTACTCCTATGCCCAGGCAAAATTAATGCCCGTCAGTTGATAAAACTTATTGTTAAATGGCCTGTAGAATTCGCGCAGCCGCTCGATGGCACTGGGATCGATATGCGGATGATTGCGCCCCTTCGTCTTGCCCAGGCAGTGGGGCGTGGATCGTGCCTCGGACTTGAACAGGCACGGAAAACCCTTGGTGGCATTGAAGTAAAAATGCTTCTCGGTGACCACACGCTTCAAACCGAGAAAGTCCTGAACGCGTCCGATCTCGTAGGCGGGATCCATAATCAGACGCTCGCCGCTGATGAAGAGCAGCTGGGAGAGCGGAAAGTAAAGGAGCCAACGCTCCAGGTAGCGCGAGTACACGCCGATTTTCACGGGCCCCCAATTGGTGTCCACCACTGAGTAGCTGCCATTGACAAAGGCCAGTTGCTCGAACCGCTTCATGTCCGCCTTCTTGCTGGCCGCCTGGGTATAGTCCGAAATGGCGCGCGTCACCGGATCCCGCACCACAATCAGCAACCTGTCGGAAGAGAGGCGGGGAGGATTAGAGAGCGCCACAGATGGCAGGAACCAGAGAACTCACTTGGTGGCCGTGTTCATGTGGTAGACCCGCTGGGGCACCTCCTTGGTCACAAAATAGCTCGGCGTCTTCTCCATGGTGATCTGGCCCTCGATGGTGTACGGCATGTGGTGGCGGTACCAGCGCAGCCCACGCTGATAGTGTCGATCGAAGAAATGCACTTCGGAGCCGGCCGCGCGCACATCCGGATGCAGTCGAATGAACTCCAGCAGGGCGCGCGTTCCGCTCTTCTTCACGCCAATGATGAGCGTGTCAGGCAGATGTCGTGACGGACGCAGACCCGGCTGACGCAGCAACTGATACTTGTTCGAGCCATCCGAGCTGCTCGCAATCCCCACAGCGGCTGGGACACTGCTGATGCTCCTGACAGTGGTGTTGCTGCTGTTGGTCGATGGATTAGAAGCGGGTGTGGCAGAATCGTTGCTGCTGCTGCTGCTGTTGCTGCTGCTGCTGCTGTTGCTGCTACTTTCATTGCGGGGCGTCGATGTCAGTGACAGCAGGTTGCGTAAGTTGCTCTGTGGGTGGGCGAGCAGTGGGAGAAAAGGATATATGAGAAGAAGGGGGACTCTCACCTGCTGGAGGCTGCGGCTGATGCTGGCCAGCAGGCAGGCATTAAAGCTGTAGGAGATGTACAACAGCGTAACGCAAAGCACCAAAGCAATGGCCAGGCTGCGGCTGCTCAGGCTCAGGCTGGTGCCCCAAACGCTCATCACAAACATTGCACCGGCCCGTCCCGTTTCTAGTGGTTCTCTTCCGCAGTCCGCAGTCCGCAGCTACCGTTCCATGGCCAGCGGGCGCCCAGCCAGGAGGGAGCACTGTCTACAGCATCTCTCCTACCGATTTGCAGTGTCAGCGGGTGGCGGATGGCGGGGCAGGCAGTGATTATATTCTCTCAGCGTCTCAGTTGCAAGTGCAGTGTGCTTGCCGCTCGCTCTGTCGGTTTGTTGTTGTCGTCGGCAGCAAAGTTCCGGAAGTGAAAGCCGGGGATAAGGCCGGGCCAAGACATTGGGGTGCTGCCCGTCCCAAGGATAAGCGGAGCGTCGGCCAGCCGCAATGTAGGGCAGGACGGGTCGGTGGTCGTGCTCGGTTCCCGGGTAGAGAGCACAAGCGCAGAAACATAAACGCGGAGCAAAAGCCCACAGAGATTGAGAGAGCGAGAAAGTGCTCTCTTTAAGCTCGCCCTGAAATTGTGCTTTTGTCGTGCTCCTTACTAAAGCTTTTTTGTTCCTTCTTTTTAATAGCTTGAATTTACAATTAACAAATTATTATGGGATTATAAAATAAAGAAATATCAAAATAACAGCTCCAACAACCCACTTAGTAATATTTATAGGTTCCTGTAAATCTGCCATGCTCACATGCTGCAATAAAACGAGAGTAAAGAGTGGGAACAATTAAATATTATAAGATACTATACGTACACGGTTGTATTTAATAACATCCTTAATGTTATACTGGTATATCATCGAACCAAGGTTATTAAGGTGCATTTGTACGATTTCATGTTTCATAGCAGATTGCTGCTGATAGCTGATCTTCTGACGCGTATTCAGATAGCATTGTGTGATGTGTGCGCATTGAGAAAAATATGTACTGGTAATCGGTATGCCAATTATGCGTATCCAAAGATATGCATATCCTTCTTCGATACTTGGTGCCGGTTTGAGCACCATTTCCTTGGTTTTTTTTTTAGGAATTTCTAAAGGAAAAGGCTCCATCGTAGTTTTGCAAACAGTGTGCCCGAGTGTAAAGAAAGCTACAAATACTCCTATTTCTGGGAGAATAGGACCGTAAAATTGCTTACTCCCCTTTATCCACCATTCGATGGGAATGATCTTATGTACAACTTTTATATTGTAACACATAAAAATTTCCACCCTGAAACGTCAATAGCAACTGATTTTCCATATACTTTTTTCCCGATATTATTTTATAAATTTATTGAAAGTTAACCATTTTACACAAAATTAGTTAACTTTGATGTGAAAACCTATTAAAATAGGCAAAATCACACTTTTTTGGTCCTTGTTGTTATTTTTATAGTCATGTTGCCTTTACCATTTCGTCCTATAAGAAAGATGATTCTTGATCAAATCTATCTATCTAAAAAAAATCGCTGAAATGTTGCCCAATCTGGGCTAACAATGTATTTGTCAACTTTTATTAGGAATTTCGTAACGTAATGAATGTCTCTCTTTGAGACCATAGGTTCGGTTGTCATTTTGTTGGTAATTTCTATTCAAAGAGAAAAAATATTTTTAAAATAGCACTTTTTCATTATGTTTTTAACATTCAACGTAACGTAACACCAGAATGAAAATGCCCAAGTGCACAACCATGTGCACAGAAAAGTCTAGGAATGCAATCTTGCAAGTTTTATCTCTCTCTCTCTCTCTCCCGCTGACTCGCACTCTGCTCCAAAGTAAACAAACTATTAACACCCACCCTACACTTCTCCCTTGTACATACATATGTGTACATACAATACTTTCACACAATTCAATAGAAGAGAATCAATTTTCCAAAGCTTTATCGGTAGGCCTGATTACCTGAATTCCCTATCAATATTAGCTATGCCAGATTAGTTTTAAGTCCTATCAGGTGAATGACTACCCTATATGTATGTATGTACTTAAACAAATAAAAGATTTGCAGTAAAACCACCCGACACCCTAACTCCATCCACCTTGAATCAAAGCCACCCTTTTTCAACACTGCCTAGCACCGTTATGTGGTTATTGATTGATAAAAAGCTGATCTGACTTAAATTTCATCCTTGGTTGTACATGGTCGTACAGACAGTAAATCTTTGACCATAAGTTGTGCAGCATATGCACGATTCACTGTATGTATGAATGAATAGCCGGAAATTGGTACACACCATGCAAAATTGTACGGCTAAACTGAATGGACTATACATTATTTAGTAGCTACAAAGCGGCTTATCTGTTTATCTGGCCAAAAGGCTACTACTCCAATGCGGCATTAGTCACTGTATACTATAGTACGTACATAGGGTATACATATCAGACTGGCTGCACGCTCGGCCAATTGGCTTATCTTATCATCGTCGTCGTCGTCGTCGCAGTTCACTTTGTAGCCTCTTTGGACTTGCGGAGTCTATTGGCCATATTTGTGGGCATCTCTCCAGTACAGACCAAAATGCTTTAAGCTCCTCTATCGCCTGACTACTTTGGATTGGATTGGATTGCTCGCCAAACATGACGCACTTTTGGGGAAAACTGCTGCTCAAGTTCTTCAAATACGCGCCCAGCTGTGTTGGTGAGTCCCCCCGTCACGGGGAGGGAGGTATATAAATAGATCGGCCATCAAAGATTATTAAAAACATGTTCCTTTCAGTTTGCTTGAGCTTCCTGCCGTGTGGCTTGATTTTCGGCTATACGATCTGCTCACTGGTCGCCGAGCGCAACCTGCAGGCGGGCCTCATCTACTATGGACCCCTGATCTTGGGCGCCTGCTGGGCCCTGGTTTCGGCCCTCACCATGCTAACCATCAAGTATATAAAGAAATGCATTGTCTACTGGCAGGCGTGGCTGCTGCTGGCCGCAGGCGTTTTAAATCTGGTGGCTAGCTGCTTTTACTTTGCGGATGGCTTTGGTAAGTGAAATCCGTATGCTATCCTTATGAAAACTGTATCTCGACAAACTGTCTGTCACAGACCATGTGGGCTCCTACATCTCGTACCTGGCGCACAGTATGACCTTCATAGCCGGCTACAGCTTCTTGCACACCATCAGCTCAAAGAGCAGCCGCTCCCTCATGATTTCCGCCTCCTGCAGTTGCTATCTGCTGGGCATTGCCACGGCCGTGAGCCTGATTGGATCAGCCTACAGCCGAAACCTAAAGGCGTTTGCAGGACAGACGGCCACCACAGAGCAGCTGATCGATGGCATTTATGTGAATTTTGCTGGCACATATCTGAGTATTGCCGCTGCAACGCTGGCCATACTGGTGGGGATCAAGGTGCTGCATTTTGTAGGCACCGTGGATCTGGTGAACAGCATGGACAATGATTTGAGGATAGCCAACGGAAATGGCAGCATCTTTGAGCCGCGCTCGGAAGTAATCAAGCGGCTGCAGTTCTTCTATGTGACCAAGAACCAGCAGTGGAACGTAATGCTGCTGCTGCTCTTCACCGAGGCCATACAGTTTGCCCTGTTTGTGTATTTCATCTACTGGTTTGCCCTGAATCCGGCCATTAGGTTGACCCAGCTGGCCGACATCGATGCCATGTTCTGGGTGATTTTTGGTGGCAGTTGCCTGAGCCTCATCTGTCTGTTCTTCATTTCGGTGAAAGTGAACTTTGTGGCCTCCCAAATGACGCTGGTTTTCTTCACGCTCTTGGCCATGATCATCTGCAGTTCCACAGATTCGAGATGGTCCCTCTGGGTACTGCTCGTCCTGTTTGGGATGTCCTACTCCAGCCTGCAGATCGCCCTGCTGGAGGTCACCCATCTGCGGTTCACAGAGTGCATCATCTGCGTCTCGTATATCCTTAAATTGATCTGCACCAGCATCGTGTACTATTATTTTGTGGCCGATGCAAAGAACTCGTACTTCTATGCCACCGACAAGAGCACTCTGATGGCCCAGGGATTTGTGTTTATGATCATCAGCTCCCTGCTGGCCCTTGTTGTAGGCATGAAGGTGCCACGCACACATCGCACCAAGCTGATGGACATCCAATACGAGGTCTATGGCATCATATTCATGAAACACCAAATCGAACAGTTGAACGTAAAATGGCTGAACGATGGCACTATTCCTACGATCAGTCAGTGATCATCATTCATACTAGAGCCCTGCATCAATCCACAGTATTCATAAAATAACAGCTATACTCATTTAATGATCATTACGTCCTTTGATCATTACGAATCCTTTTTTAACTCAGATTCGGATCACTCCGAATCACTAAAAACTCGTTCTCTCTACCAGAAAATCAAATGGAGAGTGAGCGAGAAAAAAACCAGAAATTTTCGGATCTGGCACAGTAAAAATGACGATACCGCTTCGTTCAGTCCGTTTTGGGCGAGCGTTTTGATGGATTGAGAAAGCTGAGACGACGATTGTAACTGACCGAACGAATCCCACCGAATCGATTCGGTTGCCTGTTCATGCAGGGCTCTAGTTCACACATTTATTTCGTATACTTAAATACTCAGTATTTAAAAAAAAGAATGCAAAAAAACTAACCAATATTTCGTATTTTCTGAGGCAAACAGCAAGGCTACAATTAAGTGGATCTTAAACAATTGCTGTTGGTTTTTCGTTTCAAGTGTTGTTTACATTATATTATATTATATTACTACCTAGAACTAGCGTTTAATGGAGATAATCTGTACGGCAGCGGTGTGATCGCGACAAAAATGACTCGCGCAGGCCGAGACATTCGCACAGGGTGTCACCTTGTACTCGTGAACGGCTGTAAAATTAAGGTACATATTAGCTATGGGATATTTGGAGGGGCTAAAAACTCACTCAGCTGCTCCATGAACTTGTGCAGCGTGTCCACATTACGCACTGTGCTGGCGAGCAGCATTTCCAGGCAATTGCCACGACTCGTATACAGATGATCGAGGGCACCGAGAAGGGCATCGAACTGGGAATCGTCGTAGATGACATCCGCTGCGAGTAGGAGGTCCGTTTTGGCATACTGGTGCCAGGGGAAATCTTTTACCTCGTCCCAGCGCAACTGCTCACACTGGGGTTTGGCTTCCTTGGGCGCCGTTGGGAAGTTCAAGGTCACATTCTCGCGCATCAGCTGCACACAGGAGGCACTACCATCAGTGAGTAGGATTTGGCCAGCATCTAGGCCCAGGGCTGGTAATTTGAGGAGTATCCCTATCAGACCAGTGCCAGCGCCGAGCTCCACGATATTCTTGCCTTTCACTACATCGCTGTGCTGTAGGAGATAGTCGGCCAGGGCCAGGGCAGCCTCCCAAGTGCAGAGGCCGGTGGTACCTTCGTTCACAAAGCTAATCGACTCGCGCAGCGTGATGTGGGCGTCTGGCTGCAGTAGTAGGTAGTGCTTGTAGGCGTAGTCCTTGCCATGATTGTCCTCTTTCTGGGTACAGAGGCTGCTGAATAGGTCGTCGTGCAGCTCCTCGTGATCCTTAAGCAGCTGCATCAGTCGCTTAATGAATGCCTCCTGGTAGCTGGTACGCACTGGATAGCGCTCATTGAGCGGATGGCCGCAGGTGGCTGCAATGAGTGCCTTTTGCTCATCCCACTCCATTGGTAGTTTCACCGACTGCGCGTATACAAATTGTTGTTAAAGATGCAACAGGTGGGCAGGTGCAGTCACAGCCAAATACATACCGACCAGGACATTTTATTGACTGGATAACAGCACAGGAATTGCTGCTGCATTTTGCTGAACTTGCCAGTCATTTTGGATCTCTTCTGCGTTTCTTCTAAATTTCAAAAAGGGAATGCTCAATTTAAGACAACGTGAAACCGGCTAGATTGATGTTGTGCTATCGATGTAGTGACGACTTATCGATGCTTTGCCTAACATCGGATGAGGTTTGATTTGAGCCTACTTAAGTAAATATTTCCCAAATCAAAGTTTAGCTAAATTATGATAGTCCAGATTCAGTGAAAAAAGTGAATTCTTGTAAAATGTTGTATATATTAGTGGAAATAAATGAATTCAATTTAAATGCCGCCTCGGCCAGTGCTGCCAGATTTTGGTTCACTACTATCGATAGTATGTTAATACGAAAATTGAACTCCGTGGCAGCACGCACCCATGTCGTCAGCTGTGAGTGAGCAACGCCAACGCAAATTGATAGTTTTGCGGAAAAAAGCAGGAAGCACATATAACTAGGCATGTCCGACGACGATGCCGGCGTGCATCGACTGGAAGGCACTGATGGTCAGGAGATGCGTGGCGGGCTGGTACTGAAGAAGCCCAGAGATGGCGCTGACTCAACATGCAGCTTCAAAGTCCCCAAGGCTCGCTGCTGGGCCTGGACAAGCTGGCCGCCAAGCGACGTGCCGAAAAGGAGCGCGGCGACCGCCTGATCTCCTTCAAGGATAGCGAATACGACGACACTGGCTCCAGTACGCCCACTGGCTCGACGCCCGGAATCAGTGAGTTTGCCTTCAAGAAGCCGGACACCAAGAGCTTCGAGAAGTTGAGCCGGCAGCTGCGCGAACATAAGGATGACACGCCCTCGCACACGGGCGGTGTGTCGGAGAAGGCCCGCGAGCGGCTGCGGGAGCACATTCAACGCGACAAGGCGAGGGGCAGGCCGGCCAATGCATCGACGGCCTCATCCTCGTCCGAGGGTCGGGAGCGGGAAAGGAGGAGAGAGCGAGGAGACCACGACCGACGGCGCCATCGTGACAGAGATCGCGACAGAGACCGAGACCGAGACAGAGATAGAGATCGGCATCGCAGTCGCGATCGTGATCGCTCCATGTCCGAGCGGAGTGTCCACACGCCCAGGGAGCCTGGGACCCCAGGCGGCGGTGGTATATCCAACAGTTCCTGGGACGATGACGACGGCGAGGGCGGCGGCGGTAGCGGGCAGCGTAATTCGGATTGGGATTTGCCAACACCACGTCGCCATGGCGGAGGTGGTGGCGGCGATTGGTCGGTGCGGAGTGGCAGCAGCAACCGCAGTCGCAGAAACAACCGGCAGGATGACTCGGCCCGCCCGACGCCAGCGCATCGCTACAATCAGTGGGCCAATGACCGGAAGCGCACCGGTGCCACACCCTGGTCCGATGATCCGGAGTCGCGCGACCACTGGGAGGAGGAGCAACGTCGCCTGGACCGCGAGTGGTACAACATTGACGAGGGCTACGACGACGAGAACAACCCCTTCGTGGGGCCCAACTCCGAGTACTTTCGGAAGCGCGAGGAGCAGCTCGAACAGAAGCGAACCAAACGCCTCAGCGCCCAGCAGCGGCAGAACAATCGGGATAATGAGCTGTGGGAGAGGAATCGAATGCTCACTTCCGGTGTGGTTACCAGCATCCATGTGAACGATGACTTTGACGAGGAGGCCCTGGAGCGGGTCCATCTGCTGGTGCATCACATAATTCCACCCTTTCTCGACGGCCGTATTGTGTTCACTAAGCAGCCGGAGCCGGTGGTGCCCGTCAAGGATCCCACCTCGGACATGGCGTTGCTCGCGCGCAAGGGCAGCGCTCTGGTGCGCACCTATCGGGAGCAGAAGGAGCGCCGCAAGGCCCAAAAGAAACACTGGGAGCTGGGCGGCACAAAGCTGGGCAACATTATGGGTGTGCAGCGGCCCCAGGACGATGAGGATTCACGCTACGACAAGGACAATGACACGGCCGATTATCGCAAGGATCAGAAGTTTGCCGACCATATGCGCGATCAGGACTCGGGCGGTAAAAGTGACTTCTCCCGCAAGAAAACCATCTCCGAGCAGCGCCGCTTTCTGCCCGTCTTTGCCTCACGCCAGGAGCTGCTCAATGTCATCCGGGAGAACTCGGTGATCATCATTGTGGGCGAGACGGGCAGTGGCAAGACCACACAGCTCACCCAATACCTGCACGAAGATGGCTACAGCCAGTTGGGCATGATTGGGTGCACACAGCCGCGTCGTGTGGCGGCCATGTCGGTGGCCAAGCGTGTCTCCGATGAGATGGATACACAGCTGGGTAAGTGCAATACCTTTTCTTGTCTTTTCTTGGCTTGGATTTGCGTGTAATCATTTGTGTATTCTATTGCAGGCGAGGATGTGGGCTATGCCATACGATTCGAGGACTGCACCTCGGAGCGAACGGTCATCAAGTACATGACGGATGGCATATTGTTGCGCGAGAGTCTGCGTGATCCGGATCTGGATAGCTATGCGGCCATCATAATGGACGAGGCCCACGAGAGATCCCTCTCAACGGATGTGCTCTTTGGGCTGTTGCGTGAGGTGAGTGTTCCATAAATAAATAGTATAAGTAGAGCCGCGGCTCTTGCCGCTTGTTTTTTGTCTTTGTTTGCATCGGTTGTGTGTTGTTGGTAAACATTTAATAGTAATATCAATATAAAGCATTTTACAAACGTTTCATATTCTCGAAATTGTTTCACATTGTCGAAATGTATACAAGACCTACTACATGGTATATAAATATATATTATAAATTGCTTAAAAATGACACAACTTAAACGGAATAATTAATAATTATTATTAATGTATGTACCTATATACTACATATATATCTTAAAAACTAGTTTTCTTTTTTTTCCACTCATTTACGTATTTTTTTTGTATTCTTTGTGAGAGTTTCTTGTAGTTTTGTCTCCTGTCGATTTCCGTATTTCCGAGTCGTCTGGGGGTGGGGGCGGGGGGGGTATGGGGTTGGGTGTTCCCGTATTTAAATACATAACGAAACATTTCGAATGTCTTAATCCTTGATAATCCTACAATTTCTATATAGAGATAGTTTTCTCTTCTTTTGTGGGATTTTTTTCTTTCTTTTTTTATTAGACTTATTTTTAATATTCTTAAATAACAAAGAAAACACATATATATATGCTTGCCATTCACAATGTAGTATATAAATATAATATAGTATAATATAATAATAATAATAATAATCACAAGAAAACAAAAAAAAATTAATGACAAAAAAAAAACAAATATTTAATAAGTCTTTTCGAATTTCACAGTGTGTGTGTGTCTCTCTCTCTCTTTCTGTGTGTGTGTGTGGGTGTGGGTGTCCGATACAAAAGTATTTTGTTTGGATACGATTTTTTTGGTGGCTCCTCGATCGGAGTTGCAACATTTTTGTTTGACGGTTCTGTTTCTGTGTGGTGTGTGTGTGTGTGGGGTACAGTTGTGTCTCGTCTCTGTGTGTCTCTCTGGTATTTTTCATGGTATTTTAATACTGCCAAATGAACATACTACACTCTCTCTCTCTCTCTCTACCTGTCTCTTTGTTGGGAGTTTTACCCTGATCTGAATTGCACTTAAAAATTGTACACTACACATTTTTGCAATTTGTATTTGGTACTTTTGGGGCCGTCGTCTCTTATCATCGGAAACTTTACTTTGAATACTTATGGTTTTTTTCTTTCTCTTTTTGTTTTTGTTTTTATTATGAGTGGAGTAGAAGAGGGGCGCAAACGGGCGGTTACTTTGAGTGGGAATAGCATTTCTGTCTATTATTTAGCACCAGCAACATGCCCGCATTCATGCCAACGCTGCCCCATTTCACGCACTCCGACATCTGCAAGATACATATAGATTTGTTTTTCACGACGATGTGTATAGAATAAAACACGTACAGCGGGGTACAGAGAGCAAGGCAGAAGCACAAGAAGGTAGAAGGTGGAAGTGTGCGTGTGGTGGAGTAGGAGTATAGTAAGTGGTAGACGCACACACAAGAGTTCCGTTCCTGCCACATTCAAACAAAATAAAAGCAGGCGGCAACCAACGAATGATGCGCTGCTAAATGAAGGACGGAGGTTGGATGTGGTGGGGATTATAGCGTGGAGCGTGTGTTAGAGCGATCGAGGTTCTCTACTGTGAAAGATATAGTACAATATTTCGGTTAAATTTGTGGGCCGATTCCAAAAGCATAAAATGAGTTAACAGGGATGATTCTTAAGATTTTCAATTTTCGAGTTTTTTTAACGGTTATCGGTTCTATCTCTGTCATGCCGTGTGTCGTTTCTGTCAGTCCTGTTGTTGTGTGTGTGTCGTGTGTGTGTGTTTTTTTTTCCTCTGTTGCAACTACAATCAATGCATATGGGGGTGGGGGGTGGAGGGTGCTAGGTAGTGGTAGGCAGGATTTTGGGTGGGTAAATGTGTTTCGGTTTCTTTTTTCTTTGCTTTTGCGTGTGTGCATGTGTGTTTATGTGTTTTTTTCCTCTCTCTCTCTCTCTCTCTCTCTGTGAGTGTGTGTGTGTGTGTGTGGGAGATGGCCTCCGCTGCTTGCTCCGTTTATCAGTTAATCAGATGGAGCAGCACGTGATTAGCACTCGTCGTTACCTGTCGCTTTCGAACATCCTGCTGGCGGCTACCGTACCGGCACCAGTACACAAAATGCTTGTTGTTGTTCCACAGACTCTGTTTGGCCTTGCGCGCCAGCGATACCTACAGGCGTGCAGGGGTGTGGAAAGGGAGTAATGCATTAGTTATCGATGGGAATACTATTTCGGGAGTTCCTAATTCGACTTTCTCACTGAAATCTCTCGAGCTCTTTTTTTTGGTAGCATTGTACTTCGGGGAGTCCCAATTCGATTGCGAAAGTGAAACTTGGAACTGTATGTTTGGTTATAGGCATAAAACGAACGTGTGTCTGTTCTCTTGTGTGCTGCTCACCTGATTGCGTATATCCTTCTCGATATGGGGCATCTTCTCCTTGTCGGCAAAGTTATTGATTCTCAACTCCCATCCATGATTCCAGATGTCGGCCAGTGACATCTTGATCAGTTTGTAGGTACCATTCTCACGTATTTTCACAGAAAATATCTCAATGGAATCGGGCTTCGGTTTATTATCTGCATTGGTGGTTAGACAGTAGACAGTATAGAAAGAAAGAAAATAGAGAATTAGTGATCTGTGTGCGCTTTTCCATGAATATCAATTGAGAAAACAGGTGACCCGACCGACCGCCGACCGCCAACCAACAAACAAAACCAAAAACAAAACAAAAAACCACTATGCAAACTGCAATTCACTTATTATTTCAATTGATTTTGATTTAACATTTAAGTAAATTTGTTTACTTATAGCAAAAAAAAGGGGAAACAAAACGGAAACGAGAAAGTGTATTCGCTTTGGTTTCTAGATTCACTTGAAATGGTACTACTGCTCGTTTGCATTTGCAAACCGAGAGAGCAAAACACACACACAAATAGTGCATTTTATGTATGTTTTTCTGTTTAATCCTTTATTGTTCAACAATCGGCAAGAATGCGTGTGGATGAAAACACAAAATGCAGTTCAACTCGAGACTACAACTCGAAAACAAAATACATGTCGTGTGCATGACGCGCCACATTGCAGTTCGACTTGAGTCTCGCCGATAATACATATTTGCTTTTTATGTTGTTGTTGTTGGTCTGTAGACAAATTACAAAATCCTGCCCACCACTGATCTAAATAATTGCAGTGTGGTTTTTTTTGCCCCGTCTTTCAGAAGGTTTTTGTGTCATAATAATTGCAGTACTTTCTAGTGTGGCTTAACGGTAAGGCAATTACAAACAACCAGGATAGAGTGGTAACACTATATGATGCTGATTGTCATGTGTTGTGTTTTTACCGTTGTATTGTTTCGACTGTTGCGCAATCTGTTATAGCATTCGCCACTTAACTTTCTATAAAATAATTAACACTGCTTAGTATTTTACACCCCAACTGCTGATTTTGCCTTCTCCTTGTGTTTCTGCTTCTTTCCCTCGAATGTTATTTTTTTTTTATTTGTCTCTAGTATTTTTTCTTTTTTTTCTTTAGTATTTCTTTTATAATTTTTTTTTTTGTGCCATGTCCAACCAATTTGCAGGCATTTAAAATTTTTTAATAGCTTTTGGGTGGGTGGCTTGAGTGAGAAATTCACCTTTTTTTTTACTCATGTGTTCATATCATAGTCCCCATATAATCACACTAGTAATTTGCGCGTACATTCCATTAACCGCAGACAGTAATTGGGACTAACCTGGACGCTAAAAGTGAAATGTATTGAATTTGAAGTGAGCTCATCTCTCTCCTGTTACTAAAAAGAGATAAAACATACTCAACTCAACGAAATGTTCAATGCATTTCAATCTTGAATGTTCAAGTATTTGCCTTTAATCCATCCCATCGATTGACGTGCAATGCGGGGCCGATATGAAGGGCCGCCGACAGAGCAGACAGAGGGTGGAGTGTTTGACGTACGTGACTACATGGGACTACATATTGTAAATATCATTTGATAAGCACGCATGCGCATTTCTTTGCTGGCAGGCATTGCTGGGTGTACATACAGCGCCGTTGTAATCTGTCGCCAAGCACGAGTAATTTTTCCAGGAGGAGAGTGCGGTGCGGGCAGTGCAGGATAATCAATGGGGTCTTAACAGGTGGAATGGAGAACAATTAAAAAAAAAACACACACAACTCCAACGTTTTTATTGATTGGTGGGGGCTATGGCTAGACACTGATAACTATGGCACACCCCATATTAATCAGGTTTTTTTTTTATTTTCGGGAACGGATGAAGGCAATACAGCTTTTAAAATTCTAAAAAAAATGCACCCTGGGTGCAGGGTATACGAAGTGCTATTCAAAATCCGCTAATCATTCCTACGCATGTATGCCCTTCCATATACCCGCACGCACGCAAACACACACACATGCACAGGCATGTGTGATTGCCGCACGTGGTGAGTTGGGTTATTGGCCGGGGCCGGCACGCACACGAGATGCAATGCCGCCTGCTGCTGCGCTGCTGCTGTTGTGTGGGCGCGTGGTGAAATGCAAAAAAGCTCACCACAACATCCACAGCACCCAGACGGCAAACAGTAGTCTCCGCTAAAGAACAAAATGTTTTTTCTGAGTGGTATTTCTATAAAAATTTCAGATTTCAGTCTGGCTTTATAGGTAAAATTACAATAACAAAAAACCCAGAATCAGCCTCGAATGGAAGACCCTAGCGAGTTTTTATTGTGCCCGCGCCTCTTTCTCCCCATGGGTACAGACAGAGACAGTAGACATTAATGGTATGCGTGACATGTAGCACATGATGTGCTTGGGAGTTTTTGGAAAGACACAAGTCAGCCGCCTCCTGCTCACGCTTTGTTTGATTTTACTTTTTTTCTTTCGGTCTGCCTTTGCTTTTGTGTTTGTTGTTTTTGTGTGCGTGCATATGCGCACGCAGAAAATTTTGGAATTTTCGAGCAGGCCAGGCTGTCGGCGCACTGTTGTGAATGGTCGCAATGCTGACGTCTCGCTGCTGCTCTGCGACCGCGCACTTGCTGGATTTTCGATTAGATAAAAAGCCAGGCCCTACGCTTGTATGCAGACATGTACTGGCGTCTGTGCGCTTTTTCATGTGTTCATGTGCCTGTGTGTGTGTGTGTTTCTGCGTTTGTTTGTTTATTGAATGACATTTTAGAATGGCAGAACCCCGCCAAATTCGCCTTTAAAAATCCAGCGATTAGCGTAACTGCTAGAGTTCTTTCTTAAAAAGTTTCCTACAGATTGGGGGATGCAAAACTCACCTTTGGCCACTTTGCATAGGACAATGCCGTACCAGGACGCCACTGGCGTCTCGTTTTCGTCTTGTGTCTCCAGGAAACTGATGCTGCTGCTACCATTGCGGGGTATCATCAGGCCTGGGGCCAGGCCCAAGCCAAGAGGCGGACAGTCCATGTCCAGGGAATCGATATCACTGGCAGCTGCGGCCGCTGCGGCGGCGGCTGCCGCAGCCGCTGCCTCTGCAGCCGCACTGCTGCGCACCTCCACAATGAAGCCACACTCGACGACGGCGCAGAAGATGCGCTGCTCCTCTGGCTTGAACCACTTGGATTCGCGCAGTTTTTGCACGGCAACGCTGCTGCCGAAGGTGGCGCTCACCACACCGCCACCGGCTTTCGGCTGCTGCTGCAGCGCCGGTGGCCAGTTAGAGATTGGGGAGCTGGGCGCCGACTGTGAGTAGCCACCGTTGCTGGTGGGTGGCGCTGATGCAGTTGCCGCTGCTGGTGTCGCCTGGCTGTTGTGGCCCTGCAGGGGCCACCACTTCAGGGAGCTGACAAAACTGTTGGAGCGGTTCATTCCAGGCGGGGCGGGGGGCGTGGCTGGTGCGCGCCCAACTTTCACTCGTGGAAAAATGTGTATATGTATGAATTTGTGTAAAGTGCACTTTTCCGCGCTTTTTTCCCCCTTCGATATTCTGGATTCTTTTGCTTTCTGCTGCTTCTGCTGCTGCTATCGCTGTGCGGCCTTTGTCTTGCTTCTCCCCTCCCCCGGTTGCGCTGCTCCAATTCGCTTTACTTTTAATTATTATTCTGCTCTGCACCCCTCTCTTCTCTATCCCGCAGTCTGACTATCTGTATGTATTTGTGTGTGCAAATGTTTCTTCTTTTTTTTTTTTTTTTTGGTTCAGCTTCAGCTGCACGGCAATTTTCTCAACGTTTTTCGTGTTTTTCGACGCTGCGTTGTGTGTTGTGCTTCGTTGGGGCTTTGGGGCTTTCTTGACGGTTGTACTCGCTCTTCAGATACTATAGCTTTGGTTGGCAGCTACGTCACAAATTTCAATGGGAACAAATGCTGCCCAGTTCAACTTGCATGTTGCTGGTAGCCCGTACTCATGTTGCTTGAAAACCGGTTTCAGTGGTGGGTTTCGTTCAGTGTGGAAGTTTCTGGTACCCTACCTGGGAGGTTTAATTTAAGTTGAAATTACATACATATACATATATGTTGCAGGCTTGTTTTCAATAAATGACATTGAAGCTCAAATTTAATAGTGACTAAAGAATACCATAAATGCAAAATTTAATTTAGACTATTCTACTTATGTACTTTGTGGGCTCTAGACTTGGAATATATATATTTTTCCAAGGGTATTCAAATGTTGGTCATTCCATGTTTCTTGAAATCCATACTCTCCCTTAAACTGTGTGGACAGGGTGTGTTGGGACAACAAGGTAGCATCCAGAAACAAATGGCATTCTACTCGCATGTTGCTAGCATGTTGCCAAGCACCACCGCATTGTCTAAATACCCCTTGTTTAAATGTGCAACATGGGCTGGAAATGAGACAGCCGAGAGAGGAGAAACGAGCAAAGCCGACAAAAGCCGAGAGAGCAAAACGCAAAAACCCACCACAACGAGAGAAAAACGTCGCTGCTGGCGTCACCTTGTATAAACCACTTCTCTCTTCCTTCCCCTCCACTGTCATGCTCTTTCTCTGGATTCCGTTATGCTATTGCTGCTGTTGTTTATTATGCACATCACTCTGCCTCTCTCGCCGCTTATTAGCTGCTGTAATTATCTTAATTCTTTTAATTCGATCCTGTTGGGGATCTCTTGTTGCACCGATAACAGGTACCCTCTTCTCTCTCTTTCATTTGCACTCTCTCTCACTCTCTGCGTGTGGTTCTCTTTGGCGCTGCTCTACTTCCGCTCTGACCTTCTTATTTCTGTTCTTTATGAGAAATTTATACATATGCGTTGATTATTTTTGTCAACGTCGTAGGTATTTGTCACAAAATTCGGCTGCGGCCCGCTGCCCACAATCACCTACACCCCTCTCGCGACACCTGATACGTCAGAGCACCGCACCGGTGAATATGATTGATGTGAATGACAATGTATCGATTACAAAGATCTGTTATCGTACAGATCATGTGATCGTGCGTACACACCTCGTAAATGTGTACATATGTGTATATTGTAGATATCATGCTGCACACAGCTGATCCATGGCCAAATAAGGCCAAAATAAACGAATCCCAGACGAGACAGCTTCTGGCTCTATTTTATGGAGCATGGCTAATATCCGTTGGCCTTTTAAATTGCTTTTGAATTCAATAAACGAAGATCAAATCATAAATACATTATTAGGCATACATACATACATATGTACATATGTATGTGTATTGTGGTTCATTCTCCATCTCGCACCCTCTTGCAATCCTAGTCCCATGTACAACGGCCATAACCACAGGGTAATCGCATTATCTGAATATGCCTGAGGCCCTCTACGACCCGCTGTTTAACAAATCCCACCCCGCCGGCACCACCTACTAGTGGCTCCGCCCCCATGCAGAGCTGCATCCAATCTTCGGATCGATATTGTCAATGACTCAAGTGGCTCGTCGGTCCATCCAACGCCCGCTGCAATGATTGCTTGCGAGTCAAGTGAAACAAAAATGTTCATTGCCTTATTTTTGTCGATTTCTTGCGTGAAACTTCTCGTGGTGACGTCCCAAACGTTTGATATTTCCTTGCGTTGGTGGGAGTGTGCCTAGTCGCTTGCTACACACGTACGAATCGGTCCAATTCGATTTGGGGGCACCAGAGAACATGCCAATTAATTTGACCCATTAAGCGCTCTGCCACACGGCCTTAAAGTGGGCCAATCCCCCTACCTCCGACGACCCACGAGTACAAGTCGTCGGGGTCACCACTACCTAATAACCAGCCCTCCACAAGGGCAGGTCCATGCCCAGGGGTGGTGTTAAATATAATTAAAAGAATCGTGCTGAAAGAAATTTAATCTATAGAAATTTGTGTGGGACACCCAACCAAAATGAAAGGGGAATGTAGGATAAAAGCTCTTCAGGGAGAACACCCGATGTTTCAATGATTATGTCTCTTAATGGGAAAGATGGTTGAAGTTGTACGGAAAAGAGCGATAGAAAAATAAAGGAATATGATTATAGAGTAAACAAAGTTCTGTTTCGATTGGTTCTTAAGCTTTTTATAAGTGACTGGGGCATATTTCTCAAATTTTTTTCAGACCATGTTTGTGATCGAAAACATATGTAGGTATACATTTCCAAGCTAATCTCTGTGCAAATGAAAAGAAGAATAATGCTTTGAGTATATGAATCAATATCGATATTCGCGATATGATATTCTCCAACACTGGGCCCGAGAGAGCATTTCAACTTCGGCTTCCGCGCTTTGGTTTCTTTTTTCTCTGTTTTGTTTTCAATTCAAGTTTTTCATTTACTTTTTCTGGTCGGGTCGCCATCGTCGTCGCTGCCGCTCTTGTCGTCTATAAATAGAATTTGCAACTTGCTGCTGTTTCTGTTGATATTATTGTTGTTGTTGATTTTTCTCCATAGCTATTTATAGTTTAACCTTGGTTGTTGCTGTTGTTGTTGTTGTTGTTGTTGTTGGAAAACGAGGGGGGGGAACTGCTCACCTAAAGGTGGGAAACAGCGGTCCCAAGATGAGGGAAGGGAGCGCCGTATGTAGTAGTATGTACATATGTATGTGCGTTTGGAACCGCGGCTAATTAGCGCTTAGCCGGTCCAATTACGCTTTGGTATACGTATGGCATACCTCTCGTCATGCACATCTGTGGATGTGTGGATGCATGCCCTTTGAGTAAAACCCATCTGTTACATCTGTTTCTCTTGGTATATTTATTCCACTCGGTATACCCTTCGATACATCTGCGATATAAATGAATGTACTGTAATAGTTTAGTTTTTTGCAATCGGATTGACTATCCTCAAAGTTGATCGTACCACATGCGAGTCAAAGAGTACCTATATAACTAGGGGGTACCCCCAAAATTCCCTATACATGAGACTCATATCGCACAATTGATCATTTCTGTTCTGATTAGCGGGTATCCCCTAGTCGGAATACCTTTTGTTTTAGCTTTTATTGAAAATTGCGCAATCAATTTGAAAGCCCGTGTGTAGGTCAGTGCCCAAAAGGCGTCATCGTTCATCGTTTGTCTGAGGAGATAATAACAATGAATATTTGGCGAAAAAAAAGGAAAACTACATTAAGATAATTGTGAATGCCCTAACCAGGACCAGCAACCTAATGCATACCTCTAAATGTTGTCTTCTATTTTTATCAAAAACGTAAGGGTCTTGAGACCTAATGAACCAGTGAACCTTCCATAAAGAATTCAAGTGAGGTAAGGGTATACCAGCTTCGTTTATACGTCTTGGACGGCCCTTTTTCTTGGTGTCCACAAACAACAAATAAATGCAGAAACCACCTGTATTTGTTTATATCTATTCGTTTATTTATACATATAGACTGGTGCTATCACATTTGCATGCGGCGGCTTGGCTTCTTTCTGCTTCCTCGGGGTTGCATAAATAATCAATTTTGAGTAAAAAATTTAATAAATAAAACTGTCATCAACGGTTTAGGCCAGTGCTTAGGCCTTTGACAAATTGGAATTTACATACATTATGTACATACATAAATAAAAGTACATGCCACAATCTATCTATCCATCTATCTATCTATCCAACACAACACAACACAACACACTTGTTCCCCCTGTATATGGGTACAAATATATGCATATATGGGGAGTGGAGTGTACCCGAAAGAAACTCGTTTTGTTTTTGGACTACTGTAGGGAGGGGACTACTTAAAGGCTTCGTTTTGCGCATTTTACCGGTAAAATGCTTTCGATATCTGGTAATAACCAGACTTTGTGCTTCTGTCAGACTTCATCGCTGTTTCCGTTTCGTTTCGTTTTGTTTTGTTTCATTTCGTTTTACCCTATTCTACACACATACATACATACATGTATGTACATTCTGTTTTGTCTGGGGCCTTGCGGTGGTTGGGTGGAGTGGACGCACTCGTTCCTGCGGTTGACATTCCAAAGTTCAAGCTCTCAGAGTTGCAACAGAAATAATCGAACCGAGAGACCAGCTGAAGCAAAAGAAAGGAAGTGGAGAGATGAGGGTGAGGTGTGGTGAGGTGACAGAGCCAAGATGAGGCGGCACATTCTATTGAGCATTATTGAGCCTGTCTAGTCTCCAAACAGCACTCGACGAACAGTAGCAACAGCCCTGACAATGGCCCAGGTCAAAGCTTCTCAGAGCTTACATGATGGAATAACAAAACAACAGAGAAGCAGAGAGAAAGGCTGACAGTGGGATTCGAAGATGGGAACACCCTCGCTGGCACACACTGTACCCCTTACCCCTTGCCCCATGTACATAGGCTCAACTTCAGAGAAAAACGAAAACCGGCAAAGTGCCCTGATTTGAAATGTCCATTCAGCTCTTCCCTGCAGCCTCCTCCAAGTCCAATTGTAAGCCCACTCTTCGCTCCGTCACGTAGCAGTAGAGAACTGTCAGCATCAACAGGGGCGTTCTCGGGGCTATTTTCAGACACTTTATAATCATTCAGACGAGGCACGAGTACAAAAGCAAAAGCAAAAGCAACAAAATTTAAATAAAAGACAAAACGGCCAGACAATAAATAAATGCAAAATATGTTTAAAAAAAGAGTTGTGTGTGCTTCTACATAGGTATGTATACCCTTGCAGGGTATTGCATATTTAGGCAGAACGTGGGAAAAGCAGAGAACTAGGAAGCATTTTTTTTACTCAAATCGTACTAGAACTATTTGAATATTTTTCTCTATAATACTGATCAATTTGATTAAGATATAACATCTGTGCCATAGAAGTAGGGGATCTTTACAGGGTATCCACAGCAGTAGTTCCCGAAGCTGTGTGCTTCTGTCGTGTTTTAACAGCCGCTTTGCTGCCCTTCGTTTCCTTGTGTCGGATAAGGAGGGGGACCGTGTCCAGGGGAGAGTGGTGCTACTTAAGCGCTACTTCTAGGGACATCATATGGCGGAAGGACTTCTCCACAGCTGTCGGGCAGCGTCTTGGTCGTACGCTGTGGGTGCGGGGAGCAAAAGAGAGAGAACAAATATAATTTGCCGGGAGGGTCTCTCCCAATCTGCCACTGTCACGTCTCTCTTTCTCTTTCTCTCCCTCTCTGGCTCTGGCTCTGGCTGTCGCATGGTGGTGTAGTGGTGCTTTTCTCTTTACAGTGTATTCACCTCGACCACATCTGCTTATGGAGAGGCAGGCACATACATAACTCGTTTGCGGCTTTATGTGGAGTCACGGGGAGACAAACCCGAAGCCCCATAGCCCCGAAGCCCCAAAGCACCGGAGCCGAGTCTTTTGTTGTTCTGTTGTTTTCGTTCTTGGATCGGTTTTTATAGATACCCGTAGCATCTGCATACATATAGTATATGATATATAGTCATACACATTCCGCATATCTCTTCGTTCTTCGCCTTTTTTGTTGTTTCTTTTGGCACATTTCGGTTTCGGTTCTGTTTTTGTTCGACATTTCATTTCGTTGCGAATTTTTGTCGGTTTTGTTTACATCTTGCGCTTCGTTGGGGTCTTTTATGTTTTGATTTTTAGTTTTTGGCCAAAAACAAAATAAAATCACACAACACATACACAGGCAAATGCGAACGGTGGATGCGTGAGTGTGTGTGTGTGCTTTGTTAATGCCATACCGCTGCACCTCCAAAAAGCCCACAAAAACCACCACTTGCTCTCTATCTCTCTCTGTCTCTCTCTTTCTCGTCTTAGTTGCTGCTGTTCCGCTCTCATTCGGTTCGGTTGGAGAGATGACGAGAGCATGCAATCGGTAAGCTTAAAGGAGGACTCGACTGTGGTTTCTGTTTCCACGTTTCCATGGCCACAAGTGTCTACATCTTTCCAGCATCTTCGCTGCAGTCCTTCCTTTTATTGACTTGCATTTTCCTGTGTGCCTGTGTGGGTGTATCGGTGTATGGGCGTATGCGCGTGTGTTTGTGTGGCAGTGTACATATTACAAAAGTTGATGCCAAACCTGCACATGCGACCCGACCCTTAGTTTGAATAAAAAACAAAGCACTGAAAAAATGCATAAACAGCTGTAGGGCCCAACATTTCAACAAAATCAGCTGTTTAATAAATGTTCATTCATGTAGAGATAATAATTATCGGTGAAGAAATTTCTTCTGAACTCTGGATGCTGGCATATGTCGTCGACTTTTCTCTGGTTCACTCACTGTCTGGACTATGTAATTTTAGTCTCGTCGGGGATCAGTAGAATGTAGCAGGTTCATTAGACTCGCATAAATTATTTCACTCCCACCCAATGGCGCTCGCTGCGGCACCCAGACCCAGACCCACACCGCCACATCCACAGCCAGCCGCTCATCCAAATCGCCATCCAGCAACAACCTCGCGGAAAAGCGTTTTCGCCTCAATGCAAATGTACGGTGAATTGCATTTTCGGCATTTTTAATAGGCAACATACAAATTCATACATATTGAAATATGTACAGTGGGTAACTTTAATATTCGGCATTTTTTTTTTCTCAACTTCAAACGCGAATAAAATGCATAAAACTACAAAAAAAAAAAAAAAATTTAATGAGGGAATAAAGCTTGAAGTTTTACCTTTTCAGAGGTATATATAATAATGATTTTTATTTTAAATGAATAAAGAAAATATAATTAAACAAAAAAAAGGTCAAAATTTGCGTTACTTTAATATTCGGTATTTTCTTATATGACTAAAAAAAACCTTCTTAATCTCGAAAAAAAAACGTAATTTTATATTTTATTATGATACCCATTATTTGTTAATGTGTTGCTTAGGCGTTTGTCATATTTTTTATGATTTTTTGGGTATCTTCATGGCCGATTTTGGCCAACTCTTCCTGAAGCCGTTCCTTTAACGCGGATATGGCCGATATTGGCGTTTTGCGTACACGGCGGTACAGCTAGCTCCACAAATTTTCAATAGGGCTTAGATCAGGCGATTGGGGTTTCGCTTCCGCTAATTTTGGGCAGTTTATATAGCAGCCAAGACCTTACTTTATAGGCCTAATGCTTCGGGTCGTTGTCCTGATGCAAGTTGAACGTGTTGCCAATGCCCATTTTTTCCTTGCCGTCTGCTTACAATTTTCTTTCAAAATTTTCAGATAGTGATCTTGATTCATTATTCCTCCAATGAAAACCAGATTTCCTACTCCTTTTGTCGAAATGCAGCCCCAAATCATAACGCTACCCCCGCCGTGTTTCACTGTTGGTCTTAAGAGATTCTTATGCAGCTCGTATTTGGTTTCCGGCAACCTATAGTGTTGCCGTCACTGCCAAAAAGGTTGAATTTGCTTTCTTTTAAGAATATTACATCATCACACCAGCTTTGGTCCTTTTTGGCGTACTCCTTCCTTAATTTTCGGTTGCGCTCAGAGAGCAAAGACTTTTTCCTTGCAACTCGTCCGTTGTACCCATGTTTTTTTTATGGTACGTCGAATTTTTTGGGCTGAAACGGTCTTTCCGTGGTCGGCAAAGACCTCAGCTTTCAATTCCAGAAAATTTTCAAAGAAAATTGTAAGCAGACGGCAAGGAAAATGGGCATTGGCAACACGTTCAACTTGCATCAGGACAACGAACCGAAGCATTAGGCCTATAAAGTAAGGTCTTGGCTGCTATATAACTGCCCAAAATTAGTGGAAGCGAAACCCCAATCGCCTGATCTAAGCCCTATTGAAAATTTGTGGAGCTAGCTGTACCGCCGTGTACGCAAAACGCCAATATCGGCCATATCCGCGTTAAAGGAACGGCTTCAGGAAGAGTTGGCCAAAATCGGCCATGAAGATACCCAAAAAATCATAAAAAATATGACAAACGCCTAAGCAACACATTAACAAATAATGGGTATCATAATAAAATATAAAATTACGTTTTTTTTCGAGATTAAGAAGGTTTTTTTTAGTCATATAAGAAAATACCGAATATTAAAGTAACGCAAATTTTGACCTTTTTTTTGTTTAATTATATTTTCTTTATTCATTTAAAATAAAATCATTATTATATATACCTCTCTGAAAAGGTAAAACTTCAAGCTTTATTCCCTCATTAAATTTTTTTTATTTTTTTGTAGTTTTATGCATTTTATTCGCGTTTGAAGTTGAGAAAAAAAAATGCCGAATATTAAAGTTACCCACTGTACATACACATGCGAGACCTTTATATTATATTATTATATTGCCACGCATAGATACAATATGTGCATGTGTATGTACTATTGGCGCCAGGAAAACACTTGATTTTCTGCCTGTTTTTCATCTACTAGACAAGGTTCTTGTTGGGGGTTAATGCAATATTTCTGTTTGAACGAGCATGGCGTGGGGGCCATAGCTAGACAGAAAGATGATTATTTTCGTTGCTCAGGCGATTAATTGATAATTAATCGATAACAGAGGGAGAACAAGGGTTGTTAACATTAGGGACGGGACTGCAAACACATGTATGTCCAGAGAAAGATGGTCGTACCCATAATGTGATTCAACGCATTCACTCCCGGGCTATGGGATGGCTCGACTAAATGATAAACAGATCTTATATCATGCATGTGTACGAGTACGAGTACAAGCACAAGTGTCTTTCTGTTGACATACGAGTATGTTTGTATGTACATACATATGTACATCGGTACAAATGTACTTTTGTTTTTATAGCATTGGATTATTGTCATATTTTGCATTTTGTTGACTTCGTGCTTAAAATAAATCAAATGAAATTCATTTCAATTGCATTTCTTTGGCATATTTGATGGGAAGAAGCGCCTGCAGCGATTTTCTGCTCAATATCACATGCACAGAACCGTTTTCAATCCGATATTGATGCATTATTTATTCATGAAAGTAATCTTTTTCTTGGTTTTTTTCTGTTCTTATGCGTTGATTAATAAATATTTTAAGGGCATTATCTGTTCGAAATGCTCGTAGTATATTTCGTTTTTCTTTCAGGCTTCCTGTTTCTATAATAAGATCATGTGCATATATACATACATATGTACATAAGTAATACCATATAGATATGGACGTGCCTGTGTGTTGTTGGTTGGGATTATTATTCGGTGCATTCGAGTATTATATTTCCATAAAAACCTCACAGAACCCCATCTCGAGTGTTCTCTTATCGGAATCAATAATGCTCCTACATATACATACATACATGTATGTACTAGGTGGCGCTCGCTCTCTCACTTGCTGATATTATTTTACGACTTCAATTGAATTAGCAATCGAATTGGCAATATCAGTTGGCGCAGTGGCATACTCAAACGCTCCCGTGATCCTATTCAGAATGTGTTACTCACAACTGATGTGTGACTCGTTCTGATGAAATTCAGCTGATGAATACAGCAACCCGTAATCCCCACATCTGATACTAAAACTAAACCAAACACAATCTTCAGTTCACTCCATCAGTGAGTAAGAAAATCCGAGATATCTCTATGTGTACGCACGTAATAAGTGCTCGTACTCCCCACAGGCATTATCAGTTGGTTGTCCCAAATCGGATCACATATAGTACACATACATACATACATACATATATATATATACGAGTATTCGTAGTACCTACTCTTGATACCATTTACTTATAGGCAAAGTAAAAGTTGGTCGAGTGCTTATACCCGGTACGGTACCCATGGTATGACGAAGGTATATCCGATCCCTTCATGCATATGTATATATACATATATATGTATATATGTAGTATTGATCAGATCTGGATATAGGAGGGAACAAATTTTCTACACTTTAAATCTTTTTCTAAAACCTGATCGAATCTTAGTAGCGAGTAAAATTTAGTCGGAATGTCGGGTTAGGCGTATTTGAACTCTTTTTACAATGTTTTATATTTAAACTTGATTAGAGAGAAACTCTAGTCGACCTTGAGATAATGGTTTTGGGGGATGGGCGGGGGAGTGAAAGAAAGATAGTAAAGATAGTTTCCCGTTAGTTTTGGGTGTTTCCCATGGTGGATTCTACGAGAATGATCGTTTTATGATCGTACAATATCCATGCGAAAGGTATTTATTTCTTCTATCTGGTTTTATCTGGTTTTCGATAAGCGATAAGCTATTTGCGTGCGTATCGCCTATCGAAATGGTCGTGACTATCGTAATTGCTGCGACCTGACGTCATCTGTCCAACGGGGGAGAAAGAAAGATAATGGTAGAATCAATGCGCGATTCGCATTGCGTTACCTGCTATCCATACTAGCATCATAAATAATTCCCACACACCACACAGATGCACAGACGCAGACGCAGACACGACACATGCATGTCTGAGTGTATGTGTTGCATATGCAAGTAGATAAGCTGCATAATAAAGCACACATTACGAGTAGGTTGGGTTGTGTTGTTGTTGGATTGCAAATTGCTGGCTGGTTTGGTTTGTGGATTGTGGATTGTAGATGACGGATTGTGGGCTGTGGACTGTGGCGAAAATTCTGTTAATGCGCAATTTGCTCGGTTACGGGGAAGGGGATGGTATGGGATGGGATGTTGTTGTTGCGTTGGGCGAAAATAAAAGGAAACGAAACCCTCCTTTCATTCTTGTTCCTTCCCATACATACACACATACACATACACATAACTATGTAGGTACATGGCGTACGTGTGTTCCAGCATGTTCGCCTGCTGCTGTTTCTGCTGCCCTCCTCCCTTAAAACCGACGAGGCTAAGCCGAAGCTGCAATGGCTCTCTCCCACTCTTTCTCTCTCTCTGTTACTCTCTCCTTCTCTGCTTCTCTCTCATTTCAAAGTTGGCTTTCACACAGCTTGCCAAGGGAAAGAGGAAGAGACGGAGAGAGGGTGACGGAGGGGGACCTGACCCCTTGTGGGCTATGAGAAATTCGTGGAATGATGTGGAATGCCTTGACCCACTGCAGCGCCCGGTCAACGACTCCCCGGCCAAGCTGGCGGCGATTTTGGGTCAGACCATGGGCTCCCGCCCACGGACTCTCTTGCGATGAATGACCTAAACCATGTGTCCCTCTTCCCACGATTCCCATTCACAGATTGTGGCTCGGCGACACGATCTGAAGCTAATTGTGACCTCCGCCACGATGGACTCCACCAAGTTTGCAACATTCTTTGGGAACGTGCCGACATTCACCATACCGGGACGCACCTTTCCCGTGGACGTGATGTTCAGTAAGAACACCTGCGAGGACTATGTGGAGTCGGCGGTGAAGCAAGCGCTGCAGGTGCACCTGACGCCCAACGAGGGCGACATGCTCATCTTCATGCCCGGCCAGGAGGACATCGAGGTGACGTGTGAGGTGCTCGAGGAGCGTCTGGCCGAGATCGAAAATGCCCCAGTGCTGAGCATTCTGCCCATCTACTCGCAGCTGCCCTCCGACCTGCAGGCGAAGATTTTCCAAAAGTCCGGTGACGGAGTGCGCAAATGTGTGGTAGCCACCAACATTGCGGAGACCTCGCTGACCGTGGACGGCATCATCTACGTGATCGACTCCGGCTACTGCAAGCTGAAGGTCTACAATCCGCGCATCGGCATGGACGCCCTGCAGATCTATCCCATCTCACAGGCGAATGCCAACCAGCGGTCGGGTCGTGCCGGTCGTACTGGCCCCGGTCAGGCCTTCCGCCTGTACACCCAGCGCCAGTACAAGGACGAGCTGCTGGCCCTCACAGTGCCGGAGATTCAGCGCACCAATCTGGCCAATACGGTGCTGCTGCTTAAGTCGCTGGGCGTGGTGGATCTGCTACAGTTCCACTTCATGGACCCGCCGCCCCAGGACAACATCCTCAATTCGCTCTACCAGCTGTGGATCCTGGGCGCCCTGGACCACACGGGTGCCCTCACCACCCTGGGCCGTCAGATGGCCGAATTTCCCCTGGATCCGCCGCAGTGCCAAATGCTGATTGTCGCCTGCCGCATGGAGTGCAGTGCCGAGGTGCTTATTATAGGTGAGAAAAAAAACCCGAAAAAGGAGTAGCTCTCCTGATCCTTTTCATTAAACTTTCTCCACTCTATAGTTTCCATGCTGTCGGTGCCCTCGATCTTCTATCGGCCCAAGGGACGCGAAGAGGAGGCGGACGGAGTGCGCGAAAAGTTCCAGGTGCCCGAATCAGATCATCTGACCTACCTCAATGTGTACCAGCAGTGGCGGCAAAACAGGTAAGTGTGAGCCCCCCCAGCGGCAGGGGATCACAGCCCAGAATTGACATTGCGTTGGTTCCCCTCTCCCACAGCTACGGATCGTCGTGGTGCAACGAGCACTTCATTCATATCAAGGCGATGCGGAAGGTGCGCGAGGTGCGGCAGCAGCTGAAGGACATAATGACCCAGCAGAAGATGAGCGTTAAGTCGTGCGGCACCGACTGGGACATTGTGCGAAAGTGCATCTGCTCAGCGTACTTCTACCAAGCGGCACGGCTCAAGGGCATCGGTGAGTACGTGAACCTGCGCACGGGCATGCCCTGCCATCTGCATCCCACCTCGGCCCTGTATGGGCTGGGCACCACGCCCGACTATGTCGTCTATCACGAGCTGATTATGACGGCCAAGGAGTATATGCAGTGTGCCACCGCTGTGGATGGCTACTGGTTGGCCGAGCTGGGGCCCATGTTCTTCTCCGTGAAGGAGTCGGGACGCAGCGGCCGCGAGAAGAAGAAACAGGCCGCCGAGCATCTCAAAGAGATGGAGGAGCAAATGTTGCAGGCCCAGCACGAGATGGAGGAGCGCAAACAAGAGGCGGCCCGCCAAGAGGAGCAGATGGCCGCCAAACAGGAGATAGCCACGCCAGGCACTACCACGCCCCGACGCACACCGGCCAGGATCGGCCTCTAAACGAGCGGCAGTGGATCAGGATCGATCAGGCAATGAGATCTGCATAAATCATTGTATTTGATAAGTTGAACAGATTTTTTCTATTTTCTAATAAAGAATCAATGAAATCGGAATCAAAAGTCCAATCCAGAGGTGGGTTGGGATGCTCCCGCCACTCTCCAGCACGCATTGGTTGTCCTGGACACTGTGGTGGGCACTGCAGCGGCACTCGCCCCACTTGCACTCCATGGAGGAGGTTGGAGGCAGGGGTCGGGATTCACCTGCCATCAGAGGATGCATTTGGCAGTCGCTGTTGGTGCGACAGTATGCACCAAAGGGCACTGTGGGCTCGCAGATAATCTGCTCCAGCTGGTTCGTATCCACTGCATTCTCCTCTTTCGGGATGGCGTTGGCGACCTTTCTGGGATAGTGGGTGGAGCGACAGGCGCAGCGATGATCCTGGCACTGGCCACCGGAACCGAGGCTAACCTGGCAGGCCGTGCTGCTGTCGCAACCATCGCCGTAGTCCGATCCAGTGATGCACTTGGTCATGTTGCGGTTGTGGACATAGTTGACGGCACAGCCGCACTTCTTGAGCTGCGGCAGGCAGAGCAAGGCACCGCAGCTGCCGCAATCGGTGTCGTTCACGCAGCTGGACTCTGTAGGTGATCATAGTAAGCAATATCTTAGTTTGGGATCGCGTTTCGTGGGAAGCAGCCACTCACCCAGGACGGCCAGGCAGTGTCCCTGATGGGACTCAAAGTTTGATCGACAGAGGCAGCGATTTTGCGATGGGTGGCAGGTACTGAATTTGTCCGCCAACTGGCACTGGCGATGGAATTCGCAGCGTTCGTCCAGTTGCACCACCTCCGCGAGGCAGCGTCGCTTGTCCTCGCTCGGCACGAATCCTGAGGAGCAGAAGCACTGCTCCAGCTTCTTGTTGCACTCGGCATGGTCCTGATGGCAGGGACAGTGGCCGCCAATGATATTAGTGACCTTCTGTTCCATGGGCTTGCAGTCCACGCGCTGCCCCGAGTCACGTGCTGTACAGGTGCAGGTCGAATTGAGGCATTGTCCGCGCTCAAACTGAAGGCACTGGGCATGGGTGGAGCAGCTTAGCTCGAGGAGCTCCTCGGCCAGGCAGAAGCCGGCCAGAAATATAACCATTAATCCGTAATAATGCATTATTTGCATTAATTTTATGAAAAAACCTGCGATAAAGTTGTATAGCTTTTACAGTAAGCATTAACCGTTAGAAAGCTCAGCTTAAGTGCTTCGGTAAAAGCTTTTTACTATCTTACTATCGATTCTATCAGGCAATCTGGCAACGCTAAGCTCTTCCCAAAAACATCGATGTTCTCCCACCTCTACCAGCACTCTCCATGGCACTTTACAACAGAGGTGGAAAAACATCGATGTTTTTAAAAAAACTAAATATTGACTGGATGGAAAAACTCGAGCAGGGTGACCATTTACGGTATATTATATTATATACTATATACTTTTATGGCATTATGGATTTTATGGATTGTGGCAGCCACTGACACTCTTCCTTCACAGAGGACGAGATATAGCGTACAGAAAAAACCAGTATTTTAACGATATGCCAATCTTCGGAAGGCTATATCTCAGACAAATAGGGCCAGATCGGCGAAGGACCAACTCTCCCAGGTTCGTGAGGATCTAGACTGTCGAGCAGCATCAAAATCTTGACTTCGAAAATGAGGCCGATTTTTTGAAAATTTAATGATGTACCCATCATGATTTTTTGCGAAAATCGGAAGAAAATGGATGTCCTTTTTTCCGATTGCAGTCGATTGGCAGGGCTTGCCCGACCACGAGGAGACATGCCACGCCCAGATCGGTAAATAAATAGTCGAGATATAGCGTACAGAAAAAACCAGTATTTTAACGATATGCCAATCTTCGGAAGGCTATATCTCAGACAAATAGGGCCAGATCGGCGAAGGACCAACTCTCCCAGGTTCGTGAGGATATAGACTGTCGAGCAGCATCAAAATCTCGACCACGAAGAGACATGCCACGCCCAGATCGGCCGCTGTTTAGCCGAGATATAGCGTACAGAAAAAAACAGTATTTTAACGATATGCCAATCTTCGGAAGGCTATATCTACGACAAATAGGGCCAGATCGGCGAAGGACCAACTCTCCCGGGATCGTGAGGATCTAGACTGTCGAACGGCATCAAAATCTCGACTTCGAAAATGAGGCCGATTTTTTTAAAATTTAATGATGTACCTCATCATGATTTTTCGCGAAAATCGTGAAAAAATGGATGTCCTTTTTTCCGATGGCAGTCGATTGGCAAGACTCGCCCGATCACGAAGAGAAACATGCCACGCCCAGATTGGCCCATGAATAGTCGAGATATAGCCAAAGAAAATATGAAAAAATCGGCTATTTTTGTCGCAAGTTGAGGATTGTTGTTGCACAACAACAAAAATCGTTGGAGAAATTTGGTTTTTTCTAATTTTAGATGTAGAACAATTAACAACAACAACAGACTACAGCAAGCCAGTTTTGCTGATTGTTTTCTCCGCTATTTGTCGCCCGATCAGTGTGATGCCTTCCTGTGATCGAAAAAATGTACCCGACTTAATGGAGCCCTTATCAAGGATCCAGAATATTTTTCCCAATCAAACACATCAGTTTTTATTTATTTATTTTATTATTCGACAACGGAATCAAAATAATCCTTATCTAACTTATTTCTATCTTAAATAATAACAAAAAACAAAAAATTACAAAATCATGCATGAAATAGGAAAAAGTCTATAATCAACCGTCTGATGGCTCCTTTCCCCTGGCAAAAATCAAACCGCATCCCAGCTGGCAACGTATTGGGCTGGCAACGAGCCCAACAAATGGGCTCATTATTGCCATAGTTGGTCTGGTGTAGATTAACCACAAAGGTTGCATGGATCCTTAGGCTCCTGGCAGGCGTACTCAAGCCAATCCTACTAAGCAGGTCAGGGCAATCGATGTTACCCACTAAGAGGTTATAGATAAAGATCTGAGCAGCAATGGTCCTTCCATCCTAGAGGGAGGAGAGATGCACGAGGCGAAATCTGCGAACTTTCTGGATTAGATCCCAGGCTCTTCGGCTCTGGCGTTCGGCTATCGCCACGTCATCATGAGCCAGCCCTGACGCCCATTCATACGCCGCCGAATCAAACGATGGGCTACAGCTTCAAAACGCGTAAGTGAATCAGTGTACAATTGTGGACATATTTTAAAATATATCTTCCTTCACAGAGGACTTATGTACCCTACGCTTTGCCACAAGCCGAGTCGTATTCGAATGTCCTCCGCCAGACGGAGTCCTATCCAAGCATTACCGACGCGTGTTCGAGGCAGAGCGAGGCCTATCCCAGCCAGACAAAATCGTATCCCCGCAGGACTGAAGCGCACCCCTAGCAAGATCCGAACCTAACAAGCCATCGTCATCCTTCCACCTGAACATCGACAACAACATCGACTATGGCGACCATGGGAGCGGCTACTCGAGTTACTAGATTTTAGATAGATATCGTTGTTGTTAGGTTTAAGGATATACGCGTTCATTCATTAAGATAGTAGATACAAATGTTTTCCACTTACTAAGCTAAGTTTTGATGAATAAAACTATTGAAAAATCCATTCTGTCATTCTGAAATCTTTTTCATCAATGGAAAAAGGTAAGATATTTCATCTACAATAAAACACTGACAATAATACTAGGAAATTCTAGAAAAATACCGGAAACTATAAATACTTTTCCAAGAGATCTCTTTTTCATTATAAGTGAGGACTATTTGACTATTTTAAAACAGAGTTGTCTTAGCAAAATTGAGCTGAACTTCAATAGATAATGGATACAACATATATCTCTATTTGTGCCCAAGGAACTCAGCTTCTCCTCTTGCGAAAGCCTCGAAATTTGGCTTAAAGAATGCTTAATATTCATCCGTTTGCAAATCATTGAAAGGGTATTGAATATTCGCTTCTTTGAAAGGTGATGGGAACCCTCTCTTTTCTTGTTTGTCTTTGGCTGTGGCCTGTTGCTGTTGCTACTCACTCATGTTGCGAGCTTAATTTCTAATTATTTCTCATCCCATCCTCATGACAACTATGCGAAAAAATTATATAAAAACCCAACCACAACCACCGCAAAATAGACGCACTCTGGTGCCGGTCTTGGCGGAAGAGCCGAAGAAAAATAAAGTTGAGATAAATCGCTTTTGAAATACTGAGATACAGATGCATGCTGCCACCCAAAGACTTGAGACCGAGTTGTGATTTACATTTAAATTTATATTTTTCTTTGATTTTTTCTTTAGTAAATCCGCAAATATTTCTTGATCTATAGTACATGTACATATTTAGTATATATTGCGAACTTTGCGGAGGTATTTTCTTTGGGAATAAGATCTGCTGGGGCCAGCCATCGTCTGCGATAATTGGCTGCCATTACACTCAAGCCTCGAACTGGAATTGAGGGTCAGAGTCAGAGTCAGAGGAGGTCATGATTTGTTTTTTTGGTTTTAAACTGAGAAAATCTGAGAAAAGTAGGCAAGTGGGAAAGCCTCACTGAGAGCTACATTTTTCAGGGCCCTGTTCGGCTCATTACTTGTTTGGGAGCAGCGCCCTGAACATCAGCCCTGAAAATATCAGTTTTTCCAAATTATTTTTTATTTTTCCCAAAAAATTCTGTTTTGAAATAAATAAAACCTTAACAAAATTTCTGTGATAATGTCCAAGGCCAATATAATGACTTGCGACTTTGAAATCAAGGGAAAAATCCCTAAGGAGGCATTCGAGATGTTCGCTGCGGCCCAGGCCAAGGTGTTGGGATTGCGCGGGTACATCACCCAGGTCTCGGAAGATTGCTTCAAGGGTCAACTGCAGGGCGAGGGCCGTGTGATTGAAGCCTTCAAGCAGATGATCCTGTCGGCCGCTGAATACGTGGCTGCCGTCAAGGAGTTCGTCATCAAGAACCTCAAGGCCATCGATGACTACACCTATAAGACCTTCGAAGTGAAGGAAAAGGGGGCAAAGTAGAAGGTCTGCGAACACCAAGCCATGGATCTCAAAGAAGCCGATTAGTTACAGATCCGTGGCAAAGAATCCGAAGGACATTCCAGAAATCCATTGGGTGAGTTTTTACAATTGCAATATTTTCGGGGAAACATTATTTTGAGTTACCTGTCACAGGGCGCTGCTTTGACATAACATACAACATACAACGTCTAACATATTTGACGCAAATAAAAATTTGTAAGCCCGGAAACCCTGCCCTCTGCTGTAACCATGGATAGGCTGCGAACGATCAGCGAAGAGGAGTACTCCCTTGAAGAATGGAAGACAGAAATCTACAAGCCAAGGACGAGCCGTCGATCTGGAAGCGGCTGCTTTCAGATCCCTGGTAAAACTCTGAAGGACCATCCACGAATCCATTGGAGTGAGTTTTACAATTGCTATATTTTCGGGAAAAAATTATTTTGAGTCGCATGTCACAGGGTGCTGCTTTGACATTTACTTGCGAATTTCTTTCTATAGGATTGTAATGGACTTTTAAACCAAATTTCATCATCAAAGTATTGTTTGTCATTGAAAGATACTGGCGTCTTGAGATATGGTGGATAAACATGAGGGGCCTGCCCGTTGATGCAGCTCCGCTTAAGAATCGAACGTGTGGGCATAGCAGAATGAGAATCAGGAGGAGCCTCTATGATGGCAGTTCCCAAATCCTTAACTTTTACACCTCCACCTCCTGCACCTGATGGGGAGAATTCTTGTCCTTCTTTACTTGCCGCAATGAAGCGAGGGACCCCGAAGGTGTCGAATTTTATGTGCGACGATTTGTAGTAGGCGCCCGACTGTTTGCTAACATATTTGACGCAAATAAAAATTTGTAAGCCCGGAAACCCTGCCCTCTGCTGTAACCATGGATAGGCTGCGAACGATCAGCGAAGAGGAGTACTCCCTTGAAGAATGGAAGACAGAAATCTACAAGCCAAGGACGAGCCGTCGATCTGGAAGCGGCTGCTTTCAGATCCCTGGTAAAAACTCTGAAGGACCATCCACGAATCCATTGAGTGAGTTTTTACAATTGCTATATTTTCGGGAAAAAATTATTTTGAGTCGCATGTCACAGGGTGCTGCTTTGACATTTACTTGCGAATTTCTTTCTATAGGATTGTAATGGACTTTTAAACCAAATTTCATCATCAAAGTATTGTTTGTCATTGAAAGATACTGGCGTCTTGAGATATGGTGGATAAACATGAGGGGCCTGCCCGTTGATGCAGCTCCGCTTAAGAATCGAACGTGTGGGCATAGCAGAATGAGAATCAGGAGGAGCCTCTATGATGGCAGTTCCCAAGTCCTTAACTTTTACACCTCCACCTCCTGCACCTGATGGGGAGAATTCTTGTCCTTCTTTACTTGCCGCAATGAAGCGAGGGACCCCGAAGGTGTCGAATTTTATGTGCGACGATTTGTAGTAGGCGCCCGACTGTTTGCTAACATATTTGACGCAAATAAAAATTTGTAAGCCCGGAAACCCTGCCCTCTGCTGTAACCATGGATAGGCTGCGAACGATCAGCGAAGAGGAGTACTCCCTTGAAGAATGGAAGATAGAAATCTACAGAAATCCCTAGTAAAGAATCTGAAGGACCGACCATCCACGAATCCATTAGGTGCGTATTAGGCATTTGAAATCCCCATATTGAGAATCGCTTCTTTCATAGCGGTGCTCCGAAACAGGAAAACACACGAATTAGAGGCTCTTGAAGTTGAAAACGACACAAATTCGAAGTAATAAAAATGCTTTGTGGTTCATACATATGCATCATCTTTATATATGTATATAAGAAATGTGTGTTTCTTTGGGTAAACAGTTGGGTTATCCATGGATCATTATGGATTATGGATGGAAGAACCAAGCAGATGAATCTTTCCTATTCTTTCGACCAACCCATATGGGAAAATACCGCAAAATTAGAGGAAATTAGCTGCTGCTGCGGTCGAATCAGCTGCGTAATTGCATCGCCGTGGCAACCCTGGCCAAGCAGGAAAAATCAGCGACAATGATGGCCAATTCAGTGATGTCGTAGCTGTAAAATAAACCTATTGGTTCCTATAGAGATAGGTTATTTAAATTCATAATTAACAGGTTAAGAAATGAATGGCAGACATCTGCCATCATCCATTCATTCATCCTGTATGGGGGAAACGATCCCGATTGCAAAAAGGCGTGGCACGCCCAGATCGGTTCACAAATAGCGGAGGAAACTGCATAGTTTTTATTGGGGAAAATGTCCTTGATAAGGACCCCATCAAATCAGGGAAATTTTTTCGATCACAGGAAGCCATCGCAAGCCCAGATCGTCCCACAAATAGCCGAGAAAACTAAATATGTATGGTTGGGGCTGTTGGAGTCCTTACCAAAGGATCAAGGAATTTTTCTGATCGCGGCGGGCCATGGCACGCCCCGATCGGGCCACAAATAAGGGAGAAAACAAGATATATATGTCTGGAGAAAATATCCTTGATCCTTGGTCCTTGATACGGACTGCATTAAATCAGGGACATATATCCAATCACAGAAAGCCATCGCACGTCCCGATCGGGATACAAATAAGGGAGAAAACAAGATATATATGTCTGGAGAAAATATCCTTGATCCTTGGTCCTTGATAAGGAATGCATTGGATGAAGGAAGCTATTACGAACATAGGAAGCCGTCGCACTACTATGTCGGGCCTCAAATAACGGAGAAAGCAACAAAAGTTTTTGTTGTCAATTGTTTTACAACAACCCTCAACTTGCGACCGCTCAAATGGCCAAAATTGAGAATTTCAAAACTGGGATACCAGGCGAACAGAAATCAGTAGCAAGCAACTTTGGCGATTGCAAAAATATTTTGTTGCATACCTTTGGGGGTTTGAAAAAGGCGGGAAAAATTAAAAAAACCAGCGACCTTCTGCTGATTTCTGTTCGCCTGGTATCCCAGTTTTGAAATTCTCGATTTTGGCCATTTGAGCGGTCGCAAAATGGGAGTTGTTGTTGTACAACAACAAAAATTTGTTGTACAACAATTGACAACAACAACTTTTGTTGCTTTCTCCGTTATTTGAGGTCCGATCGGGACGTGCGACAGCTTCCTGTGATCGGAAAAATGTGCCTGGATCAAGGATCAAAGATATTTCTTGTTTTCTCCCTTATTTGTTTCCCGATCGGGGCTTGCCATGGCCCCCTGTGATCAGATAAATGTCCTTGAACCTTCGGTAAGGACTTCAACAACACCAACCATACATATTTAGTTTTCTCGACTATTTGTGGCCCGATCGGGACGAGCGATGGCTTCCTGTGTTCGGAATAACATCCTTGATCTAATGCAGTCCTTATCAAGGACCAAGGATCAAGGATAGTTTCTAAAGACATATATACATATGTATCTTGTTTTCTCTCTTAGTTGAGACTCGATCGGGGCGTGCCATGGCCCGCCATGATCAGAAAAATATCCTTGATCTTTCGGTAAGGACTCCAACAACCCTAACCATACATATTTGGTTTTCTCGGCTATTTGTGGGGCGATCTGGTCGTGCCACGCCTTTTTTAATCAGGATAGTTTCCCCGATACAGGATACAACAAGGATGATTTTTAAATAGTTTTATTCATTAAAACTTAGCATAGTATAAATAAATAAACAAGTGGAAAACATGTGTATCTACTATGGACACGTATATTCTTAAACCTAACAACAACGATATCTATCTAAAATCTAGTAACTCGAGTAGCCGCTCCCATGGTCGCCATAGTCGATGTTGTTGTCGATGTTCAGGTGGAAGGATGACGATGGCTTGTTAGGTTCGGATCTTGCTAGGGGTGCGCTTCAGTCCTGCGGGGATACGATTTTGTCTGGCTGGGATAGGCCTCGCTCTGCCTCGAATACGCGTCGGTAATGCTCCGTCTGGCGGAGGACATTCGTATACGACTCGGTTTGTGGCAAAGCGTAGGGTACAAAAGTCCTCTGTGAAGGAAGATATATTTGAAAATATGTCCACAATTGTACACTGATTCACTTACGCGTTTTGAAGCTGTAGCCCATCGTTTGATTCGGCGGCGTATGAATGGGCGTCAGGGCTGGCTCATGATGACGTGGCGATAGCCGAACGCCAGAGCCGTAGAGCCTGGGATCTAATCCAGAAAGTTCGCAGATTTCGCCTCGTGCATCTCTCCTCCCTCTAGGATGGAAGGACCATTGCTGCTCAGATCTTTATCTATAACCTCTTAGTGGGTAACATCGATTGCCCTGACCTGCTTAGTAGGATTGGCTTGAGTACGCCTGCCAGGAGCCTAAGGATCCATGCAACCTTTGTGGTTAATCTACACCAGACCAACTATGGCAATAATGAGCCCATCTGTTGGGCTCGTCGCCAGCCCAATACGTTGCCAGCTGGGATGCGGTTTGATTTTTGCCAGGGGAAAGGAGCCATCAGACGGTTGATTATAGACTTTTTCCTATTTCATGCATGATTTTGTAATTTTTTGTTTTTTGTTATTATTTAAGATAGAAATAAGTTAGATAAGGATTATTTTGATTCCGTTGTCGAATAATAAAATAAATAAATAAAAACTGATGTGTTTGATTGGGAAAAATATTCTGGATCCTTGATAAGGGCTCCATTAAGTCGGGTACATTTTTTCGATCACAGGAAGGCATCACACTGATCGGGCCACAAATAGCGGAGAAAACAATCAGCAAAACTGGCTTGCTGTAGTCTGTTGTTGTTGTTAATTGTTCTACATCTAAAATTAGAAAAAACCAAATTTCTCCAACGATTTTTGTTGTTGTGCAACAACAATCCTCAACTTGCGACAAAAATAGCCGATTTTTTCATATTTTCTTTGGCTATATCTCGACTATTCATGGGCCAATCTGGGCGTGGCATGTCTCTTCGTGATCGGGCGAGTCTTGCCAATCGACTGCCATCGGAAAAAAGGACATCCATTTTTTCACGATTTTCGCGAAAAATCATGATGAAAATAATGATGTACCCATCATTAAATTTTAAAAAAATCGGCCTCATTTTCGAAGTCGAGATTTTGATGCCGTTCGACAGTCTAGATCCTCACGATCCTGGGAGAGTTGGTCCTTCGCCGATCTGGCCCTATTTGTCTGAGATATAGCCTTCCGAAGATTGGCATATCGTTAAAATACTGGTTTTTTCTGTATGCTATATCTCGGCTAAACAGCGGCCGATCTGGGCTTGGCATGTCTCTTCGTGGTCGAGATTTTGATGCTGCTCGACAGTCTATATCCTCACGATGCTGGGAGAGTTGGTCCTTTGCCGATCTGGCCTTATTTGTCTGAGATATAGCCTTCCGAAGATTGGCATATCGTTAAAATACTGGTTTTTTCTGTACGCTATATCTCGTCCTCTGTGAAGGAAGAGTGTCAGTGGCTGCCACAATCCATAAAATCCATAATGCCATAAAAGTATATAGTATATAATATAATATACCGTAAATGGTCACCCTGCTCGAGTTGGCGTAAATAGGGTATAAGTGGATAAAATAAAATAAATATTTATTAATATGCTATGTGCAGTCCATTCAATATATCGATTAGGTCAGTCGATAATTTTCAGCGCAGCCAACTTCTCTTTGAAGCGAGTGACAAGAAATTGTGCTTAAAAAAATTGAATTGCTGAAGAAAACGAAAAAAGTAAGTTAACGGAATACGGAATATTAGCGGAATACAAATAAACTCAAAAAAACCTACCGGTCCACACACAGGGAAATCCAGTAACGAAAATGAACAGCCAGGCAAGCCACGATACCTCTTCGTCCTCCGACACCGCTAACATACGCCGCAGCTCCGAGCAAAACACAGTGCTAATTTTCGGCGAAAAAGTCTTGGAGGACTTGGGCTATCTCTGCATGAACGAGCTCTACTCGGATGTGTCGTTCTTTGTGGAGGGGCAGATCCTGCCGGCGCACCGCATGATACTAGCAGCGCGCAGCGAGTACTTCCGCGCCATGCTCTATGGTGATAAGTCAACGGAACGACAGGTGAAGCTGGAGGCGCCGCTGGAGGCATTCAAGGCAATCCTTGGCTATCTTTATTCGCGCACTCTGCCCACATCCACAATGGACGCGGATACAATCTTCAAAGTGCTCGGTTTGTCCAATCTGTATGGCTTGTCAGACGCCGAGTCGGCCCTAGCCAAACATCTGGAGGAGAATCTGGCCGTCAGCAACGCGTGCCCGATCTTGGATACAGCGCGCAAATTCAATCTTGCAGGGCTGACCATGAAACGCCTCAAGTTCATGGACAAAAATGCGTCCCAACTGATGCAACAAGACTCCTTCCAAATGCTGTCCAAGGAATCACTGGAAGAAGTCCTGCGACGGGACACATTCGCTGAAGAAGAACTGAATATCTTTCAAGCGGTACTCAAATGGAGTCGCCACAATCAGGGCGTGGACATCAAGTCGGTGGTCACGCTTGTACGTCTCTCTCTCATTACTCCCAAAGACCTGGTGACAAGGGTGCGTCACTCTGGGATCGTCGACACGTTCAAAATACTCGACGCCATGGAGAAACAGATAATCACGTCGAATCTGCGCTACCGTGCACACGTGTCTCCAAGCCTTCCATTTGGGGATCGGCTTGGTTATCAAGCTGAGCTTCTGGTGCATAATCAATAACATCTATCGTAGCTATTCAATATACACTAAATACACACTGCATCTGAGGTCTCTTGCGACATGACCCACTAGGATGGCGTGGGAATAGTAACATTATCGACACTCACGCAGCAGGATATCCTGTTCACCCGCAGGCCTGTTCGCTTCATTCGGATCGTCCATCCAGAGAGTGGACGCAAAGATATGTTAAGTGATGTTTTGCTCAAAGCCATTCTGGATAGCACCATTCCCTAGGCGATCGATCGAAAAGGAACTCTTAGCCAAGTCCCTGAACAAATGTCATTGTAGCATTCGCCCGATTCCATGGCAATTGTGACATTGGTTGACCTTTTCTTTTGGTTGGCAGCATTGTCGAACTTTGACACGCTGCAGTGTAAACACTATTATACCAATCCGGTAATGCACTTACCAGTGTAGCACCTATACTTTTGAAAATGTTGATATTGGGCGCGCACAGGTTGCTCAGCGCTCAGTGATGGACTTCATACGATAGAGCCGATGATTAGTGATGTTCATGCCTGCATTCATCCGTCATATCGATACAAGCCAAAAGCATCCATCATGTATTAGACAATTTCATTTCTGAAAATCAAAATGATATATCGCCATATAATGGTACGATTAATCAATTTTTGGTTTTACGGCCTATCTACAAACGTACATATATCCCCTTCAGGTATATCTTATCTGATTTTCTGATTTTCTTGCCACCATGTTTAGCTCACACACCTTGCAAATTTTATACTTTTCATAGTATTTTCCAGTATATTTTAAGACGCGTTATGGACTCACCCTCTTGTCCGATGCACCAATGTAGAAACCGTGTAGAAATGCCACTTAGGGACATGTCCCAGGCCACATCGAATACTAATTCGTGATCAGCATCGAATTCCTGATCGTTTGCCATAAAAATCTCAATTTTTTCAAAAATGTCGGAAAAAAGGCATGTCAAAAAGTGGATAACGGAGGTTTTTCACACTGGCGCTTCCATGGGGCTTATATGAAAAAAAACGGGCAAATATTTTTGAAACGTACACATTTCCCCTTCAGGTGTCGCCTTTAGTAATTACATGAAAATGTTGTTAAAATGTAGCAAATGTGTAGTTAGCGCGTAGTTAGCATGTAAGGACATTAATTTAGTGGAAATTCTTGTGGACCGGTTTCTCTTAAAGCTTATTTTATAAGCATTGCAATAAAGATGAAAACTTAAATTGAAGCAGTCTTGTAGGAAATTAATTTAATAATAAGTCAAAATCATGAGCTCAGAGCTGGGGGTCCTAGTTAGCTAGTAGTATTCAACCGAACATAAAAATCGAGGAATATGATGGAATTATTTATGAATACAAATAATGTGTCAGTATTTGTACGGTATATTTTGAAACTGTGACGTATTCGGTATACTTCTGACGTCCACCTGAACGCAAGCCGCCCTTAAAACTTATAAAACACAATGTCTTTTAGCAATTTTTTAATGAAAAGCGGCCTTAACAATGGATTGCGAGGAACACCCGCCACGGTTGTGCTCATTAGCACGCGCCAGGGCCATAGGCTGCGTGGCAAGCCGCCCGGCGTGGCCCGTACGCTGGAACAACGTTTGCGGGGTAAGACCTTTTCCTGGTTTGTTGATGTAATCGCGCTGATAAACTTACCTTCCCCGCCCACAGAGGAGACTGTGACTGATCCTGAGGTGGTGGCCCGCATCAACATTGGGTTTCCACAGCTCAAGGAATCGCGCTCGGCCCAGCTAAAGAACCGCCTGGAGCATCTAAAGGCGCAGCGGGCCAACAAACAACTGGAGCAACTGGCACGCAGCCAAAAGCGTAAGTAGCACCCAGCACCACTAGATCCTTATGTGTACCTGTCTTTTTTGCCGTGCCGTATCGTGTCCTGCAGTGATCATCGATCTGGACAAAGTGCAGCAGACATATGTGCAGACGACCGGCCAGCACGATCTACGCCTGCTCGCAGATCATTATGGCATCTTTGAGCATCTGTATGGCAGCGCCTACTTTGTGCCCCGCGTGCCACTCAGCATAAGCTACGAGCTGGGCGGCGACACCCTCACACCGGTCTACAATGGCAATGTGATCAAGCCCGCGGAGGCGGCCAAGGCGCCAGTCGTGAGCTTCGATGGTCAAATGGATCCCATTACAGGCAAGTCGGCGGTCGGGCAGGATAGCTATTGGACGCTGTTGGCCACCAATCCAGATGCCCATTACACCAATCCTTCAGCGGAGTGTCTGCATTGGTTCATGTAGGTATCCAGAGCCTTATCTGACATGGTTTCCCAATTAATGGTCCTCTTCTGCCTTGCAGTGCCAATATACCCAATGGCAGGGTGACCGAAGGCCAGGTTCTAGCTGAATATCTGCCACCGTTTCCGCCCAAGGGCGTGGGCTATCAGCGCATGGTCTTTGTGCTGTACAAGCAGCAGGCTGCCATGGATCTAGGCTCTTACCAGCTGGCCTCCTCGGACTATAGCAATTTGGAGAAGCGCACATTCAGCACGCTGGAGTTTTATCGCAAGCATCAGGAGCAGTTGACGCCGGCAGGGCTGGCCTTCTATCAAACCAACTGGGATGAGTCGCTGACGGAGTTCTATCACGATGTTTTGAGTGCGTTCTTACACAGAGATTCTACTCCTGCATTTTGTTTATAATGGATTCTTTTACTGCAGATCTTAAGGAGCCTGTCTATGAGTACGATTTCCCCAAACCGTATCTTGCTGATCAGAAATTCTTTCCACTGAAACAGCCCTTCAATCTGTACATGGACAAGCATCGCGACGAGAAGCAGCTGAACAAGGAGTACCTGCAGCGCAAGCTGGCCAAGTCGCATCCCTTCGATGGGCCCGCCAAGCCACTACGCTTTCCCAATGCCCATCCCATCAGGGATGTGCCCTCCTGGCTGAAGACAGAGATACGCAAACAGCGACTGGGCACTGGCCGCATACAGGATTACTAGAAGAAAGCTCCATTCTGCTTTTTTTAAGTGTTATATTTGTTAACAAGTTCGCTTTCTTTTATTTACTGGAAGTACATGAGTCGATAAAGTACACGGTTGCCTTCCCTTCTCTTCGCGCTACCAGCTACGTGGGGGAATGGGATTCTAGATTCTAAATAAATACGTCGACTGGGGGTATTGGTTAAGGGGTAAGGGGGGAATCGTGTGATGCGTTTAACAATTGTCTGTCGAATGTGCTAATTTAATTAGTTTCCTTTTCAAGAATTGGGTTTGTTAATTGTTGATTTAAATTTTTTTTCGATTTTTTTGGCACAGTTTTTTCTATACGTTGGCGTCTGTCTAGTTCCAGTGGACTAGGTCTGCGCCTTGCCATAGCTGCCAACTGGCGGCCTATACATGGCCGGCAGAAAGGGCACCTGCGTCCAATGGAAGGCATACTTGCGTGTGCCAATATTCTTCAAGACATTGTCCATTCGTGTGCCCTCGCTGGACCAAATAACAAACGGAATATAATTTTATTTAAGCAAGTCTTAGGGCAGGACTTACCTTCTCATGGTGCTCAGGGCGTAGGGCACATGCTTGGCCGGCAACTGGAATTCACGTACCAGCACTCGGCACTGCTCCAGGGTGACGGCCATCCCGGTGCGATCCTTGGCACTCTTGCAGGAGGTGAAACGCAGGCCATCCATCAGACGACAGGCATCCTCGGCTAAATGGAGAATCTTTACATTCTTGGAGAGATTCGCGCGTAGCTGCTGCTCCATGAAGCCCAGGAGTGACTGCAGGGACTCGCCAGCGTCCACAGAGCCCAGGCCCAGCTTGCGATACCGCCCGTAGTACTGGCTGAGCCTGAGATAGTTGTCCCAATTGGAGCGATGCTGCTCCCGGGTCTGGCCCACCGTCTCCGCATAGGTGGCCTTGCCATTGATGCCGATGTTGAAGAATACGGGCGTGATCTTGAATGAAATGGAGGTGCCGTTGCCGGGCAGCGAATGCTCTGGCACTGGCAGCTGCACTTCCAAAGCCTGCCGCGATCCTGTGATGCGTGGCATCGGCGCCAGCGTGGCCTCGCCCTGAGCGCGCACCAGCTGAAAGCTTACGGCCGACAGATCCTCAATGGCAATGCACATGTCGCTCCACATGTCCGCCTCATTGCCGAAGAGCGTCAGTAGGCCCTCAAAGTAGGCCAGCGGCCCCAGATCCCTGAGCATCACCAGATAGGCCATGTCCAGCTCGCTGCCCCAAAGGCGCAGCATCAAAGAGCTAACCAGAGCCGTCAGCTGTGGGGGAGAGAACAAGGATTACTTGACTATAAATCCCCATTTGGAAGTGGATCCCCATTCTTACCGCCTGAGAGAAGCAGACATCGCGGCGATACATGATGCTCGCCTGCAGACGATTGCAGCGCACATCCTGCTGCAGTCGCTGGACCGAGTGCATCAGGCGGGCCGTCTTCAGCAGCCTGTCCATGGCATGCCGCAGCTTGCGCATGCTGGGACGCAGTTCGGCGGCCCAGTCTGTGGTTAGCGATAGGTCCAATCCGTCTGTGAATTTGTTGCCCTTCTTGACTGCAGCCGAACCAGAGGATCCTGCTGCTGCTGATGGCAGGGGCTTGAGGTCCAGTTCCATCTGTGGTGTGGGCTTTTCGGGTGCCGAAATCACATCGGGTGCCGGCGCCTGCTGTTGCTGTGGGGCCACGGCAAAGCCCTCGCGCTTCATCGGCGGCTTGGGATGACGCAGTCGGATGGCCGGGCTGTCGCGACGGCCACAGAAGAACTTCAGCTTGCACTCCAGGCACATCACACTCGCCTCGATGTTCAGCTGGGTGAGATCCAGGGGCTCGGGCTCCTCCGTGGGCCGGTAATAGTTGGCCGAGGGCGAGGAACTCATCAGCTTGGTGTCGAGGAATCCTGCGGGCGGCTGTGGATTGCCCCTCATCTCATCCAGATCGATCAGCTGCAGTGCAGCGGGAATGGGAGTCGGTTTGGGCTGTAGATGGGAATGGGGATGTGGAAGTGGCTGTGGCTGGGCATGCCATGCCAGTGGCAGCGACTGATATGTGGCCTCCGCCTCGGCCAGGGCATCCTTTTCAGTACGCAGTCCATCCGCGCCCTGCTCTAGGCTACGCAGATGCTCGTTGTAGCACTTGACCACGTGCTGCAGCGAGTCAATGGCACGAATGTCCAGGGAGCTGGAGGGCGAGCTGTTGCTCGGATGCCAGCTATTGGAGCGCATTAGCGGCGGTTGGCCCCGGGGCCACAGATCAGGCGGGGCCACCACCGGAGTGGCAAAGTCCTCCAGCTCTGGGGACTTCAACTCCAGGGCCGTCAGCTGTTGGGTTATCTTCCGGAATGGGGACATTGGCTCCATCAGTACATTCTCAGGCTCCTCGATGATGCGATGCTGTTCGATAAAGTCCACCGCCTCCTTGACAATGCTCGGCTCCCAGATGTTCAGCAAAGTGCGGGTCTTGGACACCATCTGGTCGCACAGGGGCATCATGTCGGTGGCGCAGCGGCGGCCGGCCAGCTGCAGGAGCTGTGACATCAGTTCGACGATCTCCTTGCGCAGCTGCTTCGTGGCCTGGACGGCATCGTTGGCTGCCTGCACCTTGCAGGCATTGCTCTGCTCCAGCTTCCACGACTTGCTCTCCTGCAGGAGTCTGCCAACAAAACAAAGGGATATGGTTAGTAACTCCTTCGAGGATCCATTGCGATGCAATCTCTCACTTGATCAATCCGCCACACTGTCGTCCCTTCGCATCGTGTCGCGTGAAGGCGCCCACCGTCACGATGTCTAGGAAGCCGCGCCGCTGCAGGGTGTCGTTCTGGGCCCACATCCGTTGCACATGCAGATTGACGGGCAGAAACTCCAGCGACTCGTCCGTCTTCACCGACGACCGTTTGAAGAAGACCCCGTCGCGGGCCAACTGCTGGATATTCTGCTTCGCCTGCGAGTAGTCCTTGAGCAGGCGCAGATGCTCTTCGAGCAGATTCATCTGGCGCCAGCGCCACTCGCCGCTCAGCTCGCCCATGCCCGAGATCTCCTGCAGCAGCTCCTTCTCGCGCTGTATCCAGATGGAGAGCAGCTGCTGGGGCAGCACACAGCACAGACGCGACTCCAGCAGCGTCTCCTGCACGCTAATGTCCGCCCCCAGCGAGGAATGCAATCGATATGTGTGCAAGCGGGGCTTGGCGCAGACCCTCTGCAGGCCGCATTGCTGCGGCACAAACAGGCGCACGCCCAGCTTCGGTGGCAGCGACTGAGTGCGACGATGGGCTGGTGGACCAGAGAGAAAGATGCATAAATCTCTGGCGACATGTCCTTCGGTTCGTTAAGCACTTACCTCGCCTGCCGCTGCCGCTACCGCTGCTCCCTGCAGCCGTTTCAAAAAGTTGTGTGCTGGAACGGGGGGGCGGCGCCAAGCCGTTGCCCGTCGCTTGGCTCGATTCCACGGCCGCCTCCGGTGACCAGGAGACAAGGGTAATGAAGCCGCATTCGCCACGCGGCGAACCCACGGGCAGACGCAGTCGCGTGGTTTCCTGTATGACGCCCAGGGCCACCTCGGCATGGCCCAGGGGCACCGATGTCAGCGTCATGCGCTCGCGCACATCGTGAACACTGAAACGCAGACGCGTGGAGGCAGTGAACCCGGCACTGCGCTGGAAGCGCATCGTGGCCAGGAACTGCGGCGTGCGTGTACCCTCCTGGAGCTCCGTGCGGGCATGCTCGCGCCAGAGGCAATCCTCCCCTGGCTGCAGCACCGAGCAGACAACACGCGGATTGGGATCACGCCCGAAGGTGTCTACCGGCAGGCTATCACAGGACAAAGCCGTCTCGCAGATGGGCAGCTCCGAGAGGTCCAGTTCTGGAAGGAGAAGCAGATCAGAACAGATCAGAGCCGAGCAGACTGGAACGTTTGGAATAAGAAACGAAACGAAACGAAAAACAAAAAAACAAACTGGTTTCCGTTTTAAATTCAAAAATAAAAATCAATTTTATTCCAAGAATAAAACCCATTTCCAGTGCGAGATCAATCTCCTTGCAACCCAACCACCAATCGCCCGTTAGATTTACAAATACAGTTATACAAAGATATATACAATGGAAGCGACATGGTCTTGGAATGGAATGGAATGATGGGCTTTCTTTCGTCTGTGTTTGTGTTTGCGTAACGGAAATGCAAATGAGATTTATGTGTACGATTGCGAGTGTGAGTGCGAGTGAGTAGGATACAGCTCTCTGTTTCAAAGAGAGAGGGATGGAGAGAGCGAGTGCGAGAGAGAGGGCCAATGCGAGTGAGAGACACAGAGCGAATTTTGTTAACTAAAAAAACAAACTGAAACAAAAACAATAACAACATCCACATCCACATTCTTTGGTTTTTTTCTCTTCGTTTGTTTTGTTTTTGTTAGAACTGTATAAGATCACCTTCAAAGGGCGGTGCTACTTCCACGGGAGGAGAGTCCCCCGCTGTCTCCTGCTGCTGATGCTGCTGGATCGTTGCGGGTGGCACTGGCACACCCAAATCAATATTATTGCCCATAGCCAGAGGTAGCTGCCTGCTCTTGACCACAATCTGCTCCTTCAGCTGGTTGATCAGCAGATTCAGCGTCTCGTTGGACGCCTGCTCAATGCTGTATACCCAGGCCAGGCGCTCGGCCGACGAGTAGCTGATGAAACGCTCCGTTGGGCTGTCTTTAAAGTCTGTAATACACAACAGATTAGCAAGAGAATTCACATAGGCCGCACGTAGCAAGCATCACCCACCTAAATCGAATATATAGCCCTCCAGGTCGCAGTCTTCATTCTGAATGCGGGCTCGACAGTTCTCCAGAACCAGGACACCCGACACTGGGGATTTTGGATCCTTGTCCTTTAGACAAAACAGCAGATTGCCGCGCAGCTTGCACCAGCGTTCGACTCTGACTGTGGGAAGGGAGAATGGAATTGTGCATATAAGCAGAGTGCTTGGACAGGACTTGGACTTATCGGTCCAGCAGTGTGCATGGGTGTGTGTCTGTATCTGTGTCAGTGTCAGTGTCAGTGTGTATGGCATGAGCATTTGCATTTGCATGTGCATGTGCATGGGCATGTGATCAGGGCTAAAAATACGTGGGATACGTTTTGGGTGATTAACCGCTTATCTGCTACGCTACCTCTGGCATGTACACGTACCTTCACTGCGCCACAGGAATCCCTCCTGGCGATCCGTAACGATGAGCAGGCCCTCCTTGTCGAACTTGGTTGCCGGACTGGTGGCCAAGGTGTTCAGCTCCGACTTGTTAAAGCGCATGGCGACACTGTAAAGGCAAATATGGGGAAACGATTGAACGGAAGCTCAAACAGCAAGCAAATTGCCGGCACGCCCCACTGTACGAGCGGTGTTGGGGGCAAGGGCCCACGGTCGTATGTGGGGGGTAAGCGAATTAATAATTTAACCAAATTACACGCTCAAGAAAGTGTACGTGTGCCCACTGGAGTGAAGATGCGTGGTGGGGCGGGTCGGGGCTGCGCGCAAGATGGGCGAGGACGTTGGGTGGGCGGTGGGCTAAAGCAGCAAATGGTACACATACACACCTCCTCTCCTCTCTCTGCCTTCTGTTGTTATTGCTGTCGTTGGCTGGACAGCTGGCGGCGTCGACGTCGGCTCCTGCTCTCGGTTAATGTGCTGAGTCATTCGATTGCCAGTCAATATCTTCTAATTTGGGTTATTTTTACTATTTATTGGACTAATATATTGATAAACTTTAGATAAACGAGCTGCGTTTTGGCTTCATTTTCCAAAATTCTCGATAAGAACTACACGATAACTACACGGTAACTACACATTTTACATAATGGGAGGAAAAAGAGGGTATGGACAACAGCCAACTCGGCCCAGAGGATGCAACTCATGCAAGGAGAAATCCACCCCATTTGCCCAATATACCTTGGAGACGAAAGCCGATTTTGTCTTCAAGGTATGTTGTCCTCACTCGCGAGGTGAGGTTCGTACGAAGCTTGCAATTTTCCTTGGCTGTTTTTGCTTGTTGTCCATACCCTTTATTATAGCCCATTCAAAATTACGACTCATTTTTTCGTTGCAGAAGCGAGCAGCAGTGCAACCGTCTGACCTCAGAAAAGGAAAATTACAATTAATAGTTATAGTGTAACAAAAGCAAGTGGTAATTATTGAAATAACTTTTCTAGCAAAATCTAATAGAAATTATTTATTCGCCTCAAGATTAATATACATACACTATCGACTATATCGACTATTGATATCGACTACGCGGACCCTACAATCGATACCAATAAGACCAAATAAAAACCGTTATAGTTGCGCTCAACTTAATCGGACCTTAACTTTTTGTTCCGTGTTCCAATAAATATTAAATAGTCAGAGCAGATTGTTGAATGCAGTTGAAGGATTTTATAAAATTTCCCACAGGTTTGTTTTTTGTTTTAAACAATATTATAAAGGTACAATTTTACTAGGAACGGAAAAGAGAGAGTGCCACACACACACATAGAAATTGCACATCCATTATTTATAATAGCTACAAGATGTGGCCATGCTGGCTTCACTCTCGTTTCCTGCGATCACCTATCTAGTATCGAAGATGCGGCTGCTCTTGATATCCACCTTAAACTGTCTCGACCATTCCGCCAGTACATCGAACTGCGAAACAAAGAAATTAATTAATTAGTTAGCTTGAGAATGATGGAAGTTCAGGGATAAAGCTCCCTACCTCACGCTCCATAATGTTTTCGCAAAAACTCAGATCCAGCAGCTGCAGCTTGGGGCAATGAACCAGAATGCTGAAAGAAATAAAGCTGCAGTTGGTATTTGTGCTCGTGGCGAATCGAGAGTATGAAACCCACTCGTAGATACGTTCGTGCGTTATATTCAGTATCCCCATGAGATCCAATTGCTCCAGGTTTTTGCCCAGCGTGGCAATGTGTATGAGATCCCGCTCAGTGGTGCCCCGCACCGCCGACAGAAAAAGCTTCCTCAGCTTGGGACAGTTGGACAGCAACTGAAACAAGCCATCTCCCAGCGATGCCTCACGCAGGCTATAAGCAGAATACACATGAACAGATGCATAAGTAATGCAGAAAGCATTAGAACATACCACCAGCCCAGATCGAGCTCCTCCAACTGAGAACAGCGAGATATGGCTAAAAGTCCTCGGGCCGACAGAAAGTGCGCCTTCCACAGATCCAGCGATACGAGCTGTGTGTTGTACGTGGCCAGGTGATCGGCCACATCGTCCATATTCACCGACACACCGCAGAAGGCTAGATTCAGATGCTTAAGCTTGCGATTGCCCTCGAGCATGCTGAGCAGCAACTCCGTATCAAAGGCCGTTTGAAAAAGATCAAGACGCTCCAGGTTCTTGAGATTTGCCAGACAGGAGAAGTTCAATAGCGGCGGATCAGTGGCACAATTACGCAGGCTCAACTCTGACAAAAGAACAAATAAAACCAATGAAACCAGACCCAAGAGGAAATCCAAGCGACATACCAATCAGATTATCACAGACTATGCCCACATTCTCAATGCAGCTGGCGTTTAGAAATTTACAAGAGTTTAGCCGCAGGTGGGTAAGATTATCGCCTCGCTGGGTCAGAAATCTGCAAAGAATTCCATAAGAGGAATAAGATTTTAATACATCTCCACATGCAAAGACTCACTTTTTGAATTCGGTGGGTGAGATTTCGTTGGAGCCACCACACCAGGAGAGATCCAGTTTGCGCAGCATGGTGGCCCGGCGGGCCAGCGTGCACAGGAGCTCCGAGCTGGCCACCAGCCAATAGGGCTTCAGGTTGAGCTCGGCGTAGAGCAGCGGATGCGTCGAGATGTCGTAGAAGGTGCGCGACACGCGCCCCACGCGAAACAGTGACTTAAGGTCCAGGTAGCTGAGTATTTTCAAGATGATCTCAAATGGCAGATCCGTCACACACATGCCAGACGGCTCTGCCTCTGCGGCTGAGGCAGAGACTGAGGCGAGAGGATCCTCCAGGCGGTTGTCCATCATAAATTTGCCAAGATCATTGCTGATGAATTCGTGCAGGCTGGTGTCACTTTTCTCCCTGAAGTTCGGCTTGAATTCCAGGGACTGCAGCTTGCAGGTGATGGATCCGGCCATCTGGCCACTGGCCATCTTCGAAAGCGGCGAGAGGGACTTGTTGGCGCGTGCCTGCTCCCCCAGAATGCTTTGAATAAGGCGCCCCGAGACTGTGCGTCCGCACAGCATGATGGCATCGATTTCCGTGTAGTAATTGAGCCGGCTGTGGTTGAAATCAACGCGTATCGTTCTGTTCGGGTCAGAGGAATCGAGAGTTAGTGGGGATGCCATGCCCACAATTGGGTACACGATTCAGGCCCTACTTTGTTATCATGGTGGTCTTTTTCAGCGTCGGCGCAAAGCGTCGCGAATTGCGTGGCGTTGGTGCGGTCAGATCGGTGTCCAAGGCCTCCCAGAGGCAGGTCCAGTGCTTGGTCAAACCGTATGCCCAGATGCGTATCACAGCCCCAGGATTGAATGTCTCAAAAATGGCCACCTCCGTGGGCACCACATAATCCTCAAAGTACACCACTGCAGCAGGAAGAGAACCAAACATTGTACCTACCACACAGCCTTAAATGGAGGAGATAGGAGATCTGATCTTACCAATGTAATCGTGTGTGGCCAATTTGGGTAGATTCTGTGGCTGAATCTCTCGTGTGGCAGATGGTGCCAGTTGCCACCAGTCGCCGTAGGTGCGCTGTGGAGAGAAGCATTTGCTGGTTAACACACTTGAGGGGTGTGGCACATAGCTGGTGGCACTCACCATGGTGAAGGTCTCTGGGTAGTCGCCGTAGTTGGGGAATTTCGATGGCCTGCCAATCACATTGGCCGCCGTATACGAGATGCTGTACTCGATGCCATATTGCGAGCTAAAATCCAGCACGCCAAGGACAAACTGCTCGAGATAGTAGCCTTGATCCTCCATTTGGTCTGGCTGCATTTTGCTGCCGCAACCAAACCAGCCACTGACCTCGCGCTGGCGCTGCATTAGCATGGTCGAGAAATCGATCTGGGCATCAAGTTCAGTGTCGCTGGAGCTGGAGGTGGAGGTGGAGGCAGAGGCGGAGGCTTGGGCGAGGGCCAGCAGGGACATAGTAGCACTGGCCAGAAGGCCTTGGCCGAAGGTCAGCCTCAACGTATCGTTCGACAGCAGCGATAGCGACCGTCTTTCTCCCTCAACGTACCAGGGCAGGCGTTGGGCATAACCCAGCAAGAATCGTCGTGACTCCTCCTGCTCCACAAGATTGCGCCTCCAGCTGAATGGCCCAAGGGAAATTAGCGCCGCTGTCCTTGTAAATACGCTGTCCTTGCCCCTGAGACGGCTGCTGTGGCCAGTTTGTTCACGTTGCAGGGCCAGACCTTAATGTGAATGGAAAGACGTCGTAGTGTTCCTCTTTGTCGATGTTCGCTGATAATCCAATTAGACATTCCAATTGCAAAGTCCTCTTTGCAATTTATTTCCTGTTGTTTTCGGGAGGCGGCAAAGGTCTTGTTTTTCCATATGCTTGCCGCTAATTATGCCACTTCCCTGGAAATGTTTGTGCTTGTGAGAACTTTTGCTACAATAACAATTGGTATGCTTTTATTTTTTAACAACTGTTTTTATTAACAATTTTTTGACTGTAAACAAAAAAAGGTCAAAGCATAAAACGTAATGTGCACGGAATGAAACGTAAGTGTGTACGGAATGAAACGTAAGTGTGTACGGAATGAAACGTAAGTGGGTAACTACACATTTTGCTACATATCAACTACATATTAATGTAAAACACGTTACGTAGTTTCGTAGTTCAACAGCACTGCCCATAACAGATTCGAAGATACTATCGATAGTCACTAGAGCTGCGCCCGAAGTGGAATTGCTTAAAAAAGTGGTTCTATACCCTATGTTCTTTAATATACCTTTAAAAGGAAATTAAATAGATTGATTATATACACCATTATATACTAATATACCGTAAATATACCCTAAATCGTCACGTTGCTTGTTTTTTCATTTATTTCAGTATTATTATCGAATTCATCGATACCGGATACCTTATCATTTTCAAAATGTACCGTAAATACGCCTCTGAAAAAAGCCTTTGGATGTGTATTTCCGCCGCCTCCTCTGCTCTGACAGCACGCCTATACGATATCAAGCGATAGGTGAACAGCTATCGAAATAGAGCGAGCGGATCAGTTTTGGTTCTCCCACTGGTTCTAGGTGTTCGGAGTCACTGGTTTTACGGTGACGCCTACACTGGTTCTAGAAGTTCCGCTTTGTGGCGCCGCTCGTTCCTCGTTAGTTTCAAATAAAAATGAAACATTTTCGTTTTTTCTGACGCCCATTAAAACCCGCCAAGAAATCCTTCCGCTCCCACCCACCACTCAGAATTTCACAATCATTTTAGTATTTTTTTATTTTCAATGTTTCGTCTTTTGTTTTTTTTTTGTTTTTTTTTCGGTTTTGCTTTTTGTTCTCTTTTGTTTTGTTTTCGTTTCTTTTCTCTTTTGTTGGGGAATTAATTTATTTATTACTTCTTTATGTTTTACTTATTGATTTAGTATCTTCCACATCCGCTCTCTCTTTCTCTCTCTCTCAGTTGCTCTCATTTTCCGCCTCGACACACCATCCTTCCTTCGCGCTTTCTTTTGCTTGCCCTCCCTCTCCTTCTCTACATATTTGAGTTTTCTTCGATTCCCATGGGTCCTGGTGTGGTGTGGCGGTGGTGGTTGTTTGGGGGAGGGGGGAGAGTGGGTGAGGGTGGGAGTTGGAGTTTTCGGGTTGGATGGGAGCCGGAAGCAGGGAGCAGAGGCGGTGGCGGTAGCGGTGGCTTTTTGGTGAGGGGTTCCTGTACTGAATGCATTCTTCTCCTTTCGTATCTCCTCTTCCTCTTCCTTTTCAATTTTTCGTTTAAATAATTTTTTAGCATAACTATTAAATAATTTTTTATATATAATATACTATATATATATGTATATGTATACATATGTACATATATATATATATATATACATATATATGTATATTCGTTTTTCGTTATTTGCTTTTCATGTTTCTCTGCTCTTTTGTTTTCCGCTTCTCTCCCGTTCAATTTAAGTTGTTTTTTTTTGCTTTATATAATTATTATCATAATTATTATTTAATAAATTACTCAACAAATAATTCAATTGGTTTTCTGTTTTCTTTTATCTATTCTTCCCCCCGGGTTTCTCCTCCAGTGATGCTGCTGCTGCTGCTGCTCCTGCTCGTTTTTCCTTGTTCCCTCTGCCTCCCGCCCGACCTTTGCTTTCCTTTCCTTTCGCTTCCTTTGCTTTCCTTTGCTTTGTCTTTGCTTTTGCTTTAAGTATATTTATTTTGATTCGTTTAGTACTATTTAAACACTTAGTAGGTATTTAATTTTTTAAGCTTATGCCTTTTTCTCTTTCTGTCCGAAGCAAAAAACAAAAAACTCAAAAATATATACCATATACCATGGTGGGGGCGAGGGGGAAGGATTTTTCAAACAAAAAAAAACATCTGTTTTAAGGTTCTATTTTTTTCAAACATTTTGCTTGTTTATTTTGTTTCTCTGGTTCTGTTTCTCCGTTTCTCTGCTACTCATTTGCTTCTTCCTTTTGTTGGTAGTGTTTGTGTGTGTGTGTATGTGTGTGGATTGGCTGTGTGCTGGGCCTCGAACGGATCGAAGCCGTCGAAGAAGAGTCGAGTCGATCCGTGGTAATAAAAAATAATGATAATGGTACGCCATATGCAATAATAATCATAATAATAATAATAATAATAGTCGCATTTTAAATATGTATCATTTATAATTTAAAAATGTGCATTTTACAAATATATTATATAGATAGATTCGCGCTCTCTCCATCTCCACAAGCTCCTGCTTACCCTCCTGCTCCTGCCCTCCTCCATCATCTCATCTGATCTTCTGATCTTCTGATCTTCTCCTCTCTCTCTCTCTGTCTCTACAAATAAAATCAACACTCACACGCATGCAGTCATCAATCATCAGCTAAAAGCTAATGCCAACACAATCGTTTTACACAATCGGAAACAAATATCGGCCATTATATAGTAGTCATCATATCGTTATCGCATTTAGGGCAACAAAAAAAAAGACTTACAAACTGATTGATTGGCTAAAATTAAAGGAAAGTACGTACATTACATATACAAATCGGTTCTGAAATGGTATTTCTGGTTTTTGCCTTTGCAGCTTCTTCTCTCTTTCTCATTCTCCTTCTCCTGCTCTTTCTTCTCTGCCACCTTCTCTGTAGAACTTCTTCTTCTACATATTGTTTCTTTGTTTTTTTGTTCTGCTTTTCCTTTTTTAGTTTTAATTTTAATTAGGCATAAATTATTTATATAAATATTTACAATTCATTTTTTGATACTTTGTTTTTTAGGGAGTTTTTGTTTCGCTTCTTGTTGCAGCATCTTCTGTTTTCTGTTTTCGGTTTTCTGTTTGCTGCTCATCGCTTCTCTCCCTGCTATCCTTCGCCTCTGTTCTCTTCTCTCACACAATATTTCATATTCACTTTAGCGCTTTCTAAAACTAATTTCTCTTTCAGCTCTCTTTTGGATATCATCCTTTATTTCGCTTTCGTTGCTTTTGGGCAAACAAACAATGTACTTCGTGGAAAGAAAGGCTTTCTCTTTTTCCCACCTCACTTCTCCCCAGTTTTCACTGTGTGTGCATGTGTGTGTGTCTGTGTGTGTGGTTTTGTGGGGGGTTTATACACCCGATACTCAACGAGTATGGGGATATATGTAGGTAGGTATTTTTTTTTTTTGTCTGGCTTTAGGCAGATTTCATATCGGTTTTACATACATATAGATCTATATATTATTGAAACATTTAGCTTGGTAGTTTTTTGTTTTTTTTTTTTTGCTGTTTTTATATAATTTTTTTCTTTTATATATAGTATAATTCTATTAATATGCCTTGGATATTAATATTTAATACAATTTTACGCATAGTGCATTACAAATACGGTTTAAAATTAAAAAAAAAAAACATTTATATATATATGTATATATATATAATTTGTTTTGTATCATATATATATAATTTTTTAATAAAAACTATTACATTAGTTTATGATTAATTAGAAGTATCATTTTACTTCGGATCGTGTTCACACTTTTCTTGATTTTCCCTTCTTTCTCTTCCCCCCGGTTTGCCCCCTCATCTTCTGTCTACCGTGGCTTTGAAAGTTTCTGCTCTGTCCCTCTTTCACCCACTCTTCTCCGATTTCCCATTTCTCCTCTTTCTGTGGCCACTCCCATGTAAAACAGAAACAAAAACTTCGAATGGATTTAATCTGTGTATGTATTTTTTGTTTCTTTATCCTGCCTTTCTTGAAACTATTTTTTTTTTTTTTTTTTTTTTTTTTTTGGAATTGCATTCGATTTCGGATTCTGTTTCGGTTCTGCCGAGAGGAGGGGATATCTATATACAATATGTATATGGCATATGATAAATGGATGGATGGTTATGGAGGTGTGAGGTGTGAGGTGTGAGGTGTGTGGTGTGTGGTGTGTGGTGTGTGGTGTGTGGTGGATGCTTTGTGTCGTGTGCGTGTGCCAGTGTGGGATTTGCTCGATTAAATCAAATTCATTTCGGATTTTGATACAAAACAAACAAGAATATGATTTGTGGGTCGAAAATGGAACCACAACATTTCCGAAAGCCGAAAGGCGAAAGCCCTATACATCCACAATTTTGGCAATTAATCATTAATTAAGGTCGAAGGGCTTTGTGTGTGGTTGTGTGTTGGAGGTTTTAAAATAAGCATTTAATTATGGATTTAAAAGTTAAATATGGTTACGATACGGTTAGATTAGGTTAGGTTAGGGTTTAAGGCGCATTAAAACAGTCTGCTATGTCGACGATGTCGGCGTGTGCGATGTCGTTGTGTGGGGCGTGCGGTGTCTGTTCGTGTTATGTGATAATGTTTGATGGTAGAACAAACAAACAAAACCCAAAAAACAATGCAATCACTTGTCTGTCTCCTCTCTTCCTTTTTGCTCTGGTATTCTCTTCTCCGCTCTCCTTTCACCTTCTTCTTCTGCTTATTCGCCTTCGATACTGTTGGGCTTTAGCCCATGCTAATTTTCTATTTTCTTTTCTTTATGGGGGAGGGGGGCTGTTTGTTGTGTTTTTTTTATGTGTGTGTATCATTTATCATTACTATTTTGTAATACAAAGAAAAAATTGTCAACTCTCTCACGCGTTTCTCTTGGGAATATCGTTCGACTTCTGTTTCTCCGCTTCGCTCTCTTCTCAGTGTGTGTGTGTGTTTTGGATGCCACCCTACTTACTAATTTACAGTTATTATTAGCTTTTCTTTTATTATATAGTAATTATTCTGATTGGTATTTTTATAGTTAACAAAAAAAAAAGTGTGTTTATAGCAGCCTTTATAAACAATTTCATCGCAAGCATTTTGCTTGTCTCTCTCTCTCTCTCTCGCTTCCTCTTCATTTACTTCTCTTTTCTCATTGTCTGCTCCGTTTCTGTGCTCTCCTGCTCTGCTCCTTCTTCTATTTTTAGCCAAGACTTTGCTTTGCTTTGCTTCGCTTTCTCCTTCTCTCCTGCTCTTTTCTGCTCTCTTTTGTCGGTTCATGCTGCTTTCTTTCCTCTTCTTTCCTTTCCTTCCCTTTTGTTTTGTTTTTGCTTTACGCTTGTTTATCACATTTAATATATATATATATATATATTTACGTATATATATATATATTTATATATAGTTTCTTTATATTAAGTTTTTGTTTTTGTTTTTGCTTTCGCAATTTGCAGTTGTTTTTTGTTGTTTGTTTTTGTTTTTGTTTGCGACTTGCTCTGGAAATATTCCTCGATAGGATGAACTGAACTGAACCCTTCTCCACCTTCTCCTCCTCCTCCCTCTCTTGCTGTTGTTCCTGTGTTCCATCCTCCGGTTTCTATTCTGCTTTTTCTGCTATATATATATATATATAAATATATATATATATATTTAGTAATAGTTTCTCCATCGCAGCAGCAGCAACAACAAAGCATTGCATTGGCAGTGTGACGCACACCAGCAGCAGCCTCTCTTCTCCTTCCTCCTTCCCTCTGGTTCCTTTAAAGCAGCTCTTGCTGCAGCAGCAGCATCTGTTGTTGCTGCTGCAACTGGGCCTGCTGCTGCAACTGTTGCTGCTGCCATCGCTTATATTTTCCTTGATAGGCGCGCGGTGATGTCGTCTCCGCTCCGGTACTTGCACCCATGCCCGTACTCGTACCCGTACCGGTGGCCGTGCCCGTGCACGTTGTCGTGCTCATCAATCCCAGTCCCAGGCCCATTCCCGTTGTCATCGATGTGGATGTGCATGTGGCATTGGCCACCACTGACATGGCGGCAGCCATGGCTGGCAGCGTTTGCTTTGTTGTGTTTGTGGTGTAGTGGCCGCCGCATCCGCCCGCATCCATCACAGTCTCATAGCAATAGGCCGCCGCGTCGAGCAGCGAAGCCGCATAGTTGCTGCTGCTACAGTTCAGTAGCTGATGATGATGTTGTTGTTGGGGTTGTTGGTGATGTTGTTGTTGTTGATGATGGAGTTGTTGTTGTTGTTGTTGTTGATTCTGATTCTGATGCTGCTGATGCTGATTATGGAGATGGTTGTGGCTGTGGTGATGCTGATGATGGTGCTGTAGTTGTAGTTGTAGTTGTAGTGTATTTGCTACTGGTATTACTGGTGCTAGTGACTGTTGCTGCTGCTGTTGTTGCTGCTGTTGTTGTTGTTGTTGTTGTTGATTCTGCTGCTGCTGCTGTTGCTGTTGCAGTTGCAGCTGTTGCAACTGTTGCTGTTGCTGCTGTTGTTGTTGTTGTTGTGCGACTGTGGCTGCTGCGGCGGCGGCGGCGAATTATGAATTGGAATTGCGTTTAGTTGGCAGCTAGGATGAGCTGGACTGATTCATGTTGCCAAACATGTGGGCTGAGAACGAGGTCTGGCCGGTTGAATTGGCCTGCGATGTCGATGACTGTTGCTGCTGTTGCTGCTGCTGCTGCTGTTGCTGCTGCTGCGCCTGCTGCTGCTGATTGAGTGATCCCCTGCCATGCTTCGGTATCGGTGGCTGGATATACTCGTGTCTGGCCAATGCAAACACATCCATGCGATCCTCTTTACGATACGCCAAACATCCACGTATGAAGCTCTAAGGGAGAGAATAGAGAATACAGAATAGAGTATAGAGGATATTAAATGTTCTATGCTCGCAAAGCATACCTTTGCCTCATTCGAAACAGTTGGCTTATTGGAGAACTGCACTTCGGTGGCTTTCAGTATGGTATTCTCCTCCAGGATGGTGGCCTGCGACTGATTATGACCAAATGGCTTCTTTCCGTACAGACACTGATAGAATATCACACCAACACTCCATACATCCACTTTTGATGAGATTTTCGGTGGATTTTTGCCAACAACAAAGCATTCGGGTGGCAGATACCTAAACACAAACAGAAGAAGATACAGGATACAAATGAGTATTCGAATCCATTAAGAGCAAGCGCGCTAGCAAGATTACGTACCAATAGGTGCCCGCTCCCTGGGAGGTTAGATCCATGCCATGATCTGGATTATAGTTCTCGTCATCCATCACCTTGGACAGGCCAAAGTCGGTGATCTTGATCTCGCCACAGACATTACCTTCGGTCAGTAGTATATTGCCGGGCTTCAGATCGTAATGGATGACCGGTGGCTTAATCTCATTCAGATACTTGAGTGCAGATACAACCTACGAAACAGAAATGCACCTCAAGCACTGTCCACTCCACACGCTACACGCCACGCTCTGCTCTCTACTCACCTGCATTATTATCGAGCGCGCTTCACGCTCGGGTATAGTCTTATGTTGCTTCAGATAAAAGTCCAGATCGTGGCCATCGCAGTACTCGAGTACGGTGCAAAAGGAATTCGCATCGATCTCGAACACATCATAGAGCTTCACGACGCGGGGATGATCCAATGCCTTGTGGATGTTGTATTCCCGCAGGGCGTGTCTGATTAACGCAAGGATGCAGAGATGGAGACGGAGATGCAGATGGATGGGGAAATTAACAGAACGAGACGAGACATTAGTATACAGATATAGTCTGTAAATGGTATACACCCTTGCCCCCAAACATTAATTCTTCTAATTCTATTTCTCTCTCACATATGGGAACTTTGTATGCTTATGTTTCACAGCAAATCAATCAATATTCTTGTGCTCCTTCCCGCAGTATTCCACTCCACTCTGAAAGTATCGGAAACCGGAAAATACCCTTCAAGAGATCTATTCTAATGCAGTCTGCTAAAACGGGGAGTCTCTAAATTTCTACGCCGCTTTCGCCGGGGGGCAACAGTACGCCTCCTGGAGGTTGTTCCATCTTCTCCTGGAAATGTGGGGAGATGGGTGGGGACTGGGTTTTGCATCTAATCTGTGTCACCTTTCATTCATTCTAAAAACAATCCTCTAATGCAGATTTATCAGGGGTCCTTCGTCCGTCCTCGTGCCAGTTGCGATAGATAATCTGGATGATCTTGCTTTTATTTTATCCCCGAATATTCATCATGTTTCCTCTCTCTTCACAAATCAAATAAAAGCATCCCAATATTCCCCCGTTCTCCACAATTGTTGGACGTTACTCGAGTCCCATTCCATCCCATCCGGATTGACGGATCGATGGATGCCCTTTGATAAAGTTTGTTTTCTTTCTGGAACGGACATACACAATGGATCGATTTCTATGATGTAGGCCCTTCTTTCTGCTGAAAGCTAGGCAGAAGGCCTCCTCCTTATCTCCTGCAGCTTCGGCCGAAAGCATTGTAGGAGGGGCCTACGTCTGATCGAAGGGGATCAGACTGCACTGCACTGCTGAATCTACTCGTATCTACATATCTATACTGCTCTTCCTCTTCTTCCAAGCATTCCGCTGCTTGCAAGCCTCTCCTGCTCTGCTCTGTGCTCTTCTCGTTCTCTTCTGCTTGGCTCTCGCGCGTGAGGCCTTGCCTTGCCACTCACTCTCTCACTACTCACTTGATATAATTAGCTTTCTTATCCTCCTTCCAATCCTTGTTTAATTGGTGCACCTTACATGCGACATAGCGTTGCTCCTTGAGGTCGAAGGCCTTGTGCACCTCGGAGAAGCCGCCCTTGCCCAGCAGCATCAACAGCAGATATCGATCGTTCAGCACGGGATGATTATTGAAGCGGGACTGCAGAAAAACAGGGGAGAGACTCGTTAGAGAGGAACCAGAGAAAAACCAAAGAGAGAACCCCCAATTACCTGATCCTCGTTGAGAATCCGCTTGAGTTCACGTATGTGAAGATTACGCTCCCGCTCGAGCTTCTCCATCTCCAACTGCAGATCGGCGTCCTCCTTTTTGAGGGCGTTCTGTCGCAGCTTGAGGATCTCATCGTATTCGTAGTACTCCTGCGCTGTGTATGCCCCCGAGACGGGATCGGGCTTGAGGAACGTCCCCGAATCGGAACAGCTGCCGCTGTCGTTGCCCCCAAGGCCGCCTCCGCCGCCGCGGTCCGAGAGGCGATCACCCACGCCGCTATTGCCGCCGACATTGCCACCAGACCCGCCACCGCCATTGTGCAGGAGCTGTGCCTGATTTGCCTGCGTCGAGTTGGAGCGCGAGAGGCCGCGCCCGCTGCCGCCGCCACCTCCGCCGCCGCCACCACCGACACCACCGGCACCGGAGCCACCGAGGGCGCCCGAATTTTGGCCACCCATTCCGCTGTCAACGCTGCCAGCGGCACCACCACCGCCACCAAGGCGATCACTGCCGCCGGGGCCACCGCCGCCCGTGAGCTGGGAGGAATCATTGGAATTGGAATTCTGCTGCTGCTGGTTGTTCTGGTTGCTGTTCTGGTTGTTCCGCTTGCGTCCGGACTCCGCCGGACGCTTCTTCATCAGCTGCTTCTTCTGGCGATCGATCTCCTCGCGCTCGGCGGTGATCTCCTCCTGGCGTCGGCTCAGCTCCTGGAACGCATAACCGTCCGTCCAGTTCTCCTGCAAAACACAACAGAGGGAGAAAAGAGAGAGAGTGAGCATTAGAAACTGAAGGAGAGATCACTTGACGCGGTAGGGGGGATACTCACCTGGAATGTGGCGCCCACACGCTGTGTAACAAATTGTCCCAGCCGCAGGCGATTCTGCATGCACTTCTGGCGCGCCTCCTTCTTCTCGATGCTGCTCTTCTCCTTCAGCAGCTTCTTCACGACATCGATGCACTTGGCAATGTGCGACTTGTGCTGGTCGATCGTCTTCTGGTTACCCAGTATCTGGCACTTCTGCTCGTCCGACAGTCTTGTCATCTCGTCCAGCTTCACCTTCCCGGACTCGTGCTCCGCCTCCCGCTCCTGCAGCTCGTGCAGCGACACCTCCGTTTGCGTTGCCTTGCTGTACGTGATAGTGGCGGGCATTGGCGGTGGCGGTGGCAAGGGCGGACCAACGCCCACACCCACACTAACGCCCACGCCCATACCGCCGACGCCCAGGGAGCTTAGCTGGTGGGGATGTGAGGCCACAACGGCCACTCCGCCGGGCCCGCTGGCCGTCGATGTGGCGGGTGGCCCGAGCTGCTGCTGCTGTTGCTGCTGTTGGGTTTGGGCCGACTGCGACTGCGTCTGGATGAGGGGTGGCTGGATGGAGGCCAGACTGAGGGCATGCCCCAGGCCGACGACCACGTGCGAAGGAACCATTTGATTGGAAGTCTGTGGCTGCTGCTGCTGCTGGCGTTGCTGCTGCTGTTGCTGCTGTTTGCTGGAGTTGACGTAGTGGAAGTCCGCTCCGGTCTGCTGCTGCTGCTGCTGCACTTGGCTGGGCGCCACCTGCGTCTGTGGACTAGCGGGATACAGGGAGTATGCGCTGCTCGTTTGCACCTGGCTGGTCTGCACCTGCACCTGGACACTGGAGGCGGGCACTCCTCCCGAGGCAACGGACACTGTCGGCTGTTGCTGTTGGGTGGTCTGCTGTTGCTGCTGGGCGGATGATGGTGACTTGCTGCCGGTGTGGGTGCCGCGTAGGGTCGCAGAATTGCCGCCCGCTCCAACGCCCACTCCTCCCACGCCCACGCCCACTCCAACGCCCGACTGCTGCTTGTTGAAGTAGTCGTTGATCTTCTTGTTGTCGCTGCCGGTGAGCATGAGGCGCGCACTCTTGCCGCCCGCTCCTGTGCCAGAGCTGGAGCTGCCACCGCCGACGCCTGCTCCACTGGAGACGCCTCCAGCGGCGCCCGAAACGCCCGTCCCACTGAGGCGCTCGCCGAGACCGAGGCTCATGGTCACCTTGGGCATATCACGAAAGGGCAGGGACTTGCCCTTCAGGCCTCCCCCCAGCCCGCTGCTGTTGTTCACGGCTCCGCCCGAACCACCGCCCGCACCACTCGCATCCTCTGCATTGTGTGGCATCTTCCGTTTGCGCTTCCGCTCGGCTGGCGTGCGCGGCTTCACAGGTGTGGTGGTCGCCGTCGCCGTCGTTATGTACATGTCATTGGCTCCACCAACGCCGCCAACGCCACCAACGCCACCGTTGTTCGAGTGCTGCATCCCTAGGGTCGGTGGAAAACTGGGGCACTGCTGCACCGACAGACCGATGCCCGCCGCCGCCGCCGCTGCTGCCGCTGCCGCTGCTGCGGCTCCTGCACCTCCGGCCAGAATATCGTTGACATCCTTCTCGCTGTGCGAGGAGCCAGTGCTCATATTCGAGTCGGGATTGCTGCTGCCCCCAGCCGCTGCTGCCGCTGCCACCTGATGTTGCTGCTGGTGTTGCTGGTGCAGGCTCAACGATTGCTGGTGGAAATGCTGCTGCTGTTGTTGCTGTTGCTGCTGGTGCAGCTGGTGTGGGGGCAGCAGTTGATGCGGATGCTTCTGTAGGATCTGTAGGTGTGGCTGCGACAGGATCTGCTGCTGTTGCTGCTGGGGATTCTGTTGTTCCTGTTGCGTCTGCTGTTGCGAGCTGTGATGATTGGCAAAGTGCTGCTGCTGCTGTTGCTGGGGAGGAGCCTGCTGTTGCTGTTGCTGCTGCTGTGGGGGCTGCTGCTGCTGCAGCTGCTGTTGGGGCTGCTGCTGCGGCTGCTGGTTGGGATGATGGTGGCTTAGGGTCGAAGTGTTCTGTGGGGCCATCTGCAATTGCGCGCCAGCGGACATCTGCAAAGAGATTAAAGAGCATTACATTACATTACACATTCGGAAAGGCAAACACAATAAACAACAACAACAAAAGCAACAACAATATTAAAATAAATAAAAAACACTTAATTATAGTACAAATAATTTGCACAATCGATCGAAATCTTTCATTTTCTTTGTGCCTATCGATAGAGAGGGGAGATGATGATGATGGAGAGATCCAAACTCGCACTCTGCCTCCCAACACTGCGCTTTGCAACACTGACCACCATTCGGGCTGCTGCGGGCTTTTGTTTTGATCTGCTGGTTCGCGGAGAGAGAGCGCTGCCACCGCACACTGAATCCCCAACAGGGTGGCAACCCCCAGCAGCAGCAGCCCAAAAGGAAAATGTGCAAAATAAGCGAATGAGAGAGAGAGAGAGAGAGATAGAGAGAGCGAATGTTTTTGTGAGGCGGCATGCGAGAGAGAGAGACCACAATGCAATGGATGATGGTCCGAGTGAGTGTCAGTGTGCCCGTCTGTTAGTGTTTCTATGAGTGTGTGTGTTCGTGTGCGCCCGTGTAATGTTTTATCAAAAAGCAAAGGCGCAAAGACAATGAAAACCACACACTCACACACACAAAAACCCATGAAACGAAAACCGAAAATTAGATGTGTGGAAAAACTTAAGTCGAGAAAAATGAGAAAATGGCTACCCGCACAGCAAAAAAATTTTTTTCATTTAATTAAATTCACAATTTAATCTTCACAATGTTTTGCTTTTTGCATTGTTTAAACACATTTATTTTTCGCTCTTTTTAAACTCGCACACTCTCTCTCTCTCCCTTTTTCTCTCTTTGTATTTCTGTTGCTGTAGTTTTTTTTCATTGCTTTTCGCCGTTTTTTTTTTTTTTTTTTGCTTTTTTTGTTTTTAGAGACAACCACAAAATGCCGTTCACCTTTTTTAAGCGCCGCATATTATTCTGCACACACATACGTGGCCCTGTGTGTGTGTATGGGTTATGTGTGTGTATTTGTATTTGTATTTTCACATTCTATTACAATTTGATCACATTTATTGCCGTTTCTTCTTCTTCTGCTACACTCGTTGCTGTTTCTTTATGCACTCTTTTTTTTCTTTTCTTCGCACTCTCTCTCGATTCCGATTCCGATGCCGATTCCCCACGCCCCACCACAACGACGACTATATGGAACGCCGCTCATTTAGTTTATGTTTTATTCACGTATAAATCTATGCGCCAGGGGCTCCGCGAGTGTGTGTATAATTTTCATTTGTTTCACTTTTTCTTTATTTTTGCACCACACACAAATTGTTATACGCGTATTTGTAGCACAGTCGGGGGGACGGTGACGACAGAGACAGAGACACAGTGCACAGAGCGGCGCGGCACGGCACGGGCAAGCCGATGGAAAGAAGGTGAAAAGGGAACGAACAAGACAAAAGAGCGAGAGCAATAAAATGCGGCGCACACATACACACACAAAGAGACAGCCCGAGTGGCACACGGGGAACAGAAGGGAAACAAAATATACAACGGAACGGAAAGGAACGATGACGATGACGATGGCGACGACGACGACGACGACGGATGATGTCTCAACGTGAGTCTCGGGAGTAATTTTTTTATTTTATTTTTTTTGCTATTTGCCAGAGTGATATGCGACAACTGCAAAGAGGGAGCGAGAGGTGTTTTTATGTAAAGTATTGCATTCCCGCTCTTCGAGCTGCTTATTTTTCTCTATCGAACTCTTTGTGTCACAAAATAAGAAACCAACGGGAGAGCACTTTCGTAGAGTCCAACAAAAGCAGGGAGAGCAGACCAAGAGTGAAAGAGCAATCTCGCAAACAAACCGAACGGGAGAGAGAGAGAGCAAAAGAGCAGTTTTGTTGTTAGGCAACAAACGAACGAATGAGCGAGTGTGAGAGAGCGGGCCGAAGCCGAGGAGAGCCGAAGGCAAACTACACGGAGCACAAGCAAGAGTACGTACAAGAGCACTTTTCGCTCATTTGCAAAAAAGCGACAACGAAACTAAAAAAAAACCCAGGCAGCCACCTAAAGAAAAGTACAATAAAAATTAATCCGATTGACAACCGCTGCCGTAGCTTCGTTTCGTTTCGTTTCGTTTCGCTCTTCTGACACTACCACGGGCGCTGCTTCTTCTTCTTGTCGTTTCGCTCTTTCTCTCCTGCTTCTTCTTCTTCTTGTTGCTCTGACGCTTTTGATAAATATTTTTGCTGCGACTTCCGCGCGCGCGCCCAACCAAAAACAACAGCGAAAGCAAACTACAACAACTATTCGTATTTGTAGTTGCTGCTTCCCGCTGCGCTGCGTCGCATGGCGTCGCGTCACTGCTGCTGCGGCTGATTCTCCTTCTTCCTCTGTCCAACTTCCAACAAGCAGCAGCAGCTGCGTGCTGGCAGAGCTGCCAACAAGGCCCAGGCCAAGCCAGCCGGCGTCTTTGTCAATTCGCGAGCATCGGCGCTGAAGCTGACGCTCACGTTGACGCTGACAGCGGGGCCAGCCAGCCAGGCAGCAGCAGCAGTGCACAAACAACAAGAAATCAAAAGGAATTCCATTTTAAATGGAAAAAAAACGTAGAAGCAGTATCAGTACACTCAACCCAACAATTATTCGTACACCCTCTCGAAATCGTTTTTGTTTTTGTGCATCATTATAATCTATAATGAAATCATTTTTTTCTGCCCAATTACCTTAAATACCTTAAATTACATTTAAATTCATATATTCCCCCTTTTTTGTGTTGATCAGACTTCTTATATTGTTTGACTTCCTTGAAGGACTTTCCTTTATGATCTATTAAAAAATTCAAAATTCTTCCCACATGGCTATGCAATTTTTTAAGATCCTGAGCAGCTGTTTAGTTTAAAAGCTAGACCAAACAAACGCACTGGCATGTATGGCTTCGCAAAAACTTCAACCAAAGTCGAATGTTTATTGTTTATTTTTGGTAACCGATACCCAATAAACAGACCAAAGGGAGGTGCGACGCCACTAGCGCCTCTCCGTAAACGGGTAGTGTTACCCCCCACTCCGTATTGGATACGAATTTTTTCGTCTCAGAATGCTTCTGTTTCTGCGTTTCAAACATCTGTTTGAAATTAAAATACCTTCTCTTTGGCAAAGGGTATAACAAGCCGCAAATGGTATGAAGAGGGAGGGCGGGGGATAACAGCCTAGGGAGAGGAGATAGATAGAGAGAGAGGGGGCGAACGGGAGCACAGCCAGCAGTGTATAAAAGAGACTGACTGGGGGAATCGGAGAGCAGGCCGGAGAAAAAAGAGTGTGGGATAGGACAAAGCTAGGAAGAGGGGCAGCGGGGCAGCAGGGCAGAGCAGTGCGACAAGCGACGACGACGACGACGACTTAATTTTTGGGCCCTGCCTGGCTCTTGCTTCGCTTCGCTTCGACGTCTCCGCGTCTCACGTGCGCGTGAATGAGATAAATCTATGATGATGATTATGTTGCAGCAGCCTTTCGAGTGGGTGAGAGCGGAAAAAAGGAGATGGAGATGGGAGAATGCCAAAGCATGCGAAAAAGAGAAACGAAATGAGAAACGAAAGAGCGCCCATGGCATATGATGCTTGAAAAGAGTGTGGGGGGAAGGGGGTCGGGTTCGGGTACTGGTGTATAGGGGAGGAGTAGGGTAAGGGGTTTGCGAGGGTGTGGCATTACGCATGCATTTCTTATTGCAAGTGCTACAAAAAGAGCGGGTGAGGGAGAGAGATGCATTCCAATGATGCAGGAAAAAAACCGTTGGTTGGCTGCTAGTGCTGCAAGCGAACCTGTTTCTTTCTTTTTTTTTTTTTGCCAAAATTTGTTGATAACACATCAATACACACTTGCAATTTTGCATCTGCAGCCGCCTGCATATGTGTGTGTCTGTGTGTGCAAAAACTGGTTATCCCCTAAAGACGTTGACTTCAAACAGCCATCGAACCGAGACACCAAACCCCAACCGAACATCGAGCCTCGGTATCATACCCCATCTGGCAACACCGCAACTCACACACAAAATATTCGTATTCGTGTGCTGTTGTAGCCCATCGTTGGCTGCCGCAGTTTAACACATGGTAGAATTATTCAAGGTACGGTCAACTCAACGGTGACCTCTTATTCGAGTTACATACTAGGACATTATGCAATTATTTGCCCCCATGATGGGATGTTTGCCGAGCTCTCCCCACCTAACAGAGGCATACCATGCGTTCACATGTACAACATATTCATTTCTGACGTAAGGAGCGACAGCGAGAAGGGTGGAAAAACCACTTAGGCCACCAAAAATGAAACGGTATGGTCCACCTTCTGAATAATTCTACCATGGTTTAAGTTCACGTCGATGAGTCAAGGTCGAGAGACGTCACGCAAATTTTCGTTTTCATTGCCTTTTGCCCACAAAAAAAAAAGCGCTCACACACACACACATACCGTTTTATTTTTAGCCCCCTTCCGACAACGACGACGACGACGACAGACGAGCCCGAAGAGCGAGCCGAATGGTCGGACGCACGAGTTGGCTTAACGGGAGAGGGGAGGTGGGGTGCAAATGAATGAACGCAACCAAAACTAAACGGTTCATTGCTGCGGCGCTACGCTACTGCTGCTTATCCACAACTACGGCTGCGCTGCTTTTCCACACTGCTTCTCCACTGTTTTGCTGCTGCTGTTGAAAATGTAGACTATTTTTTGTTTTTTTGCATTCAAATATAAAAATTATTCCAAAGGAATTACGATTTCTCTTTGGTCTTTAGTTGAGGGTTAATCAACAGCCCACGGACAGAGTCGCGCCGCTTGTAATGGGTTAACAGAAATTGTGCCCCAATTTGTGTGCTGTTAAGAGCAGCGAATGATGGGCGCACAGAAACCGATGCCAACGTCGCAGCAATCAGCAGAACGGCGGGACCGCGGCAGCGCCACAGCACGTGCAGGCGCGCGCAATGTAAACAGAGAGTAAGAGAGCGGACAGCGCCACAGAGAGAGAGGGAGAGATAGAAGAGGAAGCAAAAGAGAGCCAAACAAATAAAGAGAGAGAAGAAGAAAAAAAAAAAAAAAAAAAACGAAAAGACAACACTCACGCTCTTTGTTAATTTGCGACCGCCGCCTGTGTTGCGTTTGCTGCCATTGCTGGCGCTGCGACTGCGTTTACGTGCGGCGGCAGCGGCTGCTGCTGCTGTTGCCGTTGCGTTCGCTGCGGCCGTTGCCGAGGGCGTTGTGGTTGTGGCAGAGGCCAACATGGTGATGATGCTGGTTTTATTTCTATGCTTCTTCTTGCGACTCCTTTTTCGTATTGCGGTTCTTCTATTAGTCTTCTTCTTGTTCGTGGAATGCCAGAGTTAGAGCGATAATCGCTCCATAGATGCGTTTCAAGAGCGGCATAACAGCAAAAACCTGTCCATTATGCCTCCGCACTGCACCCTCTCCTAACCAGACGTAGATATAGAGCCTGCCTTGGGCAGAGGGAGGGGGCGAGAGAGAGTGAGGAACAGCTGACACAGTTGCCGGCAAAAATCAGCTGCCCGTTCGGGTTTGAGAGAGAGTATTCCGTGTGGTGCTTGCTCCGCTCTCCGTCTCGCACGCAAGCAGCAGCGAGAGAGCACGTTCGTCCGATGTCGCTCTCTGGCGCTCTCTCTGGCACTTTGGTTATTTCGTGCCGTCTGCTTTTTGTTTAGTATTTTCGCTGTATTTTTGCACACTTTACTTTTGCACGTTTTGGCACACACACAAAAACACATGCACATGAACAGAGAAAAAAAACTTGTCTTTGCTGCTGCCTTTGCGTTTTCTTTAGCTGCTGCTTTTGCGTTTGCTTTTGCACTTGCTTTTGGCTTTGACTTTGCGGCTACTTTAGCACTTGCTTCTGCTGCTTATTTGGCTCTTGCTTTTGCTGCTTTTTCGATTTTTTTATTTTAGTAGGAAGTTGGCGAAAAATTGTCCGACGTCGAGCGACACACAACAACGACACGTCACGTTGCTCGCTCTTTAAGTTCGACACTGTTTCGTGATAGAGAGCGGCGACAAGGTAAAATTGGCGAAAAATCTACAACACACACAACAGCAACAAAAAAAACAACAACAAAACACGAAGCCGCTGTCGCTGCTGCTGCTGCTTTTGTCGATGTACGCGCGACCCCGTCGTCTCTACTTTTGTACGTTTATATGCAATATATACATATATATGTATTTTTTTTTCGTATAGATTTCTGTGTGTGTGTGTGTTAACCGAGTAAACTTTTGTGTTTAGCCTCCGCCGCCGACACCGCGAAACGACACCCGCCACTGTCTCCACTAGAATGCCTCTCTGCCCCTCCCGCTGTCAATGACTATGCTGCTTCTGCTTCTGCTGCTGCTGTCACTGGCGCTGCCTCTGCCACTGTCTTCTTGATGTTTCTCATTTGTTCTTGTTGGCAAGGCCGCCACACTGCACTGACGCTGCTGCTACTGCTACTGTCCCTCTGCTTGTAGCGCTGCTTGCTTTGCTGGCTGATGGCTGGTGGCTGGTGGCTGCTGCTGCTTGCTGCTCGGACTGATCTGATGCCTCTGCTGACTACTTTGGTGCCTGCTGTGCTGCTGCCGCTGCTTATGCTGACTGCATTAGAAAGCTTGCACATTTTTTGTTGCGCGACAGAGCCGCTGGCTGGGATTTTCACTGCTGTTAATAGGCGCTCAGTAGTGGTGGCAGCGAAGCAGCATTTACAGCAACATCAGAAGCAGTTACAGTGACAGCCAGCAGCGACGCAGCAGCAGCAATAGCGGTGAAAGCATTTGAATAGAACAGCGGTGGACCCCCCCCCAACAACCCGCTAACCAACCAATAAATAGCAAAATGTTAACAGTTCTTCTTTGTTTTACACACACGAACACTCAAAACGTACATACATACAGTGCATTAATTATGTCTTCAGACACGCAAAATTTAAATTCACATTGGTTTCATTGAAATGAATTATTTAATAAATAAGAGTTAGTGCTCAAATATTTAGTCGGTTAGATTAAACAAATAGAACAGATGCAAAAGACATGAAGAGGGTAGGAAGGGGTGTTGTTTAAGAATAAAATTATTGTAGATTTCATTGAAATAAGCAGCCTGCCTGCTGTTCGAAAACCCTATTGATACACTGTATTATGAACAGTGAAATATCAACAAAAAAAATCGAAAAAATATACAATAAAACCCGCTGGCCTCGTATTAATTTGTTCGAGTGTTGTTTAATTATAGCTGCTGCTGTTGCTGCTAGAGTGAGGAGGGGCAGAAGGGAAGGTACGCGCTGGCCCAAAAATGGTCATTATTATGTGTATGCGAGAAAGAGAGAGAAAAAGAGAGACAGACAAGAGCCAGGACATGGCCAGAAGAGGAGATAGGGAAAAAGAGTAAACACCATTTCGGTTTGTGGATTGAGAGGATTCAGCAAGAAGCACAGAGAAATAAGGAGACATGTACCGTATCCCTATATAAGGCTTCGAGCCGCAGTCGCCGCGCCGCATAAAACTGCAACTAGATTATGGCTTTGGGAGGGCTATACACTAAAATGCATCAGAGATGGTGCGAACAAAGGAATGACTAACTGGCAAACGGGAATGACAGAAGAAGAGTCGAGGAAGAGTGACAGCATCGATGGCTCTGGGAGGGCTATACACTAAAATGCATCAGAAATGCTGAGAAAATGAGGAATGGCATAGGGGGCTTCTAATATAATGAAGAATCGCCCCTCCTAGTCATCGTGAGCATAAGAATGTCTCAACACAAAAAAGGCAGCTTTTGCATTTTCCCCATGGCTCAACTAAATGCCAGTCACAGTCACGCGTAAGAGCTAAATACGAAGCTACCGTTCACCGTTCGTTTGTGAATGAAGGAGTGGAGTGGGGTGGAATCGGTGGCTCTTACAGAGATGCTGCTGATGCGTTTCAAGGCGGCGGCAATGTAAAATGGCCTCAAGGCCAGAGAGCAGAGCCCACCAAAAAGCTGCATAAATTCCACTTTTGGACACATATGCAAATGAAGCAAATCAATTAAGCGAAATGAAATGGAATGAAATTCAAGACGAAAATAAAATTACGTGCCAATATACTCGGGGCACAAGTCGATGGATGGGATTGGGATGGCACACATGTGCCCGTAGTGTGGTGGTACGTACGGGTTGTACGGAGGGTACATACAGATGAATGACGTGATGATATGTGCGGGATATGTATGTATGTATGTATTGGTTATACGGGTATATGTATATGTATCACACATATGGATTGCACAGAGGGAGCTTCTCGCTCTATACTCACTTTTGCATATTTTCAATTTTCAAACAACAACAAAATACAAAATCAATTAACTCGAAACACAAATTTTCACTCGTTTGTAGAGTTGTTTTTTCTCCGTCTCTCTCTCTCTCTCTCTTTCTGTCTCTGTATTGTATCTGCTTCTCTTTCTGTCTCTTTGTGGCCTCTTTTTCCTCTTCAGATTTTAGTTGGGAGATTTTTTTTTTTTGTGTTGCACTTTTATTTGTATTTGGTGTATTTTTTTTCTGGCTATCTGCTGTTTGCGCTTTGCGTTGATTTTTCCATTTGATTTGTGCAACTTTCACCCGAAAGCCGCACAGAGACACAAAAAAAATAAAATAAAAACCGAATAATTAGGTGGACTTCTACACACACACACACACACACACACACACACAGATAAACGAAAAAGACACTCTTTTGTTTAGCATGTATTTTGGTTAGATTTAATTTTTTTTTTTGGTACATATGCTTTCCCGAATGTCAGCTGACGTAATCGCAGCATAACAGCCAAAACACAGACACAGTTCGGGGAGGGGGGAGAGGTGAGGGGAAACAGAGGGGCAAAGGCAAAAGGCAAATAAAGAGATTCAGAGTATAAAACCAAAGTTGTTTTTTTTGGGCGGCGCGCGTGTATGATTTGATGGAGGGGGTGGAAGGGGCCGCCTCTATAGAGCTGTCTCTCGCGCTGTGTCGTAGTCCGTCGTCAAGTTGACTCAATCAACAAATACACACACAAACACAAATACATATGTAGGTACATATATAATTGTAAATTGTTTAGCTGTTGTCGCCATCGCCTCGACAGCAAAAAACACAAAATAGCAAAAGCAATCGGCACAAAAAAAAAAACAACAGCCACAAAAAGAGCAAAATAGAGAAACAGAAGTAGATGAGAAGAGAGAAGAGGGGCAAAAGCATGAAACAGCAAACAAACCGCAAGAACGGAAGAAAAAAAAAAAAACCAAAATATCAATATATGTACATCTATAACAAATTCTATTGAAGATGTTAAATACTAGCAACAAATCCCACAGAATATCTATGATATCTGCTTCAATCAAGTAGGTCATCGTCATCACTTTCCTCGGGAGAGCCAAACAGACTTCAAATTGTCAAAATGTCCATCATCTATTCGAGTGTTCTATTCCGATAAGATCAGATCAATCCATATACATATCCACCCCGCTTTAAAGACAAACCTCAATTTGCAGTCAGATCAGCAGATTTGCAAACCATTTTCCTGGGAATTTTCATATATTTTCATTCACAAAATATATGCCAAATTATGGAGTACATCTCCAATCCACATACATATTTCTATTTCTCAGATCCACCCAGATAGAAATTGTTATATTCGCCATTTATTCCCAACTATTGAAAATATTGGTTATCATTTCTAGAGAATTCAAAGTGATTCCATGAAAGAGATCGCATTTCCAGATTCCATCGAGACCCTTCATTTAATGAGAAATTTCCATTACTTTTTCGCTTTTGAACTTTTCACATACGTGATTCAAACAACCAATAATCCCTCCTCTGCTCTCCCTCTGTTGACAGATTTATCGGGCACATTTTGTGCACTTAATCGATGCAGTGCAGTGTTGCAAAAAGATTGAACTGGAGTTGCCACACAATTCGCAAAGGAATCGCTAGATGCTATGGTGGTCTATGCGTGTGTTTCGCATTCCTAGGGATTACTGTAGACAGAAATGCAGCATTTGCCACTACCAATTGACATTTTCTTTGAATTGAATTTCCTATTTTGCATTCCATTTTAATTAAAAATTAGTTGCCATCATAAAATAATAATAAAAATGATTTAATTAAATCGAATTTTTGCGCCAGACTGACACGAGCGAAAGGGGCGGTAGAGAGGAAAGGTGTTGGTGTTGGTGTCATAAACACGAAAGAAACGATAGAGAGCAAAAACAGAAACAGAAAAATATATTTGAAACAAATGCCTAAAATATGCGACATCCAACGACAACGACGTTTGACGTTCGACGTTCAACGTTTATCGGTTTGTCTTTGTTTGTCGTTGGCCTTTTGTTTTTGCCGTTGCTTTTTGTTGTTTTTCTTTTCTTTTCTGTTGCCTTTCTGATAACGAACGCGTCGGCGGCGATGGCCGTTGGCGGAGGTAGAGGGACTGGGGCGGCGATAACGACGAGTGAGCGCACAAAAGCATCGAGAACGTAAGCGAAACAACAAATTAACATACCACGAATATTAAAACAAAACACAATGGCGAAAAAACAGAGAGTCCCGGTCCCGCCGACTGCAGTGCACAAAGTTACGCACGCAAAAAGAGAGCGAGACTGTGGCGTGTGTTGGTTGTGGATGAGCGAGAGGGAGGGTAGAGTAGTCGGGTCGTGTCGGTCTGTCGGTCGGTAGGCATCGGGTGAGCAAGGTGAAAGACAAGGGGGGGCAGGGCAGTCAAGAGAGTATCCAACATACGGTGGCCACAGAGGAGCGAGTGGCGAAGGAGGAGGGAGAAGCGAGACAGCGTCTAATTATGTTGCACTAACAACAACAACGAAAACAACAACAGCCTAAGCCAAAAAGCCATAGAGAGGAGCATGATCCAAAGTGTATTTCAAACAAGGTGAGGCATTGCCGCACTTCCCCAGTTGAAACCTCTACTCTCCATGTGTCTATCCTGAGAGGGCACCCTCTGTGGAATGCCTCACCCTGCAATTCATACACTTTTGGCACACGACCCACTCACTCACTGACGACGCGACGACCGACCCGACCCACGACGAACGACGGGCGACGGCGACGGCAACAACGAAAACGACGACGACGACCCACGACAACACAAAACGCAGCGAGTGAGTGGGACCCAAAAAAAAAAAAAAAAAATCACACTCGCTCCATTGCTCTCTGGCGTTCGCTCTCTGCCTTTGCCTCTCTCTTTCTCTCTCTCTGAGACGGGTACGATTTGAAAACAGTTTAATTTACTATTTGAGCAAAAACAATGAGAACACACACAAAAAAGCACACACAACCAAACACTTCACACACACACACCAGAGAGAGCAAAAAAAAAAAAACTAAAAAGGAAACGAAAGAAATAACAAAAAATATATAAGGCAAACTGACGTTTTACGATGGCGTTTTGTTGTTGTTGTTGTATTTTATTTGGTTTGCGCTTCGTTTTGGCTGCGCGTGTTTTTCGTTTCAGTTATTATTGAGACTAAAAATGCGGCGTGAGATTTGATTGTGAGTAAGCGCAAAGCAGAGGCCAGGCCAGGCCAGGCAGAGGGAACAGCAAACAGCAAAGCACACACCACAGCAGAGCGGCCAAGCAGCAGAGGGAGAGGCAGTGGCAGAGGCAGGGCAGAGACAGGGCAGAGACACAGGCGGAGCAGAGCTAAAGCGCCGCGCAAAGCACGGCGCAAAGCAGCAGCAGCAGAGGCAGAAGAAGAAGAAGAAGCAGAAGCAGTGGCGAAGCAGCAGCTCACACACACACGCACACATTCAAATACAAAATAAAAGGCACAAACACACAACACACACACAAATAGAGAGACCTGGACATGGACTTGGTCACATATGCACAGGGAAGGAGAGCGAAAGAGTGAGCGAGGGGGGAATGGCAGGGGCAATTTACAAAAGTAAAAGCTAAAGAATTGTGAGGAACGAAGGATATGCCAGGAGAAGAAAAAGATGTAGAAGAGGCAAGAACAGACGATGTAGAAGAATAAGGGGAACTGCAATTGGAGACGAAGGAATAAGAACAAACAGAAGAAGAGTAAAAGAAAGGTAGGGAAGCCGCCAATGAGAGAAGAATACAAGAATACAAAAGAAGGAGAAGAATAGGAGTTGGAAAACCGGGAAAAAGGGAATGGAGAATACAAGGCGTACGCATAAAAGAAAGTGCCATCAAAAGAGAAGGAAAAAGTGGAAGAAGACACAAACAGAAAGGGGATCAAAAGAGAGACACAAGAAACAATGTGGACAAGAAGGATCGCAAGAGATTAAAAAAAGAGAATACGTAGAATAGAAGAGAGACAAGAGATTAAGAGAGATTGGAGAAAGCACAAGAGGCATAGCAGACAAAAAGAGCCGTAGAGTGGATAAAAGGAATGAAAGAAATCTAAAAACCAAATAATAGAGGAAAAGGCCGAGGAAGAAAGGGCAGAAAATCAGGAAATGTTGAAGGCAAAGCACGAATAAGCAGAAGAACGAAGAACAAGTGGGAGAAGGAAGGAGACAAGCAAAGAAAAGGCAGAAGCAGTAGAAGAAGAGGAGAATGAGGGGCAATAAGCAGCAGAAGAGCGGGAAGAGAAGACGAAGATGAAGAAAGAGAAAGAGCCAAAGAACGAGAAGAAAGAGAAAGCAAGAGCCCAGCGATAAACACGGCGGAAAATATGTTAGAATAAAAATCAAATTTCGCGGAAGCAGTGCGGCCACAGAAAGATAACAGAAGGAGCACAGACGATGAATGTGGGGCAAGAGACGAAGGAGGTGGAGAGGGAGAGAGGCTGCTGCTGCTTTGGGGCAGAGGACACTACCAGAGGGGGGTTCGGGGGTTCTGGGGGGAAGGGAAAGCTTAGCAACTGATAAAACTTTTTCGAGTGGGCGCCTAGCCAGGAAGGGGCGTGGCAGCACATTTCGATATTTTGTTTGTTTTTGTTCTTGTTCTTCTCGCTGTTGTTGTTGTTTGTTGTTGTTGTGTTGTTGTTCTGTCAACAACAGAAGAAAAAAAGACTGTCATATGAGGTAATCGACGTCTTCGAACCGCGTTTTCTGTTTATCAAAATTGTATATAGACAAAAGCAAAACAGAGAAACAAAGAGCGCAGCAGAGAAGCAGAGAAACAGAGCAAGAGCGAGAGAGAACAAGAGCTAAGGAATAGCCAAAACAAAAAGTATGCCAGACAAAAAATTACCGCATCTGGTGGTAAAAATTATTTGTATACACATTTTTCAAATCTTGTTTCAAAATAACACACGTGTCACGTATTCCATGGATTATTTGTGTATAAATTTTTGTGTGTTTATAAGCCTTGCAATTGCCAGAAGAATCCACTGCTTTTCTTATAGCAAAAACATGAACTACTTTCCAGAAGAATCAACAGCTTTCCTCTTGGATTCCCTGACCAGATTATTACGGGAATCCACTGCTTTCGAGAAGGAGAAGGCTCCCGTGACCTGCTTTCCCACTGCTTTCTTTAAAATACACTGCTCCCAAAAAGGATCATCCGCTTTTCAGAAGAATCAACTGCTTTCGAGAAGGCGTTTCGTGAACAATCCACTGCCTTACAGCTGAATCCACTGCTTTCCAGCTGAATCCACTGCTTTTTAGATAAAACCACTGCTTCCCAGAAGGATCAACGCTCTCCAGAAGCATCAACGCTTTCCGGAAAAACACACACTGCTTTCTAGATGGTATCAACACGGCAAATGAAGGTCGAAGCCGCTACTTTACAGGAGGAAAATTGGGTTAGCGCTTTCGGCGCTTTATATAACCGACAACAACTGTATTATAATCGATAATCGATAGTGTTGTGAAATTTAACACCCCGTCCAATCGTATCGGAGATGTCAACAACAGCTGTTTTGTTCAAATGTGGATGTTAAACTATTTATTGAGTACCTTTTGACACTACAGAGTACAGATATTCATGCCTGAGAGATCCAACCCTATTGATATCAATATAATTCCCTACAGCGATCTGTAGATCTGTGTGGGAGATCTCTTCCCCTCCTTCCAACTACTTGAGAGAATTTTCGTGATATGCCGCGATGATGTCTAAAGCGAATGGAATTTTGTTTCAATAATACAAAAAAAAAAAAACAACACAAAATAAATAAAGCAATGAAAAAATACTATAAGAAATGCAGGCAGCAATTGGTTTATTTATAGATTGTCAAGAGTTGGTCGGGTGGATGGGGGGGAGGGGCGTTTGGAGGGTAGGCGAATAAATAGTTGTGTGTTCTATGGAATGGAATGTCGCCTATGAGTGAAGTTCTTTCTTCTTATCAACGGCAAGCGTAAATGGATTGTACATAATGTTCCATACCATACATATGCATATACACATTATGTGTGAGTATAGATAAGAGCTGCAGAGGAAATGGCAGGGGGAAGAGAGGGAGAGCTCAACAGAGAGCTGTCCCCAGGCCATAGAATTCAAATGCGATTGCTATCCATCAGATACGCAAGTGCCCAGGGTCCTTTGCGCGTGTGCCTCGACAAAAACGTTGACGATTTTAATCCTTTGCTTTGATGGACTGGATATTATAGATCCATTTTATATCAATTGTTTCCCAACTGTAACGCTTATGGAGGGTAGATTAACTTCCCAACAAGTTCGATGGATAACCGATTAGTTATTAGCCACTAGAGATCCTGAAATTGCAGTGCAACTAAACCACCAATTGGTTTCCATTGAAATTCATACAAAAAGATAATCATTTTGCTTCGATAAACGATGACATCGAAAGACATTGAAGGAATCGAGCAGGAACAGGGCCAGGGCCAGGGCCAGGGCCAGGTTGGCTTTTGGGTTAAAAACTCAAACCCAACTGTCGTTTGCTTATTAATCGGTACATACATACTATATAAAGTGGGAAGGGAAGGGAAGGCAAGGCAAGTATATGGTACAGCATATACTCGTATTTATTGATCAATTTTTGCTTCGCTTTGCATTATTTTTTGTTGTGTTCTGCTTATTGCTTTCATTGCCTATTGAGTTATTGATTTTGATTCTCATTTATTTCCACTTTTTTGTTGTTGCTGTTGTTGCTGCCTCTACCTTTGCCTTTGTGTCGGCCTGTGTTTTATGTAACTAGTATATATACTAGATATGATTCTATATACATTTTTGTATTTTTGTATTTTTTTTTTTTTTTGTATAGCTTTTGGCTTTAGCACATTGCCCTCGCCCTCGCCCTCACAACTTTTGCTCGTTGTTGAGCGTTTTGTTTTTTTTTTATTTGTTTCTTCTTTCCTTTCCTTCTTTCTGATTCTTTGTGATTTCTGTTTTGGGTTTTTTTCTTTTTTTCGTTTTGTTGCCATTGAACAAATTTGTACCCAAAATTGTTTAGATAAGATTTAATTGGAGCAAACAATGCAATAAGAGAACCAAAACTCAGATGGAGAGAAGGGAACAGAACGGAAGAGAAGAGAAGAGAAGAGAAGAGAAGAGGAGAGGAGAGAGTGTTGTATCGAAGAAAAGAAGAAAAAGAAGGAGACGGTACGATGTGAATCAGGTGTTGTGCCTCGACAAAAACGTTGAAAAATATTATAGAAGTAAATGGAATGTGAATCCATTTCATATATTGATTCAGAAAATAAAATACATAAGATACACGAAATTTGACGATGAAAATTATAGGATCTTCCTATATCTACTATCACTTGCTCCCATACGCCCATCCTTTCGAGCTTTCTATTCCTAAACTATAGAAAAGGTACCAATTCTTCGAATTGGTTGAAAATGATTGAAGAAAGGAGAATATTATATAAGGTATAATGGATCTTACCCAGAATTGAATATAGTATAATATTATATAATATAAATTTCAGACTTCCCTGAGGAAAAGTTAAGCCAAAGGATTTTTCTTTCCTGCCATTTACTTTTCATTTAAGAAGTGAAACATTTTAAGGTTAAATGAAAATTTGCCAAAAGGAATATTAAAAAAGGAATACCTATAAATATTTCGACGATTTTTGTCTATAATTTGGCATTTAAATTTCAATCAAGGAGCAGGTAAATATTTATCCCGTTGACGTTGACGACAGTCGCCACAGTATTGATAATATTTGTGTGTGACACACGAGTACATAAACATATCGAAGCGACTGTTTATTGTTTAAATGGCGAGCCTACCCCTACCCCTACCCCATACGAGAATATATGTATACATATACATATGTATGTATGTAGTATTATTCCCCCGTCTGGCTTTGTTGTACTATACGAGTGCTCTCCCCGTTAATGAGAGAACTCGAATGCTCAATGGCGCACTTTAATAATAATAAAATACAAACGAGTATATAAGAAACCAAACCATGAATCAAATACCAGAGCCTGTACAAAGAAAAATAAAGATCTTTTTAGTTGCCTGCAAAAAACGCGAAGGAAGTACAGAAGCAGTTCAAGCAGTTCAATCACATGGCGTATGCTTGATGCCTCGATTCGATATCAAATCTTCTCAGTTTCGCTCACTCTCTTCTACTCTCAGGTCTCTCTACTTTTCCGCCTATTTAGTGGTTGCACTTGCAACCCACCCCCTCCTGCAGGGGAGGGGGGGGAGATTTTCTCGAGTGCAAAGTGCGGCCCCAAAACGCAGCTCACTTTGGGTTTAACGATTAGTGGAAGCGGATGGGATATAGGGTACGGGCAGGGGATGGAGAGTATGGATGCCGACACAAAATGGTTGACTCGCTCGCACGCGCATTTTCATGTAGGGGAGAAAGGCCGCCACTCTACACAGAATCAAAATTAACTAAACAACTGGCAAGCAGTCCCCCCCTCTCCATCCAGCAGAGAGAAGTGCCAGTAAAGCAGGGTATCAAGCGGCAGAGAAAAGTGCCAGTAAAGCAGGGTATCAAGCGGCAGAGAAAAGTGCCAGTAAAGCAGGGTACTGCCCAAGCAGTACAAGAGTGGTAAAAGAAGCAGGGCAGAAGCAACATAGCACTGCAGTGCAGTTCAGTGCAAAAGCAAAGCAGAGGAAACACCCGCAAGAACAACCAGGAGAACAGAAGCACCAGCAGCAGCAGCAGCAACAGCAAGCGCGTCGTTCAAGCAGAATGCAAGCAGCGCAGCGGCCGAGGCACACACACAGCAGAAATAACGGAGCCGCTAGCTGGGCAGAGGCTGAGAACAGAGGCAAAGCAGAGTCTCGGCCGCGGAATGGCAGCGCTGGGCAGAGCCTCGGCAGAGGTGTAGCCGCGCTAAGCAGAGATTGAGCAGATAGGAACGCAGCGCAGAGGCAGAGGCAGAGGCTGAAAGCAGAGGAAAGGTAAGAGCACTGAGCAGAGGCAAGGCAGAGGAGAAGCAGCGCCCGAACAGAGGCTAAGCAGAGGACCAGAGCACAGGCACAGGCACAGAACACAGTGGTAGTGGCAGTGGCCAGCAGGGAGGTGTTCAGTTTTGGTAATAATCAAGCAGTGTCCAGGCGCAAGCAGTGAAACAACAGTTAACGAATGAAAGCAGCAGAACATAAGCAGAGAAAGCAGCGCATCAGCAGAGTTTGAAAGCAGAGCAGAGCAGAAGCAGCACAGCCGAGAGGAGAGGAAGGGGTCAAAAGGAAGAGAAAAGAAGGGTCGTGCAGGGGGTGGGGTAGGTCTCCAAAGCAAATATTTCAAATTTCACTGGAAATATGGAAGGTTTGTTACGAATGTGTGTGTGTGTGTGGTGGCTCTCTGTGTGTGTGTGTGTGTGTGTGTGGGGGAGCGCTGAGTGCGGCTGTGGCTGCGAGTGAGCGAGAGAGCACGAGATTTCCCATAGTGTATGTGTGTGTGTGCGTGCCAATTGCATTCTGCGTGTATGCGTGTGCGTGTGCACCTGCTGCACCATCCACACACACACACACATGCACACATTCCCTCTACTCTTCCTTTCGCTACCTTCGTCCTTCACTCTCTTCCATCATCCTGTCCTGCTTTTTGGCTGTGTATCAATTTCAAAATGGCGGAGTGAAAGCTGCATGGTGGATGGTGGTTGGGTGGGCGGGGGGCGACTCTAGAGCACCTTCAGCACCTATTCCCTAGCCACACTTGCCCGCACCCACACCCACACCCACACCCACACAGAATGCATGCACGTATCTGTACATATATTTTACAGTGAAAGCTCTCCCTCTCCCTCTCTCGCTCTCTCTTTTTTTTGGAGAGTAGTGTAGTATAGTTTTGGAATTGATTGGAACATCTGGTCTGGTTATCCTTTTGTGGTGGAAAACATCTAATTTTTATGGTGGCGATCATTTGGGGAGGAGCCTTCCCTACTTTCCACTTTCTACTTTCACTCTTACTCTTTTCCTGTGGATTGTGCCTGGACAGAATCGTTCCAATTGGTGGGTTTTTCACATTTTTCAGAGATCGGAGATCCTTGGGGCGGGCCCCTTTTCAAAGGATAGGGGATACCGGCCCTTTACATAAAAGATATGTTCAAAGGATACCTTTAACGAGAATACTCAACAACATTCTGGTAGCTTTTCCATTGGCTCCAATCAAATCCCGATGATCATAAGTCTACCTGTATCTATGTATCTATCTATCTACCTATCGATCTATCTATCTATCTAAATACCCATTTTCATGTCTATCAATATATCCACCTGTCTTTATATCTATCTATATTTCCATCTATCGTTCTATCTATCGTTTTACTATATCTCCGATAAACTGATAAATCTACAAGGTGTTCAAGGGGTCCTTCTATCTTCTATCTACCTATCTATTTACTGATCTACGTATCTATCTATCCACCTACCTATCTATCTGTCTATCGATCTACATATCTATCTACCTATCTATCTTTCTGTATACTTCTACAATAAACTGATGAATCTACAAGGTGTTCAAGAGGTCCTTCTATCATTGCGAGGACTGCTATGGATTGTAGGGTGTTACATTTTCCCTTCCCCCCCCCAAAGACATCGCTGTATGTGTATGTGTATGTATCTGTAGCTGTATTTGTTTCTGTGTGTGTGTGTGTGTGTATTTTGTGTATGTATATGCTCTGGCTGTATGCGTGTCTCGCGCTATTTGGCGGAAGTCACAAACTTATTGGCTAGCAACGGGTCTGGCACCCAAAACTGGGAATAGGAGGTTGGGTGCTTGTGGGTTGTGGGTTGTGGGTTATGGGTGTCCCTGTGCGGACGTGGGTTGTGGGTGTGGGTGTGGATGTGGGTGTGTGTGGTAGGGTGTGCTTTCCTCTGACAAAATGGCGGACATGGCCTAGAGAAGTGTTTCAAAAACCAAAACAACAACAACAACACCAACAAGGCTCTGAGCAAATGCTGCTGTACGTCAACCGATGACATTTTCCAGTTAAAACCGCCGTCGCCGCCGTCGCCGTCGCCGCCGCTGCCGCCGCCGCGCTGTGTATTTGATGTGTGGGTGTGTCCGCGCGTGTGGCTGTGTGTCTGTGTGGGTGTTACAACATTTTCCAGCTACCAAAAATGCAAAAAAGCCCAGCCGCCCAGCCCACATCCTCTAAGCCCCTGCCTGCCCTCCTGCCTGCCCGCCTGCCTGCCTCTTTGTTGAATCCAAATCGATTTTCAGCGATCTGCGAGACTTTTCCGAGTATATATAGAAAGGGGATTTTGGATGGGAACAGATTCTGGAAATTCTGGAAAATCACACCTCAAATTTGACTGCAACCAACAAAAAACCAGAAACAAAAACCAAAAAAAAATTACGAATTTCCGATTAACCGACAAAATATGGATGGCCTTTCGTTCCAAAAGCAACGATTTCCAATTTATGCCCGATACTCAGTCAGTATGGGGCTCTTCTCTGACTCGGCTCGGTATATACTTCCACTTTCCCCACAAATCTAATGGGGGTATCAAAAACAGCTGCTTTTATCAAGGGATAAACGACAATCGACGGGGAACATGGCTGGACAGCTCCTCGATCTCTCGAATTCTGTGAAAAGATACTACTTCTACGTACGATTTGATGTGCTCCGATTTCACCCTATAGGTGGTGGGATTGGGGGGTAGATATTTGCATTTGTTTGGGTGGTTTTGTGGGTGGGTTGGATGGGTTGGATGGTGGGTGGTGGGTGGTTTGGTATACTCATAATACTCACGTAGGACAGATACATCGCTTTGCTATATCCATCAAAAGTAACACACATACAAAAAAACATTCATATCCTTACCTGAAAGAAACAAACAAAGAGGAAAGAAGAAAGAAGAAAGAGAGCACAGGTAGAAAGAGGAAGAGAAGAGAAGAGAGAAAAGAGAAGAAAGGGAATTAGTCAAGAGTTTTTTTTGTAAGTTTAAAATCTAAATTGGAATAAAGAAGACAAAACAAAAGGAAACAAAATATTATTCTAGTCCTGTGTGCTCCACGGACACCACGGACTCCACACTCCTTCCGCTTCCGTATGTGGCGTCTGGAGGGCGAGAGAGCTTTTACTTTTAATTAAATTAAATTAAATTCACAGACATAGTCCTTTCTCTCTCTCTCTCTCTCACTATCTCTCTCTCCATCGCTTTCTCTCACATGTGTGCGTGTGTGTGTGTGTGTGCGGTTTAAGTTTTCGTCGAAAAGTTTGTGCGCTGCAAAATATGCTACAAAAAAGTGACTTCAAAATGTTGGCCCTCCCCCCTTCCACCGCCTTCGTGTGTGTCGCCCCTTTTCAGTCTATCATTCGCTCTGCTCGGCGTATTCCCCTCCCCCTCCCCCGCCTCTGGCCCAACACCTGAAGGCTCGGGCTCTGGCTCGGGCTTTGGCTCTGGCTCGGGCTCTGGCTCGGGCTCTGGCTCGGGCTCTGTCTCTGGCTTTGATTTCAACACACACACAATCCCTCCCCCCCCTCTCGCATCCTTCGACTCTCTTGTATTTCACCACACCCAAAAAAACTGTGGAAGGGGGCAGGGGCCTGCAGTTCTTGGCATTTTAAATAATTTAAAGTTTACCCAAAAACAGACGATGGAAAGCAGAAACGCAGACGAATTCGGAGACGAGAAGGAAAGGCAAAGAAGGAGATGAAGGAACAGGAAAACCAGTGAAAGAGCAGAAGGCGAAGTAGAGAAGGAAGGGAAGGAAAACCAGTGAAAGAGTTGTAGGAGTTGAGGGAGAAGAAAATGTTCAAAAACTGAAATGCAAAATGAAGAAAATTCATACGAGAAGAGAAGAAGAGCAGAATAGAAGAGGAGGCAAGCAATGACAACGAATTTCAAGGAAAAAACAAAGCATGCAAAAGGTAGAACCCAAACAAGAAGAACGGCAGAAAGAGAAGAGCAAAGAAAAGCGGCAAGGGCCGCGGCTCTACATTTACACCCGATACACAGTCGGCATGGCTCCCCTTCCGCCAGAGAGTGCACCCTGCACGAGGAAGAGTGTGTGATAGAGAGAGAGAGAGAGTTAGAGAGAGAATGGGTAGGAGATTCGGCAGAAAAAGAATAGGAAAACGAAGAGACTGCAGATCAAAAGACGGGAATAAGGGAGAAAGAAGGGAAGAGAAGAGAAGAAAGAAGGGAAAGCACAACAAGCGAAAGGCAGGGCCGAGCGAAGAGTGACGAGAAAGAGCAGAAAGAAGACAAAGAGTGTGGAGAATGTGGATGGGAGTACAGCAATGAGTAAAGCAGATACATGTTCCCCATTTGAATATGTTCCCCCCACTGTAATATATACCCTGTAATTAGCCAAAGACTTTCTGCCGATATGTCAGTCCTACCCTGTTCTACCCTGTAATCGGTATACACATCATAGCCCCCGCTGCCGTCCATTACAGGGTGTGTGCACTGCAACTGTTTGCGGCAGTGGAAAGCATATAAAAATCAAGCGGAAACTTTTGCACACAGGACAAAGGACAAAGGACGCAGGACGACACACGCAGACGCGTGGCTTGAACCGAAAAGGGGACGGGGGTGTAGGGAAAGTAGGAGGAAGGGGAAAGGGAAGGGGGGGAGGGGGGTGGTGGGTGGTGTTGTTGTGTGGCGAAAATGGAAGTTTTTGGACACGTCCACATCCTGCCTGCTGCTGCGTCCTGCGCGTCTCTCTGGGTCCTACACTTGTCGACGGTTTTGTCGTGTTTCTGTCGGATTTTATGGTCGCGCATTTTGGCCTCATCTCTCAGCCACCCCCACAGCCACCCCTCAGCCCAACGCCTCCCCGCAGGCGCATTGCTTTTGCCTTTGCTATTTCCACTCCACCCTTCTGTACTCCCTCCCTCCCTCCTTCCCTCCTCCTCTTTCCACTTATTTAATTCCAAGTCTTTATCCCTCCCTCCCTCCTCCTCCTCCTCCTCCTCCTCCTCCTCTTCTTTCTTCTCTTTCCGCATGTTTCCTCCATTTGATTTCCATTTACTACTCCTTCGGCACTGAGTGTTTTTCCTTCTGTTTTCCCGTTTTTCGTTTCTTTCGTGTCTGTTTTCTGTCTTCCTCTGCTTCTCTTTGCTATCAATCTTCTGCTAGTTCTTTTCTCTCCGTTCTTCTCCTGTTCTTTCTCTTCATTCTTCTTCTGCTCTTTCTCTTTCTCTTCATCTTCAGCCTCGTCTAAAGAGCAGTAGGCGTGGGCATGGAAATAGGAGTAGAAGTAGGCGTGGGCATGGAAATAGGAGCAGAAGTAGGAGTAAAAGAGGAGTAGAAAAGCAAGAGCAAGAAAAAAAAAACGAAAACGGAAGACGAAGCAAAAGCACAAAAGAGAAGGCGCAACAAACGTAGGTGGCAACACAGAAGCGCAACAGCAACAGCAGGAAGTGCAACATTCACCGCCTCCCCACCCACACAGGAGTGTGTGTGTGTGTGTGTGTATGTGTCTACAGGCAACCCTCGTGTGTATTGGCCTCGAATTATGAGAATGAGATTTCACGGCTGGTCACGCGATTAAAGTGAAAGGAAGGCTGAAAGGAGGGCTGAAAGGAGGGCTAATAGAAGCTTGAAAGAAGGCTGAAAGAAGGGTCAAAGGGAGGCTGAAAGAAGGCTGAAAGAGGCCATAAAGAAGGGCTGAAAGAAGCCAGAAAGAAAGGTTGGAAAAAGGCTGAAAGAAGGGCTGAAAGAAGCCAGAAAGAAAGGTTGGAAAAAGGCTGGAAGAAGGCTGAAAGGAGGGATGAAAGAAGCCAGAAAGAAGGCAAACCAAAGAAGAGCAAGAAGAAGAAGCAAAAGAAGAATGAAGAACCGCAAACCTCTCTCTCTCTCTTTGGATCTTCAGGATACGCGTATTTCCCCATTAAATACCCAATTTTCTTCACCTAAAATTTTTCCCAAAAGCCAAAGTGCAGCCACGCCCACACACACCGCAGAGAGAGAAGCCAGCGGAGAGCGAAGGGGGAATACAGACACCTTTTTGGGCGAGGAGGGGGGCCGACACAACCACAGAGAGAGAGAGAGCACATCCCATCCAACCATCCATCCATCCATCCATCAGCAATCACTCCTCCGCAGACATCCTCTGGGACGCATTTCTTTCCATTGTTCCCTACTGCTCTCTCTCTGCCCTATCCCTTTTCCCTATCTCTCTCTATCTCTCTCTCTCTTTCTGTCTGTTCATTTGCGGCGTGCCCACGCGGCGTATGTGCTACTTATTAAGTATACGTCAAGTGAAACCAAAATGGAACTCGTTTCCAATTAAGTGCAAAAGTGTGGAAGGAGGGGCGGTAGGGATAGGGACAGGGCTGGGAAGAGGGCGAGGTAGAAAGGTGGAAGAAGCCAAAATGCAGACAGCGAAAGGGACAGGAGGAAGAGGGCGAAAGGGGCAGATGGAAGAGGGCGAAAGGGACAGGAGGAAGAGAGCTAAAGTGAGAGGTGGCAGGAGCCCAAAGCGAGAAGCGGAAAAAGGCCCAAAGGGATAGCTGGAAGCAGGCGGAACAAATGACTGTGGATGGCACGGCGAAAAGGAAGCAGAGAGAGAGAGAGAGAGAGAAAGATACAAATGATATTTCACAGGCCCCCATCTGTACAGAAGGAAAATTGCAGCCATGAAAACACCCAAAATACCTGCATATACGAGTATATTCCAAAAAGTCGTACAAATACTACGAGGAAAATTCACCAATAAGTCGAAATCCCACAAACAACAGCGACAACGAGAGAAGAGCAACAAGAGGAGAGGAGAAGAGCTACAAACAGGAGAGGAGAAGAGCAACAAACAGGAGAGGAGAAGAGCAACAAACAGGAGAGGTGAAGAGTAACGGACAGGAGAGGAGAAGAGTAACAAACAGGAGAGGTGAAGAGTAACGGACAGGAGAGGAGAAGAGTAACGGACAGCGCAGAAACGAGCATAACGCGTGCATAATTTTCCACTACACTGCATCCCACCCCACTCCACCCCCCAATCGCAAAAACAACAACAGAAAAGAAACAAAGCCAAACGTAACGGTAAAGATATGCAGACTCGTTCCATATCAGCATCGAATAAGAGCAAACGCCACTCGAGGGACACAATGAGGAGCGAGAGGGACAGGCAGTAAATGTCCAACATTGCACGACTTTCAGATACTCTGAACCCTTAACCCGAACAGCGATGAGGCTTCGGTCGTGCCCAGAGAGTGATCACGCTCAGGGCATGTATTTGGTGGCTGCATTTACAGGCATTCTCTTTTGAGCCTGGCGTACCGCTTGTCAAAGCATTAATGCGGAAGCGTTGGTACCGGATTCGCTGTAAAAATATCCCATAAGCAAACGGCTGTATTCGTTACAAATGAAAGGGTATCCCCACAATGAGATGGTGATGACTACAATGACATCGCGATGCCAAAAGCAGCAAAAGGAGAGGCAACAGCAGCACCACCACCATGGGGCAGCACTGAAGCAGGGGGGCACCATCTGCAGCAGCTTAAGATATACAAACAAACAAAAAATAATATACAGAAAAGGCATGCCCCAAAGGGAGTGCCCTGCCACAGGACGAGGCGTAGTAGCGGCCCTGTCGTGCCTTTTCTGGGATTCGATTTTCTCTGTCATTTTTGCCACTGTCTGTTCTGGATCCGTCTTTGTTGTGTGTCGTAAAAACAGCAAACAACTGATTGAGTTTACATAGCCAATGACTACTGTGGGGTGGGGATACATGGAGAGAGTGGGAGCGAGGGAGAGAGAGGCAGAAAGCAGAGAAATGAGAGATAATGACGGGGGTCTCCTCGGTGCAAAGGTGTCAGAGGGGCGCTGGACACTTTGGGGGTGTGGTATCTTATTAGTTGTATTAAATGGAAAGCCTCTTCCTCCCTTACTTTCGTTTTAGGGGAAAAGTTTAACCCAAGCAAAATTCTAGAAAATCTGTTCAATTCTGCGGTTTTTTTTTTTTTGTCGTCCAGAGAAATTATCTGGCATTTTCTGGGTTTTTTAGTGTTTTAGTATTTTTATTTTAGCATTTTTTTAAAAAGAATTTTAAAATTGTTTCAAAATGAATTTTAGTATATTTTTTTAAATAATTTTAGTATTTAAAAAAAAAGAATTCTAGTTTTTTAAAAAGAATTTTAGATTTTTTTTTAAAAGAATTTTTTTTTTTTAAGATTGTAGTATTTTTTTAAAAGGAATTTTTAAAAGAATTTTTGAATTTATTTTTATATTTTTTCCATGAGTTTTTTATATAATTTTTCAGTAAGAAAAATGTTTAGTATTTATTAATTTTAGCATTTTTGCTATTTCTTTTTATTTAATTGGTATTTTTTTTTTTGTATTTAGTATTTTCACTCAAAGATATTTGATATTTAAATAACATTCTTTAATCTTTTAAATAAATCAAAAGGACATTTTACTTAAATTTTCTGCCAGTGCTTTCACACTTTTCTACTAATCGAATAATCCCCCTGCGCTCCTTCTCTTTCAGCGGCTCTCCTTTCACTTACTTTCCTGTACTTGGCTTTTTGCTCCATCCTCTCCATCCCTTTTGGGGACACACAGACAGGGAGAGGGCGAGCGCTAATTGAGAGAGAGAGAGAGAACTTATTGCATTGCCATTGGGATGTCGGAGGCTGCGGTGAGGATGGGCTGCATTAGCCACACCTCCTGCCTCCTGAATTTATTCTCCCACTGTGGATGTTCCTTATCTTCCATTCTCCTGTTCCTCCTCAATAGACACGTCTTACTGCCACTCCTCCTTTTCCATGTTCTTATCCCACTTTTACTTCTGCCACTTCTGCTTCCCCCTTCTGCTTCTCCCTTCTTCTGCTTCCCCCTTCTTCTTCTCCCACTTATGCTTCCCCCTTCTTCTTCTCGTACTTATCCAACAGTTGTCCTCCTACTGCTCCTCCTCTACCACCTAGTGGTTGTCCTTCAGCTCTTGCCACCTTCTTGTCTTGATTTCGCCTCATCCTCATCCTTCTCCTCCTCCCTCTTCTTCTAGTGTTGGACAGGTGACTGTTGCTTCTCCTTCTCCTCCTTCTCCTCCTTTGATTTTACTTCTTCTTCTTCTCCTTTTTGGGCCCGCCGCTTGGGCATCGCATCCGTGGGTGCGCTGCTACCCACGCAACCTTCTCTCCTTCTTTTTTTGTTTCTCTTTCGCTCTTGTCTTTCGCTACACTCGGGTCACCCTGTCAAATAATTAATGAGCATGTGTGTGGGTGTGTGGGTGTGTGGCGTACAATATTATGTAAGCGAAAAGCATAACAACTGTAAATGTCAATACACAGAAGGCACCACCACCACCAGCCTCTCCCTCTCCCTCTCCCTAGCATAGCCATTCAGGCTTCAGCTTTCCCCAAAGAGAGCTTCCACTGTACTTATATTTTCCACGAATATTCCCATATTTATAGAAAAGAAGGAACCAAATTAAATTGATGTGTGGGTGGGGGGTTGGCGATGGAAAAATGTCTGAAATTGACAAAATGTCAAAGCCACAGACTCCTGTCAGAAAAAAAAGACGAGGAAATGACATTCAAAAAAGCCAAAGAAAGGTGGAGAGGAGAGGAGTGGAGAAAGGGAGGCACATACATTTCATTCCGTAACACACACAAAAACCGTGGCAGGGGCAGAGGAGAAAAAGAGAAAAGAAATGTTTGAAGAGCCACAAGAATTTCGGGATTTTCTCTTTTTTTTCCCCTAATAAAATTTCCCTTGTATTTAGTAATAGTCAATGCCACGCCCCACCGAAATCCCCAAGTGGTGGAAATCGTAAAATGATTTTGTGGCCTTTTTTTTGTGACATTTTATTACGGATTTCATATCCCTTTTCTGCCTCCTTCTTTGGCCACTCCGCCACCCCCTCCTTCGGCTCCAAACAACCCAAGTGTTTGTCCGCCCAGAAGTATCGATTTAGTGTTTAAAAACACCCTTTTGGAACGGAGGCTACCCTGTGATTTGGGGAGTCAATGGATATTCCTATGGAATTTCCTTCAAACCTGTATCTTTATTATTGTTTCGTCAACGGCAGGCAACAGCTCGACAGCTCAACAACATTTTCCAACACTATTCGAACGGAATTATGAGCAGTTTGGCGACCAAGGCCAAGGTTGTCTTCGTCCTTGGCGGCCCAGGGGCTGGCAAGGGTACACAGTGCTCGAGGATCGCCGATCGCTTCCGCTTCACGCACCTGTCCACGGGCGATCTGCTGCGGGAGGAGAGCTCCCGCGAGGGCTCACAGTTCGGGACGATGATCGAGGATCACATGCGTAACGGGAAAATAGTGCCCGTGGAGGTGACGTGTTCGCTGCTGGAGAAGGCGATGAAGAGCTCGGGGAATTCGATGTTCCTCATCGATGGCTTTCCCCGCAACCAGGACAATCTGGATGGCTGGAATCGTCGCATGTCCTCGAAGGTGGACATGCAGTTCGTTCTGTTCTTCGATTGCAATGAGGATGTCTGCGTTAAGCGCTGCCTGAAACGCGGCCTAAGCGGCTCCGGGCGCATCGACGACAATCTGGAGACTCTGAAGAAGCGCATTCAGACCTACAACCAGCATTCGTTGCCCATCATCCAATACTTTGAGGGCACTGGCCAGATGAAGACCATCGATGCCGGGCCCGATGCCGATCAGGTTTTCGCCCAGGTGGAGAGCACCTTCTTGGCCAGCGGTTTTTAGCGATTTTTAGACGGTTTTCAATGGCCTTTTGATTAGGGGCAATTTGTACAGCATTACCTGTACCTGAAAGCATTTCAAATCAAATGGCAAATACTCAATGAAATAAACACTGGGCCCAGAAATTTGATCCAGCAACCTGTTGCCCCAAAGTCTTTGGTGTCTCTCCTCAATTATTGAACATAAATATTGTCCAAAGGCAAAGGACTGCCCAATTATTCAATTATTTTCTGCTTTGTTCAGAAATGCGAAAATTGCCTGAAACCAAATATTATCGGGGGGTTAAGAGGTCTGTACTGGACTGTACTGGACTCCTCTTCTATAATTTTTGTGGCCATCAATTATTGTATTTTATTTCATTTTGAGACAGACAAAAAGAGTACAAAATGCATCTTGAACTTTCAACAAAAGCGAGAATCAAAGGCGATACTCAAGTTACGTTTTAGCGGTGGGTTGGATGGACTTTGAGCTGTCGTCTCCCCGCAGCCAAAACTCTTGATTATCTCCACATATGAAAGACGAGCTCTTGATGTCGTCAAAGAAGTGCAAGAAAAATTAATTAGTTGAAATGCGAGAGAAATCAAAGTAGTGCAACTCTCGAATCATTTGCCTGTCTCTAGGGAGAGAGAGGGAGAGAGGGTGCTGTTGCTAGGGGGTAGCTTGGGGCTTGGCAGTGGAATAAAATATTGAGAAGGGGTGCCAATGGGGGAAGCCAAGTAGTTGAACAACTTTTGTCATCGTAACTTGCAATTGAATGAATATTTTTCAAAAACTACTACAAATGAGTGCACAAGCGGGGAATGCGAATGCGAAAGGAATTTCCAAAGGCAAAGGCACCCAAAGGAGGGTAGAAGGGGTCTTCTTCGAGGAGCAGTGGAGAGGGTCTGCAGTGTGAAAGGGTACTGGCAATACCGGGTGTAGGGTGCACAAAGACTGTCTATTTTGTTGTTGGATTATGGAACTTTCTGCCAAGCAACCAGTACCACTATTCGCCTTAAGAATATCCTTCAATAATATCATGCAAATATCGTAGGACTCTCCTCCTTTCCTAAGATCCCAGTTACTTACAAAACAGCCCTCAAATCCTTATAGTTTATACATACATTATGTGGTAAGGCCATGAAAACTTACCTAGAAATACAAAAAAAGAAAGAGAAACAGTTAGTTTTAGTTAGTGATTAAGTGAATATATAAATTAGGAACCCAGGCATAAGGGCAAACCCGACCGATGGGCTGTGCCGCATGACACGCGACCAGCAACCAGAAAGCTCTTTCGCAATCACAAATTGATTCCGATCTACTGAAAGATCGATGGTATCTTCGGATGGTATAAATATTTGAAAGAAAGTATCTTAGATTGAACTCTCTTTGGGTTCTACTTGTATTTCTCTCATGGGATCTTTCTTTCTTTCTTTCTGATTTAATTATGTTTTGATTTCGGTTTTTTGTCAGTCGATTGATATTTCAGTGGCAGTGGCAGTGGCAGGTACAATCTCTACAGAGAGGCATTGTGTGGATGGATTGTGTTGGAGAGTGTAGAATGTAGAGTGTGTTTGCATGTAAATTGCTTTGTTTATGGGCCAAGCGAACAAAGCAAAAGCGCACACAAATCAAAAGGAAAGAGAGATGAAGCATGGTGGGGGTGGGGGTTCGTGCTGTTGTACATAATATACTTTATATAGTACCATATATATATATATATTTGTAAGCACATGCCCCCGATTGCATAAATACACATTTCAATTGAAAGTCGTTCAAGTGCAAAATGCGAGAAAAAGAAATAAAAACAAAACAAGAAACAAGAAAAAAAAAAAGAAAAACAGACACACTTGAGCACAAAAATTGAAGAAAATTGTATGAATTTTGGGACGAATATGGTATGCTCTAAACAATCAAATAAACGTCTAGTGATCCTTTGTTTAAAATTCCATTTTCATAGGAATTTTCAATGAATATTTCTGTACAGATCCTTTGCTCTTTCGGCCAGAGAGATCTTCGATCTATTTCGAATACTCGGCCATGGAAAATCTTCTTTAGACCTCTACAGAGTAAAAACTTTCCATCAGGTGTCTCTTGTTGCAATGCAAAAATTCCCCTAAGCGAAAGGACACAAACTTCCCCTCGAAACGTATAGAGCCCGCAAACGTTTTCCTATAAGTAGGGAAAAATCAGAATCTACTCAGTGCTTTCAGGCATTTGTTAATAGAGAAAACGGAGAGAGAGAGAGAGACAGCGAGCGAGAAAGAATGATGAATGGAGAGTTGGGGGAATAGAGAGAGAGAGAGAGAGAGAGAGAGAGAGAGAGAGAGAGAGAGAGAGAGAGAGAGGTTGATCTTCACTATACACAAACTGTATCGTACACTATATACATACATATCTACATATATATATATACATGATTTCCACTGATTTGCGGATTGCGTGCAACGCGATAGAAATACGAAAAAAAAAAAAAGAAAAGAAAAGAAAAGAAAATGTACAACAAAGAAACGGGAAAGATTAAATGAAAATTACAACGAAACGGAATGCCTAATGTCCGAAATGCGAAATCATTTTTAAATGGATTTTATTGAGACATTTTCACAATAATAGTACCCGTACAATCTCTGGGATAAACATCGCGTGGCTCCATTCAACCAATTTCCCCATAAGCGAACGGACACGAGAACCCAAGATCCAAGAGCCAAGGCATCAGATTTGTTCTGCTTCGAGGATCGAGGACACAAAGTGCCATTCACGCGTAAACGTTGAAGGAAACGTTGCTGGAAGAATGTTGTTTGTCGCTCTTTCTGTTTATGTTTAGATCTCAATATTTGAAAAGTACGATTCATTGAACTGCATTTTATAAACGAGTATCTGCGTATCTATATATCTGTGTATTTGTATCTGTCACTCTGCCCCCGCCCTCTTCTCAACTGGAATCTATAGACAATGCACATGGCGGCGGATTGGGAAAGGGAAACCAGTTTCTGGTTTCAGTTTCAGTTTTTTCGAGTTCAGTTTTCAGTTCAGTTCCAAATGCAATTTCAATTCCAATTCCAATTCCCATTCCACACAATTGTCAGCCTTTCTCGCAGTTGTCAGCGATTTCTTTCAGATTTCGGAATGCAAACGCGATAGATACAGATACAGATACAGATACATAAATAAATAGACATTCCCATGCGGGAATGCGATTTCTTTTCACTTTTGACTGAAATGTTCTTTCATTTCAATTAAATTTATGACCTATTTTTGGTTTTGTATTTCAATTAAAGCTCATTTTTAGATCTGAATTAATTCTATATAGAAGATCGTAGGAGAGCGATACAGACAGAGAGAAAGAGAGAGAGAGAGAGAGCGGCGCGACAACCTCTGACATTGTTTTATAATTATACAAAATAAAAATAGAAATTAATTGCAAGAATGAGCAAAATATAAATAAATATAAAACAAAACAAAACACTGATAAGGCAACGGAAACGCACAAGAAAAAACCAAAGCAAAATAGAGGGGATAAGCAGGAGGAGTACCACAGAGAGAGAGAGAGAGAGAGAGAGAGAGAGCGAGAGAGCGAGAGAGCGCGAGAGAGCGGATAAGAAGTATTGCCCAGCCCCAACAAGAGTTTCCATTACTCTGGCAGTGGGGCATTATGAATGAAAATTTGTTTCTCTCACGAGAAACGATGACGATGACGATGTGCATCCGTTCACAAAACTAATTACTGCGTCTCCGACATTATCTGATGTACTATGTATATATATATATGTATTTTAATACTGGTTTACAACTAAATCTGTTATCTATATCTGTTCCTCTTCCTCTATATACTTGGGATCTTTAAGCGAGTCGCGTTCCATTATTTGTGTGACCTTTCCGACCGTCAATATTGCGTCTTATAGTGGCCGCGGCCCTTTTTTTAAGCACAGACACAGGTGCGCAAAATGCAACAAAGTTGTATTCCTATTTGTACAGATGCATAGGACTAGTTCTGATACAAAGACTTGCACTAGGGCATCGCGAATAAAGCGAAATGCCGTAGATTATAAAGTTCCCATAAGCGAATCGGAATTCAAAATAACGTTATTTCCTGTGCAATATGCCCATAAGCGAACGGATATCATTGGAAAAAACAGCCTTGATTCAATGTACAAAATTTCTATAGGAAAATGAAATAAAAACCACTGATCCACTGTTCAGATTTCACATAAACGAATGGATGTCTTTGGAAAAAGATTCTCATAAGGCCTCTTTATTTTCTCTAAGTAATTCTCATTATCAAAAGGATACAAATTGGAATGGAAAAATTGATTCGCACAAAAGATTCTCATAGGAACGCTTTATTTGCTGTTCATAATTCGCATAAGTGCAAGGATACAATTTGTTTCACTGCACAAAATGCCCATAAGCGAAAGGATACCATTTGAATAAAAATGACATGATTCACTGTACAAACATTTCCATAAGAAAATGGATTAAAAACCTTTGGTCCGCTGCATAAATTTCCCATAAGCGTCTTGCATCTTTGGCATACAAATCTCATGATTCGCTCAAAGGAATATCTTCTAAATAAAAAGCCCTTGATTCATTGGACAAAATTCCCATAAGCGAAAGGATAATGACTAAATTCTGTACAGTATCTCTTTCTTTGTTCTCTTTTAATTTTTTTTACTCTCGAGTGACCACTGTACTTGGTTTTTGGTTTGTCTTTGAAATTTCCTATCGACACATGTATCTTTTTTTTGTTGTAGTTTTCGTTCTTCGCTTTCGCCATTCGTTCCATTATGAACTGTTATTTGTGTGTGCTTTCGCTTTGAATTTTGTTTGTTATTTTTTATAAGCTGCCTCTGCGATTACGCTGACGTCATTAGGAAGGGGGATATACATATTGGATGGATGGAGGAATACGATGGGACCAGCGGAGGGTCGGCGGTCAGAGGAAAAGGCATAGGAGGAGTGAGAAATGAAGTTGGGAGCAGAACGAACCGTACACGGACGTCAGCACATAGATTATTTGATTTATAAATGCACTTAGACTGTAAATAGATACAGATACACTCACAGATAGATGTGTGCCGCCTATAGATACCGATACATCTAATATGTACACATACACATACAGCACATACATACGTATGTATTCAGATCTATAACTGTTGTTATTTAATTGGATTATCATTGAGCGAGCCACAACAAAACACAATGGAATGGAATAGAATGGAATGGTGGAACCAGTCACCATTTCCAGGGGGAACAAAACACTGGAACGACTGTGGAAGAAGAATGGTGCTGCTGGCGAAGAATTTCCTGCTACTACGGGAATGGAATGGAATGTGGCGTGGTACTAGAATGAAAGAAAGTACAACACACACACACATTATTGTATATGTAGTACGTATAACCTTTAACCGACTCTAAAAAGCGGGAACTATATTTTGATGATGATTTAGCCAATGATTCATCGTTTCAACAGAGATCTACAGTAGACGTAGTGAAAGAGCACTCAAGTTAGGTATAAAGCAGTGCAAGGAGTGAAGCAGTAGACAACTATAAAGCAGTTGATCTCTACAGATATCAATATAAAGCAGTTCACTGTATGCATTCGAATGAAGCAGTGCAAGAGCATAAAGGAAAGCGAATTCCCCTCTGCCTCTACTTCTAATTTTCAAGACCGAAAAAACCAAGAGAGTCAAGTCATAGACAGCTGGAGCGAATAAGCGATAAACAGATGCATAACAGTATCATGAGAGGCGGACGAAACTAAATAAACTGCTTGGAAACAAGGCTAGAAGGCTTTGCGGAGAAGAAGGATAGTTAAATGAAATTTTCAGCTCGTGAACAGCAGAAACCAGCAGCAAGTAGACCAAGTAGTAGAAATAGAAGACAGAAATCGAAGCCAAAAGACGACAAGCAGTGCAACGACAATGGGTATATCTATTATTCAGATTTAATACAGCATTAGATGACTCTATGGATGAGTATTCCGACACCATCAAATGGCCCAAGCGACACCAAACCGAAGCTTAAAAAGCGACCGATTAGTGATGCCGCAAGACGCGGCAGATATGTTCAATAGATGGACAGATACACAAAAAGAGAAAGAGAGATTAATTTGTGTTTGTTTTTTATCAATCTCAAGCTCATTTTGGACCCGTGTTCCCATAGATAGAATCTGCTTCGAATAGACACTCCAGGCAACGAGGGTAGGGTATCAGGAGGCGAGTAAGTAAATCAAAAACTACAGCAAAAAGTAAGTAAAGTAATAATATAGGGACCAGGGGAGTCGTTGACGGAGTCGTTGTCGCCATCATCAACGTCTATCGGGGTTGTTGTTGTATAGACATACCTATACGCACTTAGAGACATATGTATGTATGCTTATTTACATAATGTACATACAATACATACATACATGCACACAAACTCGTAATACACTCCCATTCGTGTCTACTCTGAATGGCTCAACTGTACAACAACTACTTTGCCTTCAACTTCTACCCCCCCTCGTCCATCGCCATCGCCATCGACCATCGACCATCGTCATCGTCATCCGTGCCTTTTGTCTCCTTGAAGGAAAGCTCGCGAGACAGAAAACACCGCCACAAACCAGAAGACGAAGACGAAGAAGCCAGAATCACAAGAACAAGAAAGAAGAGCAAGAAGTAGCTAAGACGACGACGACGAAAACAACAACAACAACAACATTCGCATAAAAGGAGACAAAACAGAGCGAGCAGCGAGCCCCAGTCCAGTCCAGTCGTCCACCACACAAAAACAACCACCTGACAAACAAAACAGATTCGTAATGGTACTCCCTCCTCCCAAGTACAGTGGTTGTGGTTGGAGAAGGGAATGGGAATCGAAATGGCAAAGGGAATCCCAATTGCTAGACATTTTTCTACCTAATTTGAAAAACTAAATGCATATTTATGCATTTTGAAAGCCATTTAGTTTAATTTGAAACATCAGAAAGCGTTCGAATTTAAGACCAAATCATTTGATGAACCTTTAATTCGAAATGTACAGTGACGAACTAAATTTTTGGCACAGTAAGCTTTTTAAACTTTCTGGCCACCGTGTGACCCTTGGAATGAAAATAAATCGTAAAAAGTATATTGAACAAAGAGATTAAAGTATTTATTATACATAAACAAAAAACTTATTTCAAAAACTTAAACATAGTAATAGTAAAAATTAAAAAACTAAAAAATAAGGTATATTTCGATGAACAAAATTATTGGCACACCCCAAGAAAAACTTAAAAATAAGATATGTAAAAAATTTTTAATATTTGGTGTTTAATCCCTTAGCCTTAATGACGGCCGATAAGCGAGCTGGCATCGAGTCTACTAATTTTTTAGTAGTTTCCTCCCCTATATTTTGCCATTCTTCCATTAAGGCTTGTTTTAGGTCGGCTTTTGTCCTTATAGCCCGCTTTCTAATGCGCCTATCCAATTCCTCCCACAAATGTTCAATTGGATTGAGGTCCGGGGACTGTGGTGGGTGTGGCAGAACATGGGCGGTATTGTAAGTAAGCCAAATTTTGACTATATGGGCCGAATGCTTGGGGTCGTTGTCTTGCTGAAATGTGAAGGAATTTGGTAAATTTAGATTTTCGACACTTTTTTTTAGGTTATCCTTCAAAATATTCAGATAGATATTTTTTTCCATTATGCCGTCTATAAATACCAATTCACCCACACCAGCAGCAGACATGCAACCCCACACCATGACACTTCCACCACCATGCTTAACAGTTGGAGTTATGTTTTGATTGTCGAACTCGGTATTTGGCTTTCTCCACACTGTTTGGCGTCCATCCGATCGGAAAATATTGAATTTACTTTCATCGGAAAATAGCACCTGTTGCCAGAAATCTTTGGGCTTAGTTATAAACTCCTTGGCGTAGTTCAGACGTTTTTTTTTATTAGTCTCCGAGATCAAAGGTTTTCGTCGAGCCACACGCGCATGGTAGTTGGCCTCGTGTAGTACTCGGCGTACCGTAATCGGGTGAACATCCGTCCCAATGTCTTTTTTTAGATCAGCAGCGATCTGTGTGGAGGATATGGTGGGGTTCAATTTCACTTTGCGAATGATTTGGCTGCATTCGCGGTTGCTTAAAACTTTTGGGCGACCTGTGTGTTTAGAGCTCTCCAAGTTTGAGGCTCCCTTAAAGCGTTGAACGATGCTCCTAATTGTGAAGCGGCTTCTTTCCATAATTTCGCCTATTTCCGCATACGATTTGCCTTGATTATGCAAGTGCAGGATTATTTTCCTCTGCGCTACGGTGGTTTCCTTTTGTTTCGGTGGCATATTGACAGCAAAAATCAAAACAAGCCCAATTTAAGCGCAACTTTAAATTTCCAAATGCTAATTTGCAAAATTTTAAATAACGGGATAACCAGGCTGCCATATTTCCAAAAAAGAGCTGCCCAATCGGACATAATACTGAAAAATTAATGTATAAAGCCTAGTGTGCCAATAATTTTGTTCAACGAAATATACACTTTTTAAAGTTTTTTATTTAATACTAATGCTTAGTTTGAATTTTTGTAAACAAATTTAATATATATATATACTAAATACTATGATCTGGTTGGCTAAATTTATTTTTACCATATATCGTTATCGAAAGGGTCACACGGTGGCCAGAAAGTTTAAAAGCTTACTGTGCCAAAATTTAGTTCGTCACTGTACATTAGTTTCTGGTATTTCTCCATTTTTATTGTAAGGAAACCGAATTTTTTAAAGAAATTTTCAATTATTTTTCCTTTTTTTCGTTGAATTTAGCTATCAGGATATTTTCTTATATTTTAAAACTAATATAAAGTCTCAAAGTCTCAAGCTTGATGTGTGGAAATTCCAAATAAATTAACATGAACAATTAGCAAAGGATTTCCCTAACCATTCGTTCAGATTTTTGAAAAAATATATGTATTTCAGGTGTGCCGTGCCCTGTGGTATTTTTGTTGATTTGTCAAATTCCATTCGAAAATTCACTCAATAAAGGCAATTAGCTTGAAACTTCCTCCGGGCCCTTTACCTCCTTTTGACACCTTTCAATCATTTGGTAATTGACTAATTTGTCGGGTGGGCGCCTGCACGCCTGCCCGCCTGCCTGCTGTCTCTTAAAAGCTCTCTTTTTTTTTTTTTTTGTATTCCTGTTATGCTCTGCCGCTGCCAGCAGCTGCTGCCCGTTCTCGAGGGTCTGCGTGTGTTTGTGTGTGTGTGCAAGAGTGAGTGCGAGTGCGAGTGAATGCCTGAGCATGTTCGTTGGTGCTGCTTCTGGCGCTGCTGCTGCTGCTGCTGCTGCAGCCGCGAAAGGTGCTCAAGCAGGAGGCCATGGCATGGCCATATAGCAAATAGCCACCAAAACTGCAGCTGCCGACACGGCTGACGCTGACGCTTACGAAGTCAATGCAGCGCGCGCGCAGGCACACGCATGTGCGTCAGACATGTCCGTTAGTAGTTGGTTGCTCCTTGCTCTTGCTCTTGCTCCGGCAGTGGCTCTGGCTCCTCTGACTCCTCTGGCTCCCGGTCCTGCCTGCTCTCCACCATCATCACCTCTTGCTCTCGCGCACAAAACACATAGAGAAACGACTCGAACCAGACGACGGACGAGAATCGTCGTTCGATGCAAAAACAACAAAAGCAAGGCGGCAGCAGAGCAGGCAAAGTCGTGATTGAGTTGCCTGCTTTTGCTGCTGCTGCCGCTGCTGCTGCCTGCTGCTCTGCTGCCTGCTCTGCTGCTGCCTGCACATTGCACAATTTTGTTAATGTACAGGAATTAAATATGTATGTATGTATGTATGTATTTACATGTGCATGCATGTGTAGGTGTATTTGTATGTAAAATATGGCCAAAAGGTAATTGCGTGGGTCCACCTCCCACCCTCCTCCCTCTCTCTCTCTTTCGGGCTCCTATTAAAATATTCTTTTCCTTGTCGCTCCCCAGGGGTCCGCATCAAACATGTTTGATGTAAAACACAAATTACGCAGTTTTCAGTCCCACAAATTATTACGAATAAGACGCATTAAAGAGCGTTACGGCAGATATTACGCAATAAACAAACACAGATCGAAAAGGTAATGCGGCACAGAGAAGGGGAATGAGAGAATGGAGACTGAGAAGAGAAAAAATAACTGAAAACTAAGCAAAAACGAACAAAACTGAAAGCTAATGAAAACTAAAGCTAGAATTCTCGAGATGTTTCCAAGATTTATCCAACATTTACCTAATATGAAAGGTCTCAAGAGATCCCTTGGGATTCTTATCTTTCTTATGGAGAGCCGCAGCTTTCTTTTTGATTAATATTTTATGTATATTTTCAGATATATTCCGCGTAGAGTTCTTATATTTCTATGACAGACACTGGGAGAATCGATATCAAGCTGCAAAGATCAAACGAAATGCAGCTCTGAAACTGAAAGCTAGTGCCATAGGTAGACTCGTAGCTGAAGCTGGAGCTGAAACTGAAGTTTGAAGGCCGGATACAAAACTGAAACTAAAGCCAGTGGCGAATATGAGGCTAAAAGCTGAAAACTGAAGACGAAAATGAGGCTTGAAATTGCACCTAAAAACTGGTGAAAGCCACAGAGAGGGACTGGACCCTTTGGATACCCTAGAGTATATTCTTATGATACAAACGACAATAGGTTTTCCCCACAAGGACTTGGTTCTGGCTCCAATCATTTCTTTTGCAAATATATATGATATATCAAAAAGGGAAAGTTTCATTGAGGGGTCTTATGGATCCCGAGTCTCACTTCTTTCTCTGATGGTAATCATAGTGTCCTCTGTGGCAAGAGGTACGTATGTATGCACACACATATGTACATGCATATGTACAGATGTATGTATGCATAATGAAGACGAAACTGCAGCTGAAACTGAAGCTGTTGATGGAGGGGGGCTGAAACTCTGAGAGACTGCCACTGCTGCTGCTGCTGCCTGGAGGAGGAGGTGTGGGAGCGCCGACAATCTGCGGGACAAATGAGTGAGTGGGTGGTTGAGTCCCAGTGTCCAGGGTCCAGGGTCCAGTTTCCAGGGTAGAGGTCGGTATATAAATGGGACATTTGCTGCTTTACTTGGAGCAGTTGCTGTCTCTCTCTCTCTCTTTCTCTTTGTCTGTCTCTCATCCTCACTCTACCGCCCTCTGCCAGCCCCCACCATCTACCATCTACCTCCTCCTACCTACTGCCGCCCACTGTCCCACGCTCTGTGTGGAATGACGCATTGAGTGACTGCTGTTTATGCCAGGCTTTTCAGGGGGGTAGGAGGTGGGAGGTGGGAGGTGGGGTGGTAGGTCTATGACGTGTGTGTTTGCCAAATGTGTTGCTGCTGTTTTTGTTGGCTGTTGTTCCCCGCTGTCGTCGTCCTACGTAGGCGCTAACTGCCGCAGAGGCGTCGCTGTCGCTGCTCTACCTCTCTCTCTGTCGCTCTCTGCCTTCCCTCGCCCTCCCCGTCAGTCAGTGTGTTTGTGTATGCAGAAGGGTTTTTTCTCTCTTCTTTTTCTTCTTAAACAAGGGCCCCCAAGGTACATTCATCTGTGGAGTAGATACAGAAAGCCACACGCGAGAGGGACCTATATCTGATGGCACCTCCGCCACCTCCTTTGTCGAATATACCTTGGGGCTATGCCATTCTTCTCCCCAGCCCAAAAATTTGAAGAAGGAATAAAATAAAATTACTGTGTAGGTTCCCAGTGTGTCTATGTGTGTGTCTGCTTTTGTGTGTGTGTGTATGGGTTATGTATATACATTGGCTCGTCCATCTATGTATCTACGTATCTATGTGTCCAATGTATCTCAAAACTCAATGGCAAATTGGAAGTTAGTTTTTGGGAATATACATACATAAATACATAAATATGTATGTACATATGTACATCAAAGCAAAAGTTTATTGCTGAAAAAAAAAAACACACACATATACATATATATATATATAGAGACATATATTTACATATGTATGCACCTTTTGGAGCAGGTCAAATCCGCACGAAATGTTTGTCGAGTGGCTTAAGCCCCTCCCCCCTTTTGCACTCCAAAGGCTAGTAGGAGTAGGTTTTTGGGGAACATTTGGCAAATGCATTTTGCACTTGCCCCAGGAGTTAGGCTGCGGCGGGGGCCACGGGGCACAAGTTGCTCTCAAAATAGACTTCAGACCTTAATTGGGCTTGTAAGATGGTTATAACAGCAAAAGACCTCGGACAAAACAACCCGAAAAACAAATTACAAATATATAAAAAAATATAAAATAAATCGAATTAAAATAAAATTATCCATTAGTTTTTTTTTTTAATTTTAATATAAAATAAAATTTTCCTTTTGTTTTTTTTTTTTTAATTTTAAAATAAAATAAAATGTTCTCTTTGTTATTTTTTTTTTTTAATATATTTTATCAGTGTTTTCTTTATTTATTTATTAGATTAATTATTAATATTTTAGTTTAGTTTTTCAGTGTGAAATCAATCGCAAAATAATATATTTTATGATAAAAATATAAACCGTTGTATCTTTTTCTACATATGTACTTCAACAATTCACCCTAAAGATAGATTTCAATCCAACTATAAGAACCATATCGTTTGAGATTGAAGTACCCTTCAGGCCCTTGGGCAAAACGAGAGCATTCAATGAATTCCGATTCCAATCGGAGAGACAGACAAACACACACCTGCTTCTGGTTTCAGCCTACAAATTATACCCAAATGAGCAGCGAAAGCGGGAGACAGAGACAGAGATAGACAGATAGATAGATAAATAGATACATATATAGTTTGTGGCACGGCACAACCGCAACGAAATCGCTTGGGGGCGCTGCTGCTGGAAACGTCATGGAACATTATGGAAATTCAACGAAGAGCCAAAACGGAAATTCTGTATCTAGATACGAGAGACCCTATCTACTGCCCACCTATTTAATTGTGTATCTGTATCTGGTATCCATATCTATCTGTGTATCTGTGTTTATTTTTACAGGCATTGCATTCAAGATACACGAAGATAATTGGAATGAACGAAATTCAGTTTTCGTTTGCAAAAACTTCAACCCTCCCAAAAACCAGAAAAACAAAAAAAGGGACAAAATATAAATTTAGTCTTTTGCTCTCTCATTCTATCTCTATCTATCTCTCTCTCGCTTGTTAATTACGCATTTAATATGAATAACATTTTTCCCTGTGGCCTTTTTGGGCCCAAGGTTTTCCTCCGCCTCCTCCTCCGCTTCCTCAATCAACTGCTGCGCATTTCAATCAATTTTTTTGTGTTCCAAAGTCCACGTGGCTGGACAATCAACCCCCGTTGGGGCAGCACCACAGCCACAGCCACAGATACATGAGATACATGAGAAAACCTAGGGCTCAAGTACCCAAACAAAAACCCAAGAGTTTGTCTTTATTTTGAGACGTAATTTTTCAACAAAATTCATTCGGGCTAATCGCAAAAAAAAGGGGGCAAAAAGCGAAGATGTCGAATGGATATGAAAGATCTTAACAGGAAAAGATCCAAAGATTAAGTTGTAATGAAAGATCGGGCGATCAAATGGTTGCGCGTCATGCGGAAGCGCCCATCGGTCGGCAAGCAAAAAACTAAAGATCGAATGGTGCATCTACAGATCAAATGTCGCCTTTCGAATTTTGAGTAGGAAAATCTATTCGAAAAAATAAAAATAGCAACACTTTGCAGTAAATGTACGCGTATAAATGATCCAAACGTTTTTGTAACCTCATTAAATATTCGACACAGACCGAAAAAGCAGCCTCATTGATGACTGAAAATAATACACAAAATACTGAATACTGCTGTGTGTGAATCATAATATATCGGAGATCCGCCCGCCCCCCTTATGTACAAATAGGTATGGCACATTTTCTCACTCATTTCTGTATATAAGGGCGGAAAAGTGCTACAATAAATGAGATATGGGATTGTACAATTTACGGCATGCGCCCGTATCCCCCCATCCACCCCCTTATATATCACATAATAATCTATGGGCACACGACATTGACATTGAAAATGAATTCATTTTCTGACAAAAATAGTGGAGAATATACTCGTATGTAGATCATTGTATAAATAGATATAGGGGTTACATATTTACAGAGGGACAAGCAGGAGAATGAGAGATGGATGGGTTTTTGGGTTCCGTTCCCTTTTCGGTTTCGCCTGATCGAACAGAAAGACAATATTTTGCGTTTTAGGGTTTACAAAGAGAGATTAGTGATAGGGGTTGGGGATTGGGCATGAGTCAGAGAGTGAGAGAGACAGAGAGAGAGAGAAGGGGAGGCAATGGGTAAGTATATATTTCATCATTATATATCATTACACTCAACGATTATATATGCATTTCCGTTGAACTTTGAATTGGATTTTCGATTATGAAAAAGATCTATAGATAAACATCGCCTAAAGGCTGATAAGAACTGATAAGAGGAATACCAGATACCAAATAAAGATAATGCCATAGATGGATAGATACATATGTATATCCGTAGTAAACATAATAGAGCCCTCGCCCCCCTCCCCATAACGATCAATGTAAATACATATAGAGCCTTTAGATATTCTTCCAACTTGATATTTGTGTCCTCTTCTGTTCTATCTATCTTTCAGTTCAGGATTATTTAAACTAGGTCATGGTGAAGAATACTTGAAAAATACCGAGAAAAAATACTCAGTAAAATACCGAAAAATACTAAGTATAAATACAGTCAAAATAACTGAAAAATACTGACAAAATACAAGAAAAAGTACCAATAAAATATTTTAAAAAGTGTCAATAAAATACTAGAATAATACCTGAAACTACTAGGCTAATATTAACATAAACCCATACAAAACACTAGCATAAATGCTGCAAAACATCCCACAATACCAGCATAATAATAGCCCAGTTATTGGTAGAAAAATATCAGAAAAACACAATACTAGACAATACTAGTAAATAGCAGAAAATACTAGAAAATTAATCTTGAATACTATGTAGAATATAAAATGCTAGACACATACACTAGTAGAACACTAGATTGATACCGGCAACAAAAATATTAACATAGTCCCACAAAAAATATTAGTATAATACTCTATCAGCTCACAGCAATCCCCTCCCTCCAATAAAAATACCACCGAGAATATTCGCAGAAAATATCTGCCTTAGTCACAGGGAAAAGTACCAGACACCAAATACTGAGAGAGATCGCGGAATGCGAGAACGTGAGAACGTGCCTCGACAAAAACGTTTCACCAAAAGGATTTACATGTAATATATGGACAGGCAGGGGGGTAGAAACACAAACACTCAACAACAAAAACACTTACATAAAAATCTTTATAAAACAAATAATAAACATCATCCTCTAGATTGTTGTTGTTGGCCAATAGTTGTTGCTGTTGCTGCTGTTGTTGTTGTTGCTGCTGCTGTAGCAGCTGCTGGTTGCTGTTGTTGTTTTGATTGGTGGGGGTGTTTGTGGTGCTATTGTTATTGTTATTATTGTTGTTGTTGTTATTGTTGTTGTTGTTATGATAACTGTGATAACTATGATAACTATTTTGGCAACTGTTGCTGTTGTTGTTGAATGTCCTGTTGATTATATAGTTATTGCACAATTGCAAATGTTGTAATTGTTGTTGTTGTGGCATTAGCAATTGTTGTTGTTGCTGTTGCTGTTGCTGCTGTTGTAATTGTTGTTGCTGCTGCTGTTGCTGCTGTAGTTGCTGTTGCTGCTGTTGTTGTTGTTGTTGGAGCAGCAGTTGCTGTTGTAGCTGATGATGATGATGCTGTTGGTGTTGTTGCTGTTGTTGATGGTGCTGTTGTTGTTGATGATAATGTTGTTGATAGCTCGACGCCTGCAATTGCCAATTTTGCATTGCACACATGTAGAACTCTGATCCACACACATATATATATGATGATGATGATACTATATATCTCTCTATATAAATATATATATATCGACGAGAATATATATATTTAATTCGATTTTTGATTTTGATTTGTGGTTAGCCTTTCTTCCTGTTGCCTGAATGTTGAAAACAAATGCATTACAAAATACACTCACACTTTTTCTTTTTTGTTTGTTGTTTTTGTTCTATTATAGTATTATTTTTGTTTAGATTTCTTTTATTTGAAATAATTAATTTTCCCAATTTCCAATTAGATGACATTTTTTTTTGCCTTTTTTCAGCAGTAAAATATATTTATATTTGAATATATATTGAATATAGTTTATATTTGAAATGAAATCTGTTTAAATCATTCAATCACCACAAAAACTTCAACAAAAAATATATATCACATAAGAACGAGTATATAGTTGCTCTTTTTTCCCACCATTCACCGGGAAATGATTTATTTATTTATCATTTCTTTCCAATTTTCAAATTATTCTCTCAAAAAGTGTTGCTGTAAATTTCTTTCAAATATTTGAAAAACTTTATCTGTAAATTTGATTAGTATTATTGCTTTGAGATTTTATTAGTATTATTATTGTTATATTTTAGGTACATTTATTATGATTTGTGTTGTTTTTTGTTGTTATATTTTTTGTTTTCGGTATATTTTGATTTTCCATATTAGGTATTGTATGTTTTTTTCATTATTAAGTATTATTACACTATTTTTTGTTTGTAAACTTGAAATGAGCTCAAGGTAAAAAAAAAAACTTTTTGTATCAACGACCGCAGCGACGTTGAAGTTGACGCCGACGACGACGGCGACGAAGAAGGAGACGCAAAGTAGTCGACAAAACAACAAAAACAACACACCGAAAACACACACAGAAAAAGAAAAAAACGATGTGCCAGCTGCTTGCCGGGAGCCACTGCTGTTATATGTACGACGTATAACTGCTGGCCTGGCCGTAGAACAGTTACAATGTATTGAGTGATTTTTGCCCTTTGATGGCCACAAAAACAAACAAAAACTATGCAAAAAAATAAAAAACAAAACAAAACCACTCACAGCAATTGAATTTAATATTATTATTTGATTGATTATTAATACAATGGATTAATTAATATACACATGTATAATATTTTATTTATAGCTCGCGTTCCGTCGCGTCGCACTGCTTTGACATAACGACTGAGGGGCAGCAGCAGCAGCAGGGCAGATCAGAAGGCAGTAAACGCCGCCGACAGCAGAGGCCGACAGCAGCAGCAGCTGCTGGCAGAGCAACGCACATGCATACACACATACATACCAAATGCACTCATACTCCTATGCACAGACGCACAAACAAAATATATGTACGGATAATAAAGAGAATACGCAAAAAAGGCATTGAAAGGCAGAAAAAATAGCAACAACAACAGCGACAGCAACAAGAGAACCGTTCATAGGACGCAGGAAAAAAAAAGAAGCAAGAAACGAAGTCTTGCTGCAGGCGACTCGAATCATTAGATACCCTTTTCTATTGCTCAAACATTGGATTCTGATTAAATTTGAATAAAACAGCCGTATAAAAACTTTCATAATTCATAATATACATATAACGTTTCTTGAACGCTATAAAGTCTATAAAGCTATACCCCCATAGGGGTTTACAGAAGGTCTGCCACTACGGCGTTACGAACATCTGTTAAATATCATCATATTCTCTCTCTCTCTCTCTCTCTGTCTCTCTCCACCAAAGGGTAAGAATATTGTAGGCAATGTGCGATGGTGGAGGGAAGGGAAGGGGAGCTGCCAGCGAGCATGAGGAGTGGAGTACATAAGCAGAGCCGCACACACACAGGAACACGCATATGCAAGAGCAAAAGTGTAGCACAAAGCAATAACAAAAATTCTAGCATAACTGTTGTTCTCAATTCCCTTCACCTGCTCCCCTCCCCTACCCACCGCTACGCTCCTCACCCTGCCGACAACAAACAAAAACCATTGCCTTTTTCCAGTGCCTACTTCTCCATCTCCTTCTTCATGCACCTCTCTTTCGGTTGCTATTTCTTCTACTGCTGCTGCTGCTGCTATCTCTCTCTCTCTCTGGCTGGTCTTGTTGTGGCCAAGTTCTCTTTTTCTCTCTTGCTGTTTGCTGTTGTTGTTGCTGCTCTATTGCTCGTGCTACTGCTATTGCTATTGCTGTTGCTGCTGCTGTTGTTGTTGTTGTCAGGCGGAAAGAAATTGCAATATTTGGCCATGGCATGGCCGTAGTCGCAAAGATGTTTGAAAGGGTGACCATAGGTCAGGAGAAGACCAAAAAACAGGAATAGAAATTATAGTCGAGGGGAGGTTCTATACGGAGGGGGGAGGAAGTCACAACGAGGCGAAACCCCTGTCGATAGGGCACCAGAAGCCACTGTCCAAAATGGTTTTGGCAGCGCGCTTTCTGGGAGACTGGCCGCAAAAGATGGGGCGGGGCGAGGAGATGGAGATGGAGATGGGTATTATTCGGTGGTTCTTCAGTTTTGATTATCATACATAAATCCTTACAATAATCGAATGGTTTTCGTTGTGATGTCATAAACATAAGTGGAAATTATTGAATGCCTGAATCGAAAGTGAGTCACAACAAACTCGCCCTTCCCCCGCCCTCAAAATGATGATGAATTCCTCTTTTCTTATTTCTCATTTCTCAATTCTCTCGAGACTCTTCCGTTGTGTCTCATTCACATATTTGTCTGACACTCGAAAATTTGGCGAGGTCTCTCGCTGACTCAGCAAATGTATCGTGGTCGTCGTCGTCGTGGGGAATGATTCAATTTTCTGATCAAAATTCTTTGACAAAACCTACATAAATCTTCGAAAAGACACACAGATTCAAGTTTGATTAGAGAAGTGTACTAAAAATAAATTAATTTAAGAAGAAGGGAATATTTTTCGTATTCCAAAAACATTCTATCGCAGGGATGCTCCTGTTCGAATTCGAGTTCCATATTCGTTTCATTTGATTATTTTTTCGCACACAGAACAGAGTGAAAAACAATTAACAACGAATTAACAATCAACCCTCTTGAGGGGTCGGGTCCGTCCAACCCCCACGAAAAGTATCTTGTTTTTCCCTTAATTTTCGTTTTCCTGCTGCTGCTCCCCCAACAACAAAATTGTATTTTATTTTTACAAATTAAAGAGGCGAAAACAACAACAGAAAAAAAAACCAGCAAAACAGAGAGCCTCTGACGACGACTGAATGTGTAATGTCAAATTGCGAGAGAAAAGAGAGAGAGAGGGAGTGAAAGAGTGGGGGAGTGGGAGAGCATGTGCAAATGAGTGCATGAATAAATGATGCATAATGGGAAGTGGAGGAGAATGAAAGAGACAGAGAGAGAGAGAGAGTGGGTGAGCAAGAGCCAAAAACGAAACAAGAGCCGAAAGCAAAACACCAAGAAGAAGCCCAAAAGAAAAACTTTTCGCTATAATAATATGAATAAATGTACTGCAAAAAAAAAAATAAAAATATATAAAAAATAATTGTATATACTGGCTCCCATATACTGTACATACATATGCATATAGATCGAGTATGTATGTATAATGAAATGGTTAAACCCAAGGCATCCAGAAGCGTCTCAAAGCGAATCTTCGACTTGGGTCTGTGTCTGTCTGGTCTCTGTCTGTCTGCCTGTATGTATCCCGTATCTCAGAGTTCCAACAACAACAGCAATCGACTTCTGTACATAATGTGTATCTGTATCTAAACAAGCGACAAGCGTGAGGAGGAGAGGAGGGAGAGGGTGGCGCGAGGAGAGTCAAAGCTCCAACATTGAACCGGTTCAAGTCATATTTTGCCACTGTACAAGCAGAAAAAAAAAAAAGAAGAAGTAAAATAAGCAGCACCAGCAGGCAGGCAGGCAGACGGGCGGGGCCGGGCCGGGCCGGGCAGGGCAGTGGTAGGCCGGCCACACAACCGATAAGCTATGAAAACGATGACAGCAAAACTTTAACAGAAGTTCACCCATAAAGAGGGTTCCCCCCGCCACTTGGTACATTTTGTTGGTACACACACACACACGCTGGAAGCTGTCTGAAAAAGTTGGTGGAAAAGCTCCCTAGTAGATCCTCAGATCTACTATTTGGACCAACCAACTCATAGGAGCTTGGGGGTCAATGAACTCGATCCTCAATTGGCTTTGCTTTCTAAGACTTTCCTGACTTTTCGAAACCTTTAGGGGGTAAAATATATCGTACGAAATTTGGTTCATTGAACTGATTTGTTATTAAACACTTTTGTTTACATAAACAAAAGTTTTCCAGAAAAATACTAGAAAAATTCCATAAAATACTAGATTAAATACCATAAAAATACTAGATTAAATTCCAGAAAATTCAATATACCAATTCTGGAAAATACAAGAATATACAAAAAAATACTAGAAAATATACCAAATTTTTTTTATAAATATACCCAAAAATATTAAAATATATATATATGTAAATCACAGAAATTACTGGAAAAAATGAAGTAGAATACCAAATAAAGAAAATACTACGCAAAAAAAAAATTTTATTACTCTAGAAAATACGAAAAATTAATTTTAAAAAATGCCATAAAAATACTATATGTAAATAGCAAATAGTTATTGATGAAAGCCGACTACTCCCTTTCTGCGTTCCCCTGAGTTTCTGCACTGATAAAAAGAACAAAAATATTCTAGATTTAAAAAGAAATCAACCTATCAGATATAGATTGAAATACAGGATATATTTTCTCCAGTTTTCAATGCACTTCCCAATACTTCCCCCCGTGATTTAAGATCATTCAATAAGCCATCCCACAATCCAAAAATTGTGTGCTCCAATTGTTGGTTCAGTGTTTTTTTCTTCTTCTTTTTTTTTGTGAAGGGGAAGTGCCTTTCGGAAGCTTCAATAACACACAAAAATTATGTATACACACGCCAATCGTTTCGGGGGCTTTGACATATGTATGCATGTATTTTGTGTGTGTGTGTGTGTGTGCATATAGTATATTTCCATGATATAAATCTATATACTATACATCGCACCACAAAGATATGTATACGCTTTGAGGCCCAGAGAAACGAAACATTTTTGGTTTTGGTTTGGTTTGGTTTTTTTTTTTGCGGCGTCCATCGGTCGCTCGATTAAACCGAGTGTCAACTGCCTATCCACCCGGCCCCGTGCCGTCCCCCACCTTACACACCTTTTCTGATAATTTCTCGCTCATTTTACGTTCGGAGTTGAGTCCAAAATCGAATTCGAACTCGAACTCGGAGCTCGAGTTGCTTCGAAGAGTCGCGCCAACCAACAAACAACAAAAAAAAAACAGAAGGAAAAATAAAATAAAATGGAAAAGAGAGACACAAGTCAGAGACAGAGAAAGAAAAGAGGCAGGGGCAGAGACAGAGACAGCGACTGAGCATTAAATTTAGTTCAAATTCCCCCCTCCCCCCATCATCAACCTCAACGCCTCTGTCTGCGTGTATCTGTATCTGTGTCTGTGTCTGTGTCTGTGTATCTGCTGGAGTTTTGTCTATTAATTCTAATAAGAAAGAAAAAAGCATCTGCAGCAGCATACCCCCATGACAGACACAACAGCAGCAGCACAGTGGAAGAGTGGAGGCAACTCTGGTTGGTTCCATTCCATCAGCACAAAACAGCAGCAGCAACAGCGTTGGCTGCCCCTCTGTACAGTGGTCACTCGCCTCAAATGTCTCTCGTACTGCCATGACATTTGGTATTCCATTTTAAGAAATATCAATATGTAAGGAATAAGAGCTATGCACATACATCCTAGGAATATTGGGAATAATATGCGAGCCTAAGGCATAGAAAACTGCTCTTCCACATACAATACATATGTACATATATCCTCTCTATAAAGAGATATGTAACATTCAATTACGCTATCCATATTTCAAAATACACAAAAATTATACTGGCTATACAGAATTTGAAAACAATATCAACCCGTATCAGAAATTAATTTTTATTTCATAATTTGTTTTTATTATAAAAATTAAAATCCTAACGATCCTAGAAAATAGAAAATATACTACAAAAAAAATCCAAAACAGAAAAATAATAGAGTATCGAAAAATACCAGAAAATACTCAAAATACCTACTAGAACAAAATAGTATCAAAAAGCAGAAAAAAATACCCCAAGCAATATGTAATTAAATACAAAAAAATACTTGAAACAATAACTGAAAAATACTACAAAAATTATAGAAGAAATATCAGAAAATACTATAAAAAAGGTTGTTTCTTTCTGAGTTTTGTGTTTTTGGATTGAAAATACCAAAAGGTGTTTGATAAAACCCTCACTTTTTTGTTGTTGTGTGTTTCAAAAAAGAAACTTTGAACAGAGATCCTTGGATTTGAACAAAGAAGTCCACTTAAGGAACTCTGTTCGAAGGAGGAACTTTCCCGAGTTGAGGGTAAACTTTCAGTTCGTTTAGGGTGATTACCATGCCTTAATTGGGGGCATCAAGGAGCCATTTAGTTTTAGTTTCAAGTAATTTGCACTCTCTTAAGCGGAGTATCCACTGTACAGTGCAATTTGACTGGGCCTGACGGACGGTTTCTGTTTTGCTGTTCATTGGATTGTTGGAATGGTCGATGGAATGACCCCTGGAATGGTAGATGGGTTTTCCTATGGTCTGGTTTTTCGTATGGTTCTTTGATTCAATCTTTTGGATGATTCATACGTGGATTTCGGACACGTTAATTGATATCAATTTATGTACTGTATGTATCCAACAGATGCAAACGCTGCGAGACGATCGCTGGAACCGTTATCTACAGAAATACGTGATTTGTTCGAGACATGCTTACAGATACAGATACAGATATACTCGTACATAGATACTTGCTGATGAGATACATATACATACATACATAGTACATTCACACCAACAGCTAGAGATACAGATACATTTCCATACACAACTCTCGAGATATAAACAATTTTTTCTGCCCGCACAACACACACACACACACACACACACACACATAAAAGATACACAAAACAGAGAGCGAAAAAACGGTGGTAGAAAGAGGGGACCATCAAGAGGAGTGCAAAGAGAATCATAAAGAGTGGGGGATGAGGCAAGAGCCAGCTCTGCAAAAGATACTCGTAGATAGACCCCCGAAAACGGCGTCAAAAGCAAAGCTTTGAACACAACATTTCATGAGCGCGCTAGCCAGCATTTTTCTGGGGTGTTGGACAACCATTTTTCTCGCTTTTCTATCTATGTATTTCCCCCCCTTTACCCCACTCTTTTTTTTTATTTTTCTTTATACATTTTCTCACATTTTTTCGTCCTCCGTTGCGTTGGCAAAAAAAAGGGTTCTCTTTCGCTATTTTTATTTTATTTTAATTTATTTTAATTTCCTTCTGACGGCAGGGAAAGTTTTTTCTTTCCAGGAAAAAGCTTATGCGGATGAGGGGTTAGGAAAATTCTATCTCTGTGCTGACACGAAAAAATTGAAAGAAAGAAAGAAGGAACAAAAATATAAGGGCCAATGGAAAACCGAGAGCGAAAGAGACAGACAGACAGGCAGCTTTTCTAAGGAAAACAACAAAATTCATTGCAGATATTTTCTTGGAAAAAAAAGAAGAGATTCTAAGAAATCTGTGGAATAAAATTGAGAGAGAAAAATTGCATAAAAGATTTATAGGAAATTCGTGGAATTCTGCTACTGAGAGCGTCCTTCAAACAGGTTGTTGTTGGATGGGAAATAATTTCAAAAGAATTACAAATAAATACAAATACAGGCTTGTAAATATTATTTTTGTCGTGATTAATTTTATTCGAATAAAATTCTATCGAAAACCTAATTGAATCCAATTAAAATGTGGTCCTGGACAAAACATGATTCCTCTTCTTGGAAAAATTGGATGGACACAGTATTTATTGAGCCCCATAGATAATCGAAAGAATTTCAAAGCAGTCCCAGAGAGAGAGAATTTCATCCAACAGGTGACTCGACACCCAACCAAGCAGTGATTTGATCCATCAAGCAGTGCATAAGCAAAAAACCATACCATCATAAGCAGTGCTTTAACGACCAACGCAGTTGATCATGCATCTAGCAGGCAGTTTTCTTATATGATCCATGAAGCAGTGCATTGGCTGACTGAATTCCATAAGCTGATAAGCAGTCAAGCAGACTCTCTCATAAGCAGTTTTTTCATCTGCAAAACAGTTGATCAAGCAGTGTTTGGTCCCATTATCGCCCCAGTGTTTTGACAGACTTGATCCCACGACGATTCAAGCAGTGCTTCTTTTTATCAAAAGCGGTGGATTTTTCATAGTAAATTTTGGGACACGTAAATATTTCATTAATTAAGTTTCTTATAGAACATTTGTTTGCATAGAACCCATTCTCTAACAACTATTCCTCTGATTGTGATAGGGAATCAAGAGTGACCTAAATATTTAACCGTAAAACGTACTAAGAAGTATTCAAAGAAACGAATTCGGCCCTTATTCTATTATTAATTCCATCTACATCCATGCAGATTATATTTGTTTGATGATTACTAATTCATTGCTGAAAATGTTCCAGAGCAAATCGCACATGTGGGAAGCAACAGGAGCTTAAGGTTCGGCAGGATCATGCCAGGCGTAATGTTATTCTTGAACGTAATGGGGGGAAAAGGAACACCTGTATGAACAAGTGGAAATCTCGGCCTAGAAAGGGGGCGTCTGTGTGTGTGTGTGTGTGTGTGGGCAGGAGAATCCTCTTACGGCTGCGAAAAATAGGAAAAGCCTGAATCCTCTTAGGCAAAGGAGGGGGACCCCGGATCCCCATGAATCCTCTTACGATAAGGGTAAATTGTGTGCGTGAGTGTAGGAGTTCTAACTCTTTGTGTGGGTAGAAACGCAGGATCCTAAATAGGTCTTTCGTCGTATATTGTACATAAATCCTTCAGTTGAAGGGTTTTTCTCTTTCAACTTTTCCAACTGTAGTTGGAAAAACCTTTCGATCAGAGATGTTCTGGCGGAAAAGCCTTTTGGAAACGCTGTGTGTGTGTGTGTGTGTTTTTGGCACACATATTTTTTTCGTTTTCCAGTCGTTGCTCCTCTCTCTTTCTCTCTCCATCGCTTTATCTGCTTCTCTTATGTATAACTTTGCTAGATTTTCTTTTGCTTTTGAGGCTTTTTTTTGCATATTTCTATTTCACACACACACACGCACCACCACACACACACACACACACAGGAAAAAACAACAAATAATATAATCCCAGTCGGCGCTTTTTCTCTCTTTCTGGCTCTCTTTTGTTTTACCGTTTTGCTGCACTCTCTCTCTCTCTCTCTCTCCTCTCTCTGACTTGCACTGTTGTTTACTATTTGTTTTTGTTGTTGAAATTTGGATAAAATTGTTTAAACAAATGGCACATTACACTAGAGATCTTTGTGTTTCTCTCTTTTTGACACTTCCCACTTCCATTCGCATTATTCGCCTTCTCTTGTACTCATTCGCTTTGTTTTTTTTCTTCGTTTAGTTCACATTAAAAAAAAGCATTAGAAGAATTTGCAACATCATAACTTTTTTGGATTTTATCGCGTATTTTTTTTCGATCTGTGCTTCGATTGCCGTTTGCTTTCCGTTTGATATTCGTTTTGTTGTCCGTTGGCTGTGTGTTTGTTTGTGTTTGTGTTTTTGTTGGTGTTGGTGTTGCACTTAATTAACCCATTGATTTGATTGTTGCATGTGCCCCTGTGCCCGTGTGCTTTGGGCTGTGCTTTTGTTATGCTTTTTCGTGTGTTACCGTTTTGATTTTGATGGCGTTTGAATTGCGACTGAAACTGAAACTGAATTGATGCTGGTCGCTGCGCTGCGCTGCTGCTGCACGAACGAATGCAAAGAGCAACAGCGCGTCAGTAGCAGCAGCAGCACCAGCAGCAGCAGAGGCACATGGGCAGCGGCAGAGCCAACGCAACAGCAGCAGCAGCGACGCAACAGCAGCCCAAAGAAAACGGCAAACACAACAACAACTGAAAGAGGGAGAGGGAGAGGGAGAGGCAGAGGCAGAGAGAGAGAGAGAGACAGACACAGAGGGAGTATGACACAAAATGGGTTGAATGTATAAGTTTGTGTGTGCGTGTGCGTGTGGGAGGGGTAGGGGGAGGTAGGGGTACACACACACACACACACACACAGAAGCAACTGCTTGCAGCAGCCTTGCCAACTTAGCTAAAAACTTCCAAATGCGTAGCAGCCCAACGCCGCGCCGCGCACACACTTTTGTTGTTGTTGTTGTTGCTGTTGTTGCTGTTGTGGCTGTTGTTGCTTTTGCTATATTTTTTTGTTCCCCTAACGTAGAGCCTCCCCTTAACCCTCATCCTTCATCCTTGCCCAACCATTTCGCATCGTTTTTCAGTGAGTTTTCGTCGTTGTCGTTGTCGTCGTCGTCAGAGAGATTCGCGGCCTCATCGTGGTTACTCTTCTCCCCATACCGCCCCCTCCTCATGACATCCCCACTAACACACCTTAACCCACCACAGTACCAAACACACACACACTCATAGACACACATAGGACTACTACCCATCATCCAGGTCCCATCCATCGCACATCGCACATCCACACTCCACTCTCTTCAACGGTGTGGCAGCAAGCATTCACTAGGCAAATGAGAAGAAGAAGAAGAAGGTGGCAACACTTGTATGCCTGCAGCAGGCAAAGGAATGCTGTATGAGAGCATCAGGAGCAGCGAAAGGATCGAAGTAGAGGATTACCTGTAAAGAATGGGTGGTCATTGATTCGCTGTACAAACGTTTCATAATCAAAAGGACACAAGCGATTCGATTACAAATGGGAATCGCATGAAAGGATACCGATATATTTACCAAGATGTTGCATGCCAGTCGCCAAAAGGCAGTGTATTTTTGTTGTTGGATTTCGGGGGACCGACTCAGCGAACAGAACAGCGAGCTGTTTCCCCCAAAATCCATTCATAGAGCGCACAACATGCCAGAGATCTAAACATTCTGAGCATCCTCCATAATCCCCCAAAAGATTTCCCAAAAATCTGTAAGGTCCAACAATAAATAATCGATGAATAGTGTGCAAGCAGTCAACGTAATGTTATCAAATATGCAACAAGATTTAGCCCATCATGCCACCAGCAGAGGCAGGCAGCCAGCCAGCAACCAAATTGGTGGCACATTCTCGAGGGTACTCTCCCTGCAACAAGCAACAACAAGAGCACTTTGGGCTGTCATTGGCGTTGCCGCTGTTGTATTATTGGGCAGCAGCAGAGGCAGAGAAATGGTGGAAGCAGCAGCAACAGCAGCAGCAGCGAGTCCTGATGCCACTGCTGTGAGGGGGGGTCCGGGTCCAGGGCCAGGTCCAGGTTCGGGTTCGGGCAGTGAGCCAAAGCCAGAGCCAGAGCCAGCTCTGCTTTGTTTTAGCCAACTGCCTGCCTGGCAACTGGCAAACTGGCAACATCAGCGGCGGCTGCTGCTGCTGCTGCTTGTCGATGATGAAGTGGCCGACAACGACAACCACGAGACGACGACAACGACAACGACGACGACGTCGCAATCGCATTGCGCGGCATGCGTCGTTTTGTGGATTGGATTGGGGGATTCATTCTCTATGTATGTGTGTATATGCGCGCGGCGCATAATATTCCACATGCCACACGCACATACAACAACAAAGATGTTGGCTGTTGGCTGCTTGCTACAACGGGGCGCACTTTAAGTGTAGCAAAATGGACTCTGTGACTGCAAAACTTGTGTACAGTACTCAACACGCACACAGAACCCCCCCGCACCCCAACACCCCAATCCACACCACATACGAACGGATACATCTGTATCTTGTATCTGTATCTGTATCTGTGCATGAAATATGCAAGAGTGGTAGTGGGTAGAGCTTCTCTACTGTTAACCAAAAATCATTTGGCGCCCCACAAGGGAGGGCTGCAAATTTTCGGCCATTTTCGTTGCTAATTATAATTGGCGCAAGACGACACCTTCTCAATGTACTCGCATGTACATATGTACAGTGAGTTCTCTCTCTCTCTCTCTCTCTGAATGTCCATCAAACTACAGAATAGTTAGCTCTGTCCCATGGGACACATTCACACGCTTCATTTCGTGCAAATTTATCATAAAGAAACGGCCACAAATTCTTGGAAAGAATATTCAAAATCGAAATCTAAAGATATTCCATTTTAATTTTCGTCCGGTTTTTCAATGGTCTCTTGGGCTATTCTTCGTCTCTGACTCTGGCTTCGTCTGTTCGTCAATGTAAGGGGCAGCCGAGTCGGTCCCAAGAATCCAGCAACAAAATACACAGTCACAGTCTTGGTAATTGTATAGTCTTTGGCAGGATGTGGCATCTACAGCGAATATGAATATTCTTCTAATGGAACTGTAGAATAATACTTGTGCCATGGAGATTCCATGAATAAGGAATGGATATCATCTATCAGATGTAATGATACGAAAGGTAAATATTTGGGAGTTGGAGAAAAAGGATAGGTTTCACATTGCAAATACCAAAAGGATGTTTCGTTATCTCTCGACTGGAGTAGTATTACAAATTTAGAGGCCACAAGGCCAAACCCCAAGTTACAGGTGACCGGTGGTTCCGATTTATGAAGATTCATTGCGCTTGCTACATCAATCAAAACCAATCGGTTAAAGGACGATTATTTATGGTCCAGTTATCGACACCATTCGACAGGCAATTAAAACGGAAATCTATGACGATTAAGATGCTTTCCACGGATTTTTTTAGCTGCTTTTCCACACACTCACACACATATAATCGATAAAATATCGGCCACTTATCGATTCCAGTCGAGGCGGCAAAAAGCCTTCAAATTGAATGAGCGACAAAGAAAGGTAGCACGGAATAAGAAACTGAACCAAAAGATGCAAGAAAAAAAAATGGAGAGAATACAAAGAGAAAACCGAAGAGAAAACAATAAAAGAAGGCAAAGTGCATATGTATTTATGTATTATTGGGCAATGCAATGCAAGGAAGTGCAAAGAGCAATCCAAGCTTAAAAGGGTTACACACACACACAGGCACAGATGGAGAGCTTTTGCAGGAGTGCGAAAGAGACAGGGGGCGAGCGAGTGGAAGAGGGAGAGCGAGAGGGAAAGACTGCAGTCAGCCAACAGTAAACCAGTTTTTGCAAAATATATCCAACAATAACGAGTAGGAGAACTGCATCGCACTAGCAGCGGCAGCAGCAGCAGCAGCAGCGGCAGCGACAGAAGCAGCAGCGGCAGCGGCAGCAGTAGTTCCAAGTCGAACAATCGTCAAATACACAAAATCCACTTTGCAAATCATCAAACAACCGATGGGGGGGATACAAGGGATCCGATGGGGGAGAGGCTGCCACTATTACGGCCCTGGACATTGGAATAAACATACGATTACGGGTCAGTACGGTACCGGGGGACTCTGGGCTTCGACGGGTGTCCGTATCGGGATCGGGGCCAGGTTCGGGTTCGGTTCCGGCTCTTCTGTTGGGAGGTGGTGGCACTGTCCACGCATGCAGCATGCAACTGAAGTTGGCAGGCCTCAGAGCACTGCCTTCCAATACGCACACACGCACACACACATCCCAGGGGTGGGGGGTGGAATGCAACGCTAGGAGAAAAATCCTAGCACTTTTCCAGGGAAAAAATAAAAAGAAAAAATTAACGAAAGAAAATGATATACATATACAACCTAACGGTATTTCCCGGGGAAGCAACCACCAAAACTGCAGCTACGCCCATGGCCGCGCGACAGTGCCTACCCTCCCCCACCCACCCATTGGCCTCGGCAGAACCAGAACCCCCATCGGACAATTCTCTACCCATCCCTATCCGCCCCCCACGCACACACACACTCACGCCCATGGGCTGCGCCTCCCCCACATGCCCACGCCTCTGCACTGAATAAAATTGCATTGGAATATGCCGTTAGCTTACGTCGGCAGCGGAGGCAGCGGCGGCGACGGCGGCTTCCATGGAACTGGAACTTGTGTCTGCGTCAATGTGTGGGTGTGCGCGTAAATTTTCGGCCCTCCAATGCGGTGCCCTCCCCTCCCCCCACCCACCGTGTAAAGGTAAAGCTCCGCTTCGCTACTTATTAGAAAAACCAACAACAAAAAACAACAGCAACAAAAAAGCTTCCCCAAAAAATTAGCCGCAAACCCAAAAAGCAAGAAGAAGAAAGGAAGAGAGAGAGAAAGGAAGTCCCATTCAATTGGAATGATGGCAGCATTTTTCTTTCCATTTAATCAGCCACGAACCCAACAAAATGTGCCATAAAATAAGAAAGAGAGCTTTAATATAGAAAAAAAAAAAACTAAATACAAAAAAAAAAGTGTAAGCCCGAAGAAGAACAAGTATAAAAGTATAAAAAGCAAAAAGGAATAGCAAAAGCAAAAGAAGAAAAACGGAAAAAAGCAACAACAAGAAAAAACCATAAAGTTTGCACAGAGTTCGCACATCAAACACACGCCAACAGGCAGCAACAACTTGCAACAAGTTTGAAGTCGTCTGCTGCTAAAAATATAACCAAACCAGACACAAGAGTGAGGGAGAGGGAAACGGAGACAGAGAGAGAGAGAGATGAGAGGTGGTGTGGAAGAACAACGAGCCGAACGGAACGGAACGACCGTACGGGAACGAACGAAACCCAACAGGGACGGGACTGAGAGAGCGAGAGAGCGAAACAAGTAAAAAAACAGCACCAACAACAACAACAACAAAAATGTGATACGACAGTGATTACGCGATTTTCCATAATAAATGTTGTGGTAAAGGCGACCTTCCGGTTATGGCCTGACGACGTCGGGGCAAACGACGACACGAGCACTTGTTCGGCATGCCCAACGACAACGACGACGACCTTCCTCGCCAGCTATCGCTCTCTCTGTCACTCTCCCTCGCACGCCGCTTTGTTCCGCACTCCTCGCACAGACAATCACTCTCTTGCTTTGAGTGCGCTCTGCCAACGTAGCGGAAAATGTCGGTAAACAGTGCAACCGGTTTTTTTTTGTTTTTCGCTTCTTTCAATTGCTCGCACAAAAACACACACACACAAGCGCACACAGAAGGAATGGAATGGCTGAGCGGGCAGCCACGCACAGTGGGTCAAATTGGCCAATGGCTATGGACTAGCATACTTATTGGGGCAATACATAATAGTTGAAGCAGGACTTTAACTAGGGAAAATTTCAATACGAACGTTTATCAAAATGTCAAGCAGTTAATTAAAAGAAAAATAGTAGATGTTTTTTTTTTACAGATTTAAACTCGTTTGCGGCTGAAGATTGAAGTTGTTTTTTTTTTAACGAGATATTTAATTATAAGATAATTCAAGATTTTTGATCATAAAGCTATTTGGATTTATTTTATTTTTTTTTTTTTGTGATGATTTCAATTGCTTTAATGAAATTTAAAAAAAAAAAAAAATTATGCAAAAATAAATCCTCTCATTAATCATTCAAGTTAAACATATATATTTTTTATGCCGGAATATCGATATTAAAATTGTCCTATCATTTTAACACACAACTCCAGCTGAAGCTCCACTGTCCACTGTTGCTTAAATAAATGTTAGCTATGATATCAGTCTCTTCTTTTTTATTTCTCGACTTCTGCTCTGGTCCCACTGTGCTAGAGTGCGCCCCTCTATCGTTTTTTTCTGTTGAGAGCACAACTCCCGTCCCAAAAGCTTTGCTCAGCGTGCGCTTGGCTCCCTGTCACTCCTTCGCCCGCCCCGCGCGCCCACCAATGCCTCGTTTTACTAGGCTAATCATGTGTTCTGGTTTCGGATTTGTGTGAGAGGCTGGCTGGCTTCCACTGTCTGTATATCTTTGGAGTGTATGTGTGTGTGTTCTGGTGTTCGTTGGTGCTGCTGTTTAAGCATTCATTCAACGCTTTTCGCCGTGTGCTTTGGGGGCGCGCGCACACTGAGAGCTTTGCAATTTTGTTGTTGTTGCTGTCGCTGTCGTTGTCGGTTTTACTTTTCGTTTTGTTGCTGTTTTGCTTGTTGTGTGTGTTTTGGATACCCTTCAATATAAAGTGTCATTTTGATTTTTATTACACTTAGCAATGACTAAGCCCAACAGAAAGAAAAGTGTTTCCGCATACATACACTAAGGACATTTCATTTTTGGCAACATTTGCTTTTTAATGAAATAAACTATTATTTCATAGGTTTTCCTTCCCTATGGCTCTGCAAAGGGGTATCCTAATCGTCGACTCCCAAAAGATAACTTTCCTTCTCGGCTTTTTTTTTTGTTGCCCTCCTATTTCACTGTATGGGAAATATTTCACACGCTGCTTTGGCTGAGGCAAGCAAAGCACTTGACTGTTGAGTGGCGCTGGCCCCAGCCTCTGCCTCTGCTTCTGCTTCTGCTGCTGCCGCTGGTCGCTGTCGTTGGGGAAATGTTGGGGTTCGTTGCCGTCGCAGGCGTCGTCGTCGCCGTCGTCGGCGTCGTAGTCGCCGTCGGGTCGGATCGGGTGTTGTTATCAATTCAGTTGCTTGCTGGCTGCATGGCGCGACGCTTGCTTGCACGTCTGGCCGGGGTCTGGGTCTGGGTCTGGCCCGGGTCTGGTCGGATTGACTCGTGGTCGTGCGGCAAGGGGGAGGGGAAGCAACGAGCGGGGATTGTAATCGGTTTCAGTTCGTTTTCATTTAAATAGAATTAAATATGGCAAATGAGTGAGTGAGAGAGAGACGACGGTCAACATATGTCGTCGTCGTCGTAGTCGTGGTCGTCGTCGTCTCCGTGGTGAGGTTTTTGTGGTGAAGGTGAGTGAGTGCGACGACCGACGACGACGACGACGATTGGAGCCCCAGACCATGACAGAATTCCAGACCCGGGTAGACCCGACCCAGTCAGTCGGTGTTTTCCGTTTCTCTCTTTATTATATTTTTTTTTGTCAAACCACTTTTGCTTTAGGCAACGAGGAATTTGTAATCTATATAATAAATAAATAATTTCAAATGTACACACGAGAGAGAAACAGAGAGAGATCAGTGGCAGAGCTGAGGAGTTATGGATGGACATGGGACTGTCTGTCGTAAGTAACAAAATCTCGTCGAAATCGAGATTCGATATTCGAGGGAAAGAACAGGCGCACAGCAATTGCCAGCAGAGCAGTCGGCAGCGGACGGCAGAAACAGCAAGCAGCAGCAGCAGCTCGGGAGAGAAAGGGAGGGAGTGGACAAGCGAGAGAGAGAACAAGCAAAACGAATCAGAGAGGGAGAGCCGCCTGAAAAATGAACAAAACACAGTGGCAGAATATATGAAAGTAGGCAAAACAACACAACAACAGTGTGAGCGAGGAGAGCAAGCAAATGAGCGAAAGCAGAATGGGAGAGTGGATGGTCACTCAGCGAGAGCAAGAGAGCACCAGCTGAAGAAAAAAAAATCGATGAGTCGCCTGATAAGCAGCAAATCAACGGAACACGGCACCAGACCATACCATATCCCAGAGACCTGGGGACACCCGAACCGAGCGAAGCGACGCGACCAGATACGATACGATACGATACCCAGCCAAACAACCACCCAATTGGGGAAAATAGGAAACAGAACGCCGCGACAGCGTCTAACCGATGCGTGTGCCGTCGTCTGCGCTTTGTGTGCGGTGCATCCGTGTACCTGACGCGCGCGTGTAACCGCCAATTTAACAGGGAAACAGGCGGAGCAGCAAGAGAGTCTCGCCGCAAAGCGTCGTGTTGCCGTTGCCTCGGCAACGACATGTATGTGGGCCACCGAGCGAGCGAGCGAGAAAATGAGAGAGAGAGAGAGAGGAATGACTGAGCAGAGCTGAGCGAATGAATTTTTTCGCATTGAGTGTAGGGTTGTCAAAAGTTCTAATAATAATAGGCCGAATACAAACAAATTAATTAGGATACGTTTATGGAAATACCCTAAGCAGAAAAACAAATATTTTGCCATTTTTGTGGAATATTTTCTTGTGATTTTCTAAAAAAAAATATCTACACTCCAGACAAACAAAACGGTTTCTCTTGGAAAAAAAAAGCGACAACCGTTTCGCTAATTATTCTCCACTTATCTGGATATAATTTGACAACCCAGAGAGACAAATTCCTTGGCTTGGCTTGGCTGTGTTGCTCACTCTATCGCACTCTCGCACACACACACACAAACAGAAACTGTTATAATTTGGCTCTCTTTCTCGACGGCTCTCTGGCTTCAGTAAGCTTTACCGTTGCCGTTAGAAGTAAGCTATCGCTCTTCTGGCGATAATAAAATGTTAGCCGAACCGAAAATTAAACTCTTTAAATGCCGGGGGTCCACTTTGGTGGCCTTCTTTGGACTAATCTGTGTAGAGTGGCATACAGCCGATATTTAGATATTCAAATATTCGCCTACACTCGGTTTATGAGCGAAATTTGCACAAATTTTGTTGTATGACGCGTATGCCAAGTGCTGGGTGCCGAGGAAAGGCGAGCAGGCAAACCATCAGTGCCGCCAGAATATGCCCAGGCGACACTCCGCTCCGCTCCGCCCTGGACCCAGACCCGGATAACGAGTCAGAAAGAAATCAGCAACAGCAATAGCAACAAGCAGGACACAAAACGAGATAAGCAAAAGCAAAGAGCAAAGAGAATCAAAAAACAGCAAAACCAACAAAATTCCCAGCGAATTTGTTGGTGGTATAATTCCAAAGCAAAACGCGTGTGAGAGCAAAAGAAAGAGAGAGCAAGAGAAACACCGAAAAAACTCTGATAATTGAATGTTTAAGGGATTGGGGGAATGTTTCGCCGAAACGAACACAAAGCGGCTATATGTTTGTATACTCGTATATATTATGAATAATTGTATAAATCATGTTAATTGGCTTGCCAAAAACAAAATATATACATATATGGCATATTTGTCAACATTTGATGGCAGTGTAGTCGTCGTCGCTGTCTCGTTTTATCCATAAATCATATGGAAAAAGCGAGTACAGTATTCACTCGATGGAGAGTGAAATAAGAGGTTTAAAACTTTGAGATGTCTTTGTCTTTGATCAAAATATAAATTTCACTTGCTTTATTTTAATTTAATTGTAAAATTTTACATTGATGAAGAAAATTTCAGGTTTGTACATTTTTGTTCGTACATTTTAGAGAATTTCCACTGTAGCGTTTCCCACCTCATATTAAGCTTGTCGACGCCGTCAAGCAAATTAGCGCCCCCCAGCGGCCAGTAAAAACAATAAACAACCGCAATACCTCACACGTTCGTACAGCACACACTCCACTCTCTCGCTCTTTTGTGGTGGCTCGCTCTTTCTCTTTCCCTGTCGCTGTCTCTGTCTCGTTCGGTGACGCTCATTCACTCTTTGGTGCTGGGCAATCTTTTAAGCATGGGATGGAAGTTTTTTGTTTAAAATTCGCTGCGGTTGGGGCCTTTTGGTCGTGCAATTTTCATACGGAATCGGTATTTAAAGAGAAGAACAAACCCCAGCAAAATATAATACTAAATGCGGCAGCCCAATGTTTTTCGCTGCAATGACGCTGCAGTCTACAGAAAGTAACAGGCTCCCAGAATGCGAAAAACCAAGCGGCTTACACAAAAACGTCGCTCGCACTAAACCAGCGAGTGTGTGTGGGGATTGGCGAGCAAAATACAGTTAGGCGAGAGGGACAGCGAGAGCAAAGAGAAAAAATAGAGCGAGAGTAAAGCTCGCTCGCTCTCGCTCCCTCTCTCTGGCGCGCATGTGTGGTTGCTTTTGTTGTTAAGAGAGCCAGAGAGAGAGAGAGAGGAATTTGGTGTTTATTGAATGTAAATTTGATTCGAGTTTTTTTTTTAGGTGGGGGGTATGTGGGGGTTTTATGCTCACCGATTTTCCGCCGACAATGCAAGTGCGATGCAAGAGGCCCAAATCGCTGGCGTTCCTTTTGGTGCGCATTTTTCACCGACTCGACGACTCCTTCTTTTCCACCACACAACACACTGCACTGCTGCTTCTTCTTTATTGCTGTTTGTGCTGCTTCTTCTTCTGCTTCTTCTTAATATGATTCTCTTCCCGCTTCTTCTTCTTCTTCTTCTTCTTCTTCTGGCTCTTATGTTTCTGTAATCACTCTGCACTCATCACATAGCAACATAGCACAGGCAGAAGCGCTCCCGAAACTGTAGCGTTAATTTGTATTTGGTTTTTACTTTGTGTTTTTTCTTCTTTGTTTTATTTGCACACGAATGCGTGTGTGCGCGCCAGGGGCGAGGGATGGGGGAAACAAAAAGTGATGCTGCCGCGGACGACCAGCTGCTGGCTTATGCTTCGAAATGCGCGCCGGAAAACCATCACTTCCGGAGGCGCTTCAAGTACTGAGGAATGTAGTAAATACATGAAAGACTGTTCGTGTGTGTTAGTGCGCCTCGTCTGCCTGTGTGTGTGTGTGTGCGCGCGTGTGTGTGTGTGCAGGCGCAGAGCAGCAGCTGCGCTGCCTGCGTTGACGCTGGTCGAAAAGCAGCAATAGAAAGAAGGAAAGCAGCAGCGCAAAAAAAAAAGCACAAAAACACAGAGAAAGAGAGCGAGAGACACACACAACAGACAAACGACAAACGACAGAATGAGAGGCAAGCAGAGAGACAGACAGACAACGAACAAACGACACAGCGCCACGCAAAATAGTTTAACGAACAGCGGGGGATAGAGGGGAGAACTCTAAAGAGAAACCAAAGGAGATGCATGAGTGAGGGGGGAAGATACCTAACGAGAGCGGGAAAGGACTTTGACAACTGTCTTCTTGGACGGCGAGACTCTGGTCTCGCTATTATGTTTAATCTCAATTCCTCTTTTCTTTGCCTTTTTTTCTTTTTGTTCCCTCTGCGAAAACAGGTTCTTAATGTGTGGAAAATTCTACATTACATAAATGCATACGTGCATATAATATACATACATATTATGTTTCTTTTCTACTTTGTAGCTCTTTTGGGAGGACATCCCCGGAGTTTTCAAATGAAAACTGATAGATATCTGTACTCCTTTAAGAACTGTCCAGAACTTAAAAATTCTTCAAAAATAATCGGAACATAAATGTCCATTCCAACTCAAAAAAGAGCAACGAGAGAGGTTTCCACTTCAAAGCGAAAAAACTGAAGTTTCCATCAAGTCCCCTTTTCCTAACGCTTTTCCACTTGCTTCCCCCTTTCTCCATGCTATGCTTCTCCCTCTCCATCTCCTTCTGTTCTTCAACTGGTTCTCCGTCTAGACCTCAGACTCTCAGAACCAGCTCTGACACAGTTAGGAGGCCAACAACAACCGATGAACGATAAACGATGAAAAGACAACAAATCCCATTTGAACCTTGTTGGGGTTGGATCTGTGGCATGTTGCAAGCTAAAATGTTGCATGTTGCAAGCAAACATTCACGAGAGAGTTCGCTCTCAGCAGATAAGATTGAAAATCAAGAAAAATTAATACAAAAACTGATTACAATAAATCCTCAAATATTCTTGAAGGTAAAAAATGGATGAAAGTGAATTTTTGGTAGAGATTTTATAGATTGGAAGCTCTGATAAATAAATAAATTTTTATATAGATAGATTATAGATTTTTGTAACTTAAAAAATAGATGTGGGACTCTTTAAAGTTTTTTTTAAGCGTCTAAACTTCTTTAAAGAAAAGATATATATTTCGATGAAATAGTTAAATTTTGTCCATTTTTAACATTTCGTGTCCGTTCGCTTATGGGTAATTTGTACAGCAAATAAAAGTCTTTCAATCTCTCTCCAAGAGCTCTCCTCGTTTCCACTTGTTGCACATTCCACATTCAATCATCTACATATCTGCACACACACACACACACACACACACAAAATACTCTACTTATACGGGGGGAAACAGTTATACTAAATACACACTCTTATACTAGGTACATACGAGTATACCACCTCTTTTTGGTGGAGTTCAAGTAAAAGTATTTTCTTTTGTTCTTCATTTTGTTGGTAATTACTCGAAATATTTACCAGTAGATTTCGGAGCATCATCATGCTCTTCTCTCGCTCTCTCTGTTGCTGTCTGTTGCTGGTGCTTGTCACTTCCTCAGTCTTTCTCGTTCTTGCTCTCGCTCCCTCTCTGTCTCGCTCTCTATCTTTTTCCGTCGCAAGCCTTAAAGCATTTGCTAAGCAGGATAACAATCCTTGAGGGCTTGACTTGGCCTTGCTTCTGGGGCTTCTCTGGGACGCCCAAGTTTGAGGTTGCTTTTCCTTAGCTTTTCACTTGGTTTTCCCTACATTTCGACGACGAGCGACAAGCGACGAGTGAGAGAGAAGGGGCTGGACAACAACCGAATACTGCGAGGAACGGAACCAAACTTTAAGTGGCATTTTGGCCATCGGGCTACGCGGGATACGCGGTTGCTTGGCTGCTGGATGGGTGCACGACTAGAAAGAGATGGTCTGCATATGTAGCGTGCTAGAAAGAGATGGGTACACACACTCCCAGAGAGACAGAGAAGGAGAGATACAGAGAGAAAGAGAGACTGGATGGATTCGGTCGCTGGCTGAGTTATGGACAAAATAGAATCAGCACAAAATTGTTGGCTCGTGACAACGAGCGACGACAACGACGACGACGACGACAACGAGCGACCTCAAAGGCGACCCCAAAAGCCCCGACGAGGACGAGGACGAGAACGAAGCGCAGCCAACGAACTGCTGTGTGGTGCAATGTGGGTGCGGGTGAAACATGGATGGGGTCCGTACTTCTGCTTCCAAAAAATTGTTCGGCTTGATGTACATTTAATAAAACGCATCGCAGGACCACACAGGAGGAATGTTGGAAAGTTTCGCCCACTTTTGTATCTGTGTGAGGACCCAGGGTACAGGATTTTGATGTTGATGCAGTGCAATCCCAGCCAGCAAGAGGAAAAGAGAAACAGGGGTGCACAGGGGTCCCAGCCAGATAGAGATATGCAAGAAGAGTACCCTTTTTCGTACACCAAAGAGCGAATGTATGAGTCTATTTGCAGTCCTCTTGTGTCTCATTACAAAATAAAATATAAGACACCTCGGGATATAGAGTGAGCTCGCGGCTCAACAAATAGCCAACAACAAACAGCCATTTCGGGATGATTTCAGCTTTTCAACGCTGCATACTCATATTGATCTCAGCTCCATCGCGGCTCGTTTTTGGGACTCCCGCGGGACTCATCAAGATCTCCATGATCCGCACTCCCGACTGGCCGTTGTTCTCGTCGTCCTCGGATGGGCCAATCTTTAGGTAACTTTGAGGTAAATATAAAAAAAATATGAATGTCCAAAAATTTCAATTGAAAAGTGTATGAAACAAAGGAAAAGACACACGTACAAAATCCACAAACAAATCACAATACCTGCCCTCAATCAGACACCACCTCCACGCCCCCGCCCCTACCATTTCAATGATAGCCAGAAGGATACTTGGCTCCTGGGGCGGGGGCTAAAAGGGGCTTGGGTCCATGCCAAATCAATTGTTGGTAGAAAAGGAATTACGGAATTACAGAAATTGGCCCAAGAAACAATAGACCAGACCATACCGGGCCAGACTGGAGGAGCAACTGTGTCGGAGCCGATAAGTAGGCTATGGAAATTTTCAATTTTGGAAACAAAAAAGAGAAAATTAGAGCATAAAGAGAGAGCAGAGAGGAGAGTAACGGGCAGAGATATGAATGTGTGTTTCGAATAAAGCAGGAATGAATGAAGTCTGAAACCCTTTGGCGAGGGTCTGAACTTATTAGAACTAAAAGATAAAGAATTAGCATAAGGCAAAAGGGGAGAGAGTTCTATGAGATGCTCTTGGAACTATGGTTCTATCTTCGCTTGATTATTTGTATAGAAAGAGTAAAATTCTCTCAACTCGAAGTCTCGATAGATGATAGATCTTCTCTAAGAACTGAGTGTCTAGCAACTGTGATCCCATATACTTCCATATATTTCTTGCCCCCCTATTTTATTATTTTATTTCTGAACAGAATCTGTTATAAAATAAATTATAACACGTGTCGCGCGTCATGCGGCAGTCAACCTCGGCTTTGTCTTCTCTACATTTTTGTTGTATCGTTTCGAAATTCTTGCTCATCAAATCCTAAATCATTAACATATTTATTATTTATTTAATTATTTATAATATTGAATTTAATTTTTAATTATTTAAATATCGCCGCGAATTTTTGTATCCTCGATTTCCCATGAAATTTGTTGTACAACTCATTGGAAATGTATATATTTAATCCATTTACTTCTAATCACACCTCAAATTTGACTGCACCCAACAAAAAAATTATGAATATCAATAATTTAGGTTTTATATAAAATATTTCAATTTCCAAAAGACAAACAGCTGTTTTTATCAAGTGAAATATTGGAATGAAACACTATCGATGGCAAAAAGTGGCGAAAACCGGAGCATGGCTGCTTTTTTTTTTTGCATATATCTTTGTTTGTTTTCGTCACAAGAAAAAGATTTCCATCATCTTCAAACTTATCTTATGCAAGACAATCTTTAAACTTAAATCTTGAATTGCTATCCTTTGGCTATCCCCGATATACTATGTACCAGTATCTGTATCTGTAGCCTATGTACCTGCCCCGTGCATCTCTTTACCTGTTTCTCTCTCTATCTCTATCTCTCTCTCTCTCTGTGGTAATAACTCACGTTAACATGGGGCATCACATAATCACTCAATACTCGGCCATTACTCAATAGCAGTTGCACACGCACTCACACACGCACACACACACACAGACGAGAGTTAGGTAAGCTCTTCCTTCACAAGAATACTCCAGGGAAAGGCCCCCGCTCTGAAAGTCAAGCTGAATCTTCATTGTTTTCCAGCCAAGATGTTCGAGTGGAGTCATAAGTCCTGTGCCAGCTGCAATGAGTGGCAAATAGATGGGGTTGGGGTTGTTTGGTGCCCCAAAAGTGCAGAGTGCAGAGTGCCGGCTAATAAGTGAAGTATTCATAATTGTTTGATGGCCGCCATCCTTCCTCAGTGAGACAGAGACAGAGAGAGAGAGAGAGACGGAGAGAGAGTACAGAGGGAGTGCATTTTGCAGGGGCAGGGAGGGGGGGCTGGGGAGGCGTGGCACGTCTCCTAAAATTATGCTAACCAAAAATCATAATCATACACACACACACACACACAAACGAAGAAGAAGACGGCAGACGGCAGGAGGATTGTTATGGCAACGCGAAATGGAACATTTTGGAATTGGACAATGTTCTCTACACCACATGCGTGTGTGTGTGTGTGTGTGTGTGTGTGTGTGTGTTTGTGTCGATTGGGATGCGTGACTTGCATGAGTGCAGGATGCGCGCGCGCTGCATACACACACACACACGGACACACAGGAACCCCCGTAGGAACCTCAAGGAGCAGTCGCCTGCCTCCGACGCCTCGCCTCCAAAAGAGGTCCTCAATCAGTTCTCGACGCAGGGGTGGGGGTTGGGGACTGCCCCTCCGAAAATCGTGGAAAATATTCGGCAGGCAGCCGCCAAAAACCATTAACACGATGTGGCGCGGCCATGACGACAACGACGAGAGAGAGAGAGAGAGAGATTCTACTCGGTTCGGTTCTACTCCTTTTTTTTTTTTTTTTTTTTGTTAATAACGAAGTCCCTGGGAGGACCCACTATATACCATATTGAAATATGTATGGGAGATGGGAAACATTTGCATATATACTCGTGTATTTCCCTGCATGCAATGCCAAATAAAAATTTCCAGAGACTGGGTTTCTGTTTCCGATTCCGCTTGGTTCTTGGGCGGGAGGGGGGATGGATACCGGGAGCTACCCGACAAAAATGCAATAAAAGAGAGAAAGATAGAGACGGAGAGAGAGAGAGAGAGAGAGTTTTTGGGGGTGTGAACTAGAAAACTTGAAAGAAAATTATAGAAAATGAAAGTACATTTTGAAGACTTGAAAGATTAAAGATTAAGGAAAGGAAAAAAAACTACAAACTGTAGATCGAAAATAAATAAATTTTGTTTAAGGAAAAACAAACCAAAGCCCAAAAGAAAATACCATAAATTCCCATTTGAAATTTTCTTTTTGCTGATGGTTTCTTAAATTACTTTGTGTAACTTAATATTCGGCAATCCGTAGCTTAATTGCTTTACAATTATATCAATTTAATTGGCGAAAAAGGCCATTGAAGGCGATTAAACATAATACGACCATCAGCCCATATAGATTGAGAGATGAAGGGTGTTCAGGTGGAAAAGGTGTTTGTGTAGTAAACATTTTGAAAGTTTCCTTCTTCTCATTGTCTGAGAATATAAATTACGGATGTCAAAGTAGTTGAGGGCTCTTAGAAGTGAATAGAAATTCCTGTCGTGACATCTTTTGTTTTTTCCTTTAAGATACATTCCACATATTGGTTCATTATAATTTAAAGAAATTCCCAATTTTACTTCATTTATTCTCCCCAAAACGTATCTTGCCGATTCGGAGTGTTGGCTTGAGCCTATGATTTATGTATAACACAACCCAAAAAACACGAAACTAGTCTTTGGGCATGGGTTGTTGCATGATGGTTGTGTCACAAATCAAAGTGTCACGAGGGGTGGCGCCAGGGCGAGGCTTCATCATCATCTGCATCTGCATTTCCAGTGAGAGAGAGAGAGAAAATGAGTTAGTCAAAGAGGGGAGAATGGTAAAGGGGTTCTGGGTTCTGGTGGTTGTGGGCAATGTGGGTAATGGACACAAAAACCGAATTCGAGGCTGAGGCTATGTTTGTTTTGCATTGTTTGCTTCTGTTGGTGTAGCATAAAATGTTGTTGTAATTTATTTTTTTTCTTGTTGTAACTTCTGTTGGTGTAGTTCTTGTTGTGGAAACTTATGTTGGTGTAGTTGTTGAAACCTATTTTAGAGCAGTTGTTGAAACTTCTGTTGGTGTAGTTCTTGAAACGTATTTTGGTGTACATTTTCTAGTCATTGCTGGTGAAACGTTTTTTTTTAGCTGTTATTGAAGTTTTAGTTGCTGCTGTTGTTATAGTTTTTGTTGTAGCTGTGGTTTGAAATTACCAATTGTAGCTGTTGGTGTATATTGTTGAAGCTGTCATTGGTCTTTGCTGATGCCTTTAGTTGTTGTACTAGTTGTTGAAGCTTGTTCTGTATCTATTGGTGTAGTTTTTTTTTTGCAATCGTCGTTTTTGTTTTTGTTGGTGTAGTGTTATCTTTATCATTCTTTGTTGTGTTTTCGGTTGGTGTAATTTTTTTTTTTTTTTTGGTGCATTTTCTATTTTAGTTGGTGCTGGTTTAGTTTTTTGTTTTCTTTATTTGTATTGTATGTATATCTGTTATAAATTGTAGTATACATAGCTGGTGCTTGTTGCTGCAGTGTTGCAAGCAGTAGCAGCGTTGACTGTGTAAGCCATCCCCCATCCTGGAAAATGCGGGGAAAACTAAACTACAGCAACAAAACCTTTTGCTAAATACACACTGGAAATGGTAGCAGCAGCAGCAGCATCAGAACCACCACAACCAGGAGCTAGAGCTACCCCTCTCGCTCTCACTGTGGCTGCCACTGCTGCATGTTGCACATTGGAAAACCTAAGCCCCGCCACATCACACAATCGCCAGCAGGCGAGCAGGAATTGGAGGAGGTGGCAGCAGAGGGTCAAGGGAAAAGGCAGGCATCCGCAGCTTTTTTTCTCTGTTCTTCTTTTGCGCGCTTTCGCACTCAGTTTTTCTCGTCCATTTTCCCGGGGCTGCAGCCTCAGTAGCAGCCCGGAAAAACCAAAAGAATTGACAACACCAACAACAACTACGATTGGGCGAAATTTTCGCGAATTTTTTGCAGGTTTGCTGTTTCTTTTTGTTTGTTTTTGTTGTCGGAGGAACAGGGAACAGAAAACAGTCAAGGGATACAGATACAAAAAGGAAGGCAGAGAGATTTGAAAGAGGAAGAAACCAAAAGAGTGACCATAGATTGTCCCAAAAGGCAATATTTGGAAGCAGGCAATGGAGTGTCGAAAAGGAAAGATAATCAAGGGGCACACCGACAATACCAAGAATATCCCAGGACTCTGGGAATGAAACCGCTTGGCATTCACCTAAGATACATATATGTATGTAGATACGTTTGGTAATGTGAGTACTTGATCGAAAATCGGAATTCAGAAAATAAATGGTCTTGGGTCAGGGATAATAGTGAGACATTTCGAACAAAACCTGAAAAAAGTGCACAATAATATCGAAATTTCTTACCCTCAAAATACAAATATTATATTCGATATTTGATGTAGAATGTTGCATGTAACTCACCTGCAAAAACAAGAGAAAGATATATATAGAAAATTAGTTAGGTTTGAACCGAAAAACTATGTCAGAAAAATAGTACTCTAGGTTACAATGTTCTCACAGCCCTGTTTTTTACAAAGCAGGCAATATGTTTGCCGCTGCAAATAAAAACCGTTCGTTGGGTTCAGAAATTCAAAAATGATTCCTACTAAAAACATAAAAATGGATTTTCTAAAATTAAATCGAAAATTGTTATTCGTCATTTTGGGTATCTGGCTGACGATCATTGGCTGCAACTGGTGCCAGCACCCATGGGCAGCACTGAAGCGCCGATTGCAATACGAATGGGCAGCACTCTCCCGGAAGTGTACAAAGAACTCCAACAACCATAACCAACAAATACAGCAGTCTATTTGTTCCTAATTAGTAACATAGCTATATGCCTATGGCTATTTCGTTTCTAAAAAAAAGGTCTGTAAATATATACAAATACGAGTATATGTATTTGGATATTTAGACGTAGACTCCAGTTTATCCAGTATATCTTTTACAGAAAAGCAGCACACAAACATTCAACTCAAAGATGCAATAAATACACGGTTTTGGGGCAGATCCTCCCACCCCAAAAGGGAGTATAAGGTCTCATACATTATGTGCTTGGCCTTGAACGTCATCATATTTGACTCAGTAGCTACGATTTCAACTATCGGTCATCGACGATCAGACGATGGAAAGGAGGAAACAACAACAAAATGAACAGCGCATCTCAGTAGAATACAGTTTTCTCTAGATTGAACTGATCACTCAACTGAAAAATAAGTATCTAAACAAAATGTGCCTCCACGGGGAAGTATCTTAAAGTTACAGATATGCAGAAACACACACAAATTGGTTGGAATTGCAGCAAAAATGTGTCTGTTGTCGTGGCTTCTCTTTCAGAAAGTATCCAAAATAGCTGTAAGATATTGTATCTTAAATATCTTAAGAAGATACTTCTGTCCATAAAAAACATACCACAATGTTTGAAGCAGTAAAATTAATCTATTGGATGTATCTAACTATTTGTGTATCTTAAGCAGCTAGTATCTAAGCATTTCAGCGACTATCTGCAGTGAAAACATCTTTTAGGGTGAAAGAACCAACTGTATCTGTACCGCTGGAAATGTATCTGTACAGAGAACAGGAGAGAATATCTTAAAAGCGAAAAAACCAAATGGCAGATACATCGGTGCAAAGGGTCTATGGAATAGTTGGATCTTTCTGCAGCAAAAAACACAACAAACAAAAAATGGTACTCGCAGATACTTTGGCTCAATATAATTTGTATATCTTAATGCTTTGGCTGTTGAATGGATGGAAGTGGAAACGAGAAGAGCAAAGAGTGGAGAAAGAAGAGAAGAGAAAAGAATGGAGAGAGAGGGAAGACAAGAGCAAAGAATGGCGAAGGTAGAGAAGAGCAGAGAATGGGGAGTAGGAGACACAGAGAGAGAGAGGGAGAGAGAGAGAGTGTGAGGACAACAACGACGACGACGACAGATGGTCAAGAGGAATGTATCTGTATCTGTATCTGCATTAGTAGCTGCCACTGCCACACAACTTTCTGCCTCTACCTCCCATAGCCTTTGCATCTGCCTCTGCCTCTGCCCTCGGCCTGTACCTCCTCCTCCTCCCGCTGCTGCTCCTCCTTCTGCTGCCATCTACCTCTAACTCCACCTCTGGATAGATATTCTGCCTCTGTTTGTGTATCTACAACATAACACAAATCAAAACTTGGCTGAAAATGCAGGCAGGCGGAGAGGCTGCTGCCGCAAATGCTGCTGCTGCTGCTGCTGCTGGTGGCTGGTGGGGCAGCTCTGCTGTCGATGGGGCAAGCTTCAGAGCTGCAGCAGGCAACTGCAGCAACAACAGCAACAACTTAACTGAACTGAACTGAAGGCTGAAGCACATACATAACTAATAGATACATAAAGCCGTATCTTTTGGGTGAATGAACTGTAATGAGAATGTGAACCTAGGCAGAGGCACGGGGCACACGGGGCGCACGGGGCACATAACCAGCGACGATGTTGTCGTCGTCGTCGTCTCCGGTCTTCGTCGACAGCAGCATTCAGCAGCAGCAGTGGCAGTGGCAGCAGCAGCAGCAGCAGCAACGGGTAGCATCAGCCACTACTGCTGTAGGAGATGTTGAAAATCGCAACGCAAAGTGCGCAATTTAAGTTGTTGTTGCTGTTGCTGCACCATCGCCATTGCCAACGCCATTTCCATCTCCATTTTCATCGCCATCTCCATGTGGCAACCAAAAACTGACCGACGCAACAAAACGTTGCAAAGCCAAAACGACCAAACGGAGGGGGCAAAACACCACACAGCGACGAGAGCAACAACAAACCCGAACCCCTAGAAAGTACAGTGAATATAGGAGCTGAAGTACAGGGAATACTGGCTGCCAATGTACAGGCAATATGCAGGTCAAATCTAGGGAGTACAGGGAATACCCAGAGGCACAAAACAAAAACAAGAAGGATAAGTATAAAGCAGCTTGCAATTTATTTAATTAATTACCAATTATCTGCTAAATATGGTCTAAAATTTATGAACAATAAACGAAAATATGGGAGGGGAATATGGGAAAGAGTTTTGGAAATATTTTGTTTTTGCATTCGCGGCTATTTTCTTTGCTTTTTTGGGAGCTAGTGCTCGTATGGCATGAAAGCCTCAACAGCAACGTTTCCAGTTACAGTCTCTTAAGCAGCACTCTTGTCTTCCCTTTTTTGCACTCAATCAGATGGTTTTTAGTCGATGTTTTGCCATAGAAGGGCTTCTGTCTCTATATACAGGACTAGAGATGTACTGTAAGATCTCATTTTATGTCAATCCAAGAGTGTAGCCTTCTCTGTGTACACTCTTTTAAACAGGGAAACTTTAGGGATGCCGCTGAGATTTCATCTTTCGTATATGTATGCCTTTACTCCATGTACAGGAAAATTTCTGTTGGTGGAAAATACGTACGTTCCAGTACCTCCATTTCCACCAAAATGGTTCTTCAGGCCACCAGGTTTCGATAGCTCTTTGGGGTACCTTGGAAGTCCAGTCCTTGGAGGATCTTTTTGTTATTTGACATCTGGCAGCGAAAAATAAAGAGGAACCAGCCGAAGTCGATACGTTTTTTTGTCGAGGGGCATGCATACATTTACACGAATTCCTATAGAAAATTGTGATTCGATTTCTGCCCGAAAAAATCTATTGCCCGCCTCCATCAGCCCTAAAAAGTCAGCCCCCCCCCTTCCTGTGGAAAAGTGGCATCCAAAACACACACAAAAGAAAAACGAGAGAACAAAAAGGAAATATTGTAGGCGTGTCCTGGCACGCATACAACGGGCCAGAAAACAACAGCAAAAACTGCATTAAAAAAGGAGAAGAGAGACGGGGAGAGAGAGGAGAGAGAGAGGAGAGTTGCGGGTGTGGAAAACAGAGATGGATAGGGGGTAGGGGGTGTGGTGTTATGGGGGTATGGGGGCTGCCATTCTCTAATAACATATTGCTGAAATGCACGCAACAACTACAACGACAAAAGTTGAGAAAGTAAGCAAAGAGAAAGGGCTGGAGGTGGAGGTGGAAATGGAGATGGCAGGGACAAAGGGTGGAGCCAAAGGGGGGGAGATGGAAATCAGGGGGCGTTCTGTGCTGTGCTGTGCTGTGCTGTGCTGTGATGTGCTGTGCTGTGGGGGCAGTGCATTGCAAAGTGCAAAAGTTGCACAACAAAATTGAATTTTTAATTTGCTTGCCAGTCCCAGACGCACACAAGGAAAGAGACAGACTGAGCAGAGTATGCAGCAGAGAAAGAGAACAGAAGAGAGAGACAGAGAGAGAAAAAACAGGAGGGGGGTAGGGGTAGGACGAGGACGACGAGGGTATGCAAATGTTGACGTCGAGTGTGTGTAAAAATAAAGAAAAACTGAAAAACACACCCGCACACACGGCAAAACGATGAAAGTGAAGAGGCGGCAAAGGCCAAGAGAAAAGCAGGGAAAAGCCGAGAGACAAAGGCAGAGCAAAGAGGGAAAGGACGAATGGTGTGGAGAGGGAGGAGGGAGGAGAGGCAAAGAGAAAAAAAGTAGAAGCCGAGCATCACAAAGGGACAAAAGTGCAGAGAGAGAGAGAAAGCAAGAGGAAGTCAAAGAGGAGGTTAAGGTGCAGCCACGCATGCAATACAGTAAAGGCTCCCCTTCAGAGGACACTGCAGAGATGGGAACCATTCGGAACAGAAATGCATCCCAACCGAACAGAGGAAAAGGCATTCCCAGCACGGATATTTTCCAGTACAGAAGAGATACTAAATACTAAAAATAGTCGTAGAAAAATACTATAATATCTAGGATATGTATATTATATATATATATAGATATATATATATATATATAAAATATAAAAAATATACTAGAAAAAACCGAAAAAATACTAGAAAAGTATTTTTTAAGTGCTAGAACAATACTAAAAACCGCACTATAAAAATACTAGCTATTACTCTAAGCCATATTCGAATAATACTCAAACAATTCTCTACAAATATTCAAAAACATACTGAAATAATACTCAAAGAACTACAGAAAAATACTAGCAAAATACTCCACATTCTTACTCGAAAAATACTAAACAATTTCCATAAAAATACTACCAAAATACTCAATAATCTTACACAAATAATACCCAAGGAATTCCAGAAAAATACTAACTAGGACTAGAAAATGCAATCTAGAGAGCATTGTTTTTAAAGATCTACATGTTTCTAGATCCATTTAAAGAAGACCCTGTCTGTCACTGGAAATATTGAGCTCTCAGTAATATGCATCTCTAAATAAAACATATTTATGTTGGTATTTTTTCGGAATTCCTTATCAAAGTATTCCCTCCTAACACTCCATCCTCCAGCCAGGATGGGCAGTTCCTTTCTTTTATCTGGAACAAGAAATATCAAAAATGGTGGATATTTCCGCACGAAAATGTTCACTGTACTAACTGCAAATACGAGTATGTTTGCATATACCCGTTTCCAACGGTAACTGCGATATTTTTTAATAAACTTTTCAACCCAACGACAAAAACAGAACAAAGATTGAAGATATTCTTCATTTTCGTTCAATCTTTGAAGGAAATAAAAAAAAAAAAAGAGAGAAAGAGCTGAGAACTGAAAGAGAGGTGGAAAAAGAATTAACATTAAAAACTTATACTACTCCGTTGCAAATAGAAAATGAAGGAGAGCAAAAGTTTTGCACACAAACAAAAATCTCAGGTAAAAAAGAAAAGGGGCAGAAGGATGCAGGATGAACTTTAGACAGGTTTTTTTTTTTTATAATTAAAAGCTGTTAAAAGATGTCGGAAATCCCCAAGTTGTTTGGCAAGCACTCTTATGGGTATGATATCCCTAAAGAAAGGCAAGTCCTTACGAAGTGCATGTTGAGGAAAAAGTTGTGCGACGAGAGGTGAAAGAACGAGAAGGCAACGATAAGAAGTTCCTGAAGGATAGCAGTAAGAGTAGTAGAGTTTTCCCCCAAGGGAAAGACAAGAAAAAAAATACTAGAAAGTAATCGATGGTACGATAAAATACCACAAAAGTAAGACCAGTTGTCAAATTTTCATTCATGCATAAGGACAAAGAAATAATAATTTTTATCGATTGATTCGATTGATTATGTTATTTTTTATTGAAATCAAAATACTGGAAACCAGTGCATATTTTGATGAAACACCAGATCCCGTTTCAAAGGAGTGTCGGCACTTGTCCAAGCTATCGATCCCTATTTCAACATTTGTTTGCAATTGTTTTCCCTCTTGGCTTTCCCCATCCTTAAGCATCTATTAGGAGCCTTAAAAAGAGAAAATAAGCAAAAGCTCCAGAGGATCCGGGAAAAAGTGAAAGAAGGAAATCAAATTGAGAGGCACAACAAACATGAAAATCGGGTGGGGGCTGCACTTGTTCAGACACATATTCATATACATATGTGTGTGTGTGTGTGTGCGTATGTACATGTAGTATATAGTCCGATGGATACATAGCAGCATAGCACAGCAGCATAAATATGCTATACATATATATGTATGTATATCTAAAATGCAGCTACATATGTATCCGCGTCGGTATTCGCATCTGTATCTGTATCTGGAGCTGAGGCACTGCCACTGCCTCTGTATCTGCATCTGCATCCACACAACCGCGAACGAACGGGGGAGTGCAACGAGTGCACGAGGTGCAGAGTGGCAGAGTGGCAGAGTGTGTGGATAACTATGTGCAAAGTGCCCTGGCAATGGCTGGACCTGGTCCTGGTCCTGGTCCTGGGACCCCACCTAAAAACCAACCTCCACATCCTGCTCCAGATCCTGCCTCGCTCTCCCACTCCCACTCCCAGTCCCTCTACCTCCCTCTCTCTCGCTTGTGTTCTTGTGTGTGGCAGATGATGATGATGGCTGTGGCTGTGGCTGTTGCTTTTGGCTGCAACTGGAGGCAACCCAAAATGAGAATTGCATTGCCACGCATTCCACCCACTCACGCACCCACAGCCACCTCTGACACACACACACACCCCAGAGAGATGCACAGTATGCAGCAATTGGAGATGGACGCGTGACACATACAGGCCAAGATTCATCGACCGAGTTTCAAAGGCAAATTTATGGAATTCTGTTGCAAAAATTAAATGTTTTAAAAGACATAACAATATTTTTTTGGGTAAACCGCACAAAAACAATGAAACGTGAGAATGTTAGATAACTTGAAAAATACTAGAGTTGTACTACAATATTAATATATAAAAAAAAATATAGTGAAATTAATCTTAGAAGAATATTATAAACAATCATATGAAAAATACTATAAAAGAAGCAAAAAAAATACTTAGAAAATGTATGTGTAACTAAAAAAAAAATCTTTGACAAAAAAAGTGAGAAAATACTATAAAAAATACAAAAAAATCCTTAAAAAATACTAAAAATTTCTTAAAAATACTGACACAATACTACAAAAAAGCGAAAGAAAAATACTAGAAAATAATGGTTTTAAATCTTACAATAACCAAATTTTATATATCTTTATCTGGTATCGCGGTAATTCAAAAAGAATCATCTTCTTTAGGGATGCGGATCCAGAATAAAAATGTTTGGATATGTACAGATTATGTTTTTGGCTAGAAATCTGTACCATCTCTGAAAGAATATACTTCTCGGTACTCGTTGCTCGTTACTCGTCAGAAATATCGATAGTACCATCTCTAACTAGCAATTCATATTAGCGATGACACCGAAAGCCAAATGAAATTTTTTCCCTTTTTTTTATATTTTTGTGTATTTTTGGGGGTGATGAAAAATGGGGCCTGGGAGGAGAAGGCGGCTCAAGCCGTGCAGAGAAAACAGCGAGAAAACAACCAAAGTTTCGTGGAAACAGAAAGAAATAACAAACCAAAAAAAACCACTTTGAATGCGTGCACTACACACCACTCCAGTCCCATTTTCCAGCCTCAGAGCGCATTGAATGCAGTAGTCCAGGGGAAAATGTTAGCGATAGAGATGGAGAGATAGAGAAAGACTAGTCCGACAAAGGATAAGGAAAAAGCTATGAGAATGCCAGGGAAATATCCATCGCAATATAATTCTTGACAGGAATTAAAAGAAAACTGCAATACGCATGAAAAATATAACAATTATAACAGTTTGCACCCATCAATTTTTGTGTATAACAGTCAAGCATGGCATCTATAAGTATGGCCTTCCCTTCGTCTAAGATTTACTGCCATTTCATCGAATAATCGCATCGAAAAACACCACAGACCCCCACAAATGGATTTAGCAAAAGCACAACAGCCGCACACAGACCTACACCTACACCCAGACCCAGACGCACACAGTGAAGCCCCGATAAGGCCGCTGCTTAATCCGCTAATTTTCAATTGCCACACAGCCCAAATCCGTGCAAACTATAATCCCCATGTGATCCGGTATCCCGGTATCCGAATCCCCTGTATTTCATGTGTTTTTCTTGTGCGTGTGTGTGTTTGTGTGTGTGCCACATGCCACATGCCATGCGCCCATGCCATGGGTTGTGCAAATGTTGGACAAACATCAACGCGCAGCACACACCCTGAACCCCGCTTATATTGTACATACAGAAGGATGTGTAGTGATGTGTAGTGATGTGTAGTGATGTGTAGTGGAGCCAGTAGTCGAACGGAACGGAACGGGACCGGATGGCGAGTTGCAAGAGTTTTCAGGAGTTGCGCTACGCTACAGGAAAATCGAAGATGACATCATTTATAGGTCGCTAGACAGTCGAAAATGTGTTCACAAACCTTTTTCTAGTTATAATCGATAAAAAATCGATAAAGTTTGGACAAAATATGAATAGATGACATATTATACCCCGTTTCAAAAATTGTATACCTTATTTCCAGACATCGAAGACCATAATCGATTATAAATCGATAAAGTTAAGATCAAAAATCGATAGACGACAGATTTTAACCCACTTTATTAACTGTATAGCTAATTTTAGGCTAGATCTGGAACCAAATTGTTTTAAACTTCATAAACGATTATGATATACCATTTTCCTAATGATTCCTAAGCATTTTGTGGCTTTCTTTATGGCAGTTGTATTACATTTTTGAATCGATAAATTACAATCGGTTTTAGTCCCTGATTTATAAATCGATTTAAGGCACTGAGCACCCAATTTAAAATAGTTTTTCTACACTTTCAAATCTTTGCTGCTTTGTAAATACATACGAGTATTCACTCGTTAGTTCTTTGCTTTCGTTTCCCCTTTCGAGGCCTTTGGTTGAATAACCTTAAAAGTCGTTAAGAGATTATCTACATTTCTTTATAATCCTTTGCAATTAAATATGGACATTACCTTGGAGATATTCTTAAACGCCCGACGCTCTCCTCATTATAAATGTGCGTGATGTACGAGAGGAGTATATGGTGTGTTATTATATGGTATGGTATCGTTCTGTATCCTGTATTCTGTATGTAATTATGTATGTCCTTTGTGGGCAAACAAAATGCAATTATATAAATATGTATAATACGCTGGCCAACGAGCCATTTCCCTTATACACACAGCACACGCAGCACACCCTCGAAGTGGGAAGCGCTGCACATACTTAACGCATATTATATTAGTTCTATATGCGTGTGGACCCCCCTCTATATAGCACATATCTGTGCATATACTCGTATGTATGTATGCATCGTATATGGTAAATCAAATTAGTGCATTCAGTGGTTCTAATCAGACGTTGGCTGCCAGTTCAGTTTCCACACCGAAAACGCAAATGAAAATCAATTTAAAAACAAAGTCAAATGTGTTTCAATAACATTAGAAAACAACAACAACAAAACCCATATTTGCAATTCTCGAGCCATTCTCTTTTGCAGCAATTCGCTTGAGCATCAGTTTGCCGCATCCTGCGGGAGCGATTCCGAGTATATTTCTATGATAAACCGAGGAGATCTGCTGTATGATGCGTGTACCATTGTTAATGGCATCGATCACAATCCTATTGATAAATGGTAGGGAATGAATGACAGGAAATATCTTATAGGATGACAGTCGACCGAGGGGATCTGCTGCATGATGCTTTTATGGAATTATCGGGCCATCAAACATTTTGAAATCATTGCGTGGTAGTTCTGGCTAGAAATATTAAAATTATAAACAACTTTTGAACCAAAAATTGAATCAAAAACCTTGCAAAGTCGCTTATAAAAAGTTTCAAGGAATAAAACGCGGATGAAACCTTTCGAAAATTTCCCACACAAAATGTTCATTCAAAGATTATCCATAAAGAAAGCCTGCAAAATGGTAATCTTTGGCCTTAGAAATAAAGGTATGACTATGGCTTCTTGTACGAAAATCTTTAGGTATTGCTAGGGCAAGAAATAGGTTAGAAACGTGCTTATATGCATTGGATTTAAACGGTTATATATGTACATATTTACATGCATATTGTATATAGAAAATGGGGAGTTATGTGTTCCCTCTGCACCGTTTTTGGTTGCTTTTCTTTTCAATCTTCTGCACCGTAACAGTTGCTTTTTTTTGTTGCTTGTTCGCCTTTGCGTATACTTAATTTGTGGTGAATAATATATGAGGGAATTGCGCATACGCCTGGTGTACATCAAGGGCATAATTTTATAATACATAATTTTGTGTGTGTATATATTGTACATACATACATGTACATACATTTGTACATTGTATAATATTTGCTGGTCACCCATCACTTTTGATTGCCTGCTTTTGCCACTGCTTTTTCTGTTCCTCCTCCTCCTCCTGCTTTCTGCTCTTCCTTCTGTGCCACTTGGAAACAATTGTTAAGCACGCGGCGTATGCGTATTATTAATTATTTGCCTCGGGATTGTCGAGACCTACACGATACTTTTTCACCATCGGCCAAATCTTAGCCATTCACTCGGGCTCAGATTTGGGTTCGCATTTCACAAAACTTAAATCCTTTTCCAAATACGTTTTTTCAATACAAAAATAGTGAAATTAAATAGAATTCACTTTCATTTATATATAAATTTATTAAAACCATTACACTTTTACAATTAAAAAACATATACATTATAATAAAATTGTAGGAAATAATATTTTATCGAAATATAATATATTTATAATTTATATTTTTTTATGTTTATATTTATATATTTATTATATATATATTTATTTATTTATATTTATATTTTTTATTTATATTTATATTTTTTTATATTTATATTTTTTCATATTTTATTTATATTTTTCATATTTATTTTTATATTTTTCTTATATTTATATTTATATTTTTGTATATTTATATTTTTATATTTATTTTATATTTTTATATTTTATTTTTATTTTTGTATATTTATATTTATATTTTTTTATATTTAATTTATATATGAAATATATTTATTTTAAATATTTAGTTTTAATGTTTAAATGTAAATAAAAACGCTTTCTTTTCACAATGGCCAATCTCTGAGCAAATCTAGTTTAAAGCTTAAATATTAAAATTTCAACGTTTATTTTTTTCTGAGTGTTCTAAAAAATAAAGACTAACCAAACACAATAGAGCAATAGAAAGTGTTTGAAATATCTGTGAAGATTTGTTCTCATTTGAAATTTCATGGCACATTTTTGGTGGAAGAAATCCTATCGTTATATATTTTGTTTTCTGTTGGCGGGCGCCATCTAGCGGGTGCAAGCTGCAATTCGCGTGGGAAAACAGTTAAATAAATTACGAAAAGCGAAACGAAAGGAGAAAAAACACACAGAGAAGAGAAGAGAAGAGACAGCAGCAGCAGAGATAGTGGTAGTAGAGAGGTAGAAGGATAACAAAGATGTATGTGTGTGTGTGTGCTTCAGGAGGGTGTGCGTGTGTGTGTTAGTGGGGGAGGGATGGGGCGGAGTTGAACCATCGGTTGTCGACGTCGTCCAACGCCCACTCAAAGTATATAAAAGCGAAACATGCTGAAAGTGCTCACATAAGCACAAAGGAGGCGACTCTCAAGAGGGGGGGGTGCAAGAAGGACACAGCCCCCACCATCCCCTAGCCATTGTCTGTGTGGTGTCTGTGTGGTGTCTGTGTGGTGTCTGTGTGTGTGTTGCATACATTAACAACAAAAAGCAACTGTAAATATTGAAAATTCCATATCCGTTTTGATGTCAACTCATACAACAGATGGCGCCACATAACATACCCCAGCCCCCCTTACACCACCCCTTTACACCATACACCCCTACCCCCACCCTCCATCACCATCTCCTCTATCCTATCCGCTTGTCTCTTTTGTATCAGTAAGAAAAAGAGAGAGAAAAAAGAAAAAGTAGAATATTATAACCGAGAAAAAGCATCGAAAAAAAAGGGACACACAGACACACACATGGACATTGGTTCTCTAGGGGGCGCCACTGAGCCGCAGTTGTCGTCGCCTTTTGTGGGGCGGTACCACACACCTCCCCCCTCCCCCTCTATCATTTCCCTGGGCCCGCTCGTAAAACAAATTTCAGCCGCATACATTTTTAGAAAAGAAATTTTTCTGATTACATTTGCCAACACTGGAGGAAGGAAGGGAAGGGGGGAGAGCTGGGTGCTGGCATTCGACTGAAAATACATATATACATGCATAAGTTATGCAATATACACATGTATGTGTGTATGTATGTATGTATGTGGGAAATACATGCCAGAAGTCTGTATGTATCTATGAGTAAACCTATCTTAAAGCCCACGGGCTTAACAGATACGACAAATGCCTTTTTGGGGCATAAATCTCTCCTTTAATGAAATCTGTTTAAAATGGAAGTGAAGCCCCAAAGAAACCAAAACTTTGGCTTGATAGATACTGAACAAAAATTAAAGATGATATTTTCAATAATTTGGGTATACGATTTTGAAGCTTCTTTGGAGAGCTCTCATTGTAGTCTTACTTCGAAAAACTATGTTTTTAATGCATTTCTAACTTATTTTATAGGAATTTATGAATTTATTTCGATTATATTAATCGAATATAAAACGATTTCAACTGGAAATTCATCTCGAGTGAAATTTGAGTACCTTTTGATCTTCAAAATGTTTAAAAAAAATTTGTACAAATTTTTTACAAATTTAGCCCCTTTTTTTTTTGATAGTATCCTTCAGTTTTTGTATATATATATATTTAATCGGTATATCGATGGCTTTGTGGTGTTTTATTTTGTGATGAATTGTAGCGAAGGAACAAACGTTTTAATGAAAGCAAACTATACGAGTTTTATTGGTTTTTATGGCATCTTTAAGGATACTTTTTTCTTCTAACTTCTACTTTTTTATTTTTATTTTATTAAATTGTTCTACATTTTTTTCTATTTTATTTGATTTGTCTGCATATTTTCATGCCCTGTTTATATTTAATTTGATTTGTATACATATTTTTCGATCTGATTTAATTTTTCTACATATTTTCCCATATTTTTCCTATCTTTTCCTACTTTATTTTTTTCTAAAATAAATTGTTTTTTGTTTTATATATTTTTGTATCGTTTTTCAATTTTATTTAATATTTTTTACATATTTTTTCTATCGTTTTTCTTTTTGATGTAATTTTATTTTAATTTTTTCCACTTTTTCTATTTCATTTAATTGCATAATTCTTTTTCAATTTGACTTGACTTATCTCGTTTTTTCTTGTCTGGTTTTTGTTATTTTTTCCCTTTTTCTGTCTTACTTTTTTTTAACTTCATTAAATTTTTTGTTTATTTTCCCTTTGTGCCAGTAAATAACGCTTCCCAACAGCTGAAGCTTCTGTCTCCTCTCACTCAAGCTCTTTCTTTCCCCTCTCCCTCAGTTGGGCCCTCCTTTCACTGCCTTCTCCCGCTCCCTCTCGCTCCCTCCCGCTTGCTGTTAGACATTGCCTAACAGCTGCCGTCCCGTTCCGTCTGTCTGGCTGTTAAGTAACAGAGAGCCAAGCAGTCAAGTCGTTAACATTTTTGCATTTTAGGTCAGGTCGCAAAATCTATGCAGCAGCAGCAGCAGCGGCAGCAGCAGAGGCGGCCGACGTCGATGCCAGCAGCGACGCATGACTAGTTTTATTTTGTGCTTTTTTTTCTCTCTCTCCTCTCCTCTCCTCTCCACACAACTCCTATACTACTACTTCGTCTTTTCTTCATCTCCTTGTGTTTGTGTATGTATGTGCGTTTGTGTGTGTGTGTGTGTTTTTGTCGTCTTCGTGAGAGCTGGCGGCGGCATATAATTTTCACGGCAAGTTCAACGAACTTGCGAATTTTTTTCTTCCACATTTTTTTTTGCTCTTTTTTTTTTTCTTGATACCCTCCAATCAGCAGAAGGGCATTATGGTTTCGACGTAAACAGAAGGAAGGAAAGGCTGATCTGTGTGTCATCGGATATGATCTGTTTAGCGATTTCTTTAAAACATAAAGATCAAAAACATAAAAGTCAGATTTTTTTTTTTAGTAGTACATAGTATTTTTTATAAAGAAATACCATCGAATGAACGTTCATTTGAACCAGGAATTGACAATCTTAAGAGACATCTCATGATAGTTTACATCTAAAAATATATCAATGGAAATCTGCATTGATATTGGGAAAAACTATTCGGAAATCCATGGTTTAGCAAATAAATTTCGACGTTTATCAACAAAAAGCTTTAACCGGAATTTCGAACCATTTCTGGGCGTAGCAGGGTCAAGATTTATGAATAAACTTTTGAAGGAAAGGGTATTTCATTGTCCATTTCAACGATGAGATATTTGATGTAGAAGAAGAGCAGCCATGTAGTAGGAGAATAGAGAAATTAGGTTTTTCTCTTCTGGATTTTCTTCTGCTGTTTGGCTCCTCCTCTGGCTCTGTTTTGCTGGTTGATCTGGTTCCTCTTCACCGCCTGGGTTACTCCTCTTCAGCATCTTTCTTTCAACATGGTGCCCCCCTGGGCCCCCGTCCTTCTTACTCATTTTGGAACCTGTTTGGTGTGGCATAGAGCGAAAAAAAAACGCCTCTGTGGCGGCATGTTCCACCAAGTTCAATCGCAAAAATATTTCGACCGTGCGAGTGCAGGTCACATCGATAATTGATTGATTGATTGATGGACTAACTGATTGATGGATTGCCATGGGAGTCTATGACTTTATTATGGAGTATCCAGGCTCTAACAATTCCAAGTTTTAATTGCAGATGGAACGGAACATATCATTTCATGAGAGTATTTAGTTGAACAAAAATACAAATATCTAAGCTGGTGAGACCACTGTTCCGTTCTTAATATATCAGGGAATAGGGACACACTGTTTACACTCTCAATATATCGGGGGATAGGGACACTCTGTTTCACTCTCGTTCTATCAGGGGATCCACTCTCAAAATATCAGCGAATAGGGACACACTGTTCCACTCCCATTCTGCCAGGGAATATTAGCGAATATTTTCAGAAAATACAATTTAAAAAACAAAGAAAAATATGTAGAAAAATATATTTGCACGAATTTATTTATTATGCACAAGGATTTATTATTCCTATCCTTTGTAGGATATGTCCTCGATTTCACGCCTGGGTGTTACCTTAAGGCATTGGAAAAATAATTATTCGAATGCGGTCAAGCATATGTACATAGATACATCCATACGAGTATGTTCTCAATGCTTAATTATTTAGTGATTGCGATTGGGGGTAAAATGGCAATGCAAAAGCGAAGAAGAATGAACGGTACAGTCCCGCCATGAAATAAAGGAGCGGATTGAAGCTCCCCATAGACGGGGAAGATATTCAGTCTCATATTTACAAAGATCAAGAGATCTCTTTCATAAATAATTTCCTTATTTTGTATATCGTTTTTGGATCATTTGAGCAGAGTATGCTCCATTATGCAACTCCATTATGCTCCCTGGATTCAAATCTTTATATCTTTTGCTATATCTAAGGACATACATATATCTTTTATCTTTCCGCTTGCTTTATCCATCTTTGTTCATCCATTCTTTCGTTCTCGTTATTTCTGTTAAAGCATTTCCAATTATCGCTTTCTGCTCCTCTTTTTCGCCTGTCATTTTCGGCTTCTATCTCTTCCTCGAATTCGCTTTATGGCGTTCATTGTCTTCCTGCCTTTTGCCAGGCATACATCTAATCAGTTTTCATCGCATTTTTCTTTTCCTGTCCTTGTGTCTCCTTGTTTCAACTCTCAACCCATTTTCATTCCTCTCTTTGCAACTATTATCCCATTTATCGTCACTTTCCCTTGGTTTTCTATCCTCATCTTCCACGCCATCTTCCGGCATCTGGCGGCCATGTCTCTTATTTTCTCTTTCTCTCTCTCGCCCTCTCTCTCCAACGATTTTTTTTTGCGCTGAACACTAACCTTAAAGCGGCTCATTTTCCGCTGCTTTACCACGGGCATCGTTGTTGCCTCGTGCTTCGTGCCTCGTGCTTGCCTGCTCTCTCCTTCCTCTCTGCTTCTGCTTCTTCTTCGTGGCTTGCTGCTGCTGCTGCTGTTCTTCCGATGGATGGAATGGAGGCGTCTCGGGAGGAGGCACAGCCAGCCGGCAAACGCTGTTTTTATTTCTTCCCTTTTTGGTTTGTGTTTTATTTCAGGTTCAGGTTTTTCTTCTCTCTCTTTTTCCACACACAGACACGCACACACACACACACTAAATTTTCTATCGCTCTCTTCGTTGTTGCTGTGGTTCGTATGTTTGACACTTCACTTTTAAAAAAGAATTACACCGAAAAAAAAGAGGAGAATTCATAAAGGAATATTGAAATACACGTGTCCCGTCCCGTCCCGTTCTCTGGCTGTTTAACGGTACTGGCAAACACAGCTCTGTCGTATGGCTCTCTCGCTCTCCCTCTCACTATCTCGCTCTCCCTCTCACTATCTCGCTCTCACTTCCACCCAACAAGCGCTAGTGCAACTTGCAACATGCAACAACAACAACAACAATAATGATGGGAACACCGCGAATATGCAACACGACGACGCCGGACGACGATTGCGAACTGAAAACAAAAAAAAATAACGTCCATTGAAGCGTGGAAATCAACGGAGGAAAAACTACAACAACAACAAAAAGGAGGGTGGGGGGGGGGAATTGCAGTGGCAATTCGTGTTTTGTTTTTGCACTTCTTCGTGTTTCAGTCTTCGTCTTCGGCTTCTCCTTTTCATTGCTCTTTCCATTCCATTGTGTGTTTTTCGTTTGTTCCTATTATTTTTCCTTTTCTTCTTCTTGTTTCCGTTTTAAATGTTGTTTATATTCCATTCGTTTAACTTTCTTATTTTGCTGTGCTCTGCTGCTTCTACTTCCCATTGCTATTCCAGGTGTTCTTCTGCTGCCCATTCCTATTCCAGTCGTTCTTCTGATTCAAATTCCTATTCCAGTCGCTCTTCTACTGCTGCCCATTGATATACCAGTCGTTCTTCTGCTTCCCATTCCTATTCCAGTCGTTCTTTTGGTGCCTATTCCTATTCCAGTCGTTCTTCTACTTCAAATCCCTATTCCAGTCGTTCTTCTACTTCAAATCCCTATTCCAGTTGTTCTTCTACTTCAAATCCCTATTCCAGTCGTTCTTCTGCTGCCCATTCCTATCCCAGTTGTGCTTCTTCTGCTGCCTATTTCTATTCCAGTCATTCTTCTGCTTCAAATTCCTATTCCAGTCGTTCTTCCGCTGCCCATTTCTATTCCAGTCATTCTTCTGCTTCAAATTCCTATTCCAGTCGTTCTTCTGTTAAGGGTATACTCTCTCTTCTTCCGCTGTTCTTTCTTCTTCAACGCATTTCTCTTCTTTTCTTTTCTTTTCCTTTACTTCTTCTACATTTTGTTTTGTCCTCTTCTTCTACATTTTGTTTTTTCCTCTTTTTTCTATGTCGCTTTTGTCTTGGATCCTATTCTTCTTCAATTTTTTGTAGCTTAGGCATCTGCCCATATGGTTTTGGGGTTTTTGGGCCTTTTTTTCGTTTTTCTTCTACTTCTTTTCCGGTAATTGATTCGTTCTTTTTGTTATAATTCTCCTAAGCGTACTTTTCCTTTTTGTACTTCGTCTTCGATGCCTATTCATTGCTTCCTGTTTCGTAATTTTGGGCACCTTTCGCCTTTGGGTTGTACCTTTTCTTCAAAAGTTTTCTGTGTCGTTTCTTTTCGTTCCTCTTCCACGATTTCTTATTTCGTTCCTCTTCTACTGTGCCGCTTGTGTGCCTTCTTCAATGGTTATTCATTCCCCGTGCCGATTCGCCTTTTCTTTACCTTTGTCCTCTTCTTCACATACTCTTAAATTAATTTTCGTTCTGCTTCAAACCTTTTCTTCCTATTCTTTTCATTCCTTTCGTCCTCCCCTAATCCTTTTCTTCTTTTTCTCTTCCTTTGCCTCTTCTTCTCAACATTTCCTTCTCGTTATTCTCTTGTCTCCTCCTCCACTCTTCCTTTTTCGAGGCGCCTTCGTCGCGCCTTCTGCCATTTGCTTCTGCTTTAAAATTCTTCTGTCGACTGCAGCGTCAGCGTGCCACCATTGTTGCTGCTGTTTGTTTGCTGTTTGCTGCTGCGGCGGTGGCGGCGGCTGGGGGAAATTGTGTGCTGGATGTGATGGGGGGACTGGGAAGGAAAATCACGCACCAGGACACGAGACAACGAAGGCCCGGCCGCCGAATCCAACAACGAACGTTTTACAACTGCCGCCGATTCGAGGCGCAGCTTCGTTTGCGGCTTGGCCTCTGCCTCTGCCTCGTGCCTCGCCTTTCGCACGTTGCAATGTTTCCTTCTCAAGTTTTTTTGTGAGTGTTTCCGTTCTTTTTGGGGCGTTTTTTAAGGCGTTTAAGGCGTCGAAGCCGTGGCTCTAACTGTACATTGTACATAGAGATATACGTACATACATATGTATGTTTGTTTGTTTGTCTCTCTTTTGCTCAAGAGTTGCCACAACAACAAGCCGCCGTAATAATAATCAAAATAAACTGATTAATCGGGTCGAAAGGCAGAACAGCAGAGAAACAAGAAGCCAAAACAGAGGCCAAAGAAGCCGGCAAAACAAGCAAGAAGGAGAGACACGATAGGTAGACACAAGAGGAAAAGAGACACAGAGACACATAGAAAGAGAGAGACCGAAAGAGAGCCAAGCAAAATTCAAAGAGAGCTGAAGGACGATACAACGAAAACAAAACCGTCACTCCCAATTCGTTTATAAAAGTTTTGCCCGTAATTACAGAAATTTTTGAAAATAATTATTACTTTCGCAACACTGGAAAATTGTCACTGGGAACAGCCGTTATACGCCCAATCAGAGTTCTCACACAGTTCTCTCCCAAATTAATCGTATAAATAATAAATGAGATTTTTGTGGCGAATTGGCAGGCCGGGAAATTTGACACGCGTGTAAACAAGCAGAGCAACGCGTGTGACGCGACCTACGACTACATTAACAGTGCCAGAGAGAAAGAGAGAGCCCAAAGGGGGAATGTGAGAGCGCAAGCCGTTTATACATTAGCAAGCAGTTAAGAGAGAACAATTACCTAAGAGAGAGAGAGAGAGTTGTAATCGAAAAACTGACGGAGGAACAAGCAAGCAGAGCCGTAATGCAAAAACTGATAGTGGAGCAAGCAGTTTTGCAAGTCTCCTCCAAAAGGACAAGCAGATGAGAGAGCAAGCAGTTCTCAGAGCAAGCAGTTTAGTGGGAAAGCAGCTAAAGAGAGAGAGAGCAGCCCATCCACACGTGCATGACTCTGTTGCTGTTGTTCCGCATTTAGCCGGCTACAACGTCACTGTTAATAACATGCGGAAGCGCCAGCTGCTGCTGCTGTTACCTCTGAGATGGGTTGGGTTGTGGCAGCGAGGCGCAGCGGGGGCGGCAGCAACGACGGCGGCGGCAGGCCAATTAAATGTTAGGTTATGTGCACATACATCATATTTGACTGACGACTGACGCCGGCGGTGGCTCTGTCTCGAATTAGCATCGAGATTGGCAACAACGACGGGCGCACCGATATCGCTCCTGCCCGCATCAGCAATATTTGCTCCAAAAATTTGCGTTAATTTGCAAATTGAGTGAAACAATTTTTAAACGCTTGTATCCGGCGCCCAGAAATCATCAGCAAGCGACAGCAAAACATCTAACAGCGGCGTCGGCGGCGGCCGCTCAAGACAGCTAGTCAATAACAGCAGGTGAGAATGGCTGTTACCATCAACATTAACATTAACAGGAGAGCGCAAAACTGTTAAAGAGAAGGAAGCGGAGCCGGGCAGTGGATTGTACCTGTAAACTTGTTAACAGAAGAGCATGACTGTTAACTGCAAAAGCTGAGCGGAATCTATGTTAACTTTAACAGAGCATCGCAGCGAGACTTTTGCCAGCAGCGTTTTACAGTGCCCGAGGGTCGGGTGGCCTCACAGTAAGGCCTGCTTGATGAACGATGACGTTGCCAGATTATTAGAAGTTTTTGGAAATGTACTTGCACTCCTTTTTTTTTTATTGTGTATTATTTGTTTCTATTTTTTGAAAGGGTCATGCCTATGGACGTCGCCGTTGTTGCTTATCAGCTGTTCGTTTTGTTTTATTTCATTACACACACACACGCACACACACACACATACATATGTATGCGTGTACACATATGTATGTAGAACTGTGAAGAGACATCGCGGCAGCACAGAATCGTAGCAATCCGCCCAAAAAAGATGAGGGAAATGGATTGCAGGAAGGGTGGTAGGGGGGGAGGGAGGGCTTGTATGGGTTAAGCTGCGTGTGGGATGGGTGGTAGAGTGGCAGTCAGTGGGTGGTTGGGGTAGGGGTATTGGGTGTTGATTGTACAGCCAAATCTCTATGTGTAGGCCTCTTCTTTATGTACTCTCTCTCTATCTCTGTCTCTTTTCATTTATGTATTGAATATATTTTGTGTGTGTGGGTGTGTGTTTAGAGTGTGGGGTGGGGTGGGATTTTGCCACATGCCCCAACCCACAAAACGAGACGAGATGTTGACAACAAAAACAACACCAAAAGGCAGTATCATGGAAGAGTGTGTGTGTGGGGGGGGGTTAGAGGTTAAGTACCTCCAAAGAGGTGCTGGAAGAAGAGCGAATGGAGGAAAGAGAGGGATATATGCCCCTCCCCTCCCCATTTATGGGTGCCCTCGTATTTGCAGCCAAATTCTATCCAAAGCGGACACCAGCGGACAACAACAATTGCATTGTCCGCCTGAAAAAGATGGTTAAACGGCTGTCCACCACAGAGAGGGAGAACGAGAGAGAGTGAGAGAGTGCTGAAGACATGTGTACCACCTCGGAGAGATCTCCTCCTAAAAGATATTTCCTTAACCTAAACATCCTCTTGGCAGGACGTTACCAAGGATTTAAGGAACCCGGACACCTACATATGCCTTTGAGGAATGATTGGGCATTTCTTAATCTTGGCTTTCTTCTAAAGCTCATCTAGAAATAAATGTACATATGTTACATGCACATGTGCATCGACAAAAACGTTGCATTCATTTTTGGAGACCTTTTTTTCTGTATTTGGCAGCTCCATTGGCCATCCAGCTAGCTTTTGTTTTGCATATGTACCATATTTCCCTCTCTTTCATAGGTTTCTCTCTCTCTGTCTCTCTTTTCATTGCATTTATGTTTTTCTTTTCTTTTGTATTCCCCTCTCTCTTTTGCATTTCTTTTCTTTTATACGCTAATTTATTTTCGCTTACATTTTGTTTTTATCTCTCTCTCTCTCTCTCTCTCTTTCTTTGTCTATTTATGGGGAAAAGCATCTGCAACTGCAACATCATCTGCATGGTGCATCTTCCACAAGAAAAGTTTAAAATTGCCTTTTGTTCAGACCGATGTCTGCCCCGTTGCTGCCTCTGCCACTGCCACTGCCACTGACTACAGTTTCAAAGTGCAATAACCGTTTGCCATTAACCCATCGATGGGCGGAGTGCCGGGCCAGTGGACACGAATGCCTTGGGTACCACCAAAAGGGCCAAAAGGGAGTACCCTATGTTTTTACCATTGAATATTAAGTCATTTTGTGTATTTATACCCTGTTGTACTGCAAAAGGTTGGGGCACGGCATGTGGGGCTGACTGAAAATTTAAGCAATTCATTTGATATTTATATTTATATTGTGCCCTATTGCAGGTAGTACTGGAAGGTATTTGCGATCCCCATAAATGGTATATCTTTATCTGGATGAAAATCCAAGTTATCTTTATAGATTGCTGTACAAATTTCCCATAAGCGACTGGCCACAAACAGCGACTCGTCGCCACATTCGGGATTCGGAATGAGTGATTATTTTAAGGAATATTGTTATCACTATCATTATAATTATAAAATAGAGAACCATTCGCACTTACCCGAACGCCAATAAAGCGCGCTTCGAGCAGCTCCTGTTTCCTTGGATTCAGCGACGTTTGAAAGTGTTCCATTGTATGATTATTATTTCTGATTCGGATTCGGATACGGATTTCGTTTTTTATTGATTTCAATTCTTAGAGTCTTTTTCTCCCATCGGGGAGGTGTTTTCTGGTCTATTAACTAGTGTTTAATAGGTTTTAACGTTAACATAATTAACATTTTGTTGATGGCTTTCATAGTGATTGCATTTGTTGGCATAAAATGCCACAAGTTTTGTCAGAGCCAGACCAAAAAAATTCAAATTCATCTGTAAAACAAGTTTAGGGATTTTTAAAAACGAATTAAAGCTTGATGGAGATATTTCGAAAAAGATATATAAATTTTTTCATTTTCGAAAGTTGAATATAAAAACATTAGGTACATACAATATAAGGTAATGAATGAACTACAGTCATTATTTTTATGGAACGCACTATTCCGACTATCCCTGTCTTATCTTCAATCTTATCAAGAACTTCTTTGATTAATAAATTACGTACATTTTTAGACATTTTATTTTAGATCGATGATTCATTTGATACTTTTTGAATGTCCTCGATTATTGATTTCCAGAGGTCTATGTCCCCATTTCAATAATCTTTTGTCTATAAAATTGTCATAAATAAATGGTGGAAATAAAATTTAATATAAAAACACACACTTTTTGGCAATTGTTTTATTTGTATTAAACATTGGCAAAACATAACAATGTATGTATCTTTAAAGGGTATCAAATGGTTCTATCCCACCAAAATATATTCGGTTCCATCTGAGGTTAAACCGGACCAATTGTTCCACTCTAGGGTTAAATTTTGTGCCCAAGCTTGTCTTCCCTCCCTCTCCCTCTCCCACCCCCTTTTTATCGTCTTCTTCATCACCTATCACTCTCTGCTTGGTCTTCTTCTACAGCCCTCTTCAGACCACGAATGACGCTTTTGTGATCGGCTTCATTCGCAATGGACGCGGACGAATGGCCAACTCAAAAGAAAAGTGCAAAAAAAAAGATATGCGAACCGAACCAAAACTAGACCCACAATCGGCGGCCACGCCTCTAGGCGGCAGTCAGCAACGCCACCAGCAGCCTCTTCACACACACAGCCACGCAGCCGGGTACAAAGTGCAATAATTTAAGGTGATGCTTCCACAGAGTGCGCTCGTACGTTTTCATTGCTGATAAACTAATATATTGAACGATTATCTTTGTCATATAATTTCCAATGTATTTCAATGTAGAAGTCTTGCGGAAAATATTCATATTAAAAACACCAGCCACATAGGCCATCCAAAGGTGTGGAACACCTCACCCCATACTTATACACCCTGGGCGGGCAGATGATGTCCAACGCAACACTCGCATAATCGGGAACACACACGAACACATACAAACACACCCTTATGTGGATCGTACACACTCACACACATGCTCGTACAGATGTACATACGTACCATTTGTGGATTGCTTTTTGCACCGGTATTTTTTTTCTGCTTTTCTGTTGTCTTTCTTTCTTCTTACTTTCTGGGTTTGCTTTGTGCTGTTTCCAATTTGTTGTTGCGACTGCTTTTTATTCCCCTAGTTTTGCTTTTGCGTTTGCTTTTTTCTCATATTTCTTTTTTTGCTTTTGAGCTGGTTATTCCCTTATTTTTACTGCTTTTGCGGCTGTTTTTTTGTATTCTCACATTTTTATTGCTTTTTGCAGCTGATTATTTTTTAAATTTGTATTGCTTTTTCTACTGTATTTTTTATTTGTATTTGTTATTAAAAATATGTATTGCTTTTGCGGCAGTTTTTTTTTTAATTTTTTTATTTTTTCCAATTTGCATTGCTTTTGCGATTGTTGTTGGTCCTATTTTTGTCCAATTGCGTTTGCGTTTTCTTTTCCCCAAAAAATGTTTGTTGATTTTGCATTTATCCAAAAATATTCCTTAGAAAATATTCATTTTGCTTTTGTTTTTGCTGTTTACTTTCCCATTTGTTCACAATTTTGGATTTCTTTTGTTGTTGTTGTTAATTTCAGTCCATTTCTAGGGCTTTATGATGGCACGAGGATTGAGCGGGGAGGGGACAGGGGGCAGAGCCGCGTTCCATCAGCGCCGTTGCGAGAGGGTGAGGGGAGGCAGAGGCGTATCAAAGTTTTAAGTACTACAACAATGGCTTTTGGATGGGAGGAATGGTGCGGGGGGAATTAACAACAGAAACAGTAAAAGAAAACCCACACACACACACAGAAAAGCGTACAACTTAAATATACTACATGTGTGTATATCCCCTCTCGCTCGCACTTCCGCCGACACTCACTGCTGTTTGCGTTTTCTGCTTTTTCTGCCTTTTAGTTTCGGTGTCTTTCCTTCGCTTGGGTTTTCTTTTTTGCGAGGTTAAGTTTTCCTTTGCTTTTGCCTTTGCTTTTGCAACTTGTGCGTCGGGCAGCCGAATCGCCGCTGCGCTGGGTCGGGAGGGCACGCACTGGGACTGGCTAGGGGCGCGGCGGTTCGTACGAGATGGGGCCAACGAGATTAGCCGCTTAGTCGGTATTACCACTCTATAATAGTTATTCGCGTAAACGTTTTGTGTTTTATTTTGTGTCACAGTAAAAAAAATGAATTTATTTAGCCAGAAGCTAACACACACACACCACACTAACACTAAAGCACACACGCGCGAATAAAATGTGCTAAAAAATGCGCCCAGCTGTGTGAACAGTGGCGCCATCTGCCAAATGCCGGGCATCGATACTTTGGATAAGTTTTAAATAGTAGCTTTGCTGTTTGCGCTAACAGCACATTTTGTGCCAGTTAGCCACGGTTATTAAACCGATATTAGTCGGCACTACTCTTGTAGAAATATATTGTTAAATCATCCCTTGAGGCCTCTTAATCAATTTCATTTTCAAAGGTATATAGAAATCCAATAAAAGCAAGTATTTAAAATAGGCCAATCAAGTAGGAAATAGATTCACTAATCGTATACAATTATGTGGGCAGGGCTGAGAGATCTATCTAGCTAGTAATATTCGACGGAATATCAAAAACGAGGAATATGTATAATAGAACTTGAATTCGTCAGTATATTTACGGTATATTTTTAAAATGAGACGGTATATTTTGGTATATTTGTGAGGGTCGGACCGTATATTTGATCAAAAAATCCTCGGTCACAATAGATTTAAAATCCACTAGTGGTGTCAAACCATCGATGGTGGCGCCAGGCCTTGAAAATCGATACTATCGTGATAGAATCGGGCTCAAATAGTTAATATTAAAAAAAAGCTATTAACAACAAAACTATTTTCAACAGCAGATGCTGTTCTCTACTGGAACGAAAAAATGAGTCGCCTTTTTTAATGGGCCATAAAAAAAGGTATGCACAACAAGCAAAACGGCCATGGAAAATTGCAAGGTTCGTACGAACCTCTCACCCCGCGTGTGAGGACACGCACCTTGAAGACAAAATCGGCAAGATATATTGGGTAAGTGGGGTGGATTTCATTGCGTTGCATTTTCTGGGCCCTTTTGCTTGATGTCCACACCCTCTTTTATAGGGTATAGAAACTTCCATACGCATGTTTTTTATTTTCGCTCTCTCAAATCCTTGTCGCTCATTCACTTTCCAACTATTTCTATTGGCGCGCTCAATGAGGGCCTAATGAAGAGTTTTTGGCTCTCTCGCTCTCTTCAAATCAGTTAAGGCTCTCATTTTCGCTCCCTCTGAATCGGGTATTAATCGGTAGCAACAATGCACAAAAGTTGCGGCAACGTTCAATTTGTATGGGCCAGACTCATGTGCCGAGAAAACGAGCAGCATTGTGCCTACATGGGCACCATTCTGCATACCCTAGAGAAAAGGATATTATAGAATTGAGAAAATGTTTGTCATTTCAGGCCCCAATGTATGCAGAAGCTAGTCAGTCTCTGTTTTAAAGCTATCACAACGAAATTCTGCAGTTTATTGTAGTTTTACAGGGATAAGAATTGGTGTCGGGACCAGGATATTTATACTGGAAACTGATCAAATGCATGACTGACACATATCAATTTGACAAACAGTATCTTCATATTACATCACCAAGATAGGGTATACAAATGTCCATACTCCGGTTGACAGGCAACAAGTCTTCGAATACCAGCAACACTGCAACTGTTTCTTTGTTGAACTTTTTTGTTTAAGCCTTGACTAAAGTCAAATTACAATAAAAGCGAGTATTTAAAATAAGCCAGTCAAGTAGAAAATTGATTCATTAATCGGATAAAACTATGTGGGCAGGGCTGAGAGATCTATCTAGCTAGTAATATTCGACGGAATATCAAAAACGAGGAATATGTATAATAGAACTTGAATTCGTCAGTATAATTACGGTATATTTTTAAAATGAGACGGTATATTTTGAAAATGAGACCGTATACACTATCGGATTTTCTGATTGTCTTGCCACCACGTCTAGCTCACACACCTTGCAAATTGTATACTTTTCATAGTATTTTCCAGTATATTTTAAGACGCGTTATGGACTCACCCTCTTGTCCAATGCACCCATGTCGAAACCGTGTAGAAATGCCACTTAGAGCCATGTCCCAGGCCACATCGAATACTAATTCGTGATCAGCATCGAATTCCTGATCGTTTGCCATAAAAATCTCAATTTTTTCAAAAATGTCGGAAAAAAGGCATGTCAAAAACTGGATAACGGAGGTTTTTCACACTGGCGCTTCCATGGGGCTTACATGAAAAAAAACGGCCAAAATATTTTTGAAACGTACACATTTCCCCTTCAGGTGTCGCCCTTGGTAATTATATGAAAATGTAGTTAAAATGTAGCAGATGTGTAGTTAGCGTGTAGTTACCATGCAAGGAAATTAATATTTAGTGGAAATTGTTGTTGACCGGGTTTGCTTAAACCTTATTTTATAAGTAATGCAATAAAGATGAAAACTTTAATTGAACCAGTCTTGTAGGAAATTAATTTGATAATAAAATGAAATTATGAGTATACTCCTGAGGGTCCTAGTTAGCTAGTAATACTCAACCGAAGATCAAAAACGAGGAATACGATGCAACTTGAACAGAAATAACTCATCAGTATTTGCACGGTATATTTTGGAATTTGTGACGTATTCGGTATATTTCACTGCTGCCCACAAGCAGGCCGAATATCCAAATTTCATCCAACGGCGGTAGGTGCGCGGCGCGGCAAAAAACATAATAAATAAATCAAATATTGTGGTAAAATCGTAACACCCGAATTTTTTTTGCGCCCAAAAACGGTTTGTGGTCCTGTTTTGGATCAAAAGTGCAGTTTACAAAACACACACAGTCACAGGAGGAAAGCAGCGGCGAATCCAAAGAGAAGTACGTGAAAGAGTGGGAGCAAAAGCGGCGCAGCTACAAAAAAAAACAAAAAAGTCATTACGCATATAGTTTTAGTTTTGTTAATATGTTTACATATTAACGCATATAAATTCGTGTGCGTGTGTAATTAAGTTTTTTCAGCGCAGTGTAAACACTTTTTTACTTTCTTTTCTGTGTTTTTTTTTGCAAACACAAAACTTACACGAACATTTGTCGTTTGCTTGTGTGTGTGTGATGGCTTTAATTGATTAATAGCCATATGCCTGTCCCGATGCCTCATTCCCGCTAGAAATTGTTAATTGTTTGACAAACAAAATTCTTGTAAAAACCGCCAAAAAGGCAGCGCCGCAGTCGCCTGCAAAGAAAGCAGCGGCAGCAGCGACATCAGCAGCCTGCTCCAAAGTGTGTTAATGCAAGGTGAGGCATTCCCCAGAGTGCACTCTCACGCTTTTCCCCTCATAGTATTTGTAAGTGCGTGCAGGACACACACACGCAGCACAGGAGGTGGGACACAAAATATATGTGATTCGGGAATGCCTCACCTTCGTCTAATATACCTTTCCCCTCTCTGTCTGGCTTTGGATGCTCGCTTGTATGTGTATGTGTGCGTGTGAGTATATGCGTGCAAAGCAGAAGGCAAAAAATAATAAAAAAGAAGCCAAGCCCAAAATGTATAACGGAATGCATAGCAAAAAAAAAAAGTGAAATTTCTCTGCACAATTTCTCACTCTCTCTTGTTCGTTCCGTCTTTGTCGCTCTTGTTGAATATTTAAATCAAAAATTATATTCGCTTATTGTTCACCCAATGACAGAGAGAGAGAGAGAGGGAGGGTGGGGAAGAATGAGAGGCTATTCTTTCATTCAAAAAAGAACGAGGGAGAGAGGCTTTTTATCAACGGCTATCAGCGGAAATATTCGCTTCTGCTGCCGCACCCCGCTTGACCTTATTCTCTCACTCTCACACACACACACGCAGTCACTCACCCGCTCTTTACGTTTCGTCTGCGGCTCTCATTCCCTGCGGGAGGGCGTACAAGGTGCAGGCAGAGGGGCCGCCCGCATTTTGCGGGTTGGCGCATGCTTTTCCCCCACCTTTAAAAACTGTTTTTTTGGTGTTGATAGTTTGTGATGTCAGGATGCGAAATATAACGCCATAAAGAGATGTGGTCTATGGAAGGGATTGGGAACAAATTGTCCCAGCAAAAGCCGACACATTTCTGATATTTCTCTGCGAAAATTTCTTAATTGACGCGTCAGCTTCCTGCCTCCCTCCCCCCCTAGATGGTTCTCTTGCCCCACGCCATCTCCTATGGCGCTTTGAGACGTGCCAATTTTCTGATTCTCTCGCTAATCAGCAACCGACTTTGACGTTAACGTTTTATCATCATCGTCGTCATCATGATCACAAATTTTATCACGCTTCTTGGTTGCTTGTTTTTTCTTGTTTTCATCTTTATCTTCATCACGCTTCTGGCTTCACCTTTGAATAGACGTAGACGTTTGCGTTACGTTACGGAGCCAGCTGCAGGCAAATTGATAAATGCAACATGCCACACAGAACGTGACACACATCTACAAATGGGTTTCAGATCTACGTTTTACAGTTTTCAATTATGTTTTCTTATCCTCTCCCTCCCTCACTCTATCTGTGTCTCTCTCTCAAGTTCAAGTTCAATTGCAATCCATCAATTTGTTGGGGTCTCTCTCTCTCTCGCTGTCTCAGATCTGACTCACCGTTAACGATCCTCAAATACAACATTGTTTTTTGTGTGTCACACACTAAACACAGTCATTCGTGCCTATTTCTCCTCCCTCTCTCCCTCCCTCCGTCGCTTCTACTAATTGCTGTTTGGTCGGTTACCAAGGGGCGTCAAAAGCTTTCAGCATCGAAAAGAGCGCAAAGCGAATGGAGGGAGAATGGGAATTATGCGAATAATGCGTTCTGAATTCCCCCCCTTAAAAGTCACCCAAAGCCCCAAAAACCAAAAACACACACGAGAACTGTTTCTGCTGGAACGATGACAGCAAAAGACAGAGACAGTGCCAAAGAGCGAAAGAGGGAGAGACGGAGAGAGAGAGTGAGGTGACCCAGACGCAAAGGCAGGCTCCCAAAACACCGTTATTGAGTTCATTGATTTTTAATTTTGTCTTTGATTTTATGTTTGCGCATTTTTATGTTTTTCTTTTTTATGTATTGTACATGTACATACCATAATACCATAGCCTTCTCGTTATGGCCCAAAGGTTTGTGTCCGTTCGCTTATGGGAAATTTGTACAGCGAATGTTCGTCCTAGTGGGGGGACAAGGCTAATGTAATCGAAAGACTGTTTATTTTTTAAATATTTGATTTAGAGAGCGGATCTGCCGAGCCAAACTGCTGCAAAAGGGGAACAGTATGTCAGAGATAGTGAGAGCTGGAAGAACCTGCTCTTAGAAATGGATAAATAAAGATTCCTTTGTGGGAATCGTAAACTTTAACCTTAATGTTGATTGGAAGACACACTTTTCTGTCATTGGCAATATTTATTGTCTTTTGAATAGATTAACAATAATAACTAGAGGAACAACAAAACCGAATACTGAATCATCATTATAGTAACGCGGACGATCTCACGATGATCGGCCGCACAGTGGCAGAGTTCTTTCGAGTATCTTTTGTTCTGTGTCGCCAAATGAGCTCTTGAAAGGAAACCATTTGCAACCCACAGCAAACCAGCAACAACTTAGCCTAATTTATAGCCATCAAGCTGTGATTTGGTCTAATTTCGTGCCTAATGGGAGCTCCGTCAGCGAAGAAAATTAGAGAGAACTACTCGTAGATTTAGGTAAAGTCCATTAGGGCTTGAAAGACTTTTCTGGTTCTGTTTTTTAGAGCAAAAAGATTGAGGATCAGTTGTTCTATGTTCCAACGATCCATAGTTGTTATTCCAACAAGATTTTTCAGCTGTTATGAATAGTAGCAGTTACATCATCAACAGGCATTCCATTACTCCAACTTTACAGCATATATACAGGTTTTCGCCTGGGTTCTCTTCGAAGCTTTTATTGCTTGGTTTTGTGTGTGTTTTATCGTCTCTGAAAGATCTTTTATCAGAGGTTGACTCTGCCTAGGTTTTAATTATGGTTGCGCTCACTCTATAGCAGCACTCGCCCCTCCTTCATCCTCTGTTCAGCAAAACACTTCCCACGCATTGTGTTCGGTTTTTGTATGCCTTTTTTTGGTGTGAATTCAGTTGTTATTTCGCTGTTGGAACCTCTAGGCGCTTTATCGCTATGGGCAAATCAAACTTGTTCCCGTACATGACTCTACGCACAAGTTTTTCCTGCCATCGGGAGGGGGTCTATGGTCTTTGGCTCTTTCTTGTCCAAAGAAAGTTTTGTGTGTACGACGACCATCAGCCCATCTGGAAGAAGAAATACAAGAAATGAATGCGAAACACTTTCTCAAAGTCAGGGAAATGGGATACGATACTATACGATACGATACGATACCAATCTCTGAATGCGAATAACATTGAAAATATTCGTATTCGTATTCGTACGACATTGTGTAGGATATAAGAAGAGCTTCTGAAACAAATGCCGCCGATTCCCTCACTTGACATTGAAAGCGGCGTCACACGCGACTGCGCAGCAGCGTGTCAGCAGAGCAGAGCAGCATACATATAAGGGAGCGGACAGGGGCATTGTCAGAGGCTTTGACGCATGCCTTTGCTCGCTTCTAATGCTCGCATGTGAGTCACAAAAAAGAAGTTTCGGTGCCATACCACTCGTGTTATATAGAGCTACAGTTTTAGCTCATTCAACAGTCGAATACATATTTTTCCTCGTAATAGATTCTATTTGGAGAAAGGGGAGAAGGTGGTCCGCTAACTCTCTTTTGGGTCTTATTTTACTCTCAGCTCTACTGAGCGGGCTTTGACGCCATGCTGGATGAGAGAGAAAGAGAGAGGGAGAAGACAAAATAAGACCCGAAGAGAGAGCGCATTGCGGGTGCGGATTGAGCATTTCTCTTTTGGGTTTCACGTGTGTCAGCGTGTGTGTTTTTCCCCCTGTTCAATTATAGATTATTTATTTGCAATCCGCTTTGGTGTACTCTTTTGGTCGCTCAAGTGCATTGAACCAAAGGCTAATCCAACGGCATCTCTAACAAAACGAGATAAGCAAAAAAAAAAATAAGACAACACACTTCTCGCACTTACAGCCGCGGTTGGAATATTAGTGACCAGCTGATTGCAGTGAAATATATGTGAATAATGTGTCGTGGATGCATTCAAAACTGGCTCTAAGATTTCGTAGTTCCAGCTATCATTCATAGTACATATATATGTATTAGTGCTACTATTATTTTGAACGCAACTGTAAACCGCTCTCTCTGTCTCCAAAGTAAGACCTGCATTTAATGATGCCAGGCAGCAGGCAAAAAAAAAGCAAACAAAATTCTCACACAGCCCAAGCACCGCACCGCACCGCACCGCAACACATGAGCAGAAGAAGTTGATGACAAGGCGGCGGCGGCAGCGAAACAAGAAGGAATGCCTGCCCTTCGAAAGGGGATGGGGGTCGAGTCATTGCATACCCTATGTACATACATACATATGTATATATGCTCTGACTGAAAGGCTGAAAAAACAATCAAATCGAGATCAAGAATATACGAAAAATATGCATTTTCTATATACAATTGATGGGGAGAGAGAGAGCGAACATATTAAAATACGTCTGTGCGTAAAACTGTAACTGTCTCCAGTGCAGTGCTCGCCCTCTCTCTCTCACATGTGACGGTTTATTGAACTTAATCTTGTGCGGAAGTTTAACAAAATCACGCCTCTGCCACTGCCTTTGACGCTGCCTCTGCCACTGCTACTCTCTCGCTCTCGCTCTCTGTCTCTTCTCTTACATTTTTGTTTTGTTGCTCCTCTATGGAGAATGCAAAAAAGACGCAGCGCAGCGCAGCGCCTCTTCTCTGCCGCTATTGCAACTGTAAAGATTGCAAATGGCGCAGCGAAATAAATGGCATGGGAGGAGGCACAGAAGAGACACAAAAAATAACTTGGCATTTGGCAAACGTTGAAAAAAAAAGAGCAGAGAAAAATCATTCAACGTTGGTGAGGGGAGCCATAAGGGGGTGTGGCATTTAACAAATTACAAATAGGGAATGTTTTTGTTTTTGTTTTGTTTTTATTAGCAAAGAATTTTTAGTACAGGATCAGATAAAAAACAGCTCCAAATCATATCTGTAGAAATATATACATACGTGGAATATCGGAAAACTCCTGGGATACATCATACAGCCACTTCCTCAACGTACGCCCCGAACATGAAATGACTTTATAGGGCCCTAAACTACTATCCATCGATATGGCACGTTTCCACCACGGGCACGGGTTGATGCCATTCCCCCCGAGTGTTTGTTCGAACAAAATACCAAGAATCCATCAGTGCTTGTTCTGATTTAATGAACAAAAATATCAAAAATAAAGATTTAAATTTTCATACTTTTCGATGTAATGCGATATTTGTTGGATGAATTGTAGTACAGTTGAACTTCCATATAGCGAATCTCAAGAGGAATTCGTTATACGGAAAATTCGTAATATAGAATTGCAGTGTAACTCGAGTGACTAAAGAACCTCTCTCTCTCTCTGTAGAGTATCCCAATAATCCAAAAACATTTCTTTAGCCATTCAATTGTTTCATGGATCCCCCCATAAACTTGAATATGCTACACAAGTGCCGCGAGTATTATAAACATTTGCCAGAAACCTGTGCTGTGCGGTTCATAAATACACAAAGTTGTTTCCAGTAAATAGTGCTCTCTTCCTCCACAATACATATGTACACATATATCTCTTTCCCGTTTGCGCTAACTGTAACTTTGTTGGCCACAAAATAGCTTCAAGGTTATAGCCAACAAACCACAAAATGCTGGCAGGTGGGACGAAGGCGGTGGCAGTCAACCAACCAACAAGCAGCAACAAGCAGCAACAAGCAGCAACAACCTCCTTAAGTAAACTGAAATAAACAAAAAATTAATTCATTAATTTAACAGTTAGGCTTCGAAATGAAACCTAGCGAAAATCCAAAGCAAAGCAAAGCAAACGAAGCAGAAGAGAGAGAACGAAGACAGAAGACGATACATGGAACATGGAACTCTGACATGAATTTACGGCACACGCAACGCTGAAAGATGGGAAAAACTGTTAGACCACAAACAACAACAATAAAAAAACAAATAAACAAAAGAATGATCCAAAGCAGACATCCAAAGATGAAAACCAGAGGTTCTAGCAAATCAAATACCTAGACTTTAGTACATCCGAAAAAAATGCCAAAACGACAGACAGTACCTAAAAGAAATGTAGATTTGTGAAGATAACAAAGATTTGTTTAAATCTTCACAAAGATTCTTTCTTCTTTGTTTGGCGGATTTTTAAGCTTCAAAAGAATGACCGCTAACACAGTAGTAAACTCTGGTCAGTGGCTCACAGAAGTCATAGAAAAGCCCACAGAAGGCTTAAACCCTTAACATACAAGATACACAAGCTAATGGATAAATTCTCAGAATTTATGATTCATTTAAGTTTGGAAATTCGTGTGCCGTAGTTGGCCTAACTCGTGAATGTATCCGTTTGCTTAGGGTAAATTTTAACCGGCAGGAAATACCTTAAAGTACTGCCATCTGAAAAGGTTAAAGGTAGCCTTTAATACTCCATCCTTAAGTGCATCCTCAAAGGGATAACTCCTGGACACATCTGCAGCCTGGAAACTGCCGTGGGTCGCAAGGGTTCATTAATGCGACTCCACTAATGGCATAATACTAGAGCACAGTAGAGAAATTAAAGCCAAAGCGCACACGACTCTGGAGAGAGAGAGCAAGAGAGAGAAAGAGGGAGGAAAACGACACTGGGGAGAGAAGGCTAGGCGTTCTGTGGGAACTCGTAATAGCGGTAAACTCTCTTCGTGCACCTTTAACATTAAACTCTCAGACTCTTGGATTCTTCACTCCTTCACCGCCTCACCGAAAAAAAACCAAACGGAGTTGCACATGCCACATCACGCTTCAGTAACCACCCACAAAACTTAGCCCTGGAACGTAGTACAGCAAGAAGGAAGGGAAAGAAAGGGCCATGGAACCACCAACAAACAAAAAAACTAAACGCAGACACAATGACGTCATTTGCAACAACCACCAACAAAATATATACAAGGTGGAGGGAAAAATCAAATGGAAATCGAATGGGGAAAATGGGGAAAAATGCGGGAACACAACTACAACTACACGACCCCCATGCGAATGAGTAATAAACAAAAACCGGACGGAGGCTAGAGGCTGGAGGCCCCCACCCTAATGTGGAGTATCCAAAAAAAGAATTAAGTAAACGGCATGGAAATTGCCTTCAATTGCGAAAAACTTGATCAGTTCTATGGCTAGAGAGATCTGTTAAAAATCAATTGAGAGCAAATAAATATTGAAATGGTTGAAAGGATTATATCGCTTTTGGCTTAATTCATACTAAATTATTAGCAAAAGAAATGAAATCCAAGTGGAAAGGGTGCCCGTTAAAGAGCCATCATTTTTCGTTTACGATCAAAGTGTTATTATGGTGCTCTCAAGAAAGAATTTTGGAATGAATGAACTCGTAAGAATCGTTATAATCAAAAGAATACACACCCGAAAAATCCTACTACATCGAAGAGTTAATTGTAGCTACATTTTCCATATAATATTGGCTATATCCTGGTCTTGCTCGATACGCATGTGTCCGCTTGCTTATGGGAAGTTTGTACAGTGTATCAACGTTCCAGAAACCCCAAATAAAATGGTAGAACGATGGAATTTTTGGGAATTATTAAAGTTTCCAATTTGAAATGGAAGTAAGGAATAAAATAATTTAAACCCCCTAATGGGATGCCACATTCTAAGGGAAAACATAATTTTAATTCAAGGAGCAAACACACACAGAATGTTTGTTCCATTTTGGAAAGTTAAGAAACGAATGACGTCATTCGGACATGTGAAGAAGAAAAGTGTGTGTTTTCCCTGACGCCGCATTGTTTTTGAAGGTAACAAAACGAAATTTCCGCAAATACTAAAAATTTGGGAAAATGTTTTCTCGAAAATCTCGTTTCCCCTTTTTCGTTTCGTTCATTTGTTTATACCGATTTCAAATTCGGTTTTCCAAATTGTATATGGAATGGACACACAAACAGAGACAGACAGACAGACAGATCTCCTCTTTTGCTTTGTACTTTTTTTTTTTGTGCAGTTTAGTTTTTCTTTAGACGCCTTTTTTTCATGGGCTTTGTGTTTGTGTTTCGCTTTTCTTTTTTCTTTTGATTAAAACAATTAAATTCTTTTTAACGATTGTGGTTTTTGTGTATGCGAAAATATGGCGCAACCTTGGCCCATAAGACAAATGAAATGGCTAAATAATAATCTAATCAGCAAAATTCAGTATTTGGCTGAAAGAAACGAACGGCAGAACGGCAGAAGCTAGAATTTAATCAAAACTAATGGCAGAAGCACGAACTACGAATTCCCAGAAGATTGAATGCCAGAATATACATGCCAGATACACAGATACACGGATTTAAAGTGGCTCGAAACACACGCACAGAAAAATACAATAAGTAGATTAATACCAAAAAAAAAAAAAAAAAAACCAATGTAATTATTGCCTGTCATATGATTTTCTTAGCTTTTTGTCCGATTGTTGGTTTCTCATAAGTGGAATGGATGGATTACGGCAATAGCATTACAAAATGGTACATAAATACTCGTATTTGTATAAAAATTACCCCTAAGCGAACGGATACAATTCATTGTTTAAGGCCATGAAAGTTGAATATGTATTCCAGACTGTCGAAAGTTTCTCTTTGAGAATTTCTTATAGAACTGTCTTTTCTGAGGAGGGTTTTTGTGTTTTTTAATATGCAGAATCATAAAGAATAACCATATGTATTGGACCGGATCATTATTATAGACAGAAGGCATCAAAAAGGTTCATTTGGCTGTTTGAACACCTGGCTTTCGAGCAGTATTAATGCCTTAAAGGCAATCCCATAGAATCCAGTTAATTCTAAGGGAAGTGTATCCCCATAGGTGGTGTCTGTATCTCTCTATGGAACTCTATAGCTTTCTCACCAGTTTTTCCACACCGTTGCGTATGAGTAACATTTGCAATTGAACACGTTTGTTGTTGCGTTGTTGCTGTTTTTCCAGTTTTATTTTCAGTTTTTCCATCTTGTTGATAATTCAATTGCCTGCCAGCCTGCCTGCTTGAAAAACTTGGGCGTGGGAATACGTTTTATCGCATTGTATCGTTTCGTTGTTGTTAACTGAACGGAGTGTCGGGTCTTGCATCGAATTGATTGACTTGCCAGCTTTTGCGTCGATTACTCATACGAGACCAGGCCCCAGGCCCCAGGCACCAGGCACTCTATGCTACTTGTTGCTGTCATTGCCATGCCCCAAAGCCACTCTAGCAGTTTTGCCCAACAAATTGAAAGTCTTGACAAATGTTTAAGCGAAGGAAAACTATCGTTTCTTTGAGGATCCTTTGCTACCAAAGCTATAGATTGACTGTTGGCCAGTGTTGTTTAAACCGATTGGACACAACTGTACCTGCAGCTGTCCAATATGTAGTAGAATATGCCCTTTCCTTCATCAAAAGCTACAGCTAATGTGTATTGCTGTCACATTTGGGTTCTATTTCGTTTGCATTTGAAATATTTTTATAGCCAGTGTTGGTTAATGCGGTTGCAACGCAACTGTACCCCAGTGCCATTCGATTGCAGTAATTGATATGCCAACAGCGAAGGTTGCGGTTGAATCTCGAATCTCTCATTGCCATTGGTTTAGAGAGTACGATACTATTATTATTATTATTGTTATTATTTTTGCCATACTTGAACTCTCGAACTGTGTGGAATATTTGGCCATAAGCCAATTGGCCCAACTTATTGGCTTCCTTCTCTTTTTTGGGGTTTTGTGAAATGTTCCTTCAATGCGTAATTTTTGCCGAATGCCGCCTCCCAATTTATGGCTCAATCGATGACGCAGACAATGGCAGGGCCCATGGCAGGGGCGGCAGGGTGCTGCTGGATCTATTGTTGTTTGGGGCACAAAAGGCTAATTGCAAGCGGCAACAACAACGGGTCAATACACAATGACCGACGCCTTGGATACCCTTCCTCGTATACTCGTAATCTTTCGCTGCAAATTTTGCAGCCACAAAAGAGATTCTCAATCCAGGGTAGGCTCCCTTTCAAAAAGGGTATCCCAATGCGCACACACTGAGAGAGAGTGGTGTACAATTTTCGCCTGGTCTGCATTATGCTGCCTGCTTCCTCTTGCACCCTGCCCCGTGCCATTTGGCATGTGTAAATGTTTGGTTCATTGAACTTTTCATTTTATGCTTCATTTGCTTCAACCGAACAAATGGCAACAAAAGGAAAACAAGAAACAACAAGCCATAGATGGAGGCAGCAGCTATGTGGCACAAAAACGAACCGAAGAATACTTACCCTGGAAAAGGCCACCCCCCGAACCGAACCACGAGTATTTCCCTTATTTCTGTAAAGTTTCAATCATTTATCTTGAGCGATGAATGTGTTATAAGAAATTGCAAAATTTCTCTTTCGTCTGGGATTCTGGGATTGGGATTCTACGGTTTTTCTTCTCTTTCTATTCTATACATCTTTAAGATTTCGTATATACATCTTCTGTGACTGATGTTACCCTCTGGAAAGGGTACATGTGTCAAAGAAAACACCAATTGGCAGAGGCAGTCGATTGCCGGCTTTCTTGTTGCTCTTACATAAGCAGAAAGCCAAGAAAGAAAACCAGACGAACGATAGCAAAAGAAAACTACGAACCGAACCGAACCGACTCTGTCGAGCATTGCTGTAAGGCAAAGAGCGATGTTAAGAGATCGTACTACATGCAAGAGGCAAAAGGTTAACGTTCAATGAAGAGAATGAGACAAGCAACAGATTGCCTGGCCGTCGTCCGATGTGCTGAGGACCATCCACTTTTTCAACACGCTCTCTCGGCTCTCAGAGAGACAAGCGCTAGAAGGAGATGGCAAACGTTTTACGTTCTTACTGGCAATCGGATGGACCCTCGAAGGAGAGCAGATGTGCTGAAGAGACGCCACCTTATTAGTAAATTCAGCTTCATCTATGGGTTCTATCCCATACATTTTTACACATATAAGATACGAATCTTTAGCCAATATTTGGCTATAGTTCTTAGAGCCTAAGATGACTATCTTTAGCCAATAACTAATCCTTGAGATGTACATTTTTGTATTCCTTTGCAGAAGGAGTGATTGTGTGAGAGAGTGAGAGCCAGGATAACCCGCCATTATGAGCAAGAAGCCAACAGTCGGACCGGCGCTCCACAAGGTCATTATGGTGGGGAGCGGCGGCGTTGGCAAATCCGCCCTCACACTGCAGTTCATGTACGACGAATTCGTTGAGGACTATGAGCCCACCAAGGCCGATAGCTATAGGAAAAAGGTAAGAAGATGACCACCCATCGCTGGATCACTGAAACCGAGATACCAAATACGAGTATATATATGCTTTTAGGTTGTGCTGGATGGTGAGGAAGTACAAATAGATATACTGGATACCGCTGGTCAGGAGGACTATGCCGCCATCAGAGATAATTACTTTCGCAGCGGCGAGGGTTTCCTCTGTGTCTTCTCAATCACAGATGATGAGAGCTTCCAGGCTACGCAGGAATTCAGGTGAGTGTGTCAAGAGAGTGAACAGGAGGGGAAGAGGGGAGTCTGACACCAAGTGTCAGCCGCTAGCGGTTTTCTTTCTCACACCAACAGCAGTCTCTACATTTTTTTGTATTGCTGCTAATTAGTCACACAAGCACCCGGGTTTCTATGGAGACACCAGGGGGATGCACAGGCCCAGAGGAAACATCAGGTTGCTGTGGCAGTGGCATGTGTAATGCGTCTTTATTCATACGAGTCGGGGTCGGGAGCGAGTGATTCAACGTCTCATAAAGATGCTTGTCGCTGTCATTCTGGTTTTTGAGAATCGTTGGCAAATATGGGTTTTATTTGTGGATTTTGTATCGTTATTATCAAAGAATTTAAAGAAATCTCAGGGGTTTTTCGTATATATGATAGGGATTTCTGAGTAGAATGCATTCCTCAGGGAATTTAGTCTCTTTCGTATGAAAAATTGGCTCTGATGCTTTGCAGTGCTCTTCTTAATATCAGATCTGTTACAGTGGGTTCCTTGGAAAATATTCCGCAAATTTCTGACAAAAACACACAAGTTTTCTATTCTTAAAACAAAAAGGGCACCCTCTTAAAGAACCTCTAGGCTCTGCCTCAGCCATTCCCATTCCCATTTCCCTTTTGACCTAATTTGAGTTCTTCGCAAACATTCAGAAGGAACCCTTTAGCGGGAAATATTGTGAGAATTATAGGTACTATCGTATTATTGTTTAAGGGCTGCGGACCTGCCACACACAGAGGGGTTGACCGGTTTGCAAATACGTATCTCAGAGATATGTATTCTGGTGAGTGTTTGTGTGTCTGTCTGTCGCGTAGCCACGCACTGACTCACCTGCAAAAAGAACACTGCCATTAGGAGATACGATAAGCCTATCTATATCTATATACACACACACATATACATATCTCTAATGGCTCTCTTTCTGTGTCTCTCTCTTTTTAACTTGTTTTTTTCAGAGAACAGATATTGCGGGTGAAGAATGACGAGAGCATACCGTTCCTGCTGGTGGGCAACAAATGCGATTTGAATGACAAGCGAAAGGTGCCGCTGAGCGAGTGCCAATTGAGGGCCCAACAGTGGGCGGTGCCCTACGTGGAGACCTCGGCCAAGACGCGCGAGAATGTCGACAAGGTGAGGGCAATGCCTCCTTCAGTAACCCCCCGCCCTCCCCAGCGGCAGCGGGGCCCACAGTTACAGTTACAGGCTACCCAGATACACCTGCACTTGCAATCGCAATCGCACACAAAAAACAAACACCAATACGAATACGAAATACTCTTTCGCAAGCCACAAAGAGCATAAAAGTATTAATTTAAGTTAATTTAAGTTCCAAGCATTTGAATACATGATTTTCTGTGTGTGTTTGTTGGGTTTTCCAGCAATTAAAATTTAAGGAAGAACGAAAAGGAAGCCTACCTTGTAACATCTTTACTACTCTCTTACAGAGTGGCTGCGCAGAGACACTGGGATCTGCGGCAATGTGTAAAGATTGTTATTCGAATCTAAGACTTTCAATAGATCCATAGATCTTGACTTTTATTAACAGAAGTTGTAGATTGTATAGATTTTAGAGCTCTCTAATTTCCACGATGATCTACGATGACTGCTTGACAGTCTTTTAGGGCTATTTTTGAATCTTCTTCCCAACCAAAAGCAAGTAGTTCAGTTCTTCAGCTTACGATCTCTTACGACCCATCTAGCTATGATTTCTCTGGCATTAAAGCAAATCCCTCTTCTAACAGACACTTACAGTTTTCCTTAGAAACCCCGCAATCGCCATACGAACACACACATGAAAATAAAATAGTTGGAAAGGGAAATACCCACTCGACGTATCATTGGGCATGAGTAAATATTGTAAACACTCATTTAAGTCTTATCTTTGCGTTTGACAATCGTCAGAACTTACTTGGCGAACAATTTAGATTATTTTAAGTGTAAGATCCGATACCAACAGGAAAACAACCTGTGTTTCAGTAAGTTCCCTAAGTTTAGCATAATATAGGGCTCTATATCGAGATCGATTATATTTAGGGGAAAGGAAATGTGATTCATTCAATGTTCTTTCTCTCCTCAAAAATATATAATCTATCTTTATGGCCTCCATGCACTCCAGCACTCAAGGCTTTCTTTCCACTGTCCAAGCATTTTGTGTGGGTGATAGCGAAACGTTTTTACTATTTTTTTTAGTGGTGATAGCAGCTAGAATTGAGGAAGTCCGATAGGAATGGAGAACAACAACTGATTTGGGTATTAATTTTCCAGATTAGTCCTGAGTAGAACATGAATCATGTCTTTAAATACTATAGAACGCTTGAATATAGAAACTAGTATGGATCAAGCCTAATTTCGATCATTTGTAGAGCATTTAATGAAGAAATTACAATAGATATTACTTTCAGATCATGTTCGAAGCATATACAACTAAATAAATCTTAGAACATCATCTATAGTAATGACATTTCAAGCATAAAAGAATCTGTTGAGAGATCTAACGGACTGTCTTTAGGTGGAAATAGTGCGGAGTGGAGACGGAGTGCTGTTGTAGGAATTACGTTAATTTTAAGATTATAAATTATATATAGAAACGGTAAGGGGTCGCGATACGTGTGCCGCAACTCTTTCCTCCATTTCTTCATTGATCTCTTCTCACACACACACACACACGCGCACACACACACACACACAGACAGAAACCCACACAGCAATACACAAACACAGACGCAGCTAAAGCTTTACCAAAAAAAGGAGCAGGCACCACATATATAGTGTAGCTTTTGTTTGCTGCCAAGCTTTCGATGTCGTTGCGCCGCTTTTATTTTATTTGTTTGATTTTCATTTAATTTATGAATTCAAGAAAGAAAAAAAAAAACAAATGCCCTTTCTCGCTCTCTGTCAGTCTCTCTCTCTCTCTCCCCCTGTTGCACAAGCCGTAGATGATGTGTTTGTGTATTGGTATTGGTGTTGTTGTTTTTAGTTTTTTTGTTGATATTTTTTGCATAAAATATAAGTTTTTTCATACGAATTGTAAAGGCTGATTGTTGATGCTGTTTCTCTGATTCTGATTCTGATTCTGTATATGACTTAATTCCCAATTAAATCCACAATTGCAGGTATTTTTTGATTTGATGCGCGAGATAAGGTCACGAAAAACCGAAGATTCGAAAGCCACGAGCGGGCGTGCTAAAGATAGATGCAAGAAGCGGAGACTTAAGTGTACCCTACTTTAGGCATTAGGTGCATACAATTCCACTACTAAAAAAAAAAAAAAAAAACTACAAATACCCAAAATACAGTACAACCAACATATAATAACCAATATATAATACAATAACCCATTGATTTTTTGGTTACACCTTTAGCTTGAATCTTGAATATACCAAAATTTTAGCTTGTTTGCCGTTTGCTTTTGGCTTTAAGCACTCTTCTTTCCTTTACTAACCTTTAACCTTTTTTTCTTTTTGTGCAATATTCTCTTACTTTACTTTCATTCAATCATGATATTTGGTTTGCCAAACACTACAAACACAACTAACTAACCACAAAAGCTCTTTTTCAACACTGAACTTCTTTGGCCAGAAAGCTTTTCCAGCACTGTTTGCTTACACTGTATATGGGACAGACCATGGGTTGCTCGGGGTTGTTAATACTGGTTCCTAAAACTTAATTTCTCTTCTGTTTCCTTGGCCCTAAGAGCTTTTACTTTTTGGCGCTAAAGCAGGTTCCACTATATTTCATGGTCAGACATTTGTTTTCTCTTTTGTCAGAGCTTATAGGATCTAAGACTTTTTTTTATAAGATCTAACACATACACACACACACACGCACACGCACAAAAATGTACATACACCGACATACCTATACAAACACTTCAAAAAAGTATTACGTTTCTTTTTTTTATATTTAAATTTTGTGCCTGAAATTTCTTTAGATTTAATTTAATTCGGTTTCTTGGTTTTCTTCCTACTTTGATGATCTTTCGTTTTCTGGTATTTTCTGGTAATGAAGTGTGTACAATGTGTTTTATGCTTATGAAACACACTGTACCCACCTAACCACCTAGAGTGGGTAATGAAAAGGTATCTAAAGTATCTTCCCTGTTTTTGGGGAGAGACTTTAGGAACCTTTTCCTTTGTTACCTCTTTTCTTAGTCCTGTACAAAATTTGCTTTCGGTTTTCTCTATATACATTTTTTTTTTGGTTTAGCAAACTTTTCAAAATTTCTGTTTCTTATAGAAAAGAAATTGTAACCCAACCACAACAGCAACAACAGAAACGAATTGAATGATATTAATGTATTTTCTTTATAAATATATTCCTCCGATTTAGGTATTTTATGATCTAATCAGGGATATTTCATCGCGTAAAAAACAACGTCAGACGGACGTGAAACAGCCGCCGAAGCCCAATTCTCATTGCTGCCAATTGCTGTAAGATGAAACAACCAACAAACAACAACTACCACATGATGAACAACAACAACAACAACAACCACAACAACAAATGCAGCAGCAAACAATGCAGCAAGAACAACAACGGCCGCACGGATAAAACCTTCAACAAAGAGCATAACGTTATGTTAATAATAAATTAACTTAAAGAACACACAACACAACACACGAAAATATCAAAAAATTATTTTCCGCACCAAACGAAAACGCTAAACGAAAACAAATGGGCATTGTAAAATACATAAACGATATATGTTTTTTTTTTTAGGCAACAACCTAAATGATTTTCGCATTTAACATCCGGCAATCATGAAAATTCCTTTCGAGTCAAGTTCTCTTTAATTTTAACAATTGTTTCGTCGTCTTTGTTGCTCTTTTCAAACAAAAACAAATGAGACAAAAACAAGCCTAAAGCGTAAACTTATTAAATATAATCAATCTTAGAAGCCTAAAAACCAATTATGCAATTCATTAAACACTATAAATATCTTCGGTTTTTTTTTCGTAATAATTTTTAATTTAAATAGCGAAATGCAAACACACACAAAACAAACAAGAAACCTTACAGAAAAGCTTTTTATGAATACTTCTATATATATTTAAATATACAACAAAAATAAAAATAGTTAAAAAAAGAAAACCGAAATTGCTAAACAAAAAAATAGAAACGGAAAAATAAAAACTTTCCCATTATTAAATATTAAAATGAAATGAAACGAAACAAATTTTTAAGGCAATTTTTGTAATTTTCTAAACGGAAAGCAAAAAACAAAAAACAAATAGAAATAGATATACATGCAACAAAAACAAAACAACAAAAAACAAAAACAAATGCAAAAATTCAGAGAAAACTAGAGAAACGAATTATATTTTTGACAAGCTTGAGAGATTTTCCTTGAACAGTGTTTATTTCTTGTTTTCTTTTGTATTGTAACGCTGAAATACATCCAATACGAGTATATATACTATATACATACGAGTACATATGCATGTATGCATGTACTATAACTATATAAATACATATGGCAATTTCTCCCAATTGATTTGCTTGTTTACTTTTGTAAAACTGCATTCTGTATTGTAATGTTTAAGCTATTATTATTATGATAATTATTATTATTAAATATATAAGTTATATATGCAATCAATCGATGGATGGATGGTTCAACTTTTGTATCAAGCATTTTCCTTCGCCTACCCCTACCCCTACCCCTACCCTTTATGCTTTCTGTCAAATTTCGTGAAAATTTGTTGCTAATCCCACAAACACGGACACAACACACAAACACACGTTCAAGCACACTCTTTTTCATTCAGAAACAAACACTCGCTCACACGCATACATATGTATATCCAAAAAATAAAATTCAGCAACAAAACGCATTTTTTTTATATGAATATATATATATATACATAAATTATGATTACGAGAGTTGCAAATGGCGATTGCAGGAGCGTACGTTTAGCTTGACTCAGAAATAAACCGAAAAATATGAGAAATAAAAACCAAACAACAACAAACAAAAACAATCCAAATTTAGTTTTACTTTCAATCAATCAATCGTTATCGTTTGTATAAGTAGCCACAAATACATAGAATGGAATTCCACTGGAAATGAATCGAATGATATACTCCTCCGTTCAATGGGAATGCATTCGGGAGTAAAATCGATCTAGAATCTGGAAAATATCAGATGAAATATGGACGTGCTATGGCAAAGAAGTTAGAGATATCTTTATCTACGGAACATCAGATATTGTTTGAATCTGCCTCCTTCTAAGATGCCGTCGCCCAGGGTTAAATTGGATGGATCAACAGGTTACGGCACCCATGAAATACATATGTAAGTAAATTATCATTGTTGTTACGATATTCATACGATACCTGCACATATATTTTATTATTATTCTGCCAAGCCCCTACTGCACTGGTGAGTCTCCTGTGAGGGGTGCTGTTGAGATCACATCTCATTCTGTAGAGTGCTGGGAATTCACATAGGATGGGTATGCTCCATTTTAAAAATGTCTTACGACTTAGTTGAAATTTCTTGAAGTTGATGGAGAGAACTTTCTTGGTCTTCCTTTGTCCTGTCGTTCATTAGTTTTCCATCCCATTGCTCGATCTCCTCCGTGTTTTGTGAGTCCACAAAAGAAATGATATACTCCCCAATTTGTAGAACACATGTTCCATGTTTTTGCTTTGAAATCTGTGTATTTTTTTTTTATTTTTTTCGCATTTTCTGTTTTCTTTACACATTTACATTTATATATAATATATAGATCCGTTCTTCATATATACTTTTTATATCCATTGCAGTTGATTCATGCCTTAATTCATGTTGTTTTTAATTTTTTATTTTTGTTTTTGTTTGTTTATGCATTTTGTTTAAAATTAATTTTACAAGTTACATTTACAGCTAAAAAGGTTTTCTCTCGTTTACTTCTGGTTTTGTTTTTTTTGTTTTTTTTTTTTTTTTTTCGTTTATAGTTTTTTTCTTGTTGTTTTACTTTGTTGTGTTTGCTGTCAGCTTTCTCCTTTATAAATATAATTTTTTTTGTCGAGTTTTTTTTCTCTCTTTTGTTGGTGTTTTTTTTTTGTTTGTTTGTTTGTGGATAATTATAATTTGCAATACTCCCTGATGATTTTTATTTTCAACTTAAAGAAAGAATTTTAATAGAAATTAATAGTTAATTAAGTTAGGCTTAAAAATTCTAAAATGAAATCGTTTTGTTGCTGCTTTTGTTTTTTGTATTTTTGTATAGTTTTTTTTAGTTAGTACGAATTACAAAAAAGTATTAGGTTGGCTACTTAAAAATAAAACTTAAAAAAAAAAAAAAAAAAAACATTTTCAAAAACTAATTTCCAATTTGTAAATGAAAGAATTTCATAAATTAAAGAAGAAAACTTAAAAAACCTAGTTACGATTTAGGGTAACGATTCCTCAAAGAGTGAAACTTATCTTTTTTATTATTCTTTATACAATTGCATTTATGATTAGTAACAGAAATCAAGTGAGAAACAGAGACAGGAGCCTATATATTGTATCGTAGATCGTAGAACTATATCCAGGGGCGCAGTTCCTCTTTCAGCTTACACAATAACTACAACATTTTACAGTTTACATTCAAAAACATTTACACAGATACAATCCATACACATACACATACATATACATACACATATATATTCCATACGTTTGTTAGACTTCGATTTTTTAAGCTTTTATGTTTGTTTTTTTTTTATTTGCATTGCAAGTAAAAACTCTTTCTTGTGTGAAAATAATTTTCATTTTCGTCTCATTTGTGTTGAAAATCTGTATAAAAAATGAAGTATATTTTCGTTACTCTTTGTCCACATTTTGTTTTTTGTGTATTTTTATTGTTAATCGAAAAAGAAAAAGCATGTTTTTTTCAAAATGGTATTTACAAAATATTGAAAAACTCTTCCGTCTCGCTACCACACTCGTAGCTACTTTCTGTATCTCTCTTTTTTCCCTACTAGTTCCTGTATATATAAGTATATATGTACATACATACATACCTACATACATATATATGTATATATATAATAGATAGATGATATATAGTTTTATATTCATTGCCGCTACGTTAAAAGAAACAGCGAATTCCGGAGGAATTCCCTCTCTTTCTTTTGGTGGCTGTCTCTCGTTTCGTTTCGTTATTGTTCCAGGACATATCTTTTGCTAATACTTTTATCAATTCTCCCTCCATCTTCATCTTCATCTGTTTCGTCCTTTCGTCCCTAGATATACATACATATATATATTCTAACACATACACATTGAAAAAAATGCTCCAAAATATAACATTTAGTTTTGTTTATAGTTTTACAGATTTTTGTCTAGTTTGTTTTTTGTTTTGCTTAAATCAATAATTGTTGTTTGTTTTGTTTTTTTTTTTTTTTTTGCCTATTTCTATTTTGTTTTTTTTTCTCATTTTTCTTTGTATATAAATATTTTTTTTATAAGCTTTTAAAACTGTTTGTTTTTTATCAAAAAAGTTTTGTTTGTTTTTGTTTTTGCGTATGGTGGCATTATTTGTTGTAATTTTTACTACCGTAAAATGTTGTTACTATTTTCGACTTGTGATTAGACCGCACATGCAGTGCGTTGCATAGCTATAGAAACAGCCTACATGGCTATGAAACGCACTGTGCTAACATTATATACATATGTCCTATGTCTTCTTATATGCATTCGTTGGTGTCTTTCGAAAGTCGTGAAGAAAACAAACCGGAAAAATATTACAAAATATATATAAAACTTTGGATTGAAATTGGGATGGGGATTGGGGATGGGGATGGGCGGGCGGTGGATAAATATGGGATATGGTATGTATATATACCAAGGGCTCGCGCACAATCTAGCTAAAAGAGGAGCGGAAAGCGGGGCTAAAAGATGATCTGATAGCTCAAAGGTAAAGTTATATTTTATGACTTTGCCAATCATTTGTCGGAACCGGCAGATTTTCTATGAAAAACTTCTTTGCTTTTTAAGATAATCAAACCAAAAGTTCCCATTTGTTTTATTACAAATTTTCAGCTCCGCTTTCAGCTAGAGTGGGGGCGCGGCCTTGTGGGAGTGAAGGGTCCTTAGCTTATTGCACTATTACACATTTAGCTACACAATGTCTACGACGATGCCAGTGTTTGTCTCACCTTGGTTTCACCTGCTACGATGCTCTAATACCTAATTCAAACGGGTACTACACACATATCTTTCGTTATGCTATGGATGGTTCTACACCAGTGATCGGCACGCACACATTCAAATGTTCTGCAGTGCGTTTGTGGGCGTAGACAGCTAGCATTTTACTGGTGCCAACCTTGCCGACCGCTGTTCTACACATACACAAACATTTACATTTACATATATGGGGGCTATGCAATAAATTCTATGGTTAAATGTATTTGCACACGCAGATATAACAAACACACAAAATACTCTATAATTTTGTATAATTCTATTGATTTGATTTGATTTGATTTTTGCTTCGCTTCTAGACACTCAAAAAGGAGAAGAAAACAATTGTCTCAAATATACAGAATTCTCACATAATAGTTGGATGTCATTTTGCGGTAGTAAAAAAGTAATCCTTGTTGGCTGTTACGCGTACTCGTTATCTGTTCTCTTCTCTCTATAAAAAAAAGTACTCGCACTCGCACTCATTCTCTTCACTTTGCTATAAAAAATGAGTACATAATTTTCTTCGTTTGGTGTTTGGTCAAAAGTAGAGACTACAAAAGGATTTTTGTTTTTGTTTTTCTATAGATAGTATATAGATCTATATGCCTTACCAATATGTGTTGCATCATTTGGAAACTTGTTTTCGTTTTCGTTTACATTTTAATCATTATAAGTAATCATTTGTTGTGTGGTTTCTCCCCCTGCTTTCTTTTTTTTTTAGTTGTATGTATACATATACATTATATAAGTGTGTGTGTATATTTATAAAGCGTTACCCATTGGTGGTTTCTGTTACAACAGCGCATTTTGGTTTACAATTTCTAATCCTTTTTCGTTTACAATTAAATGTGCTACTCTTAGTTGTTGTTGCTTTTGTTGTTGTTGTTGTTGTTGGTGTTTTTGTTCAGATAGATCTAGATCTTTACTAGGCTATAAAGTAGTACATTATATTTAGTTATTTATATATATATATAAATGTTGCTTTTTTGCATTTGTTTATGTGTGTGAATTTTTTGTTGCTCTGTTGTTGAAGATTCTGTTGTCTCTGCTGTTGTTGAAATTGTTGATGATGATGTTGCTGCTGGTGCAAAAGCTGTTGCTGGTAAAGTTGCTGCTGCTGTTGATTGTTGTTCGTGTTTTTTGTTTGCTTATTGCTTTTAATCCTTTTGTTGGTGTTTTTCTTTTTATTGTTCCTTTTGTTATGTGTTTTTTTTTATTGTTCTTCTTGTTGTTGATGTTTTGTTTTTTATTGTTGCTCTTGTTGGTAGTTCTTCATGTGATTGGTCTTGATTGGTGTCGATTATTGTTGCAAATGTCGTGGCTAGTTGTTGATTATTGTTGCAAATGTTGTGGCGAGTTGTTGATTATTGTTGCACATGTTGCTATTTATTGTTGTTGTAGTTTTCTTATATTTTCCCATTTTCCTGTTGTTGTGTTGTTGAAATGTTCTGTTGGTGTGTGTGTGTGTGTGTTTTCCCCGCTGTTGCTGTTGTCGCTTGTTTTGGTGTAAAATCATCTATTAAAAAATACCTTTCCTCTATCCCCATCTATCTTTCTTTGCTCTCTTTTACACAATGATTTTCAAAATCGATGCTAAATGTTGGGCGGAACTGTTTGTTGTTGTTGCAACAAATGTAATTGTTTGCTTTTGTTGAAATTTATGTGTGTAGTGTGTGGTGTGTGTGTGTGTGCCAATTGGTGTTGTTGTTGACAAAGAAAATTAGAAGATTCTTGAAGAACAATCATCATTTGTTATTTCATTGGTTTCTAGTTCATCTTCTCATAGTTTTTGTTGGTGTTGTTACATTTTATAAGGTGGGAGCTGTTGCACACAATTCAGTTGTTGTTGCTGTTGTTGTTTTTTTTATTGTTATAGTTGTTGTAATTTTTTGTTGGCTGTTGGCTGTTGCTGCTTCCTCCACAAATTACTGCGCCGTTGTGCCAGCACTGAGCATCAAGAAATTGTAATTACGATCCTTGTCCGCCTGATGGAAACCTGATTTAAATTAGCAATAAGACAATTGAGATTAGAAAACATTAAATGTTACACCAACGTTGTTCCACTTACCATTCGCTGATCCCGCAGCTGATGGCACTGCGGTTGCCACTATGGTGGCGCCTCCATTCAGGGCGGTGCCCGGGCCGCCTGCGGCCCCATGATACTTGAGGCCAACGCTGCGCGATCCCAATAGATGCGCGGTCGTCGTCTGTGTGGGCGACGATGAGGAGCTTGACGATGAGCTGGACGACGACGACGAGGATGAGGAGGAGGACGACGATGATGATGAGGAGCTCATGAATGAGGCCGACGACGAGACACCGCTCGACGAGGAGCTGGGCGATGGCGACGGCGTCGATGGTGTGGGCGAACCACGTGTTGTGGTTGCACCCATCGTCACACTCGTGGGACTGCCCGCCGGACTGCTTTGCTGGGAGTTATGCTGGATGGCCGTTGGTGAGATGGCCAGAATGCTGCCGTTCTTAATTGTCATGATGGCTGTTCCGGTGGTGGTCCCGGTTCCGGTTCCATTCCCATTTCCATTACCGGAGATCAAGTGGTTTCCAGCAGTAGCGACCGTCACAGCCACAGCTTTCCCGCTGGTAGAGGAGATGTGCTTGGAGTTGGTTCCTGCTTCTAATCCTCCTCCCACTGTTGCTGCTGCTGCGGCGGTTGCTGCTGGTGTTGTTGCATTCGTTTTGCTTATCACAGTTGTTAGCTGATGTTTTGCATGAAACAAACAGAGACAGATATATATAGATATAGATATAGAATCTCGATTGGTTAAGGGGGTGCGCATCTTCTTACCCCAGTTGCACAGACAGAGGCTGTTGTGGCATCAAACAGTATGGTTGTTCCGTTGCGTCCACTGGCTGTTGCGGATGCTGATGAGCCGGCCGCCAGGCAAACGGCTAAAAGAGAGACAGAGAGAGAGAGAGAGCGTGAGATGATTGCACAACACATGAAGGTCGCCGGAATTCGACTGGCAGAACCTCAAGCATATGCTAAATTTGATCTACATCCCGTGCAATATGCAATGCAAATCGGATTTCAAATCCGTCCGTTTGTACCTTTTTCATTCAGTGGAATGCTCTGCTGGTCGGTGTCCCTTCTCAAGCTATTCAATCGCTTTTGCAGCTCAATCTTCTGCTTGGCCAGACGCTCCACCTCCGCCTCCTGTTCGCGATCCCGCTGCCTCAATTGCTAAAAGATGCAAAAAAGGTAAAAGTGTTAAAATGATCGATTGATCCCATTGCTGTTCAGTGACACCCGCACCCACCTTGACATATTTATGGGCCGTATCGAGTATTATCAAATTGGAGGTCTTCTTGCGATCTTCGTCCCCCATGGGAAGCTCCCTCTTCAGTTGATCGTAGCACTCCTTCAGCTGGGCCCGACGATTCTTCTCCAGCTTGTTGTGCACCTCCCGAGTCCCAGCTCTGGTTTTGTGTGGGATCGCAAAATGCATTAGTAATTGGTAATCTATCTAGCGGCACTGCTGCACTCACCCGTTGCTGTTAGAGCTGGTTGTGCGCCTCCGTCCGCCGTGGCTTAGTTGTGATCCCACCGCTGGCGCCGATGTCGAAACGGAGGAGCTGCTGGCTATCGACGCTGCTGCGGCAGCTGCTGCCGCCGCACTCGCTGCCGCCTGGACATTGATGGGCTGGCGGTAGGAGCTGCTTGCGCCGCCCACCACCCGTCCGCCATTCACATAGCCCAGTGGGTGGTGGTGTTGCTGGCTGTCGCCTTGGCCGGGCGCTGAAAATTTATGGGAGGACAGTGAGTACGAGCGTATACGGGCATTCGTGTCGGCCACTTTGCGTGTGGACATCGGTGGCGGGGTGAGTGGTATCCCTGTCTTCCCCAGGACATGCTTTTGTTGCTGTTGCTGCTGCTGGTGATGGTGCTGGGGGTGGTGCCGCTGACTCTCCTGCCAAATGGCATTGCCTACGCCTACCCCATGGCTGGCACCCAACAGCAAGGCGGAGGCGGCCGCGGATGCAATAGCGGTGGAGGCTCCTGCCGCTGTCGGATTGGTGCCGCTGTCTGGCGCCGGGTAGACGGTGCTCTTGCCATCCGACACCAGCAGATATTTGCGCGGAATCTCCGATCCACCACTGCCACTGCTGCCACTGCCACTGCCATTGCCGTTGCCGTTGCTCAGTTTGTGCTTTGCAGCCTGATGGATCAAGGTTGGGGCCGCGCCACTGGCGTTCGCCCTCAGAATGAAAGCAACGGAGGCGGCGGCTGAAGTGGCGTTGGAGGTGGGAGATTTGACGGGAGACGTTTGAGAGTTTGGGCTACTGCCTCTTTCTGCCGCCATTGCCATTGCTCTGCTTGCTGCTATCATTGATGTTGTAATCAGTTGTTTCTGTAGCTGTTGCTGTTGCTGTTGCAGTAGTTGGGAGTAGGAGTTGTTGGAGTTGGACGAGGAATTTTCATCCTCTAAAAATGTGATCCGACAACCAAAGAAAACATAGGGAGAAAAAGAAAGAAAAAAAAGAAAGAAAAATCATAATAAGAAAAAGGATACGATTTTCCAAAGGCCAAAACGAAAACCAATCGAGCAGCATCTGCAATCTAAATTTATACCCGATACTCAGTCAATATGGGGCTCCCCTCAAGAATACATATACTTTATGGGGTCGGAAACGCTTCCTGCTTCCACTGTCACAACAAATCTAAATGGGGGTATCCCTATACCCTTTCTGAGTATCGAATATTAAAACAATGATGGGGATTTCTTTCAAATATGTGATACGAGAATGAAAGGCAAATGGGGGCTACTTCAACGTTTTATTGTGTGGCATGGCATGCATTCATCTCGCCTGCGAATACGTGCCAAATACTGAATACTCCGCTCATCCGAAAGTGCTGATTGGTGCTAAGAACAATGAATGTTCCCATTGTCATGCGCTCAAATTCAAATATAAGTCAGTTATGGTATGTGGCATATGTTGCCCATCGGGGAGAGAGAAATGTATTCTGACAGATTGTGTCTGATAAAATTATAGACAGAAAGTCTACAAAACTCAAAACAAATTGTAATTAATTTAATTTTTAATTTAGATCATTTTGTAGTTTCGTTTTTTTTAAAGTAATTTTTTGTATCCTGTTTTTTTATATTTTTTTTAAATTATTTATAATTTAATTTCCTGGATTTTTTTAAAATTGCATATACAAATTAAACGAAGTAAAAGCCACAAAAAAATAAAATTAAATACCAAATCAAAGCAAAACAATAATTAAATAAATCACAATAATTGCAGCAAACAGTCTGGCAAACAGCAGCAACAAATACGAGTAAATGGAATTAAAGAAAAGCAAAAAAGGAGTCAGCAATCAACGAATCCACAATAAATGTTTAATGAGGTCCTTGACCAGAGCTTAATTATATGGTGATTATGGGTGCGTGTGGGTGTGTCTGTGTGGGTGGATGAATAATTATAATTCCGTTCGAAAATTCAATGCGATTTTCCCACAGAGCACAGAGTAAAAGTATAACAGCAATAAAGCACAGCAACAGCGACAGAGACAGCTACAACCACAAACTACAACAATTCGAGAGTATTACGAGTAGTATGCATTATTAATGATTGATTTGCCCGTCCCTTCGTTCGTTCTCTGTGGTTTCCTTGGCAGTGGAAAGGGGAGGTGGTGATGGACGGGGGATGAGTGGCTTGTGTGACACGTGTCCATTTTGACAGGTTGCAACCACAAAAGAGATTTAATAAATCACAAAATACTCGTTATAATATAATAAGTATAAATATTGAGCCCTCCTTCGGGGGAATACCCCAAAACTATACCAAAGAAGTGATGAATAACGGTCCCCATTAGATTAGATTAGGGTATTATACGTCCGTTTGAGCTGGAGCTGTTATTGTAACTGCCAGACAGTTATCCCTGTTGATTCAGTGTACATCAGTTTCCCATAAGCGAACGGCCACAATTATTACGTATGAAACAAGCAGAGCTACTATAAGCTAAAGGTTTGAATATCAGAGACACATTGAGTTCTAGACATCTTCTGATTGATATATTCGCACATCGAATAAAGCCAATGGGCTAATCATTTATGTTATATTCTCCGTAAAGAAAATTACTGGATATATATATCCATCGAAATACTCGTAGTAGAAAAATGTTCTCTTCATTGTCTCTCCTGATAATCCCTCTGATAATCTCATGGTATGCGTTTTTGGGCATTTAAAATCCATCCTTAAGGGGAGATTATCGCCTTTACCCGTTCGTTCTCTTTACCCTTCACACATGCACATGTTTTCCATGCGCCTGCCCCTGCCACCTCCCCTGCGAGCAGCGGTTTTCACACCATTCCTCCACCTCCACCTCGATTTCCATTTCCACCACCTTATCAGCCCCTCCTACGCCCAACGCACATATTCTTTGCCCCAACCCACACCTGTTTTTTTTTTCTTCATGTTGCTGCTGCTGCCGCCGGGCTTTTGCAATTGCCGCTTGTGTGTGCCACGTGATGAAAGCGCACGTGGCTGCAACAGCAGCACTTGGGGCAATGTTATCAACACTTGCACGCACACACACCAACAGAGAATACACACAGATACATCGCACATAGATATGTACTATACGAGTATGTATGTATGTACAGTCATTGCCATGGCGATAATGACGATGCATCCATTTCTTTTCGACGGCAAAGGCTCCAAAAAGTTGGGTAATGCAAACGATGCAGCTTGTTGGTGGGTTTTCTGTTGGTTGTTGAGTTTTCTGTTGTAAATTTTTGTGCAGCTGTTGTTGAAATGATGTTGTTGTGTGTATCTGTTGTTGATGTAGTTTCTATTGTGGTTTCTGTTGTTGGTGTAGTTGTTGTTGATGTTATTTTCGGTTGTGATTTTTGTTGCATTTTTTTTTCATATGGTTTTTGTTGTAACTGCAGTTAAAATAAAATTCCCAAGCAACTCGAAAATAATTATTTGCTGTTGAACATTTTCTCAATATAGAATATTAATCCACCCGAAAAAAGTACACCAACAAAATTACAACAACAACACCAACAATTTGGCCAGCCAAATTCGAATAGGAATCGAATTTTTGATTGGAATCTCTTTCGTTTTAATTGGCTAGAACATAAAAAACATTCCAGTTTTGGGGAAATGCAAATTTATGTAGAAACAACACCAAATTCTCTCTTCCATACGGAGGGAGTGAGAGAAAAAACGAGGGAAAAACTGAAATTTTTACTTGTTAAAGCTTTTTTTTTGTAGTTTTTCTCGTTGTTGTATGAGGGCCTAACAGTGCCCCTTCCACAGAAAAGGAAGGCGGAATGAATGCTCCTCACCTTGCATCTAAATATACCTTGCATGCACCACACACACACATACATATGTGTGCACATCCTACACCACTCCCACATTTTTGTCTCCAGACATTAATCATTGAGCGGCCGTGGGCCCCCTTGTCTCTTGCTCCTTATTTTCTGGAGGAGTCCAAGAATCACGTTTAAAAATAGACACTTCCAGTGAAATTTGACAGGCCAGAGCAGAGTCTCGCTTGTCTTTCCTTTCCCTTCGGATTAATTCTGCTTGCATAATCTTGCATTTTTCTGGCACCCACTCCTGCACACACCACCCCCCCGCCCCCAAAAAGCCCTCCCACCAATTGTTGTTGAAGCTCCAGCTGATGGCGAAACAAAAGCAACAGAAAGCCGTACAGCAAAATACAAAGCAAATACAAAAAAAAAAAAAAAAAAAAAACAGGAAAAGGCAGTGGGTTCAAAAGCCACATAGCAACATCAAAAACAAAAGAGAATAGGAACCAAAAGAGAAGAAACGGCTGGAGGGGAGAATGATACGGAGAGGGGCTGAGGTGGGCTGAGGTGGGTGGTGTAAAACAAAGACAGCTGTCCATATATTACATGCAACGCAACAATAACCAACCAATTTGTAAGTGTGAAGAAAACAAACATAAAATACAAAAAAAAAAAAACATAAAAGAAAGGCAAAAACAAAGTAATAACATGAAATGGGCACGAAAAAGCAATACAAAAACATAAATGCGTACAAAGTTCATTGACTTTGTTTTACACCACCAACGCAAGAGAGAGACAGGGAGAGAGAGAGAGGACCCAAAGAGCAACAGAAAGAGAGCTCCAGCAAAAGAAAGAGAGCCACAGCATAAAGGGGAGCGACTGGGAGAGTTTTGCATGTGTTGTTTGTTTGCAAAGCCACGAATGAATGCAGACAAAGAGAGACAGAAAGAGAGAGCGGACGTGCAAAGAGGGCGGGAGTGAGCAAGAGCATGCCAACGCTCACGTGGGCTACTGCTTCGCTTGCATAAACACTTTGCTGCTCCACCAGTCTCTCACTCTCACACTCTCTCTGTATCTCTCTCTTTGTTATGAGCTGTCATTAGTTTGGGGGCTAGTATGACTAATTTGTCAAAGAGAGAGAGAGAGAGAGAGAGGCTCGCGCGATGCCAGCCATGACGTGACCCCAAACAACAACAACAGCAACAAGTACAAAGCGTACGTGCGGAAAAATACGAAAACAGGCAAAAGCGCATGACAAAAACGAAACACAAAAACACAAACTGAAAAAAAACCGAGAAGAAGAGGAAGAGGCAAAAACGAAAAGATGAAAAAAAAGCAAAAATCCAAATGAGCACAGCAAAAGGCAAATGGAAAACAAAAAAATGAAACGAAAAATAACAAAAATATATGTACATATGTTTGTACATATATATTTTTTGGACGCTGTTGCAGTGCTCTGCCAGCGCACCACCCCCGCACCGCCCGCACTAACCACCTCCCTCGCACAGCACTCGTATGTATCATAGTCAAGGCAACAGCGCAGCGATCGCACCAGCAGCGCAGCAGCAGCAGCATGACAATTTAGCACATGCCAATTTGGCTGCTCAGCTGACGCCGACGCCGACGCCAACGCCAACACTGTCGCGGCTGACGTCGGCCGCTTACCAAACAGCGCGCGCTAAAAATATAACAGTACCTGCTGCGACTGCTCCAACTGCTGCTGCCACGCTTGCAACCTGTGAGTGAGAGAGTGAAAGAGAAAGATAGAGAGAGAGAGCTGCGTTTTGGGGTACAGTGCGCGCCCACGCAAAGTGCAGGGCGGACAACAGACAGCGTCGCCGCCAGCGACGACGGCGTGACTTCGCAAACAAGGTCAAAACAAGTTTAAATGCAGCGAAAAAAAAGACAGAGAGCGAGCAGCGAAGAGAGACAGACAGAGAGCGAGAGCAGTAGAGCAACAGCCAGCAAGAGCTTCGTTTGTGGGAGGAGGAATACGGGTAGGGGCAGGGGGGATTACACTGCAGCGAGCAGCCTAATAGAAAGAGCTTTAGATTCTGTTCTGATGATATTTTTTGAATATTTTGGCAGGCTATCAATAAATCCCCATCTACTGGTATGGTATTCTCATAGATTCTCCATAGTATGTTGTGGATGATGACAATGACAATTGAATTGAGAGCAGGAGAGACAGAGAGAAGGCATTGAAACTTACCCGAGATAATGGTGCGACCTTCGCTGTGGCGCAGCGATGACGCCTCCAATTGTCCATGGGCGGCGGCAGTGGCGGGTGCAACGACGTACTCGTAATCATGGCCAGCACCGGCGGTTGCCACCAATTGACTGCGTGGACTGTTGCTGTTGCTGCCGCAGCTGCTGCTGTTGCTGTTGCTGCTGCGATCGCTGCTGCTGTTGTGGCCGTTACCGTTACCATTTCCGTTTGCATACACGGAACCCGACAACGATGATGATGATGACGATGCTGCCGCTGCAATGCTGCCAATGATGCCGTTACTCCCCGTTGTGTTTCTATTGTGCTGACTCGCGCTGTTGTTGTTGTTGTTGTTGTTGTTGTTAGTGGGTATACCGATGCTCTTGCTGCTTCGATAACCGACATTCCCCTTTAAGCAGTGCAGCGGCATCGGCTGTGGCACCAGTCCGATCGCACCACCAACTCCTCCTCCCGCCTGCGGGGGCTTCTCATTCTGCTCAAGGAAGAGCACCGCTTGTATTAGCGCATTTATGCCCCCTGACATAGCCGACGACGCGTCTCAATACGCACTCTCGTACTCTCACACACCCACGCGCCGCACACACCTTTACTTTGGAGACACACACACACACACACACACACACACAGGAACAAACGCACGCACGCACGCAACACAACGCTATGATGATGATGACGACGACGACGCACACACAGAGCGATTTAGTTTAGCGAAAGAGCGCGGGAGAGGCGAGGCACAGCGGGCAGGCACAGCTTTAAGTCGCGACGACGACACGTTTACAGTTGTATGTTGTTCAAAGAGAGAGAGCAGAGGCTGAGACGCAGACTTTTAGTTGTATTTTTAGTTGTTGTTGTTGCTGTTTGAGTTGTGGTTCGGCTTCGGTGGTGGTTGTTTTTTTTGTTGTTTGTTGCTTGCGTGGGTTGCAGTTTTCCTTCCTTTTGTTGTTGTTGCAATAATAAATTTGTTGTTAACGTTGTTGCTGTGTGGCTGTGGCTGCTGTTTAGGCTGGAATGATCAGAGACGAGAAGAAAAATACGTTTTTTAGTTCAGTTATTCTTCACAAACAATTCAGAGAGACAGAGAGAGAGAGAGAGAGAGAGAGAGAGAGAGAAACAGAATAAGGAGAGAGCAAAAGGCGTCAAAACTTTAGATTGCAGATTATCCATGAAACTTTGGTCCGCCTGCAAGCCACCTTTAACGAATTTTAAACAATTGTTTTTTTTTTTTTTTGAAAGCATAGATTTTTGGGGCATCATCTTGAAATCATCGCCGACACATTGGTCGCCTGCACAAAAGCTGAGGCAGAGAGAACTGTAAAATGCAGCTGCGAGCAGCTGTTGCGTTTGCGCTAATTGTTCACAGCTGCGTGGCGGCAACAAAAAACAAAACATTGAAAGAGAGAGAGAGAGAGGAATGGGAGGGCGAAGTCGAAGAGTCCCGTCCCACTCCCTCCCCACCTCCACCACCCCAGACACACACAAAACCAACAAGTTGCAGCCGCGCAGTGCAGTTGTCGTCTAATCAATGGAAAATGTGGAGGAGAAAAAGGAACATTGGCGCGTGCGCGCAGTCGACGCCGGAATTCCCCTTCTGTCAGCTGCTCTGTAAGCTGTATGTGTGTGTGTGTGTGTGTGTGTGTGTGTGTGTGTGCGTGTGGGGCATTCAACTGAGCGGCAAAATGCATTGTTGTTGTTTCGTTCTGTCATAATTCATATAAAAGGTCAAGGGTCGCATCCCGTTTGTTTTCCAAGGGCTGCGTGGAGCGCGAGAGAAAGAGAGAAATAGGCAGAGGGTGCCCTGCCGTTGCAGCCGGCGTATTTACTTGTCAGCGGCTCTCTTGAGAGAGCCATTACAACAGTTACTTCAATACACAGAGAGAGAGAGAGCGACAAAGAGAGAGATAGAGCTTATAGAAGCTTTTTTTTCTTTTTGTTATCGTCTGTCGCGTGGGTGATGTGAGATGCTCCGTGGGGGCTGCTGCCTTGACATTAAACGTGCGACACCACCCACCCACCCGCCTACACCTCTGCATCCACCTCCCCTGCACATACACACATACATGCATACGTATGTACGAGTATGTACCATAACAGGGTGACATGCTCATTGAGAGAGCGACGGAGCTGCGGGTGCCCTACTGCGGCGCGTGGCAAAATTCTATTAAATATTCCAATGGAAAATCGCTTTAAATGGATCAGGAGAACAGCAAAAAATTGCAATAATTGCCTCACCCCCACCTCTAACCACCACGTCAGTAAGAAACCGAGAAATACTTGATTCCTGAGAAATGTTAATATTCCCATCAGGAGGAGGGAGGAGGAGGAGACCAGCTCCGCAGAACCGAGCACAAGGACTTTTTTTCTCCTATTACCTGGAAAGTAAACCAGAAATCGACCCCAAGAACAACAACAGCTAGAACCAGGGGCTGGCTAGGGCAGGGGGTGGGGAGTGAAATCAACCCCGGGGTTAAGGGGTCGTCCTTTTCGACATAGTGTATTTCTGAAATACTTTATGGCCCATTGTCAGGCTTTCTTATATACTCGTACACGTTGAATCGAAGGAATAGCCGGAATCAGCGTGTGAAAGAAAAATATGTAAAAGAGAAAGGTGGGGCGGAGACCAGGACGGGACAGGAACGGGGGAAAAGGAACAGGGATGACGATGATGGCTGGCTGGGCCTCAAGACACACACACACACACAATATCCTAATAATCATATAAAACACTTGAGTGGACCCGAAATGAGAACTCAAAAGTCAAGAAACCAAGAGAGAACTTTCAAGGGGAGTAAAACAAAACGGTAAATGTTGAAAAGGTAACAAGAGAGAAACAAAATATCCAGAAAGGAATTTAAAAGAAGTGCCAGAATATAATGAGACACAAATTGAGGGGACCTTTTGCGGTTGACTAGAGAAAACCGAGATAGAGAGAGAGAGAGGGCAGTGTAATATGAGAAACTTCCTTGAGAAGATCACATCAGACCGGAGAGATCTGTCTGCAGAAATTTAATCTTTTTTGGTGGACATATAGGGAGAATACAGGTAGAAATTAAATTCACGAAAAGCTCCATCGAAATATGTATGCTTCTGAAGGACCCCATACCGCATTCGAACAAGGACTGACGGCAATAGCATTCACTGTTCATTCTTTTGCCAAAGTATTCACAAGACTATTCTTAAAATTCTTGAAACAAAATGCACTTGAGAAAGTCTGAAAAAATAAAAGCACTCTCTCAGAACATTTCTGAGAAGAAAGTGAATTTTTAAAGGAAGCAAAAAAAATAAGAAACAAAAGAGAAAACGAAGAAAAGGAGGAACAGAGAGAAATAAAGGAGGCAAAGAAGCAACGACAGAAAAGAAGGAAATAAAGGGGAAAGCAAAGAACGCAACAAAAAATAAACCAAACGCATGACAAAACCGACAGATTCTGTTTTTTTTCTGTAAACTTCCCCAGGAGAGAGAGAGAGAAAGAGAAAGAGCTTCAGCTGGCTCTCTATTTCTCTCTCTCTCTCTCTCTTCCCCAGTCAGACAGCAGCACGCACTTTCTTTTGCATTTCTCTCTCCCACCGTTCTCAGTGTTATTGTTGCTAATTTCGAAATGAAGAGTGATGGAGCGTGCGAAAAATATAATATCGTATAAAAATAGCCAAAAACGAGAGAGGAAAAAATCTCTAATGTACATACGTGTACGTACATATGCATGTGTGTATGTGTGTGTCTGTGTGGCAGTATCTTTTCTGACTAATTTTTCAATCAAACAAAATTCTAGGGACCTTTTTTTTAACTTTTGAAAATAATTTCAAGAAAAATAGAGGAAAACTAGAAAAAGCTTACGCACACATAAAGAGAGCCATTCTGGGAGTAAGAGAGGGAGATTAAGAGACGAAGCGGTTGGCAAGAGAGGAAGTCATGGGATGGGATGGAGTAAAAGAGCACGAAAGCCGCTGATGGCTGGATCTCGTATAATTCAATTGCATTTTTATTTGAATTATTGCCAAATCCAGTTGTTTTATTTTCAATTTTTTTTGGTGCATGTATTTTTATTTGAATTACACGGTAATTTCATTTCCATTTTTAACCTACTTTTTGGTAAAAGTATTTGTTAAGCACTTGTAAAAAATAGGTCCACAAAGTTAGTCTTTGGCTGTATGTTTGTTGTTGTTGTTTTTGTTTTTCGGCTGAACTGACGCAACTATTTAGACTGTGACGTCGTCTGCGACGAGACGACAAACGGCGACAGCGACGGCGACGACGACAGTGGACGACGACGCGCACGGTACGGCTAAACAACGTCAAATGAAAGCGTTGACAAGCTGCCAAGGCGGCACTGGCAACGGCAGCAAAGAGTGCCATGCAAGAGAGAGGCACAGCACAGCCAAGGTGTAATTAGGCGAGGGGAGATATTCGCTCTATGAGATACAGTAACTTTTCTATGTGTGTGGGTGAGAGAGGTCCAAACTCGAAGAGCGTACGTACTGCCTCACCGTGCATCACGTACACCTTGGGAGAGCCAGCCAAAGAGTGAGCGAGAGCTTCAAAGAGAACGCAGCCTGTGTGTGTGTGAGTGTGTGTGCAGGCGAAAAAGCGTAGACAGCGAGACCGCAGAAAAAAGCACGCGCTCCACTATAAATGCTGTGCTTGCGAGAGTTTTTGTATTTGTGTGTGCTGGCAGATGGTTGAGAGAGAACCGCACCCCACCCCGCCACAACACAGCACAGCAAACCACTCACACTCACACTACCCCCCTGCAACGTAGGAAAAGGGCACATGCTAAAAACAAAAGCCCAAAAACATCAAGCAATAAAGCTGACCAACTGGTCTTTCTCTCCCTCTCTATCTCACCCACTCTCTCTCTTGCGGACTAGCAAAATGCAAAATCAAAGAAAGAAAAAAGGGAGAGAAAAGCCACACACAAAAACACACACAATGCAAAACTTTTCGCACTTTGGAACTGCTTTTTTGGGCTTTTTTTTATTATTTACCGTTAGAATTGATGAAGCACTGTTCTTTGTTGTTGTTTTTGAAGCTGCTGTAGATGTTGTTGCTTTCCAATTTGCACACTGATATCAAAAAAACAAAATATATGAAAACCAAAAAAAAAGCCAGAATGGCAATGCAAAAACGAAGAAGGTTTTTGGGGTTTTTTTTTCTGTTGTTGTTGGAGAAGGTTTTTTCCTCTGATTTTTGTTATTGTTTTTTCGTTTGTTATTATTGTTGTTTCATGATTGTTGATTATATTATGCCTATGATCTTTTTCTTGTTGCTTAGCTGTTTGCTCTATGTATTTCTTCGTTCTGTTTTGTTTGCTATGTTTTTAATGTTTCCTTTCGTTTCGTTCTTTTGCTTGTTGTTTTTTGTTACCCGCACAAATGCAATGACAGAAGCAAACTAAATGCTGCCGCAGCTCGGGAATGGCTTTAACTTTGGCTGCGCTGCTTTCGTCGTCGTCGCAGGCCAGTGCCAGCAGCAGCAGCAGCAGCAGCATTCGCAAAAACAACAAAGGCGCACACAGTGCAGTGAACGTATGACAGAGAGGAGAGAGGGAGAGACAGTCAGAGAATGTGAACAGGGAGAGCCAGGGTATATTCAACTGAAGGTAAGGCAATCTGTGCGAGCAGCCACTATTTGCTTGCTATTACGAAACCTTGGGAAATTTAAATAATCATAAGAATATGGCATTCCCGCATACCTAAAAGAGACCTAGAGAAAGAACGAGGCTACCGCCTTACCTTCTATCGAAAATATACCTTGGAAAGAGCCAGAGGCAGAGAGCGCACGTGACGCGTTGCGTGCTGTCTTGTATGTATGGATGTGTTGATGTATGTGTGTCTCTGTTTGTTGCTTTTCCTCTTGCGCTTGTGCATAGCGAAACAGGAAGAAACAACAGCAATGGGTAGTAGCTGCGAGCGGGGGCAGAGGCAGAGGCAGCAGCAGCAGCAAACAGGCAGCCAGCGCTGTGTAATTGTCTGGGCAGCGCTCGGCGGACAGAGTCAAAGAACATTAGGGCGGACCCCCAATAAGTGCAGGAAAGGCAGACTGGACTGGGGCATACCCATTGCAGTTTCTTTTCTTTCGATGAGATCCACTCGGGACTCTGTTTGTGTTTGTGTGTATGTGTGGGAGGTGCTGATTAGCTAGAACTTGATTAAATCTCTTTTGTGGGGGCAAAGTAATTCCAATGGGAATTATTGCATTCAATTCAATAAAGCACTACGAATCTGTTAGACGATGGATTACAGAAGCGGAAATCTTGATCGATAGCACACCCATGGTATTTGTATTTGGAATATGTGTATATGTGTGTTTGTAGTGGTTTAAAATTGAATAATCCGATTCATCGAAGGATCTTGGTTTGAGGACCAGTCTAAAAATCGACATTCATCTTGGTTCGCTTCTGGGGAGAACCCTAAGATGCCGCTTCTCTGTCTCTCTCTTTTGCTGCTGGTTCTGGCTCTTATGCTGGTGCTGTTGGTTCTGCTGCGTCATTGTTTCATTACACATCAGCTTTACTTGCTTCCTCTCTTTTCCACCCACCCCTTCCAGGCCGACCAAGCCATTCACACCTCCTTCTCGTCATAGAACCAAGCTCTCCGCTCACTCTCTTTCTCGCACTCACTCTCTTTAGCCAGAGCTGAACGAGCGTTGTTTTCCGTTGTAAGTTGTTGTTACTTGATGCTGCCGTCTCGTCTCAGTCACTGTTTATGCACTGTTTCTTGTGTGTGTTCCTTCCACGAAAGTTATATCAATTGGAGGGTGGGGAATTCTCAAAGATTGTAGGGTATGCACGCAGGAAGTGCTGCCTCCTTACCTTCTGTTGAATGCACCTTGCCTCCAGAATGTTTGCTTGCGCTTGCATTTCTGCCCTGCCTGCAGTCCCTCATCTGCCTCTCAGCCAGCCCCCCCGCCCTTCTCTGCTGTTCCCTCCCATCCTATTGGCTTTTGTTATTGTTATGATGCGTCGACGTCGACGTTAACGTCAGTGTATGCGTTGCGGCAGCGGCAATTTCGAAACGTGCTGGCATTTGTGTGGAACGGAACTTGTTTGGACATGCATGGGCTCGTTGCAGCGGCTGCGCGGCCAGCGTTGGCAGCGGTAGCTGCCTCAGCCCTGGGCAAAACTTTGCACCGTGGTGCTCCAAGAAGCAAAATACAAAGACAAGCCGAAAGAGAAAGAGAAAGAGAGAGGAGTGTGAATAGAGAGAAAGAGAGAATAAATGGAGTAAGAGATGCAGAAGCTGTAGTAGCAGCAAATTGTTTGTTTTCATAATTCCATTCCTCTCTTGCATTCCATTTTGCTCAACGTTTTCGAGGGGGCAGAGGTTCCGAAAAAAGGAGGTACGAAAGGGACGTAAAAGATAGGTTGAAGGGATTGGAAACAGAACGTTAGTGGGTGGATGGGAAGGAAGGGGGATAGGGTGCTGGGGAGCGAGAAGAGAGTGTCAGCAACAATGTTGCCAACGTCCAGAGTTCATTGGACTTCCTTTTTTTTGAGTCTCTCTCTCTCTATCTCTTTCTGGCATTTGCCCCCATTCCGCCCCCAAAAACAGCATCCCCTCAGCACAGTCCGGTGCCACCTTTGTTTCGCTTTTCTAGGTCAAAATTTACAATTTTAAATAACTCTGCATCCGCCACGGAGACGAATTGAAATTCGAACAATCTATGGATGGGATGCCTGGCCTCGTACGATTTCGATCAAATTCACGGATATTCAACGTTCTTTGCGTTCCAACTACCTAGATAGACAATTTAACCTGAACAGCCCTCTTGGGGGGATACTATATTCGAAATTAGCTTCTAGTAAGCCAAGGCCATAGGACCAGACTTGAAAGCGTGTTTTCAGAAACAGACGTAGTATGTTTATGAGTACATATAGGTTTCACCTTGAACTTCAACAAACTCCAAGGGCCAGACAGTGGCTATTATTAATCCACAGGCGGATCGGATCGGTGGTTTGTTTTTTTTTTGGGTGCAATTACCTTTCGAACTCGTTGTGTCTATAGGGGCTGTATTTGTTTAAAGCAACTTCTGGCCAGGATGCGTGTCAAGTCGGTGGGTTTGGCACAACCGTCGGCTACATAAAGGCTCCGGCGTCACCGAAGAAGACATCAGTTAACGGCTTCGCACCACCCAGTGAAGTCCCAACCACAGAGTCAGTTCCATCGCTCCGCCGTGCCATAGTTCCAGTAATCTCAGAGGCAAAGGCCAACATGAAGTTCTTTATTGGCTTCCTAATTGGTAATTGGTGTCACCACCGATCCTCCGATCCGCCTGACCCCCTAATCCTTATATTTTCCTTCATTTGTAGCGAGCTTGCTGCTTATAAAGTGCTCGAACGTCTTCTCGTCTCGTATCGTCCGGACGACGTCCACCACAGAATGCCCCACCACCGAGCCACCGTGTGGTTGCACGGAGACGTCACCTCCCTGTGAGACTACCACCACAGAATGCCCCACCACCCACCCACCGTGTGGGTGCACGGGAACGACACCCAGCACCACCACCCCCAGCACCACCACCCCCAGCACCACCACGCCCAGCACCACCACGCCTAGCACCACCACGCCCAGCACCACCACGCCCAGCACCACCACGCCCAGCACCACCACGCCGTGCACCACCCCGCCGCGCACCACCTGTGGGACTACCACCACAGAATGCCCCACCACCCACTCACCGTGTGGTTGCACGAGAACGACACCCAGCACTACCACCCCCAGCACCACCACGCCCAGCACCACCACCCCCAGCACCACCACACCGAGCACCACCCCACCCTGCATCACACCTACTACTGCCAAGCCCTGCAACACAACTAAAAGACGCAAAACCTCCACCAAAAAGCCCAAAACCAGCACCAAAAAATCAAAAACCACTTCCAAAAAACCCAAAACATCTAAAAACCCAAAACCACTTCCAAAAAACACAAAACCACTACCAAAAAATGCACAGCCACCCCAAAGCCCTGTTGGTTCCCCATCCCATTGCCTTGCTTCCTTACCCCAAAGCCCTGCCCCACCCCTAAGCCCAAGTGCGGCTGCGAATAGTGCGAATAGATGATAGATTAACCTACATGGTCAAGGGTAATGATCACCAGTTTTGTTTATATTTCTGTAATTGTTATAGTTTTTGGTATAGTTTAAATATATATTATTGATGCATATCTACGGAAAACTATCTAAGAAAAAACTTATTTCGATAGCCCTAGAGAAGACATGAGCTCGAAAAATGGAGCTCTACGGTGAGCAATCGATTCAATTCGTTTCATCTTACCAAGAAACCCTGACTTAAAATCCCACAGATTACTCTAATCGGCTTCAGAAATACTAGGATCCGTCAAAAACTACTATTAATGGGCTAGAAACCAGGAACAAAAATACAAGAAAGTAATCGAACATCTATGGCATCGACTTATACAAATCCTGGGGAACGGTGGGAATTTTTGACAGACCATTCATCATTCGACAACCGTCAAGAAACAGCTGACGAGCATAAAATAACGAAAGTTTTGATCGGAATTGTGAAACATTTCTACAATTTTAAATTAATAAACTGGATGTTGGTCATCCAGTGATTGATAAGTTTGGCCAGTCACGCGTTTACGCAATTGTAATCACTGGAAAGAGTGAGGAATGGGAACGCTGGAATGGAATCCTCAAAGACCTTGCTGTAAAATATAGTCAGATGTGCAGAGGGCGAAGGAACTTTCCGACTGACTTTTTCGTTTACTTTAACTTGTGGCAAAATCAACAGAAAATTTTCGATTACTTTGGCTGCAAAGTTGGACGTGGACTAGGACAAGAAAGTCCTAAAACTTGTTTACTCTCTGGCCGCATGTCTGGTGCACTTCGGTGCATCCGAGGGGCAGGCGAAAACATAAAGTAAAGCAAAAGAAAAAGAAAAGGCAAGAGCAAAAAGTGAAGAAACACTAAAGCAGAAGGCGAAGAGCACTTTACATGGGGTGGAAGGACAGGGACGGGGGACAGGGGACAGGGGACAGGTGTGTTGAAAGAGGGAGAATCTCACACAAAAGAAGAAGGGCACAAAAGTTCAAAGTGCATGACGGCCATGCAAAGCGGAAATCAAGCCAAATCTGATGCCAACAACAATCACAGACATGCAGTAAATGCTCTAAAGAGAGAACGAGAGAGAGAGAGAGAGGGCACACAAACAAGCCCGAAACAAGAATCAACACAAACAAGAAGGAAAGTGGCGTGGGCGACAGAGAGAGAGAGAAAGAGAGAGCAACATTTGGTAGCTAGCTGAAAACCGGGTGAGAGAAAAACAAAAACAAACAAAGCTTCTCCCACTCTCTTGTTGTCCCGTTAGTCAGAGCTTAAAGCCAAAAACAGGCTTTGCTGCTGCTCCCCTAAGAGAGAGAGAGAGGCTAACGAATGAGCATGTGAAACAGCAGCAAAAAGAAAATGCGTCGCAAAAATACAGCGCAGGTGCGAGAATGCATGCCAGCAAGGAGAGGCGCCGGGAGAGTGGCTCAATGTGTGTGTGTGTGCGTGTGTGCAGGAAGCAAAAGGAGATTCAGAGAGCAGAGAGTGCGAGAGCGAGAGCGAGGGAGTAACTGTAACAAAACTGAATAACCAGAAGCAAAAGAATGTCTTTCTAATGGGATTCAGAGCTAAAATAGAATCTCATACGATCCTCATACGATAATCAGTTGAGGCGTGGAGCAGTGCAGAAGAGCTGGAAAGAAGAGAGGAGGCTTGGCTGGAGCCAACAGAGAGAAGAAAGACCGGCAGAAGGATACTATTAGCAAAGGAAGACTGGCAACGCAGCACACGCGGAGAAGGAGGAACAGAAGAACAGAGGAAGAGAGAGCTATCGAATGGAGAGCGGTTCAGAAAGACCGGCAGAGAGAGAACGGAGAACGGAGAACCGAGAATGGAAACAACGAACGGAGGGAGAGCTCCAGGATAGGGACAGCGGGTGGGTAGTGCCGGAAAGGAGAAGGACAGGCGCTAGCGAGAGAGTGACGGCAGAAACAGGCGACCAAAGCGAATGAGAGAGAGCGCGGCGTATTTTGTGCCACGAAGCCCCCCTTTAAAGTGAATGAAACCGGCAGCACCGGTGTGTCTCGCCGACTGTGCAACAATTTGTTGCCGCAACATGTTGAACATTGCCCGAAAGAGAACAAAAGAGCAAAAAAGAGCGCAAAAGAGCGAGTGTGTCGTCTCCTGTGTCCTGGCCCCAAGGGTTGAATGACGACTTTAATAGGGGTTGAAGGGGTGGTAAAGCCGCATTACCCCCCGTGGCACCCAATGGCATTGCAATTAGAAACTGCATTATGAAAGCAATTTATTTGCATTTGCAAGCAATTTGAGGGCTAATTGGTATAATGAAGGCTGCAGTTGAAAGTCCTGGTCCCCATGTGTGTGTGGCATTTGATTTTTGTATCATTTCACTTATGGGAAATTTGCGAAATTATGAGAACTGTTCAAACGGTTCAAGCTTCAAGGCTGAGAACTGATTCATTAACGATCTATAACCATTTCAAAGATCTTCTCGATTAGCATTAACATTAACCCGGCTTTATTCTGGCTTCAGCTTCATAGTTGAGCGGAATAAAACGTGTGAGCGAATGGAATTTATAAGAGATTTTCCATTGAGACTGATGTCCAAAGGATTATCTAGCAAAGGCAAGATGGGCAACCCTTTCTTTCTCACGAATTCGGTAAAGCTCCGTCTTCGCCAAGACCAAGATCTCAGACATATGGATGTTTAGTAAATGGAGATATTCGCTGGGTTCTAGGGTCGTTTAACATTACTTTCTGGGATATGCCTGTGGGGGGTCTCTCATACATATCTCTCATATCACGATTCAACGGGGAAATGAGAGCTTTCGACATTCCCTCGTGCTCATGTGGACATTTCTCAATCATCTGCTCCGTCTTTCCCGTTCCCGTCTCGATTTACACAGCGTAAAATTCAGTTAGCAACCGAAATCCGAAAGAAATGCGTGCCAAAAACAATGAGCCACAGACATACAGAGAGCAAATAGAGTCCAACATACAAAAACACAAAAAAACACGTGAACAGGCGGCAGCTGCATAACAGGGCGTATGAGTAATGCAGCCCCCTCACTCCCTTCACTCCCTTCAGACCTGTTTTCTTCACACTCTCGATAAGCTCGACAAAACCCGACAAATGCAGTGCACAAAAAAAAACAGCAACAACAGTATCACATGTGCCGCCAGTCAGGTTACGGTGCAACTGTTTCAAACTTCTGGCTTTCCATGGAATTTCGATTGGAAACAAAAAGAAGCAAAACGAAAGGGAAAAGTGGAAGGCCAAAGCTTATGAATACCCTTCAAAAGAGAGACAGAGAGAGAGTCAATTTCCGATCAAGTCAAACATTCAATCATTTGGTCAAGGATCCCTATGAATGGATACATTTCCACAACTCAAAAAAACAATTAAAACACATTTTAATATAATTTTGTCTTGATATAAATTTGTATAATCCCTAAAACTTTATTAACTTAAATATTTTGCATTCCACTTGTTGAAATCGGAATAAATGAAATATTCCCGTATTTTTAAATCTAAATTTGGTTTTATTATCACATATATTCTATGAGAAAAATGATATATGTATAAAAATGTTCTTACACAAAGTCTATCGTAACAAAAAAAAAAAAAAATGTAAGAAAAACATTCCCATAACGACAGCAAAAATTCAAAGTCAATAATTACACATTTCCATACAATTCTAAACGGATATATTATTTGCTAAAATTTTTAAAACGTATCTAAATTTTATCTCCTATAGGACAGACGATGCAAGATACAAGTACCTCCACAAAGTCTTTCGTAAACATTGAACTATTTAAAAAAAAAATGCCATACAATTTTCCTAATCTCAGATAACAGTTTTTTTTTTTTAAATTTGTTTTTTTAAATTTGTATTAACCAAAAACATTTTTTAAAATTCAAAAAATTTTTTTTATTAATTTTAAACAACGAAATTTTAAAATAAATACAAAAATGATAAAATATGATACAAGTTTTTTATTTTTTAATTAGATTGAAATCCAAAATAGCCAAAAATCAACCTTAGCAACCATCATAGGGCTTAAGGGTTATTATTTTGATACCCAAACTTTAAAAAATTTTTTTTCACTTTTTACTTTTAAAAATTAAAATTAAATTTTGTTTTTATTTATATTTTTATATTCACTCCCTTTTTCTTTACTTTAAAACTGTGTGACATAGTGGAAATGCCCATATATAAAAGAAATATAAGAAAGGACTCTTCTGCGAGCTCGAAGGGTCTTTAGGTACTTTAGAGGGTCTCACTTCACATTTCAATAGCAATGATAGTACCCTTTTCGTATAAAGAGTATCTTTCAGACTTACCCAGCCGCATAGAACCTGGGGGTGGGGCGTGGGGCGAGAAACACAAATTGGGGGAGCAAAACGAACACAAAAATGCAAGTGAGAGCCGGGCCGCCGAGTCGTCTTCAGTTTGAGTGTGTTTCTTGTTTACAGTTTCCTGCTTCCGAGAACTGAAAATGAAAATGAAAGAACGGGGTTAGTTGCGGGGGTGTGGGTGGCAAAGGGGTTATAAAAAGCAGAGAAAGATGAGTACATAGTACACCCATGAAATATTTATATTTATGAAATGGGAACAAACAGAAAGCAAGAGTAACCAAACACTTTGACAACCCTGGAGGCGACAGCTGGAGTGGAGAGTCGAGTCGAGCCGAGTCGAGTCGAGTCGTGTTGCGGGGGCCCTACTCCAGCGCCTGTTAAGTGTTAAACGTAAAAAATGTAAATTGCTGAAGCCAAAGAGGTATTCCCCAAATGAGAAAAGAAACCCTGCAAATCCTGTTCAAGCCAAAAAAAAAAAAAATGTAAACCTCTTTCTTTTTTTTTTTTTTTTTTTTTGATTTTTTTTTTTTTTTTCTGTCAAAGGATATAACAGTGACTAGTGGTAAAAACCTTTGCAGAAATCAAAGAATGTTTAAAAATCTCTTTTAATAAATTCCGTCCTACTATAAAGAAAATTTTAATCGAAATCTCTACAGTTTTTCCAGTGTATTTCCATCTTTTTGGTGCAAGGTATTATGGACTGTTGCGAATGATGTTGGCAAAGCCTCGTGTAATCGTGGCAATCAATCAAAGAGAGAGAAAGGGGAAAATCAGACAGATTGGATGACTTAATCTTTCTGTCCCATCATAAAGCACTTGATATCAGATTTAAGATATAGGATGGATATCCCACACAAGCATCTGACAAACAACAAACAAAATCTCAAGTCTTAAGGTTTATCGTTCTGATAAGAATGCGGTTTAAGGTCTCTCCTTCTCTTAATCGAATAAACCTTTCTCGTCTGCAATCTGTGTTTGTAATTTTTTCCTCATTCTCGTTTGAATCTTGAATGGAATCATTCCAGTAGTGACTGCCCCATGGGGCTGTATCATAATCTGGCCTATCGGAATCCGGCCTCCTTCAATGCGATTTCAATTGAATGCAATCCATTCAACTCGGTTGAAGTGAATTTTGCATGAACTTGACAGGTCAACTCATTAGCCAATGCTGCCCCTTCTCTCTGTGAATGCGTTTGCCCCCAGCTATATATAGCTTGATTGAAAGACTGACGGGCTGACTAACTGACTGACTGACTGACTGACTGACTGACTGACTGACTGACTGGTCTGACTGATTGCCACCGCCCAGCCACTAAGCCCTGACTCTGAATCTGAGCCACTGGCTTTTGATTATATGTATGGGCTTGCCCCATCATCAATGTCTGTTTGTTGTTGTTGCTGCCTCACCGCGACGTCTACAATGCCTATGCGGGCCTCGCGATATGGCCGCATATTGGGGCAAAAATAATTAATCGTAAATTAAGGAAATCACCATGAAACGCATTATGCATTCAAGTGAATTTTGAGGGACAATTTTAGTCGCCAAGTTTAAGGCAATTTTAATTAAATATTTCACACAAAAGCGATTATCAATTTGGGTGACATTGGGGCAATATTTCTCTAATATTTTGTTGTATTTTTGACCCACTGTGAGTTGGGCGCTGCGTAAAATCTTTCCTTTTTGAATGTTTATGTATTTTTCTTTTATTTTCCTTTCGATTTGAAATGTTTTGGAGTTTAAATGATTCTTAGTCAATTTTATTAACATTGAACCAGTATAAAATCTCTGAAGCATCTAGCTGCAGCATCATGCACACGCCATGTATGTTGTTTTTTGCCATTCTCGAGCATTCTCTTGTGCATCTCGAGTCGAGCATCATTCTCCATTCTGCAACGTTCTCCATTGTAATATTCCACACAGAATAATCCAGATTGTGGCCCACTGTGCTGCCCAGGCGTGCTGTCGGCCTTTCCGCCATTTGCATTGTGTTTTGTCGTTGCGGCTGCGTTTTCCATATACATTGCACACACAGACACACACAGAATGCAATCAGCCTATGTCTATGCGTGTGTGTGTGTGCGTATGTGTGTGCATGTTTGGGGCATGTTTGTTGCATATAGAGAGAAACCAGCCAGCAATAACCAAAACGTAGACGTCAACTTTTATGCCACTTTTCATGCATAATTTTCGTTTCGTTTCGTTTCGGTTTTTGCAACGCACACCACCCAGCCATCCCCCTTACCCCCTCTATTAGGCGGACACCCTCTTTTCAGGCCCCCCCCCTCCGCACTGAAAAAGTCTGGGGACCGACTTTTAACATTGAAAACGAACGTTGACATAAATGCAATCAGCACGCGCTCAAAGCAGACAGACAGACAGATAGGCAGTCAAAGAGAGATAGAAATAGAAAGAGAGAGAGAGAGAGAGAAAGAGAAATATAGGAAAAGAGAGATATAGTGAGAGAGAGAACTGCAAATGCAACTGCAACTGCAACGTTGATGTTTTGTCGTCTCGTTGATGACGTGTTTGCTGCGGATTTGGCAAGAAACATTTTCTGATATGATTTGCATAATCATCGATAATTAAATCGATTTCAACGGTTAGAAGTTTGCGAAATATCATTACGCAATTGCTTCAAATGTATATCCGTATTAATCACAATAATATAATTTTTTTTCGTTTACTGTTCGAGATTTCATTTACTGCTGCTTTCTGGTATTTGATTATTATCGATAACTGGAACAGGCTATCGATTATCGATGGCATAACAAGGAGTATGGCAGGGGGGCAGGAAAAAGGAGACGCAGGCGAGATTCAAGAAACGAAGCTTTTAAAACCCTTCAATATCCAACCCTTTTATAGATTGTAGCCGAAAGGTTTATTCGATTAAGAAGAGACCTTAAACTCTACTTATTCTGATCATTCTTGTTCCGATATTTGTCAGGCACTCGTGCAACGTTTGACCAAAGAAAATACAAATTTATGTGGTACACGATTTTTTCAGGATGGCCTTTGAAAATGGCTTAAATTTTTGATATAATGATCCAATCTTGTCGGTTCTAAATACAGACTGTTCTGTTGACCCTCTCCAAGGGGTATAGCAACCAGAGGTTACATCTGCTGCTCCAGCTCCTTCACCTGCTCCTCTCTCCCCCTCTCTCTCTTGCGGGTGGCATCCTGCTGACACTGGTTCCCTCCTGCTGCTTCAACGCATTGGCCCCCCTGCTGGATGTTGCTCTTTGCTTCTCCAACGTCAGCTGATGGGTCCCCCTCTGCTTCGACAAGCTCTGTTCAGCTTCTCCTGCGCTCACACTTTTTCTCTGCTTCATAGGCTCTCTCCCTCTTCCTGCTTTGTGCCGTTAGCATGCATAAATCAATCAAGTTGAGTGTTTGCTCATAAAATTGCAAAAAAATTTAAACCAACACACCAGCACGCTACGCTTCTCTCTCTCTCTCTCCGTCTCTTTCTGGTCCCTCCCTCTCATTCTCTTTGCACTCTAACCCCGAATGACTAAAGCGCTCAAGTGTCAAATGCACCAGCGCTGACATCGACATCGACATCGACGCTGACTTTGACGTCGCTTGCTGACGCAGGAATTTGATGATGCTGTTTACAGTTGGAACAAACCTGAGTGGGCGGTGGGAGAGGGAGGAACTTTGAAGACTCCCCCTCTCTTGAAGGTAACTTCTCAACTTTCTTCTCTCCGTCTTCGGTTTTTTTTTAATCAAAATGAAGTACTGCAGAAAATGCAGGAAAAGTATGCCTTTTCCCCCTATTTCTGATTCTTTTACTTTTGTCGCTCTGCTTTTCTTTTCCTTTGACAAAGTGAATGAATGGACAGTGCCTAGAAGATACCCTAGAAGGCGGGGTATATGTATATCGGATATGGATCTACATATACGGATATAGGCCGTTCCTTGAACGTCGTGCACTGCGTTTGATCTTGTGTTTAAATTAGAGCCCTGCAGGAACAGGCAACCGAATCGATTCGGTGGGACTCGTTATTCGCTTCGTTCGTTCAGTTTAATCAGCGTCTCAGCTTTCCCATTCCACCAAACGCTAGCCTCGAAACGGACTGAACGAAGCTCCGAAATTTCGGTTTTTTTTTCGCGCTCACTTTCGTGAAATATCTGACGGGACTATTTCTATTTTCTTATATTCAATTTGGAAGATTGAAAATGTCTAAAAAAGATTTTTAAAAGTTGTGAAAGGTGCGTCACTAATATTTCTATGAACACAGCGGAAAAAATCGGGTTTAAAGCTTTATGAATGCCATATTTCAGCCAGATCGGTGAACTATAAAATAAACGATCTTAGGGCTCATTCCTTAGGAGAAAACTGGTTTTACTTCACAAATTTAGGAGTATTGTGGCTCCAACTTAGGGGATACGCCAATAAGTCATATAAAAGGTCTTTGTAAGAATTGTATTTAGTTATTATACCCGATACTCAAAATGAGTATTGGGGTATATTAGATTTGTGGTAAAAGTGGATGTGTGTAACGTCCAGAAGGAAGCGTTTCTGACCCCATAAAGTATATATATTCTTGATCAGCATCAATAGCCGAGTCGATTGAGCCATGTCTGTCTGTCCGTCCGTCCGTCTGTTCGTCCACTTCCGCCCCCACAAAGGACGAAAATCTGTGGCATCCACCATTTTAAAGATACGATAAAACCAAAAACGCAGAATCGTAGAGAATGACCATATCTTCTAGCCTGCTGAATCTGAATTGGATCGTATCATTATTATAGCCAGAATGAAGAAAACAATTTCATTTTGTCTCGCCCTGTCTCTCTTTAACACACACGTATCATAGCCGGCTTTGCTTAGCGCAAAACATTAGCGCCTATATCTCAGAGACTATAAGAGCTAGAGCAACCAAATTTTTTATCCACATTCCTATGATATCGGACCTTGACAGGTTTGTTTCAAAATTTCGCCCCACCCACATCGCATTATTGTTATAGCCAAAAGTAACAAATCAATTTGCAGTGGCTACGCAGCGCCCGTCGACACGTTCTGACTGATTTTCTGTCTCTCTCGGACGCACTCTTTGCGTAATGACTATGTATCGGGTATAAATGTAGAGTTGCGGTCGCAGCAGCAACTCACAACGTTCCCCCTCGTTTTTTGCTTTTGCTCTATGTTTTTTCATAGCCCAAGTGGCATGGCTTCAAGTGTGATTGAAATCGAAAGGCTTTTATCATATTTATCGCATATAAAATAAGATAGCCTTTCTTTCTGGTTATAGATAATAGAATCAAACATAAAATAGACATAATAAATATAATATTCAACTGCCGTAGAAACAATCGATTGACAATGGAGGTCTGAGCTCTAGGCATACTTTTGGAAGCCACTGTAGCCACGTCTAGACAAAATAAAGAAACGACCATGGTGAAGGGTATTTCAAGCTTCGTTTCGACTCTTTTTGTCCTGCTTTTGCTATGTGATTTCTCTGCCATCTTTTGCTGTTCTGCTGTGACGTGAAGAGTTCTCTCTCTCTCTGTCTCTCTCTCTCCCACTCTCTATGTTGGTTATCAACAGCACTGCCGCCTGCATGGCTGTCGTCTCAATCGCTTTCGAGCATTCGGCAAGGTGTGCCCCTCCCGCTTTAAGTGCGTGTGTCTGTCTGCCTATGTAATCAGTGTGGCAGCACTCTAATTAGCAGCAAACAAATTTTCAAAGTGCCAAAGAGAGACAGAGAGAGAGAGAGCGACGGGACATGAGTGAGGCTTGCACTTTGTGCTGTTTGAACTTTTCACTTTCAATGCACTGCGTGCTGCTCTCCAGAGCCAACATCGCGCGTCCATCAGCTACATGGGTCGTCAATCATTTGTGGAGAGAGACAGGGCCTCTTCTGTCTGCCAGTTTAGGGTATTTGCCAAGTCGACTTCTTTTCACACACACACACACAGGCACACAGGCACACACGCACATAACGAAACAAAAGCGAATGCAAAACACTTATCAAGAACAGAAGGAGAGTGTGGAGAGAAAGGTGGGGTGGGAGGGGCAGGAGGGGAGAAGAGATAAAGAGAGCAGGGCTAAATGAGGGCGGCCGCCTCTTGTGGGCGTACGTTTCGTTTTTATTTGATTTTTCTTGTTGTTGTCCCCCTACCCCACCCCACCCCTCGAGCTCTTCTACTGCAACGGAAGCATAATCAGCAAAAAAAATGAGAAATGTGCATGCTGGTTCTTGATGTTGTTGTTGTTGCACTGATAAGAGTGCGAGCAGTCCGCCTGCGGAGCGAACGAAAGTGGAAGAAGCCAGAGCCAGCAGCAGAAACAGCAGAGCAGCGCAGCAGCAGAGCAGAGCAGCGCAGCAGCAGCAGCAACAGAAGAACAAAAGGCAGACACTTGTCGGCAAGGTATATTCCACGCAAAGGGTAAGGTAGGCAGTCCCAGCGATACGCATGGATGCTGCAAGACACAAAGAGAGCCGGGAGAGAGTGGGTATACAAAAATAAATATACAGTCGAACTTCCATATAGCGAATCTCAAGGGGAATTTATTTTTGCAGAATATAGAATTGCTGTGTTCTGGAAAAAAGTGAAAGTGACACAAAGAGAGCGCTAGAGCAAAGAAAATATATGCTATATACTAAGAGGGGTAACGCAGATCCTTTGGTACACGATTTCTTAAGGCAGTGTCTGGCAATGTTAAAATATGTGCGAACCTCTGCTATAGTTTCTAGAGATATCGAATATACTATATAGTTTAGGGGGTCTGCCCATTTACCTTCTATGGAATATGCCTTGGATTTGGTCGCAAAGGGCCATTGAGAAAAATGGTCTTACGCTGATTGCTGACTGCTCTCTGGGCTCTGGCTCTGGCTTTTGTTTTCTGTCTCCTTCTCCTTGTGGCCTGCTTCTCCTTCCGTCTCCTGTCGCCTGGTAGACGTTTCATGGCCATGGCAGAGAAGAGAAGCAGAAGCAGAGAACTAAACAGAAGCTGTGGCAGCAACGACAGAAGCAAAAGCAGAAGCAGAAGCAAAGCTTAGCAAAAGTTTGCAAACAAAAACAAAGCAAAAAAAAACCATACGATTGAAGAGGAACAACAAAAAATAAGAACGAAAATAAGAACAAGATGAAGAAGCAGTAGCAAAAGAAACAAAAAGGAAAAGAAGGAGGAGGAGAAGGAAAGGACGGACCAGCCTTGGGAGTATAAAGCTTTTGGGATATGATACCCTTGAAAATATCCATCATTCAATCGAATTTTTATATTTATGTTTTTGGAGAACCAGTCGAAACGTTTTTGTCGAGGCACATCTCATGATGGCTTTTATTGGAACAAAAACGTTTACTCGCATGATTTCTTTGGAAATTTGATGATCCTCCCCTCCGTTTATATATGGTCGTAAATCCACCCTGAGCAAGGGGCTATAGCCGAGAGACAGAGAGGCAGGAAAGGGGGGGAATGGCGAGTGGTAAGGACAGTTGGGAGCCACTCAAGTGCCCCAACTAATTGGAATTTGGCACGTTCAACCAGTTTGCCACTTTCTTGAGTTCATTTTGTTTTTGTTCCTCTTCTCCGCATCGCATCTTTTGGCTTTTTTTTCCTTCTTCTTGTTTACTTTGACTGTAGTTGGTCCACTAAGATGGAATAAGAACAAGAAACAAGAAACAACAAGAACCAAGCGGAGTGGCAAAAGTTAAGAAAAATATGAAGATTTAATGGGAATCAATCGACCATCCAAGGGATCTTTCAATTCTTTCAAGATTGAAATTGAAATATACATACAGTATGTCCATTAATTGTTTGCAAAATGAAAAAAGGCTCACAAGTTCAACTTAAACATGGAAAATATGAGTAAAAGGCAGAATTTGGGGAATTTTTTATTGACTGTTATTAAAATGTGTTTAAGCTGTAGGTATGACTAAAAATAAAGGTCAAAATTCGAAGAAAAACGTCAAAGAAATGACAAAAACAAAAAAGCGGCACGTATGACTCTGTCTATTAATTCTTTGCAAAATGCAAACACTGATTGAAAGAAGACGAAAGAAAAACAAACGGGACATCAAAGTCAAAAACGACCAGACGCGTGTTTTTCTTCAGTCTTCTTTGCAGTCATTCGTTTCAAAATTTTCTTGGGTTCAGTAGAGTTTATTGTGTAATTTGAAGTTTTTGCAATGCCCGGTAGACGAACAGACGATCATTTGATACAATTGGTATATTTTAACTATGGTAAAGGAAAGACAGCAAAAGAGTTGGCCAAGTTGTTCAATATTAAGCTGAGAACAGTTTATAATATTATTAAACGTGGGGATAAAGAAAATAGGCTAGAATTACAGTCCTCTACCGGTAGACCAAAGAAGCTTTCTCGGCGGGATTGTTCGGAAATCTTGAAAACCGTGGAAAATAAACCACAAACAAGCCTCAGAGAGTTGGTGAATGACATAAAAATTAATCTTAACAAGACCGTTTGCCCTGAGACTGTGCGAAAAGTTCTAAATATCCACAGATACTCATCACACGTGGCAAGGAAGAAGCCGTTGCTGTCCGCTGCTAATATTGAGAAACGCTTAAACTTTGCGATATTTAATGTTGACAAGCCTCTAGAGTACTGGAACGACGTGATTTTTTGTGACGAAACCAAGATCATGCTGTATTATAATGATGGGCCTGGAAAAGTTTGGCGTAAGCCGAATAAAGCCCTCCAGTCAAAGAACATTGTGCCCACTGTTAAATTTGGCAAGCTTTCAGTGATGGTTTGGGGCTGTATTTCTTCCAAAGGTGTTGGAGAGCTGCGCATTTTCACGGACATTATGACCAAAGAGTTTTATTTGGACATTTTAAAGAAGGAACTGACAAAAGTGCGCAGAATTTTGGCTTCGTTGATCCACAAAACACCAGCAAACTAAAATACAAGCTGTACCAGGACAATGATCCAAAGCAAAAATCTTTTTCTGTGCCGCACTTGGCTGCTTAAAATTGCAGCAAAGTGATTGACACGCCCCCCCAGAGTCCAGATCTTAATCCTATTGAGAATTTGAGGGCTTTGCTAAAGAAAAAGGTGGTCAAACGAAGCCCTACCTCAAAAATGATTTGATTCGTTGCATAAACGAGGAGTGGCTGAAAACTCCCGAATATTACGACATAAATGTCCTTATATCGTCGATGTCGCGACGTCTCAGAGGAGTAATGGATGCTAATGGAGGGCATACAAAATATTAGCCAAATAGAGCTGAATCTTCCAAAGATATAAATTTTTTTAAAATTAATGTTTGCATTTTGCAAAGAATTAATAGACAGAGTCATACGTGCCGCTTTTTGTTTTGTCATTTCTTTGACGTTTTTCTTCGAATTTTGACCTTTATTTTTTAGTCATACCTACAGCTTAAACACATTTTAATAACAGTCAATAAAAAAAATTCCCCCAAATTCTGCCTTTACTCATATTTTCCATGTTTAAGTTGAACTTGTGTGCCGTTTTTCATTTTGCAAACAATTAATGGACATACTGTACATATGTACCTAGTATTTATGGTAAACCCACAAAAAGACACCCTATTAACAAATGGAATGCCGAATGGCAATAGTTCTTAAAACAAAGAACATGTTCTCATGGAAACTCAGGCAATGGTCATTAAGGTATTTCTCGATTTGACACTATCAGTTGAATGCCTTTTGGCTAAGTGGACAGGAAATGCAGTTCTTTGTTTGGTTTTTCTAGGGGCAAAGACGTACAGAAGAAGGTGGCACAAAGGCAGAGTGTATTCGGGATAAGCTACTGATAAGATATTGAAAAATCTAGGTAAATGGAAACCACAGAAATTCGCAAAATGAAACAAAACAAGAACAAAATTGGTCTAAAAAGAAAAGGGGAGGGGAGGGGTGGGGAAGACAAGAGGCAACGAAAGATAGACATTGACAATGATCAAGCGGAAAAAGAAAATTAATTAACTCGTAAAAGAAAGAAAGAAAAAAAGAAACAAGAAGCAAACACAATTAAGAGAGACAAATGCAGTGTAGACTCTCTTTTGCCAAGTCTCTCTCTCTCTGTCTCTCTTTGTCATTGCACATTGCGCATACGTCACGTTTTCCGATAGTCTGCGTCTGTGATGCTCTTCTCTTCCTTTTCTATTGGCTTTTCGCTAGTTTTAAACTCAAATCATCGTCGAAAAAAGAGATAATGCCAAAAAAGAGGCAGAAACTGCATTAGAGGCAAAGATAACTAGAGATAGAGAGAGAGAGAGGCAGAGTGTATTAATATAGGGTAGGGCTTTAGATCCGCGTGTTGTTTTTGTGTGTGTCCGAGTGACAAAGAGAGCCAAGGGAATAACAAATATTTTTCCAAACAAAACAAAACTCCGACTCTCACACGCTCTCTTCACACAAAGAGAGAGAGAGAGAGAGCAAAGGGAGAGGAGAGCCATAGCTGTGATTATGACAGCAACAGCAGTTTTAGCAAACGGAAAACCGAGGGCAGAGCGGCACTGAAAACCCAAGCAAAAGCCGTTTCGTTGGACTTCCTCGACTCACCGCAAATACCCTACTACTGCTGAGGGGAGGCTGCTGCAATTGCTGCTAAAGAGGGGACGAGGCTTAATCGAAAAACTTTCATATCAGTGAGATTATAGCCGCCAATCGGTTAGCAATTGCACAAAACTGTATCAAGACTAAATGTTGCATAAGATACGAGTAGTTGTGGATAAATAATGCTTGCACAATTGTTATTAATGTATTGAAAAACTGTTGTAACGTTTCAAGATAAGATTCGCACAGCCCACGCCCTAAAAACATGCCATTCCACCCCACCCCTCATTCCCCTTTCCGATAAGGTGATGTTTTGTCATTTGCGGCTCACACGTAATAAGACAGTTTCTTTTTGTGGCCTAATTTCGTATTACTTGAATGTTTTAAATACCTTTTAGCTAATGATGAAACCAACACCCGCCCCACCATTGATGTCTCATCATTCACTTCACGAGTGATTCATCAATCTCCTTCCCGTTCTCGCGCTGCTGTTCACAAGTCGCCTAAGGCCGAAAGGTAGCGGATTCAATGTAGCCACGTAGCCACACATCTCTCTCTCTCGCTCTCTCCCTCGCCCGCTCTCTGCCAATGGACTGAGAGCGATAGAGCGCGATTGTCAGTGCAGTCATGTGAATGCATTTATGACCTACAATAATAAGGTGACACACACACACACACAAGCACACAGTCATCGAGCGAGAGAGCAAAAGAGAACGAAAGAGGGAACGGACATGTGTGTCTGTGTGTGTTATCTTTTGTCCCGAGTTCGTTCGGGCTCCCCTTTACCGCTATTTGGGCTGCAATCACGCGACGCGACGCGACGGACGGCCACAATAACATTTCGTCAACAAAGGCCGAGAGTGAGAGCGAGAGCGTAGCAGCTCTAGAGAGCGTGTCTTTTGGGGTGTTGTCATTGCAAATGCAAAAACGAAAAAAATGCAAACAGCTCTGTCTCACTCTCACACGGCTTTTGGCTCACTGAGCGCAACTTGTTTGCTCTCTCTCTCTCTGTCTCAGAGCAACTTGTTTGCTTGTGCTCTCTCTCTCTCCGTCAGTCTTTGGAAAAGCTCACGTGTCAGCATTCAGTTTGCTGCCACGCAAACTGCTCACACTCTCTCTCTCTCTCCCCCACCCTTCCGCTCTGACACTGCCTATCACACTCTTTGAAAGCCATCAATCATCATGTGAGGCTCCATTCCATTCTTCTTCTTCTCTTCACTTGATGGCCGAACTCTTCATATTTTGGCACTCGTTCTCCCCTCACAACGTTTAAAGCCGCTCTTCCACACAACGTCATGCATTGCACTCTCTTCGTTGAATTCCGGTCCTCTCTCTCATCTGATGACGCTTTCCATACTGCTCTGGTCAGCCGGTTTTCGTTGGTCTGCCTCTCTTCGACTTCTCTCTCTTTTGGCTCCCTTTCCCCTGCTGTGGATCCAACCCTTCTCTGATAGTCTTTGGCTCTAGTTCTCTTTTTTTGCGGCTGACGTGTTTACTGGTTTGCTGCTGCTTGCTTTTGTTGCCGTTTCTTTCTTATTATTTTTTTCTTTCTCTTTTGGGGCGCACGTTGCTTTGTTATTGTTGTCGCTGATGTCAGCCACGGACACAAACCATACACGCACATGCATGCTGTCGCTGTCGCAGTCGCTGCCTCTGCCGCTGTCACTGCTGACGCCGACAATGTGCAATGTGAATCGCCTCTCTGTTCCCTCCCACCCACTGTTTCCTCATCTCGCTGCCTCTCGCTGCCTCTCCACGAAACAGCACACAATGGACACGATACCAAACTGACGCACCGCACGCACGCACACGAATGAAAATAATTGTATAATAAATTGAAAAACTTAAGCAACAAACAGAAAGAAAAATAAAAAGTTTTTTGCACCACCACACCACACACATCTCCTATCAAAAAAATTTCAATTTCAATTTTATTTTTTTTTTTTTTGTGACGCAAATCGAACAAAAAACCCGAAAAACAAATTAAAAGTGCAGCAAAAACAAATAGGAAAGATATTATCACGCATAACGACTGTGAGATACCCTCTAATACATGGGAGTAGATCTCTGAATGGCACCATCAAAAAGAGGGATCTTCTCCTACAAGGAGGTGCAAAAGATATAGTTTTTAGGTTTCATTTCCCGTATTTCTAGGCGATAAAAAAAACCCTTACATACAGAATTATGTTAAAATAAATTCATTTATTAGACCAATTTTTCTTTTTCTTATTTTCCGATGGATAGATAATACCCAAAAATATACACTAAGACCCCAGATAAAAGGTACATACGTTACATACATCCACAAGAATCCAGTATACCCTTTTGTTGGGTACGCCACGAGTAACAGGGTACTAAAATCGAAGCAAACAAAAATGTTCGCTTGCGGGGGACAAAATGAAAATTTACGAAAACGTTGACATTGAAAATGTGACAAGAATAATTATACATATATATATTTTTTGGTTTTTTGTATTTAATTTTTTTTTTTTCATTCATACAGAAAAGTGGGGGAAAATTTTCAGAATTGTTTCAGATTTTTTTTTAGGTAATATTTCGAAGGGAAATCCCAAAGGGAAAGTTCACTTTCACGAAAATTAAATATTTTAGGCATTGCAGATTCTTGAAACCCTTGAAAATATGAAGAATCTGATACGTTCTTTTCTAATATATGAATAACGCCTTCTCCCTGCTTCTAGCATCTTGTCCTGTCTTTGATTTCCCTTCTTTACCGTTACAATTGCATCATACGTTCTTTTTTTTCGGGCTGACGTCACACGTCTCTCTGACAGCGCACCCACCTCTTACAGCAGACCCTCTCTCTATGCCGTGGACGGTGGCGGGGCAGGCAGAGGAAGTGCGGAATTAGTCACTTAGTGCCAGCCACAGACTGAATGGCACTTGTTGTTCCCGCCCACCCCCCACCCCCACCAGGGTTAGAGGGGTGCCTGTTGACGGACTAAAAGTAAGACTAGCTGATAAGCCCCAAAGTGAGTAATGATCCGAGAGAGAGACACACATACTCATGTGTCGTCGGACGATGAAGGTGGATGGGGGGTTGGGAGGGGGTTGTATAGTGGAGGAGTGAGGTTATCATCGGGGTATATGATATTTGTGTGCGCTCAAAAAACAAGTTGGCAGCACCTTCATGGGCAATTGTATTTACAAAAAAACTGGGTCTCATCCAAAGGTCGTACAATGACTTTGACACTGAGACTCTGACGGGCACAAGATCCACAGAAAGAGAAGGAGACACTTGTTCTGAGAGAAAGAGATAGAAATACGAGGGTCTACCTAGAAACAAAAGATCGCTTTGGAGATCTCCCCAGACATATGTGATCTAAGAGAAAGAACTTCTCAGAAACTATTGGAAATCATCGTAGGAAGAATCGTACATCTAAAGTACATTCTAATAAAGTATGCACCCAAAATTCAGGGTCAAACTATTCGTCAAATAAATAATGTATTCCTAAGCTACATCTCTAACAGATGGGACTATCTTTGAGGAAGCTGCATAGGGTCCAAGAGGGTAAGGATTTGTATCTGAAGCGAAACCAAGTCTAGTGTTTTGTTACATGCGCAATCGGCAGTGGAGCGCTGCCGCATGACGCGCGGCACATACCGTAAATGATAGATCTTCAAGCTACCTCTTCCGCTACTCTCTCCCGTAGAAATCTGTCTAGAACGCGGATCCCCAATCGCATGGAAAGAGAACAACATAACAAGAGGCTGTTCCCTGTCACTAGTCGTTAGTTGGCAATGCAAAATGGCTGACACCATCCGCTTGCAACAACATTCACGAAAAAGTTCAAAAGAAATTTGTTATTAATTTTAAATTTTTTTTTTTTTTTTTTTTTTGGCATTGGTGCTCACGCCCCCATTTTGACAACAAACAAAAACGAAGCAAAAGAGAAATCGCTTTTTTCATTTTGACCGTTTTGAAAAGTAAAATTAACAAAAATAAATAAATATATAGACACAGATACAGATATATGTACAATGTACTACATACAAGATATATCACAAGATAAATAAAATATGTGTGCACAAATAAATATGCAAGAAAGTAAAAAACAACAAAAACAACAACAGCAAAAGGCAAAATAGCGAAATAGCAAAAAGAGGTGATGGCAAGTCAAGAAGGCCTTAACCCCAATAAATGTGTAAAGACAAAAGCAACAAAACAAAAACAAAAACAAACAACATTGCAAAAATAAGACCAACAAAAAAAAAAACACACACACAAAATAAAAAACAAAAAACCGAAACATTAGATACCCTAACCATAAAAATGAAATGAATGAAATTTCAAGAATTTGAAGAACTCCCATAATGAATCTATTCCTAAGCGATGCATATAGCAGATACAGATACATATCTGCAAAGGTTTCATTGGTTTTTCGGCTATAAGTTGTAATCAATTGATTCTATATATGGGATCCATTCAGTAATAATTGTGGTGGAAAGATCAGGTTTTAATTAAAATTTTATTTTTAAAATTTCTACAAGTAGTTTTTTTATTTCTTTGTTGACTATTTCCTATCCTGCTTTAAGGAATATATGTATACAATAAAAATAGATTTAGATACTGTATCTTTACGCTAAGAATTATTATTATCTTCCCTGAAAAAGCCTCGCCAAATACTCTCCACTGGCAGGGTATCCAGCACTGCCGTTATGCGGTAGTGGGGGCGTTGGGGCATGGGGGAGTGCACACATGTGGGTGGACTTCAAAAGTGAAATTCAAAAGACAAGATCACGCCGCCAGCCAACAGATGGCGCCAATCCGTGATAAAAAAAATAATTGTAACAGATCCAGTGCCGCGGATTATATAATACAAAAAAAAAGAAGCAACCTTGATACGAAACAAATACACACGCAAAAAAGCAAGGCAAAAACAAAAAGCAACAAAACAAATACAATTATTTCCACATTAAAAGTCATTTTGTTGTTGCAAAAATTAATTCGTTTTTAATGTGTGGCGTCTCTCTCTCTCTCTCTATCTCTTTCCCTTGAATGTTTGTCTTTATTCGATTTTCGCTGGTTCTCGTGTGGCCCCCAGGAAGTTGATAATAATGTGCGCAGAGACTCGATAAATGGCCAAATATATGGTACATACATATATGGTATCTATGGCCAAAGCACAAAAAACAAGTGATAATGCCTATTAAGTGTCGCCAGGTGGCTGCTCTTCAATTGATTGAGAGGATTGAGGCTCAAAGTTGCCACAGATCGTGTATATATTCCAACTCCTTATTCTCCTAAACACAGTCTAGTCTGTCTTTGGGATGGCTTACAAAATATCTACCAGGGCGGCCCCCAAGGCCGTCAAGAGAGCTTTCAATGTATCTATCCATCCCATACAGTTTTATCTACATTCTTCGTCTTTGCCGCAGAATCTCCGTCTGCATTACTCCCCATAAAGCAGGGGTATGATGCTTTTAATCAGATGTTTGCAACGCCTCTACGACCTCATAAAGTCTAAAGTCTGGTCTTCTCTTTGAGTACTCGTTTCCCCTTTTTGTTCTATCTGAATAATCATAGCAAAGATCGTCTCAATAATCAAATAAATAATAAAAAGTAACTGGTTTAATTTGTTTTTTTTTTCAAATTTAATATTTCAAATGCCATCAATGGGTATCAACAGCTGCGGTACCAAAAAGCATTTTTTTCTTTTTTCTCTCCGGTTTTTTTTTCATTTCATTTCGCACTGCAATCGATGCCGCTGCCTGCGTCAGCGTCAGCTTCAGCGTAGCAGTCAGATGTTTTGCTTCTTATAGAAAATTTCAAGGTCATGCGCGCAGGCAAAAAGTTTGTTGTTTTTCCCGTGGCTTTACTTTTTTGTAGTTTTTTTTGCAAAATAAAATGGATAGGCAGCAGAAACAGGGTGGCGCAGAGACAGAGAGAGAGAGAGAGAGAGGGATATGAGGCGACGGGTTTAGCGACCCGCCCTATCAACACGTGGTCAAAGCTCACTCTTCACGCACACACACACACTTTCTGAGGAGTTTGCTGTACTCTTCCTAAACGGGATACCCTATGACAGAATGATTGTTCCTATGTTCCTATTTGTACAGTGCTCAACCTTTGTCCCCTCATTATTTCCTTTATAAACTGTTATATGGTCATTAAAGAGTTTTGCTACTTTTCTTCGAAATGACTCTGTCAAATGTCAAGCATTTGATCGGAACCAGTATACCCTACGCTCTGCCCAGAGGGTATAATAATTAATTGCACACTTTTGTTCTCCTTTTGCGGGTGTGCTTTGCCGTGGCTGTCCGCTGCCTTCATCTTCTTTGTTTCGCGCATTGCCAACGTGAGCCAAGTCGCGTTGACATAAGCAAACGCAAAAGCAACAACAAACTAAAACCAAAAAGCAAAAGCCAAAAACAATTTCCATTTATCGTTTTGTTGTTGCCCTGCCCGTATTTATTGCACACAATTGAACAAAAGCACAAAAGTCAGAAGAGCAAGAGGAAGAGGAAGATAACTGTGCACAGAAGAGTGCGAACAATGAGCAGAGCAGGGCAGAGCGGGAGAACCAGAGGGAACAGAGAGCGTTTAATAGTGCAGAGGCATAGTTGACCAGAGTGCATAGGAGAGGTACAGTGGAACAGTGGAACAGAGGGGGGCTGACAGGAAGAGAAGATCCATCAGGCGGCTATAAATAGTTTTTCTTCTTTTTTTAAGAGGCATCCATGGATCCCTATCGGGACTCCGGCTTTCGAACACCCCTAACCGCACTACTCGTCCGGCAACATATGGAGATCACATGATCTCCGCCACCAACACTTCCATCAATAATTCAAACAAGTGAGAAGTCGACTGTCGAGTATTACGACTAACAGAGACGCACTTACACATAATGTACATACATATGTATGTATATGGATTCATTCAGCAATTGCACATTTCAATTTACAGAATCAACCATAAGCAACCTTTCTTAATCATACCCTATTGGATACCCTACAAAACAAGAAATTTTAAAATTGATTCATAGAAAGGCAACGACGCAAAAGTGCAGTCGCAGTCACTGCTGACGTTGGCGTTGCTGCTGCTGATGCTGCTTTTGCTCTCTGCCGTTGCCACTGCCACTGATTGCCGTTGATTAAGTATTAGTTCATACTTGAGGGGTGACCTTGAATAAGTTTACTAACATTTCGCATTTTCGGGGCGGTTTTCTTTCGCTGCTTTCTATATCTATGGCATGCACAGCCCCTCACCATCGCCCTCGCCCTCACACCACCCCTCCTCTACCTGTTTTTGGCAGCTGTCGCAAAAGGCTTTCAGAAAGAGAAAGAGAGAGAGAGAACGAACGCTCTAGTGTATTTCTAGGTTATGGTCAAGGCAACGAATACGCAGATTTGAAGGCTAAAAAGTCAGAGTGTGTGTGAGTGTGAGAGAGAAAGAGAGAGAGAGGGGCACACTCACCCTGGCACACATACTAATTTGCAGAATTCTTTGAGTGATAACTGTTTCTGCTGCCCCTTTTGCTGCTTTCATTTGTTTATGCGCCATGCCACAGGTAAGCAAGACGAGAGAGTGAGAAGCAGGGGAATGCAGCAGCAGAGGCAGACGTAAGGTATATTAAATATAAGGTACGACGAGAAGCACTGGAAGGGGCCAATGAAAAACAGCAGAAGGTACGACTAGTTTTGGTTTGCCAGAACACACACTCTCTTTCTCTCCATCAGTATGTGGGTAAATGCAGTTGAAGCAGGTTTTCCTTTCCTGCCGCCACTCTACCAGACAGCCTCCCCTTCTATTGAATGTACCTTGGGTAGAACTAGAGGGAGAAGCAGCAGAAAAGGTAGAATATTAGGAAGAGGGAGAGGAGGAGAACTGCGCAACTGCTGATTAGAACATTAGCTTGTGACAGATAAAAGTCTGTTGAACTTTTGGAAAAGTACACTCAATAAATTATTTTTTATTTTGATTTTGTTGTTTTGCAGTATTTTGTTTTTGAGCAGCAGCAGCGACGCGCCGCTAATTTTAGCGCTGCTTTCAAAACAAACAAACAAGTTCTCTCCCACGCTCGCTCTCTCTATCTCGCGGCAGCTCTAGTGCAAGGTGTATGTTATCAGGTGAGGTAATGCTACTACTATGACAGGAGTGGCATATATATACAAATATAATAAAATATATCCGTTAGCTTGCAAATATTAAAGGACTTTCACTGTAATTTTGATGGATGCGACTCGACTCCCGAAATCAAGAGTGCGCTCTTTGAACGCCCCACCTTTTAGAAAAACACTTTGTCTGGCCGCTGTCGCTCTCCCAGATTGCACGTGTATGCGATAATAAGAGAGCGGGCACCACCGCTTACACGTAAGCTCCAGCGCTTAAGAATGGTCTACTAGAAGCGGCCCGAGGGGTGGGAGAGAGAGGTGAATGACAGACAGACGAAGAACATAAGAGAGCGGTCTCCCACCACGAGAGGGAAGTAAATAAAGCGGCGTTTCTGCCGCCACTGACGTCAACAAATGGGGAGATGTGGCAAGCTTTTTGGAAAACTGTTCACATAAATCCATGTAATTATCCACAATACCTGGAAATATACCTGTTTTTGGACCTCAAATTGTATATTGAGTATGCACACACATATGCACCTATGGATACACCAACACACACATATAAATATGCTCTTTACAGTACTTTTTTCCTTTTAACTTAAACACCGCAAAAATAAAAACATTATTTTGTAAGGCGGATTAACTAACACATACTTATCGACTTGGGAATTTATTCCGATTTTTTGATTTTAGTCTCGATTTTTGGTTTCGGGAAAAGTAAAAAAAAACAAGAAAATAATTGTTTTTGTGATTTTTGTTGCTGCTGACGGGCTACTGAGCTTACTGTTAATTTGCCATTCAGCCTGGGATAAGCAGTGTGTACACAGCCCCAGCGGTACACTATCAGATGCGCAATCGTTACGCGCCAAAGTTATTTTTGAAATTTAAAATCATTTGATTTCACTTAAATTTCTATTAATCGTAATAACGTAATCGTTCATTTGATTAAAACAAAAGTAAAATAGTTCCCAACGATCTTTATGAATATAATAATATAACGAATGGGCAAACTAGCGTAGTCTATCGCTCCACTTAACCAAGTGCAGTGTCACAATTAACAAACAGTATTTTTTTTCGCGGCTTAACTCAAGATGTTCAAATAAAGGGGGGTTAAGTGGGAAAAATTCGTTTTCTTATCGGTATGTTTACTGTGAGACGGTATATTTTGGTATATTTCTGAGGGTCGGACGGTATATCTAGACACCATGCATATCCACAATTTTTGAGTATTTTCTAGTATTCTTCAGTATTTTTTTAAGACGCTTTATGGACTCACCTCTTGACCAAAGCACTAATGTAAAAATCGTGTAGAAATGCCATTTAGAATCAGGCCCAGGTCACATTGATTACTAATTCGTAATCAGCATCGAATTTCTGATCGATTGGCATCAAAATCTCAATTTTTGTGCAAAGATTCAGATTTCTCCTAATATTACAGAATAGATTTTTGAGTAAAAACAGTCTATAAATAAAAATAAATAAATAAATATTTCAAAAATATTGAAAATACATCGAGAAAATCAATCGATAATTTTTAGCGCAGCCAACTTATTTTTGAAGCGTGAAAGAAGAAATTTAGCTTTAAACAATTAAATTCCTGAAGAAAACGAAAAAAGTAAGTTTGACGGAATACGGAATATTAGTGGAATACAAATATAAACAAAAAATCTACCGGTCCACACCCAGGAAATCCAAATACCCAGTAACGCTAAAATGAACAGCCAGGAAACACAGTGCTAATTTTCGGCGAAAACCTCTTCGTCCTCCGAACACCGCTAACGGATGTCGTTCTTTGTGGAGGGGCAGCTCCGGCGCACCGCATGATAAAGCGCGCAGCGCTAATTTTCGGCGCTCTATGGTAAAAGTCAAAGGAACGACTGGAGGCGCCGGAGGACTTGGGCCATCTTCTGCATCTTGAACGGGAGCTCTGCCCACATCAATGGATGTGATCGTTCTTTGCTGGTTTGGCAGAGCCTGTATGGCTTGTCAGACGCCGAGTCGTCCCTAGCCAAACATCTGGAGGAGAATCTGGCCGTCAGCAACGCGTGCCCGATCTTGGATACAGCGCGCAAATTCAATCTTGCAGGGCTGACCATGGAATGCCTCAAGTTCATGGACAAAAATGCTTCCCAACTGATGCAACAAGACTCCTTCCAAATGCTGTCCAAGGAATCACTGGAAGAAGTCCTGCGACGGGACACATTCGCTGAAAAAGAACTGAATATCTTTCAAGCGGTACTCAAATGGAGTCGCCACAATCAGGGCGAGGACATTAAGTCAGTGGTCTCGCTTGTACGTCTCTCTCTCATTTCTCCCAAAGACCTGGAGACAACGGTGTGTCACTCTGGGATCGTCGAAACGTTCAAAATACTCGACGCCATGAAGAAACAGATAATCACATCGAATCTGCCCTACCGTGCACATGTGTCTCCAAGCCTTCCATTTGGGGATCGGCTTGGTGGTCAACAAGAATGAGATCGTTATCAAGCTGAGCTTCTGGTGCATAATCAATAACATCTCTATCGTAGCTATTCAATATACACTAAATACACACTGCATCGGAGGTCTCTTGCGACATGACCCACTGGCGTGGGAATTGTAGCATTATCCACAACATTGTGGTTGGCAGCATTGTCGAACTTTGACACGCTGCAATCCGGTAATGCACTGGTAGCACCTATACTTTTGAGAATGTGCAGCGCTGTTGATATCATTGGGCGCGCACAGGTTGCTCAGCGCTCAGTGATGGACTTCATACGATAGTGCCGATGATTAGTGATTTTCATGCATACATTCATCCGTCATATCGATATAAGCCAAAAGAAATCCAGTATGTATTAAGACAATGGAGCGTACTATTTTGACGCTTCATTTCTGAAAATCTGATGCAAAATCATATATCGCTTTATAATATACCATTTCATCAATTTTTGGTATTACGGAATATTTACAGTATTTTTTTGACGGTCAGAAGGTATATGGTATCGATAAAACCGCCAGCTTAGACACCATGTCAAGCTCATATTGCTGTCCAGCTAATAGAATTTTTGAGTATTTTCTAGTATTTCTAATCTTTTCCAGTATTTTTGCAACAATCGTCAGGTGTCTCTGGATAATTACATAAATATGTAGTTAATATGTAGAAACTGTGTACTTATCGTGAAGTTACCATGTAAAAACAGTAATTTTGGGGGCCGTATTTGTTAAAACCATATTTTATAAGCAATCAAATAAAAAAGAGTACTTAAAATTAACCAGTCTTGTAGGCAATGGATTCATCAATAGGATAAAATAAGGTGTTCAGGGCTGAGAGTCCTATCTATCTAGTAATATTCAACCGAATATCAAAATCGAGGAATACGATGATTCCATCATGATTCATGAATACTAATAATTCACATCACTACTTCAACAAAGCACAAAACAGTCACAGCCCGGCAAAATTTTGCGAACATTTAATAAATTATTTCTGAGGTCTGCACTCAACTGCAGGGGCATAGCGTTGTTGACGGTGCATTTGGGCGACGTCGATATGGAGTCGGACATGGAGGAGGTTGTCGGCAGCCCCGGGGCGGAGGCCAAAACCGGCATGACAGCAGAAGCAGCCGGCGACTCGCCGCCTAAACTGGAGAAAGCGAAGAAAGTTCAGAAAGAGTGTGCAAATGGTGAGACGCAAGCGAAACACAAGGTCAGACACATGGCTAATGCATATTCTGATTCCCAAAGGTACAGGTACGGGCTCGGGCTTGGGGTCGGATTCGGGCACAGGTCCACCCTCACCGGATCAGAGCTGGCGTGGCGTGCCCATCGAGGATATACATCGGGGCCTGCCTCTGTTCCAGCTGGAGCATATGGGAGCCGTATCACCCAGTTCCTTGCACCGCGTGATGCACAAGCATCCCATACGCGAGTCTCTCAATGTGCCGCCGCGTCCGTTCAAGGGGGCCGGCAAGTGGGACTCGGACCATGTGCGTCTGCCCTGCGCACCGGAGAGCAAATATCCACGCGACAATGGCGATGGGACCACAACGATCGGTTCGCGCTGGGAGATGATCGAGCGGGCACTGCTGCAGCCAATTTCTAGCAGCGAACAGCTCCAGGATGCGATACTCTCCTACAACACAACGTACAAGGGCAAGTGGAACTTCCGCGCGCTGCACCAGCTGTTCGAGGAGGAGCTGGACGAGAGCGAGAAAAAGGTGTTCTTCGAGGACCTTCTGCCCCGCATCATCCGTCTGGCCCTACGTCTGCCCGATATCGTTCAGGCCTCCCTGCCCCTGCTCAAGCAGCATACGAACGGCATGATCACGCTCACCCAACAACAGATCTCGTGCCTGCTGGCCAATGCCTTTCTCTGTACCTATCCGCGCCGCAACACGCTCAAGCTCAAATCGGAGTACAGCACCTTCCCGGATATCAATTTCAATAGGTGAGCGGAGAGGAGAGGTTTTACTCATTACCCAGTGCTTATGTTAAGTGCTTTTTTCCCCCCTTCCCCCACACAGGCTCTACCAATCGTCGGGTGCTGCAGTCCTCGAGAAGCTCAAGTGCATTATGCACTATTTCCGGCGCATCTGTCCCACAGAACGAGATGCCGGCAATGTGCCCACCGGATGTGTGACATTTCTTCGGCGCAGCATCAAGCCGGATCGAACGACGATTTGGAATCAAGTAACGGAGTCGCTAGGCGACGTACCGCTACATGTGGATTCGGCCGGAACGATTGAGGACCAGGGCCTGGGCCTGCTGCAGGTGGACTTTGCCAACAAGTATCTGGGCGGCGGCGTGCTCGGTCACGGCTGTGTACAGGAGGAGATCCGCTTTGTGATTTTTCCGGAGCTGATGGTGAGCAAACTCTTCACGGAGTCCCTCCGTCCCACCGAGGCGCTGATGGTGCTCGGTGCGGAGCGCTATAGCAATTACACGGGCTATGCCAGCACCTTCGCTTGGTCCGGCAACCACGAGGATCTGACGCCGCGGGACAGTTCGCGACGCCGCCAGACGGCGATTGTGGCCATCGATGCGCTTCAGTTTGCCAACGCCACACATCAGTATCGCGAAGATTTGGTGGAGCGGGAGCTGAATAAGGCCCACACCGGCTTCATGCACGCGATGTCTAGCAAGCCACCGGGCGTGGCCACTGGCAATTGGGGTTGCGGTGCCTTTGGGGGCGATGCCCGTCTCAAGTCGCTGCTGCAGCTGATGGTCTGCGCCGCATTGCGCCGTCCGTTGGCCTACTACACCTTCGGCAACGTCCGGCTGCGCGACGAGCTACACGAGATGTGGCAACTGTTCCGCAGCCAGGGCACCACCGTGCGGCAGCTCTGGACCATGCTGCGTCGCTTCGACTACACTCTGCGTTCCAACTCATCGCAATCGAGCCAGCCGGCCGCCAAGCCGAATGTCTATGACTATATACGCGATGAGCTGAAGAATAAGAAAACGCCGCCATCATCTTCGGGTTCCACACCGCAGTCGATCAAGAAGCTGCCGGCCAGTAATGAACAGAGTCCAGATCTGTTTGCCTCGCAGGACGATTCGACATGCTCTCCGGCCGTCCTTCTGCTCTCCGACGATGAAGAGGCCAATGCCATGATGATGGCCGCCAGCCTTGAGGCCACGCCCAGCGAGAGCAGCCAGGCAGAAGCAGCAGCATCAGCAGCAGGAGGAGGCTCACCACCGAAGGTAGCTGCTCCTAAAATGCGACAGCTGTCGCTTCTGGATATGCTAGACGGCCACTACGATCAGGGCCAGGCCTCGAAGCGTCCGCGTCCCACCCACAGCGGCCCCACGGGCCAAGGGCCGGCCAAGAGTCGCAAGGAAAATGATGACGATGGGGAGGCCCCACCACGTTAAAGGGCGAGTTTGCTAGGGCAGGCGGTGGAGGATTTTGACTAAGTGATATTATTCTAAAAGGTTTTTAAACACTTAAACACATCGAGAGGGAGAGAGAGAAAGGATAGGCGACTGGTGCACATTCTCGTACTTTTCTTAACTGCTCTCACAGCATATACACAGATTATTCGTTTGGTTCTTGGTTTGGTTCTATCTCGTCAACCCGAAGATGCTCTCGCTGAGTGTGTATCGTCGGGTGCATCATCGTAGCTCACCCACAACGCGTGGTTGGCTCTTCAGCGGGTGTCTTTTCTTCTGTGTTGCGCCATATGTTTTGTGAATTTTTGCACAAAATGGAGCTATATCAACTGAATGCGATAGTGAGGGAAAAGTTCTCCATCTATCTTTCGAGCTCTCTCTCTCTCTCTCTCATTGTCTGATGGTACCCAAAACATATAATTTAGAAAATAGTCACTCAAAGAGTTTAGGAACTTTCCCAAATGTTTGTTATGTAACAAGGATTATATACATTAAGAACATGTAGAAACCAAATTTTAAAACCAATAACTATACTGATATACCGCACATACATACTATAGATACTCGTAAAATGTATAGAAATCTAGATGAACTTAGTAAAAGTGTTTTTTTTTTTGTGAACCCCAAGAACTTTGACGATCCATAAACTTTATTCATTTAGACCCACACTGATGCACACACACCCAAACGACAATGGCACCAACACCAACAACAAGAACAACAGATAAAACAAAAAGCATATATAGTATATAACCACATGTATCTGTAGAACAACCAAAGGGAAATCAATAATGATTGCGTCGCTTATTGGAGGGACAGTATTCGGCATATTCCTCCCAGGTACAGCCAGCCTTGGTGCAGCACTCGTTGGTGATCGATGGAGCGTTGGAGCGACGAGTCCTCAAGAACATGTTGGCATAGTTCACGTGCAGCCAAGTCGATGGGGGCGTACCAGCTGAAAGGATTTTGCAGATATACATATGTATGAGTGGTGGAGGAGGATCATCTTAAGACTCACGTTTCGAGGAGGAGCTCTGCTTGATCCAGGCCTCGTCGTTGCCCGTCCGCTTGCGGTTGCGTCGCGTCAGGCGGTAAATGTCCTTCTCGCAGGCCCAGTATAACTGACGGATGAGCTTGTCCCGGCATCGGGAATGGGTCTCCTGATGCCACACATTCTCCCAGTCCGACTGTGAGCTGAAAACATATAGACGATATATACATATTTGCATAAGCGATTTGCACTGTTTTCTCGGTTGCTATTACTCTTCGGATTTGTTGAATAAATTTAAAAGTTCTTGTTAAATTTGTTGTTACTTTTGGCAGAAACTGAATACAATCCGAGGATCATACAAATCTCATGTAACATTGCCTTATCGCCGCTCGATTCGAATCAAAAAATGTTTGAAATTGAAGTTTCAGAAAGGGTTCTTTTTAATATCGAAAAAATTAATTCAAGTCGTCTACGATATCGTATATGTCATCGAAAAAGCTCACTGTTACAGACTATTTCTTTGTTGCACTAAATACACGAACCGAAGTAATTTTATTAAATTTAATTTATAACATTTATAAAACTTAAATTTATTTTTGATTGGAGATATTCAGCCTAAAATGTTAATAATTTCCTATTAGATGTTGACTTTTTAATACGGACCACAGCAATTACAAAACTTTTATAGCTGTAGGACCACTTTGGCCACCCCTATATGAAAAAAAAACCCTACCAAGAAGTTTTCAATGGTTTAAAAGGGTTTAAGAAACCACTTTTAGTTGATTTTAGGAAATTTCGTCTCAAGTTTAAGCATTTAACTATCAAATCTTTACTTTTAATAGAATATATCTTCATTTCGTTAAATATTTATAAGAAAAACACCAACAAAATCAATTTTATATCATTATCAGCATTTTGGACTCCCCTATTGGACTCCTATTAGAAAACAAATTCACGTAACTCTACAAAATTCCAACCGATTCGCAGCCACTATGTTTTAAATTAACTAAAGGGGTTCAAGAAATCATTTTGATTTGGTTTCAGAAAATTTCATATTAATTTGTAGTTTGGAAAATACGGCAAACACCAGCCACAGTACTTTTACAGCTCTAACTTCATTCTGGACTATCCCTGTTGGAAAAAAACCCATGTAACGCCCAAAAACCTCAATCGATTTAACATCAAGAGGCTATCAATGAATAAAAACCATTCAATGTTCACTCACCGTTCACGAAAGAGCAACTCGAGTCCCTCCTCGGTGTGATGTAGTGCATCGGAGGTTTGGAATAGCTGCAGAATGAACAGCAAAACGGCTCCGCAGAGGGTCCAGCTCCTGGGACCGACACCAGTAGTCGATGGTTGGCCCATGATGATAGGGAAAATGCTGGTGCAGCTCCTGCTGCTGCTGCTGCAAGATCCTTGGATGTTCCTGGCGTGTGCGGCTAACACAATGGCCGCGTGGCGACTGAACAGTTGGGCCGGAGTGCGGTCCGGTTTTGAAATATAACCGGAGACGGTCGCGGCCGCGGCCGCGGCAGCGCGTACACGGTCAAGGCGGCGGCCAACTGTCGGGCGTCTGCATAATTAAATGGGCTGACACCGCGGATGCTATCCGAGCTTATTTGAAGTAATGAGCACGAAGAGGGTTGCCACACCACACAGGTCTCCTACGTATGGGAAGGATAATGAAGAGCAACGGCAGCAATTGCGTGTGGCCAGTGCCGCTTATTGCCTTGTTTATTTGTGGTACGGACCGGTACGGACCGGCCCGGAGCCATCCCCTATGCCCTGGTCTGCTCCTGTTACCTGTTGCTGCTTCTCCTGCTGTTCCTGCACCGGACACTGACACCGATACTGCTGATGCTGCTGGGGTTAACAAAACAACATAAAATCGAACAACTTACGCTTGTTGCTCTTTTTGTTTGCCTCGTAAAAATCGGTGTACCCTCGCCCAGAGTGTTCTCAGTGTGTTCTCATTTCGAAGATCGCATAAATTGTCCAATATTTGCGCGAATTTCAATAACCAGCCACCCACACGCCACAGGGACAGTGGACGAATCATTTCGAATTTTGAAATGCAACTGGGCACAAGACTGATTAATGTTTGTGTTTGTCCAATTCTATATGCCAGATTTCTTAATCAAATTTTATTTCAACCTGTCATGGCTTTCCTTTAGCCTTCGTATTGCAGTATTCATTCATTCGAGCCTTGAGTCTGGTATTTGTTTGTGACACCCACTGTTCCTAGAGGAGTTCCGCCCACACACAGAGAGACAGAGAGCGACAATTGCTTAGCTAAATAATGTCACTGTTTACACATGTTGTCCCAATTTATGCAGCACTAGACCTGGCTGCTGGCTGCTCTTTCTACCTTCTTCTACCACACCAATTTGTGCCTTTCACGCCTTCATTTTCTCGGCGGCTCAGTTCTTGCTTGACTTTGCCAGTGGCTGGTTGGTGGTGACACTTAGAGCAGCCTCTTCTCAGATGTTTGTTCTCTTTGGAATCTTTTGTTTTTTTTGCAAAGTGTGTGTGTGTTTTGCAAGCTGGGAAAATCTAGAAGGTTTGCCTAAGCCTAGATATTCATGGGTACAATGTTCTGGGCATGGAATTGGTTTGATTTCTGAAGCGCTTTCTAACGATTATCCAACCATCCATGGCCGTTCCATATAACATAGAATATACAATTAAATATACTAATTATCAATGATAAGCTCGTTAGATAAGCTACCCAGTGATAATGAGTTTGTGCTACTTTGCCCAGCCGGACCCAAAGTCAGAGCGCGAGGAACGGTAGCAGGTCAAGCTGCAGCTGCAGTCCCAGGGGCAGGAGGTATGCCCCTATCATAGTTAATAGTCAACACCTATCCCTATCTGCTGTAGAAGGAGCCGTTGGGGTCCAAGTACTCCCTTCTGTCTCCCTTCTGTCGCATGGCATTATTGCCTTGCAGACTAGACTGGTGTGGTCTTGAAGCGTAGTGGCATACGATTCATCAATGCGCATCATCATATAATAAATATCATATTATCATTTTCATTTCATATTTCATTCATACAAAATGCAAAACTCCACGCAAAACTCCACGCAAAACTCCTTTAATTGTGTGAACACAACCTGTTTTGCCATATCCGAAACCACCCAAAAATAATGCACCTTGGCCACCTTCTGCCAGTGCTGCCCATGGGCCAGCGGCATTGAATCTAATCTTCGCTTTTTGCATTTTGTTTTGTGATTCGCTTCTGTTTGGTTTTCTGTTTTGCTTGGTGTTTCGCGCTCGCTGTACGTCTACAATCAAAATAGCCTGTAGATGGCCTGCTTTATGCATCAATGTATATATGTATGTTGAGAAAAAGCATACATTTTGAAATACTAGAAGTCTAGATACAACATTTGGTTACTCTAGCTCCTATAGTCTCTGAGATCTAGGACGGATAGACAGACATGGCTATATCGACACGACTATTGATACTGATCAGGAATATATATACTTTATGGGGTCGGAAACGCTTCCTTCTGGGCGTTACACACATCCACTTTCACCGAGTACTGGGTGTAACCATTTGGAGCCATGGAGAAACCATTATAACGATTAGAAACTCTTTCTATTCGAGAAGATTATATGCGTGTCTGTGTCTATGCCTAGGCATAGGCATACAAATAATACCAGACCTATTTCTATACATTTTAATGTTAAACTCGTAACACTTTCACTGCAGGAAAGAGAAAATAAAGAAACCAAGAAAGTATTTTATTTCACAATTATCATCATTCGCTCGATATTCTTCCTCCATTTCTCTAGCTGATAGCCACTTAATTTCACTCATATTGTTGAACGATCTTGTTTTGGTTTTACATCTGATGGAGGAAGAAGAAGAAACATTATTCCTTAGGCTTGTGTGAAAATATTTCATATTTAATAATAATATTTAAACTGATTTATACCTTTTTTCCATTTTTACTAAACATTTACAAAATATATACATACTTGCAAAAAGTTTGGAACTTCTAGCTCAAACTCATTTTAATTGTTTATGAACGTAACGCTCGTGCAGTCGGAGGCATTTTGAAAAACGTTTTTGTTACGCATGCTCTTACACCGGGAATCGAACCCAGGCCTGGACATGCAAGCTCGAACGGGCTCTTAGCCCGTTATGCTGCAGCCGGCGGCAAAATGACAGCAGCAAAAGTTCTCCTTCTACTATGACCTGCAGTAGTGTTGTACAATGCCAAAATAAATATAATCGAGGGCAAAAGCTTCGGATTCTCTTAGGGATAATAGACATTAATGGAAAGGCAAAGATTGAGCAGCTGCTCTCTCGCCTCATAAGGTCGACCAATAGTCCCAATAGGTTTACATAGCTCGCTGGAGTGCCATGAGAACGAGAGAGAAAACTGTCGAGAAAACTAGTTCAGTTCAGTTGTATTGCTCGCTTACTCTCGCTTACTATTCGTTGAACATTTTTCAGTTTAAGAAAACAGAAGAATGTACATAACCGAAGGCACATGTACTCCGTAGACATGCGAATGAACCCTGCTGATATTAATGCACAGTGCTCGGATTCTGTTTTTAGTGATTAGGGGTGATTCGAATTTGACTGCAGGAAGGATGCGCAATGTTCGAACGCATTGAAGGGGTAGAAGTATTAGCTGTGATTTAATGAATACTGTGGATTCATGCATGCCTTTAGTATGAGTAGCTATTATATAGGCACATTGCTATGGGACAGTGTTAGGTACACAAAGGAGGAATATAAATTATAGAGAAATTAGAAAGGTTCAAGAGCATCCAAACCGTTTTCAGGAAACACTTAAAAAATACCTCTAAACTATCACATTAGATTCATTTCAAAGGGATGACCTACCTGTTTGAGGGTTGTTTGAATCGCAGGGAGGTCGTATATTTACTATAAGTAGCATTATTTAATTTGTATGTCTTCCTATTATAATTTTATTCTTTGTGTGCTCCTGTATATATCTCGATTAATTATGTGTTTTCTTAATATTCAACCCTCTATACGGACATCTAGAAAACCAGTCCCTTACTATGTTTTTGTATAGGATGTAAATATCAGAAACTTCAACCATTTGTTTCCCAATTCAATGTTAATAAAATATCCTATAAGTATTTATTTAACATGATTAGTTCATAACATAGCAACAATTTTTTTCCCAATTCAATGTTAATAAAATATCCTATAAGTATTTATTTAACATGATCACGTAATAACATAGCAGCATGATGCACACTTACAATCAACATGCTGCCAAGCTGTACATGCTTAGGCACATGCTGCAGCAGCATGTTGCGAATTTGCAAATTCAGTATAAAATTCGACCGTCCAGTTTCCTTACTACTTGGTGGCGCCACCTATCGGTGATAATGTAAACTAACTTTGATCTCAATCCTCTTTCTCACTCATGTAAAATCCTCTCAAATCGAAATCGATAATTCGCTCATTTATATTCTCTCTCCTCCCTCTTACTGACAATGGACCTGTTTTTTTTACGATTGGTTCCATGTTGCGATTCAAACAACCCTCAAACAGGTAGGTCATCCCTTTGAAACATAGCTCGCAAACAACGGTCAACACTTTTTCCCTTTGCTGTCTCGTCACTGACGAAACAGAAAAAGACCACGCACACACGGTCTCTCACTGAGCAGAACACTTTTCGTCTCTTCGCTTGTGTTATGTGTCTCGTGTTTTCGGTTGAGCCGACACACGATCGGGTCTCACAATAACAACTTAGAAAGACACTTTTGATCAAGCGCTCACAGAAAAGTGTCTTTAGATGAGCAGAACCAAAAAGTGTCTGAGTAAAGTGTTTTTAGATTTTTTCGTGTTTTGTTTTTTATTCATGTTTTCCGCATCTTTTGAGTTATTGTATTGTAATATGTATATTTATTTGCAAATTTTCTGCAAACGCTTTTCACGATTCATTTTATCTCCAATAGTCCAACCGCATATAATTCACAAAGGCAAGTGCTCGTTGCCATAGGCACCATTACACGTACAAGCACGCATACATACGCAAAAGACACTTTTTCCGTTCGCTCGCGACAAGATGCTCAGTGAAAAACAGTAACAAGAGAGAAGTGAAAAAATCGGTCTTTGCTTGAGCGAAGAGCGAGTTGAGCAAAACAGATTTGATCGGGTCTTCTCTGTCCCTTTTCTCAATGTGTCCGTAAATGAGAGGTTTTTATCAGACACCCCGAAAGTGTCAACCGTTATTTGCGAGGTCTGCTTTGAAATGAATCTAATGTGATAGTTTTAGAGGTATTTTTAAGTGTTTCCTGAAAACGGTTTGGATGCTCTTGAACCTTTCTACTTTCTCTATAATTTATATTCCTCCTTTGTGTACCTAACACTGTCCCATAGCAATGTGCCTATATAATAGCTACTAGTATGTACCCTAAAACGTTTTATACCGAGTTATACCAAGGGTATCTATGTTCTTCTTACCCATCAACGAATCCAACCTCCTCATAACCACAAAGACTCTTTTAAGGATAAGTTTGAATTGGTCTCGGAAAAAATATGAATATTAGGAGAATGATTTCAACAGAAGCGTTCCATTGATGTGCTTTATTTTGGGGTATATGTACTTATATTCTAACTGCTCAAGAAATCGAAAACCAATAAACAACTTTGTCATCAAAGATCCGACGCCAGCGACGGTCTCCGACCATTTGATTCCATTTTGCTTTGCAGATTTTCCAATTAAATGCTGCGCGTGCTCTCATAGAATAAACGAAGATATTTAAATGAAAACTCTGAGCACTCAGTGGGTGCAAGAAGACAAAGAGAAGGGGGACAGTAGTTGTTGTAGTGGAGATGGGAGATGGCCATCATTGAAAGTGTCAAGAGACAAAGTGACTGAACAATTGACAAACTTTTGTCTCCTGTCTCTTGTCTCTCCATTGTCCCCAGTTCCTAGTCCCCTGGTCGTGGGGTCTCTCCGCACAATTCACTCAATAAAATTCATGACTTGACAGGGAAGGGGGAAGAGATAGTGGGAACGAGAGATGACTGTGGAGTGGGAAGGGGTGAAAGATGAAGAGAGGTATAAAATATTGTGCAACTTGCATCTTTGCCCTTCCATGCCACAAAACTTCAATGAAAATGAACGAAAGCTATGAAAAAAATATGTGACCAGAGGACATGAAATTTATATGCATTTGCACCGCTACTCGTACTTTTATTTGCATGCCACCTCCGCCCACCCTCTTCGTGGGGGCATGGAGTGTGCCTCTGACGTGACACTGCATTAAGGATAATGTTGATCATCAATTTTTTTGGAGCTGATGGCGGGAGACGCTGTCGAGCCACTGATGGCCTTGTTGCATGCCTGCTGCATGGCTGCAAAAAATTGAAATGCGAACGAAAAAATATTAATCTAACGAGTTCCGGATGGATGGGGCATCGTAGGGTAGCGTCGAGATAATGAGATTTTTTCATATGCCGCAAAAGAGCATTTTGCATATTTCTCGATTAAATTTAATTGAAAATTAACGCACTTCTGGATGGTATCAATGGCATTAAATTGTGGGAAATGTGACAAAAGACAGCGGAAATAAGAATGAGGACTGTACCATGGGGACTGTTTTCAGGATGTTGGCAATTGACTCTCTTTCTAAATCATATTTAATTTTGAACATCCGTAAAAAGGGTTATACAATCTGTCAGATATTTGTCACGCACATAGGGCGCCATAAAGGACGAGTACGAGCATATGTTTCTCTGGATTTCTCAGACCTGTCCCACACAACGAGTATCCGTTTAACAACAAAAGGGAGGCCCTTTTTTTCGAATCGTTGTGTCACTTACTATTATTCCAATTCAATTCCATTTATTCCTATTCATTTCATTGTACTAACTGCTGAAATCAACATCCAAATTTACGGACATTCAAGTCGAATTTTGTAGATCTATTGGTTTGTTTGGGATATTTTTTATTGACGATGTCCGTCAACGGCAACGGCAATGGCACCGGCTCTTGGAATTTAGTCAGCGATAGCGCCCATTTAAACTTTATTCAGGACTTTCGTGAAGCCTTTGGCGATGATGGCATGTATGCATTGGAATTGGTAAACAATGCCGCCAATGCCTGGCAGGGGCTGACTCCCACGGAGAAGCTGCAGTTCGAGAAGGTACAGTACATTCGAGCATTGCTTTTCATTGGCTTATCGCGTCTTATCGTCTTCCCCCTAGGAGCAGTACCTAGCGGATCGCAGCGCTCAACTGGAGCGTGTGAAGCGCGGGGAGTCTGTGTCTCTGGTGTGGGCCCAGCAGAAGAAAGCCTTCCGCAAGCTGGCAAAGCGCGGACAGGCCAAGTACAAGGACAAGGCCGAGTTCAAGGTGGTCGGCATGAAATGGGGAAGCTTCAAGGAAGACGAGGCCCAGTTCAAGCGGGACGATGCCTCATCGCTCAAATATAAATCCTGTATTTTCAGCGTGTTGGGTATGTTCGTGGACAAGTGTCGTGCCGCGAAATAAAATAATTAAAATAAAATAGTGGAAAAAAACCTTTTTGGTGGACGAGTTTGAACAGTTTTTCTTTTTCTGGAATACTGAGACGAAAATTTGGAAACTTTGGTTCATGAAAATCTGAAAACATAGTTGCGAACGGCCAAGGATCAATTTTTTAAAGATCCAGCTAAAACAAACCGTAATTTTGGTTCGGAGGAACAGAAAAGTCGGTTTGATTCGAAAGTCTCGAAATCGTCACTGGATTCTACCGTCGACCGTTCGGAAGATGCAGAACAATCGAAAGCCTGACTCTCTCCAGCTGAATGTATGGTCTTTGTTCCCCTAAAATGGAAAACTCTCCGACCCCCAAAGACCCTCAAAGACTACAGATGCTGGATCATATATGGCACACTCACGATGCCCCAAGCCGATCCGAGACGAGTAGTGTACACAGGTCCATCAATTTTATTTAACACAATGAACAAATTTTATTGTACATATACATTCATATACGAATACAATATCTTTTGCTGATCTTCTTTTTCTTATATTAGCTAATTATTATTTGTATTTGTTTTGCAGAACGTAAGAAAATAATAAGGACATTATCAGTATTTTTTTTTTCTCTAGTTGTACATACAATACATTTGTTTGTGTGGCTAGGCGGCTAGTGAATACCCTACAGTCAAGCGGGCACATACGCACATAAATACAAAAATTACACGCAAAAAAAAACAAAAAAAATAACACTTAACTCCTTTGAATTATTTGCTTAAGATCTATAATATTTTAAATTATTTTCATTTAGTTAATTTTGGTTTTAAATTTTTGTCAAAAATTTGGTTTGCTCCTTTTTTTTGTTCTAAATTCAAATATTTTTCAATTCCACAACTGTGCTAGGAATGCAGTAGGACATACATATATATACATACATATATATACATATATGCAAGTATACAGTATATGCATTTAACAGACACACATGCATACAGATGCATACACGCTATATATTGTAGATATCTCTATGAATAAATACACGAGTTGCTCTTCATCGATTTTCCCATAAATAAGTGTGCTTATTGAAATGTTTAATAACACTCATCAATCCATCTTATGTTACATTTTTTAATTCGGCAAGGCCGAAGCAACGCAAAATAAATTAAGAATTTAACAAAAAAATATATTCAAATACTCGCACTTTTCCCTTTGCATCGATTTTGCTTATTTAATACAAATAATACAAATACATACACACACACTCGCATGTACATATGCACATGTGTATAAATATTGTTGTATACAATTAATAATCTATAATTTACATGAATAACTAATGGCGTAACAAAAACATGGCCAAACATGTCATGGCTTCATGGGATATTTTTTCAAGCTTTTTGGGGGCAGGGTATCGACTGGATGGGTACTCTTTGGTGCTCGAAATATCTGTGAGACGTTCCTCAATAGGTTCTTCATCAATGCAATACCAATTGGCGTATTTTTAGCTCTTTAAGCATAACATATCCATGCCCTTAAGCCACATATGCCCTGTTCTCCACTCAATGGGCGAGTGAAATTCGCATTAAACGTTTTATTCTGAAATTGAATGGTAATTCCTGGTGGGGATTCAACGGATGAACGATTTAATTAGCATAAAGAGTTGATGAAAGGATTAAACACACATTCATTTATGCGTTTCATATCCAATTGAGCTTTGAGAGTATTAGAAATTCAATTAGGACTTGTACGAGTATCTACTCGTATAATGCTTTGCTCAAACAACTCATACTCGTATATCTACACATACACATAATGTATGCAGGTATTATCTAAGTATCCATATAGGTTTCATCTTAATTACGAGTAATTTCAGTAATTTCAGTATTTTTTGTGCTACTTTATAAATGTAATATGTTGTAATTGTATACCGAACATAATAAAAAACAATTAGGTGTCAAAAGTGTTGGATTTCGACTGCCATTCGAATAAATCTGTATCCATCTCTGGTCTCCTCTGGTCAAAACATTTTGTGTATCTTGTAATGTGGTGTGTGGAGTTTTGTTAATTATAAATTTCCGCTATTAAACGCTTAATGGCTAAACGACACTCATACACGGAACAGATACACCTACAGATACGTACAGAGCTCAAACCGACGATTTACACTTGGTTACAGGAATTTTCCATTAACATGGCCCTGCACTTAAATGCTACATTCATTTATTCCTCTTTGCCCCACCATTAATCATCGAGGATCAATTTTTCTGCAAATTGGAACCCTCTTCATTTTTGTGTAAATTTCATTTTGAACAATGGAATTGTAAGTTTCTTGTTATCAAATATTTTCTTTTTGCTTAATATCCTAGCATTGTTTTGTTATTTCTGGCTTATTTCTCTAAAAGTTCAAAAAATTGTACACAGCGTCTTAATTAATGATTCAATTAATATTATTGATTTTTGAAACACACACAAGAACTGATCAAACTTTAAGAACCTATTCACAGAACTCATGTCGAAATCTTAACAAACAAAATCTTGAAAATTAATCACTATTTAAGTAAATAACAAGGACAATTATATTCTCCTCTTGGACATAAATCGGTTAATATACATACATATGTATATATATAGTTAACTATAGTGCGCCGTGTTCTCAGAAAAATGTTGTATTTCTTATTAATTTGTATTTTTGTTAAATTTAAATTCAAATTTCCATTTCTTCGGTTCAACCATCCATCTCTCCTCATCGAAAAAGGTGATCGACCATCAATGCATTTCATTCTTCAGAGCTGCAAAAAGGAGTAGATCAAAATCAACTGAATTGAAATATTTTGTATTTTTGGCATTACTCAAACTCGAGTTTCTCTTAATGCCTTAACTATATTATATTACGAATTTGCCCAAGGGCTCTTCAACTTTAATACCATTATTTATGGATTAACTGTTGCAGAAACTGTGCCAAAAGCAATTATGCAACTAAAACACAACAGTTTATGGTACGAGTAGATATATGAAAAAACTTTTACGTAGATGATGTCCTTTTATACAAATTAAAATTCACTATTGTAGGAATTTCTCTAGAGCACAACTGTTTTTATTTGTCCAAAATTTGTCCAACAAAATTCATAGTTTTAGATCAACTTTTAGTCGTAAACTTTGGTAAAACGCTTACCCGCTTAGAGCATTTCAATATTGGACGTTCCGTTGCCGGTTGCAGTACGCGTGGTCTTGGTCACCTGTGGTTGGGTCAAAAGCGGCGGTGGGCTACAGCACCAGACCACCTTGAAGAAAAGCAAAAGATATCAAGTTATATATGTAGCCATAATCAATCAGTGAGAATCAATAGTCATGTCTCACCTTGCGGAATGCCTTGCGGAAGTTGTCGGAGAGAAAGGCATAGAGTATCGGATTGATGCAGGAGTTGGTATAGGCCACCACATGCGATATGATCTGGATGATGACCGACAAGTGACTGCCGCCGTACAGATTGAGCGCCTTCAGAACCAGTATGACCTTTTGTTTTTTAAAGAGATGCACAAAAGGAAGTAATCAGTATTTAGTCACAGGCCATATGCTGTCACGGCATTGATAAATGCAATTTGCACATCTTGCCTCGGATGTGTCTCTCGGATTGTGTGTGTGTGTGTGTGTGTGTGTGTGTGTGTGTAATTGTAATTTCATTTGTAATTTGTGAGCACATTGATTTTGTGCAAACACTTTGAATGCTGTCTGTTAAAGGAGCTGTTGCCAGCAGGCAGCAGCCAGCAGCCAACAACAGCTGCCGCCAGCTTTGGCCCTGGCTTATTAAACATTTCAGCAAATAAATTGTTCTCGAGGATGCTGAGATGGTTTTGGCAGGGGCTGAATCACAAATGTCAATTTATCGCAACTATCCGAGTATCTTGGTTACTGTTTGCCAGCACATTTGAGCAGCAGCTGTTGCTGCTCAAAAATTAAAGTGCTTCGCATCTAATAAAGAGCTTAAAGTGCTTAAATTCAAGAAGGTTCTATATTTCCCTTATTTGTTGTATAAGTAATTGCTGTCTCGGTCGGATATACTCGTACTAGCATGCCAGATATTCAATTTCATGACTGAATCAAAGCCTATTCAATCAGTGGATGGCAGATCTGCCCACGGGGAATCGTAGCCGCTCAACATGTACAGACATATGTACATACTATACATTTGCTAGTATATCCTCCAATTATCAGTTCAAGGCCACCCGTCAATCAAGTTCGAACAGAGCCTACCGAACGGAATTGACATTAATCAGTTTGTTCATAGTTTTTGCTCCCTACTGTTTTGCTGGAAAATTGCGATGACTGTGCGTGGGTGGAATATGCGGTATTCGTGGGAAGATGGTATGTTGTTTACATGAAAGACTATGTACATGGCAGAAGTATATTTTTAAGGCTTAAGAATGAAGCTGTGGCATCTAAAGCACTCTGACATGAACTCTATTTGAAATTATTTATCTTTCTTTAAGATGGTCCGATCAGAGCCGATCTACAATATGTATTGGAATAAAGCTATATGGCGTGCAAATGTGTGAGTGTGAGTGTGAATCTGAATGGGTGTTTGAGTACTTACATGGATGGGCAGCCAGCAGATGGCGAATGCCAATACGACCACAACTACCATTCGTGTGACGCGTCGCTTGCCCTTGCTGCAAGTGGACAAGAGGCAGAAGAGTTAGTCGATAGAAGGGCGGAGATACACAGATATTGAGTATAAATGTTGGCATTTGAATTTCACATTGCCTGCTGCTCTTTGATTTATGAACTTTTGCTTTGTAGCTTCCCTATAAAACCTCTATAAAATCTCTATGGTAGATGTTAAGATATTTGATATGACTGCTGGAATTTTCTCTCTCACTCTACGTGACTTCCTGCTGGACTCTCTGTTAAATAATTAAGTTATTGTTTTATGCTGGAACTTTTCTGTTTGGCCGTCACTTAATATTATTTCATTTATGATAAAAACAAACTTTGCAAAGTATTTGCCAAGTTGCGGCCATGGTCTTGTCAAAAACTCCTACCAGTTCGTGTCCAACTGAAGTTTTCAGCTTGAACTACTAGTTGGGGAATTGCAGAAAGTTTCGCTGGAAATTGATCACGTTGCATGCATTTGTGGCAATGTTTCCCTCTTCAATTAGAGTTTAATTTCTCCACAAAGTCTGCTTCAGTATTCATTCTTTAAGTTTAAAGTTATAATTCGAATATACCTAGTGTCTAATGAAACCCTCCATTTGTTTGTAGAACTAACTATTTTGTAGCTTTAATTTATTCGAAAATCCGGCAATGTTAGTATCTTTGGTGACCCCGATGGTGTCCTTTTTGGTCTGTGATCACTGAGCAAACATCTTTAATATTTAGAATTCATTTGACAACAATTTTCCCAAAATAAACATCAAATATTTTCACAGAAACGCCCCGGCCCCGGCCCCGGGCCTCAATGCTTTTCCTTTTGCGTTTTTCTATTGTACTCATATTTATTACATGGAGTTGGGCACTCATTCCTCCATTTGGCCGCTGTCTTCTCTGGGGAAGTATCGCTCATGCGGAGCCGGCTTACGTTCCGTTGACCCCCCAGTGCAGGGCGCTTAAAAATGTATGAGAGGCCCCACCTCCCAGCCTAATAAAAAGGCATTCATCATGGTCCGCAGCCTTGGTCGCAGGTGCGTGTAAAAAAACGGGCCGCTCTGCCTTGTCTGAGGCAGCCACACGATGATGTCCGTGTAGATGGTTTCTGGGTTCTGGGTTCTGTTTGTGGTTTTCTTTGTGGGGGGCAGAGGGTACTCACCGTGACTCGGCGGATGGCTTGCAGCCTGGAGCACTCTTCCACAGACGCGCCAACATGCCCATGTAGAGGAAGCAAATCAGCGTCAAGGGTGCCACATACGATGATAAGAAGAAGGAGACCTGCAACGACAGCGGAGTAGTAAATAGTTGGTTGGCTGTGGGGGAAAAGGCAAAGTCACCAGTCATACTGGTATTCCTGGAACTCGGCACAGATTTGGCATTAGTTTTAATTGCATTGTGGCACACAGCCGAAATGCGGTCAACAATGGTCAAAGTTTTCTGGCCGGCCACTCAATGAACACAATTAGGGCTGCTCCTGGGCATGAATGTTGGCCACATTTTCATGGTTAACAGATGGACCAAGGGACGGGATGGAATGGGATGGAATGCGATGGGGTAAAGTCTTGTGTTCAAGAGGTTCAAGAGATTTGCGGTAGGAGTCGAGTTAGCGCTGACTTCGGCAATTGGCTGATGGCTGGTCCTTAAGGATGAATGTGCTGGCAATTGCTTTTCATTTGAATGTATTTAAACGTTGGATATCCGTTTAATAGTCGATTAGGTACGATTCATTGCGGATTATGGCCCACATTTGATTGACTTAAATGTTTGAAGGGTTAGTTTTTAGCTAGTTTTTATCATAGTCTAATGATATTGCACTGGCATTAGGGTATGTTGTTTGAGAACTTTTTCAGACCTCCCACGACCCATAAATATATATTTTAACCAGTCCTGACGTTAAGTAGAAAATTCATGGAAAATATTCATATTCATCAAGCTCTCGTATTTATCATTTTGCTGCTTTTTTGGTTTTTGTTCCTTGAGAAATTTCCGTTTTGTGAGTTTTTGTTCGGCTGTTCATATATTTTTGTTTGGTTTTTTGTTCGTGTCTGTTTCTGGTCGAAGGTTCTTGCCGACTACCATCTGCCGTCCTGTCAGCGGCTTTTGTTTTTGCATTGGGAACTGTCAAAAGCGCTGACCCGTAATGCTGCCCAGATACCAGAAATGAGTACCAGACACATTTCCACCCGCCCTGCCACTCCTTGCCACTCCCTGCCGCTTCCTGCCGCTCCCTGCCGCTCCCTGCCACTCCCTGCCCCCAGCTGGCAACGCTTAGCCGTAGTTGCAACAGACACAAACAAAAAAGAAGCAAGATACATGTCTGTATATAGTGAAAACTGGCCAAAAAAAGCAACAGAAAAGTACGAGTATGCTGGACTGTCAGTGAATGGATGTGTTGAATGGACGAATCCAATAATGTTGAAGGAAATTTCAACGGATATCCATTCAGACAGTTAATGGCGCACACGAGTTGTCTGTGAATCAATGAATCGGGCAGTGAATCGTTATGAATCCCGCATAAAAGTATAATAACTCTGTTACGATCGGCAGTGAATCCTTAATGGATCTTTAACGATACGGTTGTTAATCAGCCATGAGTTGAAGCAATAAATTGACTATGAATCAGGGTTTGAAGTGGCCATAAATCAATGGATACGCACTGAATCAAATAAGTATGAGACATGAATCAAAGATAAAGAAACTATGTATCAGAAAATCGCTTAAGAATCGGAATAGCCCGGGTTCTACTCGTAGCATTTACCAGTTTCGATAGCACCCCGAACTTTATCGAATTTTAAGCCTTACTTAACTTTTTCATGCCCCAAATAGTGGCCAAGAGCATTGGCATTTAAAACTGGCTACGGCTCGGTTCAGTTCTGTGCATCCGTGAACGATATCCAATCGGCAGCTGCAGGCATCGCGGCTTCTTTCGGATGAGCTACGCTGATCCGGGGGGCTTAACCGCGCGGCATTAAATTCATTTGGTGGCGCCTCAAGTTTTCAAGTGGTGGCTGGGCCGATGGTTCGACTGCTTTCGGCCAAGTGTGAATGATTTAAGGGGCCAGCCAATGAATACAATAAAACACACTCTACCCCGGAGAATATGCACAAAGGTGCAAGTCGAAAATAAAATATATATCCACGAAATGAAACCGAATTCGGTGCAGGAGCAGCAGGAGGTGGTAGGTAATGAAACGGAAAACGAACAGCAGAACAGCAGAAACAGAAACAGCAAAAAAGAGTCTGAGTCGGAGATGGGGATGGGGATGGGGCTGGGGATGGGGAAAAACGAGGGACAGATGAAATCGCGCATGCCGCAATTGTTAATAATCGCTGCCACGCTCCACGCTCCACGCCATCACCTTGTGTGGATCCGAGTCCTTCTCGGGATACGAAACCGGTAGACGGACGCATTCATTCATATTCAGAGAGGACGGTGGACGGAGGGGCGGAGGAGCAGCAGAGGAGCAGAGGAGCAGAGGTAATGCCTGACAGCTATGGAATCGAAATCACTTTGTTGGCCATGGCCAATGAACATGTCGTTTGTTATCGACAACGACAACAAGGCCATTCCGAGGACTGACATAATCCCCACTGACACATCTGGCTTGGAGCCCGGATCTGGATACCGGTCTGGGTTTAATGATGCCCCACGGTTCTTACTGCTTCCGTCAGTCAGTCACACTCGCTGTTGTTGTTTTTCGGGACTGGTGTTACTGATGCATTAATTAAAGTGTAAATTGCAAAGGAAATTGTTTGTAATGCCAGTCAGGTCGGGACAATAATGTTAATGATATCTGGTCGGGGGAGGCTTCGCATCTGTCGCTGACGCAGACCCGCAAATGCTGCAATTTATGACACATTCGTATCCAAGACAATGGGATTTATGCCCCCCCTCCTCCCAGCCACCACCCCCAACGCGTGATTAAACATTGTGTGTCCCAGCCGTTAGCTTCATATTTTTGCTGGTCGAGAGGAGATAAGTGTGGAAAGCTGATTGCTGTGACAGCTTATGCGGCGATGATTGGGCTGTTGGGCATTGTCATTGGATCTTCTGATAGGCTGAATGATGTGAGGCTAGGTCATGATCTTCTATCTCGCGGCAGAGGGTAGGACTCGCTTAAGAAAACCGAAAAGGACTCCCTGAATGTGCACCTGCCACGACTTTGGTCCCTGCCATCCTTAACCCTAACTCTATACTTAATCATTCTATTTCATCTGCTCTTTAAACTTTTAAAGTGGAAAACTTTGCACCCGAAACGGTCTCTGTTGCGCTCAGTTGAATCGTCATTTGAAAACGAAACAAAAGAGAAAAGAAAGTCATTGCCAGAGCAAATCATTAGCAAACAATTCCAAATTGCTTTTCTTTTAGTAGAACACCAGACACTTGGAGTGTCAATGGACCGAGACAAGGAGGATGGATATATCTGGAAATATCTGATGGATGTTTAGGAGTTGAGGAGCCTATAAACTTTGACAAGCGGCGCATAAAACTTCATTTCATGGCCAGCCACTTAGGCCATAGACAGAGATACAAAGATGAGCCTCTACAGATACACAGATACCACTTGAAGCGATAGATACACACCATGAATATCTCGCTACAACACAATCGCAAAGCGGCGGGGGCGGGCATGGGGCCAATAAACAAAAGTTACCAAACTTTGAAGGGAAACTTTTTTTTTTGTTGCCTTTAAACTTTATGCGAGTCCCAATAAAAAGACATAAACTAGAGTGTGTGCCATATGATAAATGGTTTTGGCAGGAGGCAGCTCTCCTACTCATAACTTCCTTATATTTTAGCATAGCCCTAGAAATTGCGCCTGGGATTTCTTCCATGAACGCTACTGCGGCGCCTCCACAGGCACTCTGCGAAATTAATCAACTTGCCACGAGCTCCCCCTTCATGTGTGTGTGTGTGTGTGTGCGCTATACCCAAATGAGACATTAAAAGAAAAAGGGAAAAACTGACAGACAGAGACCGATCAAGCAGGCCCAGATCCCAGATCTTAAAGACGCGAACCTGCAAGTCCTCCAACAGCAAAGTGCGAATCCTTAGAGGGCCGGAGCCTTAGACTCCGTTTACGGTTGCATGGAACCGTGTGTGACTATCGTGTGACTGCAACTTTGACAGAAAGGAGTCCAAGGAGCATCCATTCGCCACTAATGCTGTGCGAGAACTGTCAAACCAAAGACAATATAAAAAGTGTGATGAGTAACGCACATACTTTTCTTTGGCATACGATTTTTTCAGGGTGGCTTTTGAAAGTGGCTCCAGGCTTTAGTTCAAAAGACGACCCAGGCTGGCCGTCGAATCATATCCATAACTTTAGTATTATGACACTTTTTGAAGGCCCTTTGCATATCATTTGTATGCAGATTCACTTTTCATATAGAATATACGACTGTAATGAACGGATATTACAGTCTGCTGTTTAAATTTTTAAAGTGTGTTGACTCTAATAATTACTAGTAACTTTTGAATCAAAACTTGTCCCAGCCGTTTATAGATAGTTTATTCTACTTTCTCTAAAGATTTCGCTTCAATCAATTCAAGATTCAAAGACTGACACTTCAAAAGTTCGTCTTTGGCCAACTTTTGGGGGTCAAGCGCTCAATTTTGTTTTCTGTTTTTTTCGGCAGAGTTGCAGAAAGATAAACACTTTTGTTGCCCCCGTTTTTGCCATGCCCTATTCCCATTTCGTGTTCTCTGTTTTTCTGCCATTCATATTCGCCTTTTCCCACCCTCCAAAGCCCTATTTGTTTTATTTTTATGGGTCCTTTACGATGACAACAATTTGGTCGTTAGTTTCGTTGTTTGTTGTTCCTTTCCGCTGGTACTTTTCGTATTGTACGTATGTATGACGGATGTCTCGCACAAGTTTGATCCATTTTTATTTTATTGCCAGACAAGGTCTGGGCCAGCAACACGCACACATAAACAAACAAACCTCCGCACACAGATACACACAGACAGAAAGAGAGAGAGAGTGTTTCCGCCTTGACCCTGACAATGAGAGTTATGTAAAAAAAGGGGGGGAAATCAAATTCGAACCAAAGGCGGCGGTCACTTGCAGTTGCAGTGTCGACTCTCTAATCCCCCCAATGAATTTCTCTAAATAACATCCAAATGTAGCTACCAAATGCGATCTATATGCACAGTCAGAGGGGGGTGGAGCGTATCCGTATCCGTAACTGTAACCGTAATCGTAACCGTACCGGTATTCGTGACAGTCCCAGGAAAATAAGTCGGAGCGAACTCTGCAATTTGCTGTGCCAGGTAGATGGTGGGTTGGAGGGGAGAGGCGACATTAGGACGAGTGTCAACGGCCACCAAACAGGAGCTTGACGAGTGCATATTAGCTGTAGGAGGAGCGGAGTGGCTGAGCTGCCAGTCGGTTGGGGAGTCAGTGAATCAGTCAGCTCGTGGCTCAGTCCGTCATACATTCAGTCAGTCTGTGAATAGGAATAGACGACAAAGCCCATTCATCGCCCTCACTCTGGGCTCTCGGTGCTGCTCCCCCACAATTGCTCTGACACGCTGACGCTGACACGCCAGCCAAGCCAGAACAGCACAGGGGCGTACCCTTGAAGGGGCGAATTATGGAGGAGTTTTCAGGGAGAGTGAAAGCGGGACGAGTGCTGAATTGATTAATAGACACAAGTTCGAGTAATAAACATAGCAAACTGAAATGAAACCCCCCGCCCAGCAACCAACAAAAAAAATATGACCAAATCAGCCAAACGGAAAAACCATTTCGGATAACGCTGATCTATGCGTGTGTGGCTCTGGCAGGGTCTGGCATAATGATGATGGAATCGTACTTGGACCCATCCCCCAAAACGAATCCCCCAATAGCTGGGCCAAATAATTGCAAAATACGACTCTGAACTCCCTCTCGCTCCCTCTCTCGCTCCAGTGTGGCCATATCTAGTTGAGCTTTCTGAGCCATTGCACTATGGTCCGAACGACCACTTTTGTTGGCCAAAATTAATAACTCGCGAACGAAACAAGATTTTTGTATTTAGTTTTTTGTATTGGTTATATATAATCAAAAGGAAGTGGATTTCCAAAAAAAAATGGGTGTGGCACCGCCTTTTTTTTAATAATGCATATTTAAATTATTAGTTATAGTGAAAATAGCATATTTTTAACATTTATACTAAAAAATTAAGGCGTTGCACAGGCGTGCGAAAAATTTTGATTTAAATATAAAAAAATGGTGATTTAAATAAAAAAAAAATTGTTTAAAGGTTGCCGTAAATTATTGCACAATACTGGTCTTTGCCGAGATCCTTGTCGAGAAGCAGGGCTAACGCCTCGTTAGGTGAGATAGGTGCCGGCTTTCCAACTGGGTCCTGTACAGCCTTACGAACTAATTTAGCCTTCTCTGGGCATAAAGATACAAGTTTTGAAACAAATGCGCGGTCGTATTTGCCCCGTTTTCGTGCGGCCATGCTTGCCGCTTGAATCAATAAATTGATGTTTTCTCCCTCTGATACAAAAAGATCTGCAGCCTGCCTTCTTCGTGCTCTGCGACCTTTTTTGATGTATAACGTTACAGGGCGTCCCACTGACTTTAAGGCTTTTGACCAATTTTCGTTCAAACATCTTTGAATTTGACCTGCATTTGTTCCGTTTTGTTTCCAAACGATAGCAAATTTTCTCGCTGGTATCTTCAAAAGCTTTATTAATTTCATCTGATATGTTTGCTTTGCATGTTTTACCCTTCTCTGAATTCCATACGGCAAACGACTATGCATTTTCGAATTTGAGGTTATAATCTATTAATGCAAATTTCAAGAATTGTGGTGAAAAGTGGCATTTCTTATTATATACATTTCAACAAGAATTTATGAATCTACGACATACAAAAGGTTTCAGGGTGGGACTAGGTGGGACTCATTTTGTATACCTTTTCAAAAATTAGTTTTCATTACAAGTTGGCACTTGTTGAACGACTCACTTTAACCTACAATTACGCAGACGTCACAGCTACTAGATACAGTTCACAACTCAAAACACGTAGTACAAACCCGACTGATTAAGATTCATCAAAAAAATTTAATCAGTTCGTGTCGTTTTTCAATTTTTGAGAGATTTAAAATTGCTATTAATATGGCACTTTTTCACTGCTCGTGCTTTTCGATAACAACAGTTGGGTTGAACAGCGGATTTTGCGAATGTGGCGCCATCTATGGAAATTTCTGGTACGCAGCTTTGATGATCACTCTTTTTTTCTAATGCAGAGTGATCAAAACCAGGTTTTAGTTTTGACTTTTAAAAATTAGGTTTTGGCCAACAAAAGTGGTCGTTCGGACCATAGTGCATTGTCTGGCCAGGGACCCACACACACACACATCATGGAGGGGACACCTAATTGAGGGGCTGGTATATTTTTGCCAGAAATGCTCCAACTGAACTGAAACCGACTAGAGTGCACTGTGTGCACAGATATGAAGAAGGAGAAGGCCTTATCGAAGAATGTAAAGGCTTGCCAAATGAGGCTGGTCTGGCAACTATAGTAACGCCAACCCCCGGCTCACTCGCTTTGCTCGCGCAGATATGTATGAGTAAAATATTAGACTACAGCTCAGCAAATTTTGATATGATAGAGAGATATGTTTTATCTGAGATAATCGAAGGTTTCTTTTTGGGCGAAAGAGAGCTCCTTTTTTTTGCTTGGGTTCTACAGCTCCGACTCCACTGTACCGACGAACTGAAGGCATGTTCAGACATGTGCCCTGGTTCTTTGGTTGTGCTGATAGTATGTCACACGCCCTGACAAGCTGTCGCTCCTAGTGGAAAGTGGAAGGTGGTGGTGCTGTGAGTTAAGTAGCAAATATATTGCAGTCTTGCCGGGCAAGGACTGGAAAATATGACTTGATTTCCACAATAAGCGATCTCCTTCAATTTCACTCAAGCCTCCTCGCCTGGATGAGTTTCCCACGAAAAAGGGGATAGAGAGGTTCCATTTCATTACGATGGAAGTTCACTTACCTGAAAGCCAACTAGACTCCAAACATCTTCCTCAGTGGAGAAGACGCAGGCAGTGCCGGCGTTGCCACGATACTGATAGATGCGCACCGAGTGCGATAGAGCGACGGGAATCGCTGTTGTCACAATCGTTATCCAGGCACACATGATGGCTCTAAAGAGGAACAGAACAGAACAGAACAGAACAGAATAGAACAAAAGCCCAGAGTATCAATATCAGATATGGTAAGAGTTTAGGATAGAATATCAATAAATGAGAGGGAATACGGCCAGTATATCGCCTAGAGATCTAAGTTCCTCTTAGAGATAGAGAAATACATCCCAAGTATTCCAAGTAAAGATTTGAGAGCAAAACGTTTGAGTTTGTGTTCGGATATTAAGTAGTTGAGAGAGAAAGAATATTGTGAGGAGGGGATGATGGACGAGGACTGCAGTAAAGAACTTATTAATAAGCATATTGCTTTAAGAGCATCAGGCTCCCTCCAGCAGATGATGAAGGTTGAATGTGAAAGGTCTGAGCATTATGCCTTTTAAAAATGGCAGGTGTATGTGACACAGTTGATCGATTAAAGCAACTGCCTATGGGGCCACATTCATGTAACAATGAGTGACAATGGGGCAAAGGGGCAAAGGCAGGCAGGTACTGCCGCAAAGGTTAGAGGCCAAGGCACATCAAGCATATGGAACAGGGAGCAGGGAGCAGGGAGCAGCGCTGGACTGAAGGCAAAGCAAGCTAATTACGAGGACAGAACAAATTGATGCAATTACTCTAGATGACTGTAGGTGGACTGTACAGAGGAGGAGTATGAGATGGCACAGGATGTGGAGAGTAGATAGATGGCGGATGGGAACTTACAGCGTGGCATTTCGCTCGGTGCGCAGCGACATGCTCGTCACTGGATGTACAACGGCCAGGAAGCGATCAAAGGACATCAGCACCAGCGTGTAAACACTGCAACGGTAACAACGGGTTAGACATAGTCAGTTAAGGGGCTATAAGGGCTATAAGGGGGGAGTACCCTACCTGCAGTGGCACGTAACCACAATCATATACTGGACAAACTTGCACCACATATTACCAAACGGCCACTCGGGCAGCACGTAGTCGGTGGCCGTGAACGGCACGCAGAAGATGACGAATAGGATGTCCGAGACGGCCAGGTTGATAATCAGCAGGTTGGTGGTCGAGCGCATCTGTTGGTTGGCAACCACAACTGAAAGAGGAGGCACAGCACTGGGTTAGTTGTCTGGTTAATTGGTTGGCGGGAATCTCCCAGTTAAAAGCATTTATAATTGAAATACAATGGCTCTGAAACGGCTATGCAATGGGTTGAAATTCGTATGTATGCTAAAACCAAAGAATGTTAATACAGATCCACAGATCGGTTGGGAATCGGCTATAAACAGTGTTGTAGCAGTAAGCATAAGGTAAGAGCGATTGGGCATGCCCTGGCGATTGTTCTAATTAAACGGATATAAGACTCGATTACTTAATAGTTACCTTAAGTTGTCAGCTTTTGACGTACAAGAAAGTCTTTAAAATTGTTTAGAATCCGCTTTAAATTGTAATACACACACAAGTATTTAACCATGTTTGTTTATGGCCCTCACAAATCTAAAATTTGTAACCAAAATGATGGCTTAGAATGTGAAGAATCTCCCTGCTATGGCAACTGTCCGGCGTTTATCCATTCTTTTCACAATCTTTTGCCCTGCTTTGCCCTCGAAATTTTTCTTTTCGACCAATTACGCGGACAAAAGGCAGCAAACAGCACCAAACCCTCCCTCCCTACCTCCTCCATGGGTATGCCGATGTGTGTGTGGTAGGGGGGTGAACACTGTGCAAGGAGTGAGGGAGTCAGTGGGGAAAATAAGATCCTGGCATTGCCACTATTTTGTTGTTTTTTTTTCTTTTTGCTTTTTATAACCGGTACGCGAAGGGTAGCAAAGGGGTGTATTACGTTCTTGGAAATGTATGCATTTTTTTTGGTTTTCTGGGAGACTTAATATTAGAGATTTTTTGGACGGACTTAGACGTAAATCTATCTTTGATTTGGAAAGATATAGAGTTTTTGTTGTATAGATAATATCTACCGATAGGCGAAAATTCGTTTGCGATCGGCTAATCATTAAGAAAGGCATGAAGGATCATATGGTCTGGATGTACCACAAATTAATCGGAATAGCCGGTATCTTCTAGTCGGAATATCGACCAAAGCGTTGATACTTGTTAGTCGCTTGTTCTGTGACTTTCTCTTGCTATATTTCGACCTCTCCATGCCTTTTCTCTCTCGTTTCATCTCAGTGTTTTCCTCTCGTGTACCGTGTACGTACATATGTATGTACGAGTATGTACGTACTACTGCTTGGCCAAGGAGCCACTTGCAATTAGCTAGCAATTTATGTTTCTCCCTGGCTGTACAAAAGAAGCGTGACAAAGGCGGCATCAGGAGATGGCCAAAAGAGAGCACTAGAACTAGAAGGGAAGACAGAAGACTGAACACAGAAGAGGGTCAACGGCGTTGAACCGTAACAAAAGTTGTTGGCCCTCGCGCACAGCAGTGCAGTGAAAAGGCAGATGGAGATGAGAAGAGATGACGCAGACGTTCGCTTTCCGCCGATGGATTGATGTGGGGCACGCTGCCATCCAACAGCACCAACAGCTCAAACGACAGGAGAGTAAAGTCAAAAAGGCAACAATCAAACGAAGGCCAAAAGGTCGAAGTAAGGCTGAGGTCCCACGAGTGGGGAAAAACGGGGCGAAAAGGAAACGGGAAATGTCGCGAGGCGAACGCTTTTGACCGCAAATCAATTTCCTTTTCAAATATATATTTAGCGCAGGATGTGCCAAGGTATACCACAACCAAAAAAAAAAAAAAACCCCAGCAGGTAGGAAGAAAGGGCCGCAGAAATAGCAAAAGTGAATGGGAATCAATAGTAATGACAACAAAGGAAAAGCCAAGAACCAGGCCAGGAAAAGCAACCACACAAAAACAATAAATACACCGGCAAAAAAGAAATACAATACATATTTGGGTTGCACCTATGTACTCGTATGTATATAAGGCGGCAGCAGATGTGTGCCAGGCTCCGCAAAGCCATCCTCTGAGGCCCCGCTCTAATGCTGATTTAGTCCTTCTCTCATTGTTTATTGCCCGATGGGCCAGACTGTGTGTGCCTGCTTCCAAATAGTTTTGGCACTTGACTTTGCCTCTAAAGATACGTATCAGTGCCATGGCCCAGAGATTAATAGAAGGGGAGCATCAGAGATATTTTTCAAGTATGAAAGCTATTAAAGGGAAAAGCTTGAGGAAGATATGCATATGCAGAGCGTACTGACAGTACAATATCCTACCTGAAATAGTGCTTGTTTGTCTATGTCTATTGTATTAGATAACTGTACATAAGATGGCAATCCCTAGAGCTGCATCTGGGCTAGGCCTCAAATGGAGCATGAATCTCCAGCATTCCTCCCTTTTCCACCACTACCCATTTACACTTTTGTTATGGCTTTGACCATTACAAGCTTCTGGCTTGGGCATTATCAATTAACAGAAGGGGACACAAATACAAGCACACAGCCACAGCCACGGCCACACCCACACACGGATACACTGTGTAACCCTTGTGGCTAACCAATTTTTTGCGGCCGCGATGTTGACACACAACAACAGCAGCAGCAGCAGCAGCAGCAGCAGCAAAGTGGAGCAAAAAAGGTCTTTGCCGGCGTCCGGTTACGAGTCTGGGATCTATGTTTGGGGCATTAACTTTTTCCCCGCCATTAAAGGAAAAAATGCTGCCATTTTTTGCTGCTCCTTTCGGGGGGCTCAGAGGTTCGTTCTTCTCTTCTCCTGTCCACTCCTCTCCTCTCCTCTCCTCTCTTCTGTTCTGTTCTTCTTGTCTGGCTGGCATTTTACAAAATAATAAAGTGTAGCATAATTTATGGGGCCACGAAAGAACCAAGGCTGCAAAAGTTTTTCAAGCGCAAAAAACGCTTGTTATTTAATGCCAAGGGGAAGTGCAAAAAAAAGACGTACAAGAATGTATGTATGAGCCATGGATACGAATACGAATAAGCAAATAATCAGGCAGCACTCAGGCAACGCGAGTGTGTGTGTCCTAGACAGGATTTCCTACTCACTCGCATCTGGGAATATAAATTCACTTTTGTTGAACTTTAATGTCAGTCTAATGCCTACCCCGACTACCCATCGACGCGACGATTCGTGTATCGGGCTTGTTATTGATGCACTTCAAGTGTGTGCCGAAGGCCACACCCTGACAGCCCCGGCGTATACGCAATTTGTGCTTTGATTTAGTATGCAAATGTATGAAAGTTTATACTGTTTTCCCCCATACAAATAGTACATGTAGAGAGTACCTGTTGGCAAAAGTTCTAAATGGTTTTGGATTATCATTAAATGGAAATTTTCCATCCAATCTCGGCTAATGGAAAGTTATTACGAATTGAAGCCATAATTCATAATGCAATGTTTTCATTCGGATTAATAGTCATAAATTCCCAAAGTTTTACTAAACATTTCACAGCTAATTTTTGAAAACATTCCAGTTGGACGTTAGGTTGAACAGTTCTCCTCGTCAAAAAGTGATTTTTTCGCATACTATACTTTCTTTTTATTCATTATCCTTTCATTGGAATGTTGACTAGAGTGTTCTGCTGGTCGCTGTTGAGTTTTGGATTCAAATTTGGGACTCGGAAAGAGTACTCGTTGAAACGTGCGCACAAAAGTATGCTATGAAAACGGCATTTAAGCAGCATATGGCCACCATGTGAGTTTTCGAGTGTGTGTGTGTGTGTGTTCGTGTGTGCGTTGGGCAAATTTACACACAAATCCACAAGGCGTACAAATTTATTATCCAGCGTTGATAGTGATAAAATTTACAACCAGCATTGAGTACATCGCCTAAAAGCAGGCAATACAAACAGAGAAGCACACACAGACAGAGAAGGACTCCAAACAATACCCAAATGGGCCACACACACACACACACCCAGGCAATTGTGCGTGGGCCTCTGTCTCTTGTCCCCGCTCCCTGTACATTCGTCATATTTATGCTTTTTTATGGTCCATGTACAATTTTATTGTTTTACTTTTCAATGCAATGTCTGTCGGGGCCTGTCGCACAGACACACACACAGACACACACTGGTGAGCACCCGCAGAATACATGTGTAGAACATACCAACAAACCTCGAGCCGGGTGAGAGGGCCCAGAATCTACGACTCGGAGGAAGAACAAAGGCTGTCAAACAGGTATAAAATGCCAGACAACATTCGAGCTCAAGCTCCATGTTATGCACTCCCCTGATGATGATATTCCCAAAAACGATTTCAACCAACTTTCAAATGGAAACGGACTTCTGGAATTGCCACCGACCCATGACTCTGCTCAAGAGCTCCATCACTCTGTTGTACGTACCAGCCCAGCATTGACCCTAGCGGATGCACCTCTACTATCGAGAGTTGGCCTCCCAAAAGCAATGGAACTGCGACTGTTACTTAAACATATTTACTACAACAAAATAAAATGCTATAGTCGGATGCTTTGGATCTGCATTGAGCTTCAGGTGTTTTATTTATTTAATTATCATTTAATGAAAGTAACGCCATGGCAATTCCACTCTTTGATTGGTATTGTATTAGCTTCCTGCACAAATACTGTAAAATGCTTAAGCGCTTTCACAGGGATTACCCATTTGGGAACATCTTTTTATTTGCTGACTCTTTTGTGTGCGCTTCTTCTGCCCCTCCTTGCCTTCACCGTCTGCACACACTTGTGGCACACTCTTGTCAACACATCTGCGTCCATGATGGCCATATGGCATCGCCTGCCGCCTGCCGCCTGCCTTCATGGCCAGGTATCCATCCTCCATCCTCCATCCTCTTTCCTTCTTTCTCCTCCACGACTGTGGCACATGCTTGGTTTGGCCTTGGTTTCGGGGTCCCAACTGGCAAGTGGCCGTAGATTTTTTTTGTTCGTCAGCTGCTCGATGCAAATCCCATCAATAATCCAACAATGCAATGGAGCTCACGACAAGAAGGCGACACATTTCCAGAGAAAGTTTCTTCAACTTTTTTTTGTGGTTGAATCGGTCTTTCCAAGAAATTCTGCTCTTCCGATAGGCGAATGCCTGTCTGATTGATTGATCCACATTTGTTTCTCAATGATAACGATGTCTATGCTGACGTTGATGTTGATGTTGACGGCAATGTTTGAATGCTTGGGCTGTTGATTTTGATGTTGATCTTGTGGCAAATGCAAGGCTTGATTGTCATTATGAAAATACCTAGAATAGCATTGGTAGCCAGCATTGTGCCGACTTGATTGCTGCTTGATAATAACTAGTAATCAAGACAGTTGTTTTACTATTGAACCAACATTATGCAATTGCAGTCCAGCTCTATTGCTGCAACCCCTCAAAATGATTCGACTTTCGTATTGTGGTAGTATAAATCAATATATGCGAATAGGTAAGAATTAAGGGGGAATGAGGAAGGAGCTCTCATAAATTTCAGATGCCAGCAGGGCCTGTCAGTCCTCTCGTGAACTTCGAATTCGAGAAGGCAAAACTGCTCAATGCCTGACTCTTAGCCCGCTTATGTTGTCTGTTGCCCCACATGCAGATGCCCAGCGACTTGGCATTCAATCACCCAATGCAAGAGAGTGACACTGACTCGAAGATTGGGATCCCTAAATTGTATAGCAGATAACTATGCCAGTTAATGCTCTTGTCTAACATCTAAGCCCGCTTTACGAGTATGTCCAAAAACCCAATTTAAAACCGAAAATTCCGAAATAGTGGCACTTTATTTGGGGGTCGAAATGCTTACAGTAGACCAAGGCAAAGGACTAGCTAGAGGAGACAGGACAAGGATCATTGGGTCAATGGATCAATGGAGAGCCGTTACTCCTATTCCTAGGTCTGTGAATCAAATCATCAAATTTCGGATGAGCATGAGCGTCTAGAGGCAAGTGGATCTGGGCTCAATTGATCTGTTCGTCAGTGCCTGGAAACAATATTTAAGTACCGTCATAATAATCGTATTTTTTTTGCTGTTTTCGTCAAAGACTTCAACCACAGAAGAGCAAACAAGTCGTTCCCTCAATTTATATATATATTGCGCCTTCAGCTAATGGTCCCAAATAAATTCTTTTGTGCTTTTCCATTTGGCTCAGCTTTGCTTCTCTTCTTTTCCGTTTTCCGTCGTTTTTCCATTTCCTTTGGCTGTTGTTTTTGCTGGCATTAAAAATTTATTTGTATAGGCTGGCAAATGAAGCGACCAGCCCGACCCCGAAACGATGATGGGTGGATAACAGCGCATCATTGTCCGGTTCTTACAACTCTCGAGATTGCAGAACACACCGAAGGGACGACCCAAGAAAAGGGACAGACAGACAAAGGCGGGCCTTCTTCTGTTCTATTTGTAACCGGATATTCATGTGACAAAACAGGATGTCTCTCCCTCTCCCTCTCTCTTTGTCTCAGTCTATGTCTCTCTCTCTCTCTATCTGTCTCTCTGTGTGTGTTTCCTTATGAAAATTTGAATTAATTGCCTCAGTTAGGGAGAGACAACTGTACTTGTTTCCCTTGGCGGCTGCAGGCCCAAAATATTCCTGCATATCCTGCGTTCTGGCCCCATCATTTATGCACTTAATGGTCCTGGCCTAAGCAGGCAAGGCTTAAGCACCGGCAGGCTCAATGGAAAGCACACACACACACACACACACACATACAGACTTTAATTGGATCATAAAACAAAGGCCCTGCCGAAGATAACAGAACTTCAAGAGTTTGTTACTCGCAAAATTTTAATTGGGAATAAATTTCGATGCAATTAAAATGTTGAAATCGCAAAAAGAGCAGAGCAGAGCAGCGAAGAGCAGAGCAGAAGAGCTTCGTAATGAGTCGTGTTCAAATAATCGGACTGGGTGATTTCGCTATGCAGTACAACCACCCACTCGAAGAGGCTTAAAATCTCCAAATTACTTCACTTACTTTGAGTGTCCCATGGAGCCAGGGGGCCGGGCCTCAGCCCAGCAACAATAGAATATTCGATTGGCTTACAGGAATTTTTGCTGCAATGTCGAGGCTCTTGTTGTAATTAAATCAACACTCACTTGAGAGACCTAATTGCACGAATTAACCTTCGATTGATTTGATTTCGAATTTGTGTACAAAATATTTTGCCAACTACATTTTGAAAGCCCTGAATCTATCATATACTTATGCGATTTCTGAACATTGATTGAGTGAAGTTTAGTAGTGGGTAAAGTGCGACTACAGATTTCCAAATGGATCAATCTGAAGTCGCACAACAAAGTCCCGTTCCTGAATCATGCCAGGATCGAGAAGGAGGAACCAGCTTTTGGAGCACTTTCGACGATGGCTGTGGTATGTCAGTAATATCCTGTGGCCAGAGCAAATCCATGTCAAGTCCGCACAGTGGAACGAGGGCGGCACTCTCCTGGCCAGTGTGGCCATGGGGTGTCGCCAGATTGTCGTCTGGGAACCGGACAGTGGCCTGACGATTCGTTTGCTTCCCTACTGGATTGGCCTGCTGCTGTACAGCAGGATGGATGGTGGTCCTGGCAGCTGGAGCTGCCTGGACAGCCTGTAGCACATAGTTGCTGTTTGTCCAGAAGGACGACACAAATCTGTACTCCACTACCAGGAACTCGGAACTAGGGGTTTTTTTCTATTCCACATGCATGTCTTTCGGTCATGCCAAGGATGGCCTTCGAAACCTGGCAACTGGCTGGAATTCGGGGCACTTTCAGTTGACGATCCTCAAAGAAGTGGACGATAACCGATGGTGAGCATTGCCAGGTGTGCTTCCAATTAATTCCAATGATATTCCGCTTCTATATATATTCGATATACACGTGCTGCTGTTTTCTATTGCTGATGCTGTTTCAAATACTATTCAAATAAAATTCCATTCAACACTGTCCAACATTTCACTCTATTTTCCACACACCCAAAAGATTCAAAGCTTATTACATCCATAAGTCATTGAAGGGCAACATTTTATGGTTCAAGGTACATGTTTTCTGCTATGAAGGCATGTCGGCAAATCAAGAAAGAAAATATGATATGGAAATGGGTATGTAAGTAAAAGCAAAGACGACTATAGCAAGAGGTACATGTACGACGATATTAGATCGATATAGAGGTTCCTCTGGTTGAACAACGGGGCACGGAGTCCATAGCCCAACAGGACAATAGATCACGGCTGTGGCCGGAGCTCAATCTCAATATAAGGATCCCCTGAAAGCCTGAACAATTTTGCGGACAAGCACTGGATGCCACAGAATCAGAAACGTGGCCACGAAACACTCCCCAAAGCCACTTGCTATGCGACAAATAACGCCATTCCGATTTATAATCATGCACAGGAACGCGAGACAGTATGTTTACACCTAGCCAGTCGGAAAATGGGCCCCCGGCTCTGTTTGCGTACATGCGAATGGGGGTGCAGATAGCACTGGTGGCTGGTGCAGACTGGTGGCTGGTGGCTGGTGGAGGCTGAAGCGGAAACGGGGGAAATGCATTTTCCAGCGAATCGCCATAATAACAATAACAAAAGTGCACACAATTTACGGACCGTGTCAATGCCATGGCCTTCAAAAGCCGGTTCGAATCGGTGGCAAAAACACAGGTGTGAATGCTGTATGCACCATCGCCATGCCATGCCCTGCCCATGGCTATGGCCGTGGCTATGGGATTCTCTATCGTTCTGCCCCAACCAAATTGTATTACCTACACTTTCATTTAAGTTGATTTTGCGGCTGCCATCTGTCCATCCGTTGAATCAAAAGGAGAGACGAGACCGAAGCGAAGCGAAACAAAAAGCAGAGAGCTGTGTCGAATGTGAAACATGTTTTCGGTAAGGGGTTTTGCTTCTTCCTTTTTTTTTTGTTGTTCGCCACCGTCCAAATCAAATTTGTCAGCCTTGTCGGAGGAGCAGGACAGGACACGAAAGCACAGGATGACACACAACAAAAAACTAAAAGTGAAAAAAAAGGAAATGAGAGGAGAGCAGAGGGGAGCAGGAGGGGAGAAAGGATTAAGCCTGGGGACTGAGTCACGTTCGTGCTCGTCGGGCCAATTACAATTTTATAACAGAATTTTCTGATGCTCCCCAGCTGCTCCCCTGCGGCTCCCCTAATGCCTGGCTAGTCTCCTTTGCTGCTCAAAAATACTGCTATCCAGGCGCTGTCAAAGCGAACTGTGCCGTCCTGTGCTCTCCTCCTCTCCTCTGCTGGGCTGTTGACAAAGGCTAATGCAAATTGAAGTGACAATGTGGTCCGACTATTCTCGCCTCGTGTTCGGAAAGCATAAATTATAATTAATCGTACACCCCCGCAGGAGTGCGAGTATCGGTCTCTGATTTCGCTCTCTCTCTCTCTCTGTGTGTGTGTGTGTGGGTGTGTTTCTGTGTATGTTCTGCGGTTGTTGCTTCTGCTAAATTTACACAAATTGCTGTTGACAGTTGTGTCAGTTGTTGGCCGGGTCTGGGCCTGGGCCTGGGCCCTGGCATCGGCAGAACTTATGCATACATTTTGGCAAATATGTACGAGTATGATACTCGTGTATTGTTTGCTCCATTCGCCCCGTTCGCCCCGTTCGCTCTGCTCTCTGTTTGAGCTTCGGTGAATTGCCTGTCAGATTACCAAATGCGATTCATATCACAATTCACAATCCACAATTCACAGTAGTTTTCGGCTTAAGGGTATCGGTTTCCCCTGTGGCACACCGAACGCCAAAAACAATATTTAAATTTGCAAATTTAATACTTTTGAACTCCATACAGACACTCAAGGTGTCAGCAGGGCTGGCTCTCATCTATCAACATTTTCGAGAGTGTGTGTGGCTAGCATATTAAAATTGACTTATCTGCCATAAAATGCAGATAAAATGCACAGCTACTGAAGCAGCCCTTGAGTACACCTCACTGATAATGATGCTCGGATGATGCTCTGATGATGCTCAGCTGATGCTGATGCCGGAGCTGATGCTGATGATGTTCGCTGCCTCTTTCAGCCATCGCTGGTCGTGCGTAATGGCATTTTGACAAATTATCTTTCCATAAGCCATAAATACACACTCTACACTTGCACTCTACACACACATACACACACACACACAGACACACAGTGAAGGCAGCTAAGTCTTATGGTGCCATTGCGGAAGTACGACTAAGGGTGTGTTGGTTTAAGGGCTCTGTCTGGTGTAGGTAGCATAAAGCATACATGGAGTTCACACCTACGATATGTGCGAGTATGTGTATGAATGATGCCAAAAAGAGCTTCGATTCAGCTTGTGTTGGGTGCACTATGATGCGTTTGCTTTTGTGGAATACCCATCAAGTTATTCACGATATTTTCACATATACTTCCTTAGTTTTATATCGAAAAGATCGCTTAACTGATATCCAACTAACAAAATGATTGTTGTCTGTCCAGATAGAGTATCCAGACACGTCGTGACATTTCTACGAGAACTTGACTAAGAAGTTTGCCTTCGCCTAGTGCCGTAGTTCTCTCAGTGAAGTGTCTCTAATTTTTGCTTTCATAATTTGCCATAAAATCCACACGTTCATTTACAAATCATTTATCATAATGCCGAGAACGCCGCTGACAAAGTGGCTTTCCACACAGCAGTATCCAAAGAGAATATATATACATATAGATATGTAGAAAGTGTGAGAAAGAGAGAGAGAGAGAGAGATGGTGGGTGGAAGGCGGCAAATAAGATACCACTTGCGACTTTAATAAAACTTTTCCCTCGGCCGCCTGGCCACGGTGATGGGAGGGGGAAGACCTGCTGGAAGCATACCTTCTTTTTGGCTTTTTTGTAGTTCGTTACCCGCACCTGAGTGGGCGTGTGGCATGGTGGCCTGGTGGCTGGTTATCCTATCCCTATCGCTGAACATCTCTTGCACTTTAGCGAAAACTTGGTCGTCTACCTACTCCTCCTCCTCCCACTGCCACTCCCACTGCGGTTGGCTCGTCCTTCAGCTTTAATTTTCTTATTGGCCTCTCGACTAGCCTTGGCGAAGGCCGCCCGTCTCCTCTTTAAAGCCATGAAACGCACTGTATCTATTAAGCATTCCTGAAAGACCAAATTAAATTCGCTTTTGTTTTAAATATTTGTTCAAGTTTCCCATTGCCTCGGATTCCTTTAATTTCCCCTTTTGTGATGAACCTTGAAGGGGGCGGCGGCTGGTGAGGTGGAGAAGTGTCAGTGCTTAACGTCATGGGTTATACTTGCAGCTGCTGACTTTTGATACCCCCTAAACGTAGGGCACAAGGGTATGATGTATATTGTATGCGGGAAAAGGTATTCACAATTTAGGAGATAGGAAAGTCCGTATTTGTTTCATTTTATTTATAGATATTTACTATGTATAGATTGTAGAGTATAGTACTACTCTATTGTAGTCCAAATCAAGTCTATACAGCGCTCGGTGCCTTATTTTTAGCTTCTCGTATTGCTGTTTGAGCTTGTTTTCCTTTTTTTTTGCGCCTTTGTTGTTGAGGCTTGGCAAAAAGCGAACCGGAGAAAGCCAAAGTGGGTGTGGCAGACACAGACACAGACACGGACACACTCATTCAAGCTAAGGTGAGATGGTGTCTGAGATTCTTACACCAAGGTTGCATCACGAGAGAGAACAAAAAAACACAAAAACACAAAATTGCATGCAAAATGAGTTCGCCTGTTGAGATTTAGTGATAGAGCACACACACACACACACACACGCACAGAGATGCTCAAGTGTTTGAGGTAAGACCCACCCCTTCCCTGAGCCCCCCTCTCACCTGGGTTACGCCTTAACTAAGCCTCATTTGAGTGCCCGCTTCCGAAAGCCACGTAGAATAGTTTTCATTGCCTACTTTTTGGGGCAGCCAAATCGTTCCTTCAATCCCATTTTTTGTCCTGACTAATAATGGTGTAGAGAGCTCATATATATGCATAATATTTTTGATTTAGAATATTGGATATGGCACATTAGAATTTCATATATATTTAGTACATACTCCTCCTGAAGCGCCCTCTAATGGGTATACAAGTATATGCCTTTGTTTGCCTTGTAAACTTTTGCAATATTTGCAGAATTGCAATCTTAACGATCGCATCAGGGCATCAGGGCACCAGACAATGCTTTCTTTGCCCTGGTGTTTGCACACTCTGTAGGATATAAAAAATCAATTAGCTTTCGCTCGAATGCGCAACTTTTGCAGGCGTTTTTATGGCTTTTCCCCCCAGCTTCCCCTGCAGCTTCTCTTTGCCAGGCAGGCTCCATTTTCATTTGCAATTATTACGCATAATTTGCCAGTGGGCCAGCGCCAGTCGGCCAGCGCCAGAGGTCGCTAATGAAACAATTGTTGGTGGTTCCTGTTCTTGTTGCTGTGATGGTGATGGTAATGGCGATGGTGAGTATGGTGGCTGTGCGTGGCTATTTTACGATTCGTACGAGTATGGTTAACGAGACTTACCCAGTATGACCAGGCCATTGCCGAGGAGTCCGGCAAAACCAATAATGCCAAAAAAGACGGGCACTATGGTGGATACGATGCGCTCCAAGGGCCAGCTATCCGGATCGTAGTCCATCGAATCATTCGCATGTTGGTCGGTTGTGAATGGATAATTACTGGAATTGTTGCCATAATTGTTGTTGCTGTTGATTGTGTTGTTTTCGTAGTTGTTCATGTTGTTCATATTGTTGCTCGTAGCCCCCTCACTGGCCAGAGGCCAACTGCTAATTAGGGCGGCCAACAACATGACCATGGCCAGGCTCTTGCCCATTTTGAACGCCTCCTTTACTATATCTACCACGAGTATATATATAATATGTATATATATAGATCTCCTAGACTCTTTCTCAATCGAGAAAGTTGTGTGCTGCTTGTCGTAGTGATTTTCTCTACTGTCTGTTTGTTTCGTTCAACAGTGGAATTGTGTTTTTGTCGGGAACATATATTTCATCATGTTTTTGTTACATTTTACAGTTATAGTGCGCCCACAGCCACGCCTACCTCATGACTGGAGCGTTTGGTGGTGGCGGCACCCACAGTACCGGGATGTATGTCCTCCTGAAAGATACAAATTGAGAGTCGTATAATAAATATGTATATATCGGACACGGATATCTGCATATACATAGCTCTATCTATCTCTAGCTGTGGGCCATGGACAGTCAAGGTCGTCTGCCAGCCGCTCGCTCAACTAAATGAAAGTAAAGTGTGGCCCACCGTGGGACAAAAAATGGTAAAAAGCCCGCAGTTTTTATGTCGATGATTCGCTAATTGAGTGACGAATGGACAATGAATGAATTCAATTGGCAAATCGATAGGTTTTTTTGTAAAACACAAATTGTAAAGTTGGCAGCAATTGCTTCTTGCATATATAACGGTTGATCGATTGGGAAAAAGTCTAACCATTAATCCATTAAGCAGACAATGGAAAAAAAGTGTGTTTGCTCTGCATCACTTTCATACCACTGTTCATTGCCTATCATCTGCATAGTCATGTAAAAATTATGCAAAAAATAATTTAATTCCATTACACGAATGGGCTGGTAAATTCGGGGAATAATCGGCAGAGCCAGAGGGAGAGGGAGAGAATGGACCTTGGCGTTTCATCATCACATTTGCATACTTTAATAAATAACATTGATGTCGAAATCAGGCCCAATGCCGGAAGTGAAGGCTGCGCCAAGAAAAGAACGCACACAGATATAGACATTGCGCCACGTGCTCGTGCTGTGCATCAATTAGCCACATACGATAACGATACATATGTTACGAGTAGGATCCACCTCATGTTATCTTTCTCCCATTTCTCCCATCTTTCTCGAACTGCTGCAGAGCCTTCTGCGGACCGGACCAGACCGGACCGGACGGACAGACAGACGTAGTAATCGAGGAGACATATGTGCTGTCATGTCGTGTCTGAAATGGCACGCACCAAGGGCCGACAGTTGGCTTAAGCTGTCAATTAACATATTATTAGGCGAGTAGCACACAAACAAAAACAAAAAAACTAAGGAATATATTCGGGGCTGATGGAGAACGCAATGATTCGATGGAGATGGCAGCAAGGATCGAATGACAAACGATGACGACAACTAAAGGCAACGCGTAATTGAGAAGACCATACAAGGACTTGGGACGAATCTCTAGAACTGTTTTCATACAATTTCGCTAAAAAAAACACACACAAAAGCGAAGTTTTAGAACCAAAAAGACATACGAAAAAAAGTATGTAACATAAAAAATGAGTACATTTCTTGCCCCTACAAATGGCACAAGTATGAAAGCACAATGAAAACAGACGATAGACGAAATTGGCATTGGAGGCGTGATTTGGCCCCGTCTGTATGCATAACAATTGGCAGCTCGCATCACATCACACCACAGACAGGACAGACAGCCAGCCAGGCAGACAGCCATTCAGACAGATAGACAGACACACATAAATTATGCAGATGATATCTGAGCCGAGGCTCGAATTTGTATCATTTCTGTTTGCGCTCTAACAAATTGGCATTTTCTGGCCGAGTGACAAGCTGAATTATTTCTTTATGGGACTTTTAATTAATCAGGCCGCAGCAATTATTTCGCAATGTTTTCTCGCACTCTCTTCGATGCTGTTCATTCATAATATATGTACTTATTTGCTCAACGCTAACTCAAGTTTGAATTATGGAGTAGTGAACGCGATTTAATGGTTAAGTCTTTTGAGTCAAGCCCCGGTAGGGCGTGGAGCAGAGGGAGTGAGTGAGGATTTATGTTGAGCATTTTAAGCTGTTTTGATTTACGGCTTCTCGGGCCAAATTCGCTCTGCGGCAAACTGTTTATGGATTAAGAGGCGAATAAAAGAGCTCCGTTTTGAGCGCCAGAAGAGCGTTCTCCGTCCATCCGCAATCCTCGTTTCAGTGGCTCTTCCTGTGGCTATGGCTGTCTCTGTGGCTCTCTGTCTGCCCCATTGTCTGTGCGGCAGTATCACGAGGGCAAATGGCCATGAAATTGAATTTGTTAGTTGCACAACGCGGCGAAAGGCCGAAGTAAAAAGTGTCCGTTGTGCTTCACAACAGTGTCGGCTAGGAAGAGGCAACCACTCCGTTTTCGGAGCAATCAAAAAAGAAAAACGATTATCTGATTGGTGGATGAAAAGTGCTGAAAGTTCCAGATATATTTGACATCTTTTTGAAATCCCAAGGCTTTTCATATATAAACATATTCCAAACGGACTTTGGTCCACAAGAGCATTCAAAACCGCCCAAAATAGAATGATTTATAACAAAGGAACCTCATTAAACATTTCATCGAAAGCCTTAAAGGCCTTATTCGATTTTCTGAAATAGTTTCGAATTTGTTTCCTAATCGAATCAAGGCCATGACATGATCTGTATCTCGTCTCCTTCCAGCGACAAGCCGTCCGTCAATTAGTCGACTAGTTTTTATCCGACATCCGATACCCGATTCCTACTTTGATTCCAGACGGAAATGCACAGCTAATCCGATTCGAGGCACAACCGAATTGGGAGCTGGTGATTGGTGATTGGTGTTTGGTGAGTTGACAGAAAATCCACTCAATGCCCATCACTTCGAATGGGTATGCATCCCTCAATTATGGCCTTCGAGTCTAGTCATGACAGCTTAAGCTTTGCAGCGGCAGTGCACAACGGCAAAAACCCCATCATACACTGCACTTCAATGCCACTCCACGCGCACACACTAACCCAATCAGACAGTCAATCAGTCAGTCAGATGGCGTGATTACGTATACGCAGCATGGTGCGGCCAGAAAAAAAGTTTGGTGCCGGCACTCCTCTGTGCAACTCCTCTGCTCTTTGCCACAACGAGATGCAGCACATGCATCACAATGGCCAGAGAACCACAAATGAAAATTCCCCTCTAGGCATCAGAATTTCTCGCTCGTATTTCCTAAGGCAATTCCACTCAGAGCAACCACCTCCCCTCATCCACCCCTCAATCAATCAATTGTGGGCCATGACAACCCTATTGTTGGCATCGGTGAGCTGATTATTTCATTTACTTCAATTAGAAGTGGGCTTGCTTTTAGCGTGCAGGAGTCCGGGGAGCCCGTGGGCTCCGTGCTCGACTTTGCCGCTCATGTGGCTTTTATGAGAACGCTGCCGTTCAATCTAATTGCGTTTTTATGGCCTGAGTGCGAATCATAAAAGCAGCAGAGCAGAAGCACAGCCCAGACCATGGCAGCTGGAACACCATGCGGCACACCAAGATGAACTGAGGCCAGTCCCAAGGCAACAGGCAACAGGCAACAGGCAAAAGGCAAAAGGCAACAAGCAGCAGAAAGAGCCAAAGGCAACATAGCAACTGAAACAACAGCAGAAGCAACAAATTCCATCATAAAATTAGATGCCTAGCCGAAGCCGCCAATAAACAGGCAACATCTGTTCTAAATTAAATATTAATAATTAATTAACTCAAAAGAAAACAAAAATAGCAGGAGAGCAAAACGGTAGCAGCCAGCAGAAGCGAAGCGAAACGAAACGAAATATTGAAAAATAAATAACAAACAGCAAAACGAAGCGAAACGAAACCAGAAGGAAAATGTGGCTTCTAGGGTCGTAGCACTAGATACCCTCACAGATCGGTTATTGCCATGGCAGATTATCGTCCTCTGATGGATCAGAGGTATGGCCATAGTCGGTAGTTCAGAGAAGTATCTGGGCATCCACAGAATCGCTTTCGTTCTCTATGTTCCCATGTGCTTTACGGAATCGTAGTACCCTCTGTCGTCAGGGTACAACCGGAACAAGAGAGAACATGTCTTTAAAGTTGCTGTCGCTGGCGTATGCGGCGTATGAGCAACGCACAAAACTTTTCCCTGCTCTATGGAGGATGTACATATGTGTGGTAGAGTGTGAATGAGTGTGTGTGTGTGTATGTGTGTGTGTGTGTGCGTGGGTAATTGAGGGAGTATGAGTGAGTATGAATGTGGTTGTTTGCTGATGGCAAATGTGGTTAGTCCATTTGAGAGTGGAATGCGAACTGGATGCAATAGAGAACATGCATGAAACCCTTTGATTATGGGAAAGGAATATTCCCAGAGGAATATCGACTGAAACGGTTGGATGGGAAACAGGTTTGTGTAACACAGCGCACGAGTGTAACACAATGAACTTGAAGCTTGTAAAATTCCCATTACACTTCACTAAAAAAGGAAAATGAATGATAATTTTTGCAAATGCTTCGAGCGTGCGCTGCGTTCAAATTGTACGAGTAATTGTCCAATTAGTTGTTCAAGAATCAATGCCGTAAATCGATTATTTCTCGCTGATCAACTGAGCAACCAGAAGCCAGTGATTGTGCAGGGAACTCTCCCCATTCGAATGCATTTAGCCCACACATTCCGCATCTGTCCTCCTCCTCCCACAGCCATTAGAGCGAATGCAGCGCAACGCCTTTTGCCTCTTGCCTTTTGCCTTTGTATGAAATGAATATGCCATTGAAATATTTGCATAGCTGGCAGAGGCAAACAGGCAAACAGGCAAACCAGGAAAGCACACACAAAGGACACCACTGCGGTGTAGGAGGACGGGCCATCATGGCGGATGCTTAATATTGATATTATGGGTCGTATTTAATTGGAAGCGGAACCCATCCATCCATCCATCTATCCATCCATCCGTCCCACACAAACTGCACATTTGAATGACGCTTTATTTTCCATTTGCCAGTCGACTGTCCACAGGGTCCTTCAAACAAATTGCCTCCGAAATGGACAACTCAACGCAAAAAGCCACAAAAATGTAATTACAAATTAAAGTCCGCGCCATTGATAGGTGAAATAAGAGAGTGTCATAGGTAAATTCATTAAAATGTGAATAAATTCTATAAAATTACAAAAACAATCATTCAGGTGGAAAATATTTACATTTCCTCATTTATAAATCAAATTTTGTTTGGGTTTCCCTCATTTATTGATTGATTGGTGGAACCAGTCGAATTATCTGGATCTGTTATGGACAGCAGAAGGACCAAACCATCCTAAATGAAAAGTTGCACCATATTTTAGCAATTAGCTATTAAAAATCTGAAATACATATTTCCTTGATTGATGGAAAGAGTACATATTTTTTCAGCTAATTAATCGCCTGAAAGGTGGGCCAGCTCTCCACATTTCAAGGCCATTTTAGAACCAGCAAAAGATGGAAAATGGAAAACCTAAATCAAAACCCAATCAACCGACGAAGGAAACCAGCAACCGACGGGCTGACGACCGTCGAGAGTCGACTGTTTGGCAATTTGTTGCCATAACCAAAGCGGATTAAGTTTTTTAATTAATTCTCTCTAGTCGAGCAGGAACGGTGTCGGGTGCAAGGTCTCGGCTTGGTTTTGTGGCAGGAACAGTGGCAGCACCGAGCGCAGGGGAGGTGCGGCAGCAGTAGTCGCCTTTAAAGTCAATTAGTTTCATAAATCCGCGTTGACACATATTTGATTAAAAAGTTGGGCCCCACCACCGCCCAGACACAGCGGGGGCAAGCCAGTAAGGATATGTTTACGAAATTTGCTTTTAATTACAGCTAGCCGAAAGTTTTCGCCTCGGCTTTTGAAAATTAATAAACAAAAAAACTACAATTTTTTGGGGTAGAGAAAGATTTTGTGAGATTTTTAACATGAAGAATTTTAAGGCATTTTTTAAGGTTTTATTAGGGGTTGTTTTGTGAATCATTCGCAACGAATCATTGAATGATTGTTTCATTTGTGTAGAGACAAATTCAGTGTACAGTAAGCCACAGATGGAGAATTTTTGCAAATTATTGCAAGTATTTGAAGCTGCCACAAATCTCTCTTCCTCTCTCAGCAATAGTTTGAGGATTCGCTGGGTAATTTTGTTTTGGTTTTTTTCTGCTACTGCTCTCTCCTTCTCTTTTGTAATGTTTTGAAAAGTTTGAAGCGCTTTTATTGATTTTAGCCAGTTACTGAACGATGAGGGTCCTGGGGAGGTCCGAGAACCCAACATGTCTAATGATCGCTGCCAGCAATGGCCAAACTTTAAGCTCGAGGCCCTCCCCTCTGCTTTGTTGTGTGATTTTCCCTTCCAGTGAAAACAGGCAAAAGTTCGTATTTGTATTTGTTCTGCTGTTCTGCTCCCGTTCTGCCTGTTTTGTGGCAAACACTTTACACAAGTAATTTCCTAATTGGTTAAAGCGCAGCACAAACCCCAACTAACCAAAGCTCATCCTCCACAGTCCACAGAGCCAGTCCATCATAATGGCAGCCATATGAGCCAACAGCCAAGAGCCAAGAGCCAACAGCCACCATGGGCGATAGCCCCCATTAAAGTGTACAAATTTGCAAAGCACTTTGCCTAATTGTTATGATAAAGAGTCGTTGAAGCTGTTAACTTTGTGTCCATCTATCGCCTGGTCTCTCCGGGGCCCGAATAAAAGTGACAGATATTTGTAAGAATTTGACGTCTGTTCGGAGTGCACCATAAACGACACGTCAGCAATTAAGGATCAACTTGATGACTTGATGTTTATGATGGAGCATATCTTGGGGGCGGGTTGGTTAGGCAGGACACTGAGAAGAGTTAGGAAAAGTTAAAGTTTTTGGGTAAAAATCAAAGACTCAAGAAGATTTATATGCACATACATATATGAGAAAATGCAGCTTAGATTGTGCATAGGAGTATTCTTAGAAGAAAATATGGCTATAGTGGAGGAAAAGAAGTGGAGTCAAGGTATAGAAGCAATTTAATTAGTAGTCATAGAGTAATGATAATCATAGGCAATGTAAAACGCCCATTGTGGGCACTGAGAGCGCCTTAGCCTTAACCCAGCCACAATCAATCCACTCTGTGGCTCTGTCTAGCTCTGTTCAATCAGCAGCAGCAGCAGCAGCAGCAGCGTTGTTGCCATTCGGTTGTTGGTTGTATCAACCAAGTTAAGCACTTGATGCTGTCCAAAAAGTTGCCCACGATGGGTACATGTCCCTGTGTCCCCAGCGCCCAAGCCAAGGTCTCGAGGAAAAGTCACTTTCACTGGCCAACAGCACCCGAAAAGTTGTTGTTCGCAAAAGGATCGTGATCGGGGGAACGGGTGAACGGGGGGGCAGGAGCTGTAGCTGGCGGCGCGGACAGAAATCAAAGTTTCTGTTAGAGTTGCCCTCATTCTGGTGGATGGTCCGGTGGCTGGCTATCGTGTGTGCTCAGTCGTGCGTGTGTGGAAGGATGAATGGTTATGGAAGAGCTCCCGGGAGCTGCGGGTGGAGACTGGACTTTCAGAGATTTTTCGTTTTTGCACTTATCGCTTGGTCAGCCAAAGGCGGGCGGGCAATCTTCTCCCTCCCTCCTTCATTGGGCTTATTCATATTGAGTGGCAGAGGGGCCATAACGAGAGTTTGCAGCCTGGGCTGCATTTCAATTGGATGCATTTCGGTTAATCGAACGCCATGAACGCCAAGATACTGCCAATTCGATGGAGGTTTTAGGTTGAAAACTGCTCTCATTGTTGAATATTTTCAGCTCTATTTCGAGTGGCACTGAACTTGGTGGAAAATTTATTCAAAACACTTGAGTACGGGTTCGTTAACCATATTTGTGGAGGTTGTGGCCGTATGTTCAATATTCTATACAGGCGATATTTTGTGTGAATTATCATTGAATTATAAATGAAATTTATAAAATCAAACCCCGATTTCATATCCGTTGGTGGCATGGTTTGGATGTGTGGCGGCGATAGTTTCAAATCGAATTCGTTTAAAATCAATGTTTATCCAAAAATATTTACCCACATTTTATGTGTACAAACTACTAGCAGTGTGTCTGCCATTTTCCGAATCAATTTTTAGCTCTTTCGCTGACTGGACTGGTTTGTATTAGCAAGGCCTTGCTACACTGTGTAATGTTCGATGTTCGATGGTCGATGGTCGATGGTCGATGGCCTCCTCGTACGAGTATCTGCATCAGTCAATAAAAGTGTGGGGCTTTTGTGGCCTGTTTTAATGCATTTCAAAGTGCAATCGAAAACTTGTTTGATTTTGTATGCTGACTGCTCTGACTGCTCTGGCTGCTGCCTGTTCAACAACTGCGTCATCGCCATCTCAATTCTCCCATGGAGTGTCCTGTCTAGCTGTCTGTCTCCTTTTTTTTTTTTGTTGTCTGGCATTTGCCAGGCATGTCCTGCATGGCATCCCATGCAGCTTAGGTTTTGGCTTGCATTTTAATTTGGCTTTCCCTCTATTTCTCCCTGCTGCTCTTGCTGCTCTTGCTCCTCTGCATTGCTTCAGGCCAAACAATGGACCACGAAAAGCAAAGATCAGAGCGACCAAAAAAAAAGGAAAAAAGGCGAGAGAGAAGGCGAGGCGACGGCAAAGTCGAAATGTGTGTCCAAAAGGCGAAAACGTGCAAAGAGTTTTGATTATAAAATTCCATCACAGCAGAGATTGCTCAAGGCCCAATGAATTCTCTAATCTTTCTCCCCAAAGTATTCATTCTCCTGAGGGGCAGGTGAAGGGACCAACGGTCCGAATGATTTGAACATTTTTCACAATTTTGAGAGTAATTTCCAAGAAAAATATATGCTGGGCAAATGCCTATACCTTAGCAGGCAAAAATTCTAAGAAATATATTTAAAGATTTAAAAGATTGAAACTGCCCATCAATTATTTTCCTTAATGGTTGCTATTGGTTTAAGCTAAAGAGTTTGTTTGTTCTTGAATACATAAAGGGATTATTCATAAGATTAAATAAATACTGACTGAGTAGCGGGTATACATTATAGACTATAGAAGTAGAGCCTCGAGCCTTGCCGCGGCTCACAGTTTTGTGTAGATGCGTGCTACACCCAGGGGAAGCGTTGCCAACCCAATAAAGTATATATATTCCTGATCGGCTTCAACATCAGCATTGTCCAGTCTATATGGCCATATCCGTCTTGATGAGCGCCTAGATCTCAGAGACTATAAAAGCCGCGTCTGGTTTTTGATCTGAAGCGTGTCTGCTGTCATTCGATTACGCCTATCGACGTCCCCTGCACTCAATTCGATTCGATTCGAATCCATTCGATTTTCGTGACATGAGTCCATTCCAGTTTATTTTTGGGGATATTTCTAATGCCATTTCTGGTCATTTTTCAGGGATATTTTTAGGGATACGTTTGTGGATATTTGTAGGGATTTCGGAGGATAGTTCTCGGGATATTGATACTGTAGTTTCAGTATATTTCTACTGAGCTCTAGAGATACATTTATATACTTTATGGGGTCGGAAACGCTTGCTTGTGGACGTTAAACACATCCATTTTCACCACAAATCTAATATACCCCTATACTCATTTTGAGTATCGGGTATAAAAAAACACACACACTAAATTGAGAATCACCAGAAATTCGGCCACATCGAAGCTGGACCGTCCCAACCATCGGCTATTGACTTAGAGTTAAACGCTAGATGGCGCTCTAAACACTCAATCAATTGCGGACGGGGGCGATGGGGAACAACACGAAAATACTTTATACGACAAATAAGTGGGGGCGGAAATGTCCAAATGGCGTGGGGCGAGGGGCTACAAAAGTTTTATGGCTACTGACAGTTTTGCGGTTACCTGTTGACGGCTGCGGGGGCACAAGGCACAAGGCAGAAGTGTAGGAGGGTAGAAGGAAAGGTTGTGGTATGTGTGGGTCGGCCATTGTGGGGGTATATGTATATTGGAAAAGTTCGCTTTATACAGAGTACTTTTGGAGGCTGAGAGCGTATGGAGTTTAAGAGAGAAGAGGTTTCCTGTTCCTAGTTTTATATAGATTATATACTCGTATGGTTTGCAGATATATTTACGATATAAGCTTGATAGATGATATATCGGGCAAAAATCCATATAGTATCAGCACAGTGCCATATCTCTTAGGTAGCTCCTAAATGAAGGGTATCTCAGAGTCGAAGTGCCAGCTATACGCTTCTTATTTGTTATTTTTTTCTAGTGTCTGCCCACTTGAATGTTTGCTTCAAATCAAATGGCAACTAAACGAGAAACGACCAAAGTCTTTGGCAAGTACAGCCAGAGTGGGTTTTGTAGGCGGCTGTAGGTGTATGTTCTTTGAGCGATAAGCGGAGCAGCCTGCCTTGTGGTCCATCCTCATGCCAGCTTCCTGCCACATCCTTTTCGTCCATCCTGCGCCATCTCCCCTGTGGATTTCTCTATTCTGCTCCACCCATGATGGTCCTTTTGCTTTTCCTTCGGACGTTTCATATTCTTGCAATGCAATTTCTGGTCTTTGGTCTGGGGTTTTTTTTTCGGAGGTCTTTGACTCTGGCGCCACAGCAGTTTTGTGGCCACATTGATGTCGCCCACGAAATGGAAAAGTTTTGGCTTGCCACCCAACCCAGAACTCGCTCCCCCCATGCGGCTGTCGTGCTATCAGCATTTAGCAGCTTTAAAAACTTTTCAGCTCTATGCATATTAATATTAAGCATACGCAATGGGGTGCATGTGCAAGTTACGCATACGACTTGTAGTTCACAAGCTTAGAGTGAGATGGAAATGGAGATAGTGGCAAACGAGTGGCTAAAAGTGTGCTAAAATAGGTAATCTGCAATCAAGCCGATTTCACTTATGATTACATGCTGAAGTAGGTCAAAGTGCCGACAACTTTTCGGTTTGCCCAACTTTCCCTCGAAATTTTCAATCTCATTTGATATTTTTATCTCTCTCTCTCTCTCTGTCTCTCTCTGTTGCCTTGCCACTCCCTTGGGAGTCCGCTCTGCGACCCTCGTTTGCCATGTAGCTTGATTTGAACTTGAAAATATGTGAAATATGAAACCGAAAACTATTTGCCAAGTCCCAGTTCCCTTTTCAGCAGAATCTGATTGTCCTTGCGCTGTGGCTGCGCTTTCGATGTGCGTGTGCTTGTGCGGCTCCATGGGGTGTGGCACACTTCTGCTACGTGATTAGGCCCAACAGGGAGTGGAGGCGCACAGCAGGGGCTGGCTGCCTCCAGCTGAGTGCCTTCTCACCTCAGTTCCGTGGGCCGCGTGCTCTCAACTTGTCAACGCACATAAATTTTCCAGCACGCTAGAAGAGCGACCATTGCGGACAAGGGCGGCAGGAGAGAGGGCAGCGAGGCTAGCGAATGTGTGGAGAAGTAGGGGACACACACACACAGAGCAGCTGTAAAAACACAAGTCAAAAGTCGGCCAGGGGCGTCCTTCTCTTGGCAACCCCGGGAACAATGCGTATCCTGCGTCCACATCCTGCCCCCAACCACCGGTCTCCAGCCTCCTCCCCCTCTAAAAGCCACACTCCTCAGTATCGGTCGGTACCTCTCAGGCTCATTTGTCTTTTCGGTTCAGTGTTTCCCCCAGTACAGTGGTCCAAAAAAAAAACACCAGAGAAGAAAGATTTGGTAGTACTTGCTATTCGATCGATCGATCGATTCTATGGGTGCCATTCGATCCTTCCATTTCAGTGATCCTTCCATATGGTGTCTCCACTCCCAACAGGCTTGCTAGAGGAACCCCTCAATGGAGGAGTACAGCGGTTCGATTCGATTCCTGCAGGCACTATGTATCATGGGCCTAAGAGAACTTTGATTCAGAAAAATCATTCTGAAGAATAGACATATTTTGGTTCAAAATATATAAATTGATTTGGATTCTAGTCTTTATAGATGCTCCAATGCTCCCTACAATGTGTAGGGGTATTGTAACTATCTTTTTCTATGTCTGTAGAACAAATATTTCAGTTTTGTTGAAGCTCCAAAGAGTACAAAATGATACAAGAATATATAGAAAAAATGGTTCCATTTAGAGGCTTTCACAGTATCTACCGCATATTTTTGAAATGATTCAATTTTGTAAAAGTGTTCTAAAAGTATTTTTAAAGTAATCTGAAATAAATTCTTAGAAAAATGTACAGCATAGTAGCAATGTATTTTTAACCACTGTGCCATGGGGGAGTGGGGAGAGGGGGGCGGCATTGGTGGGCTGTGTGTTTGTTTTCAATTTCAATTTTACAATAACCGAAGCGAGGTAAGCCGAGACGACGAGGCGGGGCAGGGCGAGGCGAGGCGAGACAAGAACCAGAAACGAGCCGCGTTCGCAGACTAGGCCAACTCTATGGATGTATATGTGTATACTATATACATAAGTATACATATATAGTATACAGATTATATATGTAATGAATAACGGCACAATTTCACACTTCCTTTCATTGGAAAATTACAGGAGAACAAGCATTCAGAGCCACATCCACCTTCAACCTTTCGCCTTCCACCTTCCACCTTCAACCATCATCGACATCCGACCACGTTTGGCTTTCTTTTGTTTTTTGGGTTCGGCTGAAAGCTTTTTAATAAGCCACGAAAGGCGGCAGCAGCCAAATGCCCTCCATCCATACATATACACTCGTACAATACATATATGTATGTGCATTACATCTTTATATGTACTCGTATTTTTGTGTATTTTTTTTTATAGATCAATTGGATTTGTGGTTTTATTTGCTGTTGCCTTCTTTGGCCCTATCTTATTTCCGACTTTTCTTGGCTTGCGCATTTAATGTTTAATTTTTGTCTCCTTGTTTCCACTTCCCCCGAGTGTCCCCGAGTGGGTGCCCTGAGTGTCAATGTGTGGGTCACAGGACACGTTATCATTATGGGCTTGCAATGACCAACAGCACTGGCCGGCCACAAAAAACCATTCCACTCCGAACGAAAAAGTTGAGTGAGATAACACGGAGCGAGAGGCGCCTGAAACCAATGACCCATTTGTGTCATCGATAAAAAGAACCAAACGAATCGAAGGCTGGTGGGGATACTCCCCCACTCCCCATACGAAGAGTTTCCGCATCGTTTATTTACTTTGATTTTTGTTTGTTTGTTTGTTAAAGTTGAGCAACTACTGGAATGAAACCACACAAACGATTGGGTCACATTTCCCTTTAAAAGGGAAAAGTATGAAATTTCTGTGGTCGACATGTTGAATGATTCATCAATGAAGCCTTTCCCGTTCCTCAGAGTACTATGGACATAAATATTTGGTTCAAAATTGATGGGAAACATGCAGAGCGTCAAATGCTGTAGACAGGCCAGATGCAGTGCCACAAGATGATGATTCCTTCTCGTCTTTGCCATAAAAAGGACTATGAGTAGAGGTACATAAATTTCAATAAACTTCAAATTAATCATTTGCTCGAATATTTCCATTAAGGTAGTTTTCCCTTCATTTTTTCCACTTTGACAGAAGGAGGGGGAATGGCCTTGAACATATTTATCCATTTACCATAAACAGCCGTTAAAAGAGAACGAAACTTAAATAATATATGAATGGAAATTGTATTCGAGAAGAGAGTGGAAATAACTAGGGAATGGGGACTGGGGACTGGGGAATGATTGAAAAGAAAATCTGCATGGGGGAATAGAAAATGCGAATTTCAAAGAGATTCCGCGACCTTTGACCAGGCAAATAAGAAGGCAAATAATTTCCGTTTCTCGAATGCGACACAAGTAGGACACAAATGTCCAGGCACAGACCCCAGGACCCCCAGGTCCTAGAGCACTCCCCCCCCCTGGACAGACCGGACGGCATGGGACAGAACAGTTTCCGTTTTCCGTTTCCTGTGCAAATAGATGTGAGCTAGCAGGCGGGGAGAGGGCGAGAAAGGATTGCAAAACAAGGAAGAAGAAAACAAACCAGCTACCGAAGATCTAAGCACCCTTGCAGGACCCTGTGCTCCTGATCTTGAGACAACTTTTCAGCATTTCAATTAGATATTTGAGTGCTCGGCTTAATGGACTATCATGAGCTAAGCCTTGTAATTATTGAGTGATAGATGTTCGAGGAATGCCTCCTCAAGCCTCTTGGCAGCCATGGAATAACCTCTGAAAGGGTATGTCCATACAACATGCACGCGCCCAAAGAGCCACCCATGTCGTGGTGGCCTAAATTGACATGATTTGAGCCGGGTTCGTTTACGGTACCGGTTCTTAGTCTGTGTCTGTGTCTGGCTACGGGTGTACGGGTCTGATTCAGTTTCAGTTTCTTTGTGCTGTGCCGTAGGCCGCTTATTGGTCAGACATGGGGGAGCTTCATGTCGATAATGTTCCTTGTTCGAGTGTCTGTCTGCATATTTCCCATCTGTCTGTCCGTCTGTGTGCGGGTTAAGGCGATTTTTTTTGTTCAAAGAACCCCGGCCATGACCGGGGCCAGGTCCTTTCCTCTATTCATTGTCGGACTCCCTCTCTATTGGGTAAACATTTAAAAGCGGGAAATCTGTTTTCGGTTATGTTTTATTTGAGATGCGATTGGATTGTGTGTTGGTAAGTCGCTTTCAATCTTGTCTCTGGCACGACATGTGCAATGATGTGTGAGAAATCCATATAAAAGAGAATTGAGCTACATATCTGTATATATCTATTTATTAGATACGATATGCCAATGAGGATGCCCAACATGGGCTTCGAATAGTTGCTTGGTAGCTTTGGTAGCGGTCCAATATTGTTTGTAGCTCCAGACACTTCGCTTGGAGTGATCGATGGCAATCACAGCATCTACAATACCCATCAATCCAATATTGTTCGAGCGTCAGTCTCTTGGGAATATCAGAACCAGAACGGCTATAGGGACTGGCCATTATGGCTGGCCATTCAAAGAGCTCTATAAACGATCGGAAATATCAATGCATTATAATCTCTCGTCTAAGCGCTACTAACACTTGGTATGTCTGTAGGTGTTGGAGAAGGTGTAGATATCCCCTAGGGCTGCTGCCTGCCCTTTCCTATACTTTTCGATTAGCTTTTCGGACATCCTGCACTGGTGCGCTCCAATTTATTCGGCATCAGATTGGCAGAGCAGAACGCGGTCTAGTACCTTCACTGCAAGATCCTTGGCCTGCGCCAGGTTAATGGGTACTTTGGGGTCTGTCTCCTGGCAAGGATCCTGATACTCCTGAACGATACCCGCTGCTATCGATGTTGAAGTGCGATAACAGCGGGGACTATCGATCATCTATTTATGCATAAGAGAAACTGAATCTACGCCAAACATTTCAAAAGTGTAGGGTATTCTATGCCTTGGTTTCGCTTCAGGATTTCCACCCAGTTTTCTCTGCCATTCCTATCGTCGCTGGGGGTTTCTTTTTATGACATCGTAAACAGCACATAACACTAAAGAGCCTGGGCGAGGGTGTGCCAAAAGAAGGAGAGGAGGGCAAACTTGTCTTCCAGGAAGTGGGCGAGAGCACGGGATGGAATGTTTGGGTCCTGTGTAGGCGCTTGTCTCGTGTGAATAATAAAATAGTCTCGAGTATCCATTTGCATATTTAAAAGCAGGAACTAAATGTTTACCTCCTCTTCCTGTCCGCCCAAGCGCCAACTCTTTCCATGTCCCCACTCTGCTAATGGTTTTCCGTTAGCCCCATTCCGCAGCCTACCTCCGGCCACTTGTGTCGCCCGTTGCCAAGCATTTTTATTTAATTTTTCATGCGCTTTCATTAAATAATAATAACAAACGAACGTGAAAATGGTCAACGGCAAGACAGGAAGGACTCGTGCTCGTACTCGTACTCGTGCTCGTAGCTGCAACAGCTGTTGTTATCCTCGTAGCATCTACCTCCTGGGAGGACACAGCCACCACACCCACAGCCACAGCCGACTGGTGGGGCTGGGGTCCGTCCCTTTTGGTGTTCAAGTTTATTTTGGTTTTGGCGAAAATTCTTTTATCTGAAATCCAGGGAGAGAACGTTTTTGGTTTTGATTGGGGAATTCAAGCAACGCAGCGATACACAAATTCCATAAACCCCTCCTCCTCCCCCTCCCACTCTTGAGGAATGTATATACATTTACGATATAGACTCCTATAGTATGTATGTGCAACTGTGTGCCCGGAATAGAGTTTTTAATTAAGCGCAAGTGTCGACACGACAGCATGGAATTTCTGCGAGCACAAAACTTGTCCGAGTTGCGGCCATGGCAGTGGCAGTGGCAGTGGCAGTGGCAGTTGTATCCGCTGAATAATGCTGGACACAAATCTGGGCAGAAAGTCGGGGGGATTACAGAGCGTTCTGCGGTGCAGGCAGTTTTCAAAGAAGCCGCCGGAAATCCGCAGCCTAATTGGAAGCCAGAGATCCTCCCTTTAGACCTTCCTCGACCGGAACCAAGGGTCTTCACTTGAGTGGCATATCAGCGAGGTATGTCGATTGATTCAGATTGGCTTATCTAGCAGATCCAGCTGGGTGTCGCAGGGCAATAAATAAAAACCTCCGCCGCGTAGCCCTGTAGAGAGTGCCACATGGGGGTCACTTTGAAATGCATAGTCTCGTGTCCAAACAAGCAGCTTAAATTCAGCTGTAATCGCATTAGAAAACGTAATCGTGCCGAGTGCCAGAACAAGCAGCTTTGGAGCATGCCATGCCGCCCGCACATCATTTGAACTTTGACCGCCGCCCTTCGTCCTTGCCCACCTATAAATATCTGCGCTGTGCTGTGCTGTGCTCTGCTCATCTTTCTGCATTCGTTCCCCGCCCCCCGTCTGTTCTATTTCTATCCTGTAATCCGAGACTGACAAGCCCGGGCCTGGATGGGGCGTTGGATTTATTGTGTGCCTGTGTGCCTGGACACGGTGTAGGTGTAAGTGCAGATGGGTGGACGCGGGTGTAACCCTGAGAGACTCCGCTTCTCTAAATACATTTTCCAGCTTTATTTGTTGTTCTGTTGTGGCTACAAAGTCGACTACGTTCAAGTGCCCGCCCACAGAGGCAGCCCACAATGTATGAATGAACGAGTCCTTCTGCACGGTCAACGGTCAACGGTCAACGGTAAACGGTAAGCGTATGTTCCAAGGCTCCTATGTGGTGCTCGTGCTGCCAACATAATATTTGATTATTATTGTGTTTTGCATGGGATCAAGAGCTCGAGTTCCAGAAATCTGCCCTTTATTTTCTCCAATTTTATCCTTATTTAATTGTTTAAATTTATTTGGAATTCTGTCTGTTTGTGCTGGTAGATTGGGATTTTGCGGTGAATGCGAATGAAACTCAACCAAATGTAATTTCGGCTTTAATGTTGACATTAATGTGGCAACATTGTGGTAGTTCCTCCTGTTGCTGCTGCTGCTGCTGCTGTGGCAAGGAACTGCTGCTCTGCTCGTTGAACTGCCGCACTATTTGAACGATTTTTGGCGTATTCCTCTTGCCAACTGCCGCATTCAGTGGTAAAATATGAAAAGCCGAGAGCCAAACAACCACTGAAAATTGTGGGAATTTGTTGACTCCCCTCTGAGATGGGATTGAGTGCTTCCTGGCAACCATTTCATATATTCAATACCTGTGTGGATTGCCATTTTTGTGGCTGGCGGCGCACTGTAGTTGGTTCTGATATTTCTCTTTGAGGGATTTCTGGTTTTGTCTTTTCGGTGGGCATTTGCCCGCTTGTTAAATTTGACTGATAAATGATTCTACCTATAAATCGATCAAGTCTTGGCAATCAATTGTCTAAACTGGGTTTCTTAGTCACGATTCTTAGCTCTTTAATAGCTGCCCTCCGCAGGCGATTTTGCCTTAATTTCCATTCAATCTCGGCACCCCCTTTGACCTTGACCCCTTCGTGGGTGGGTGGGTTATCCGACGTCCGGGTCAACGCCATTGGAGCATGATTAAATAGAAATATCTGCTTACACTTGGGTCTGCGCTGAAGGCGGAGGAGGAGCTGGGGAGGAGCCGACGGGGTATGGGGGATATGTGTGTGAGTAGGGTCTGGATTGGCCATTGTCATTTATTGTGATTATATGGTGCACATGGTGTCCTGTGCCGTCCCGCCGGCTAATGATGCCACCATGCGGCGTCTGTTTTCACTCTCACTCGCTGTCGCCGTCGCCGTTGCCGTCGCTGTCGCCGTCACTGCTGCTGCCAGGTCGCAGGTGTCAATGGCCCCTTTGGCCAATCCCCCTGCCTGCACCATGCTTCGAGGTACAGTTACAACAAGCTTGAGAGGGATTAAAGTTTACGTACTTTTATGATATTTTTCATGGGCCCCCATTGTCGCTTTATTAGCCAAGACGGAATGGTGTCAGTTGTACGGGGCCTACTCGTGCAATCCCCCCCCCCGCCGGGGCACATTAATTTAATCGGCATGTCATTTCATGTTCAAAGTTTTACACCTTTCCGAAGGGGGCCGCCATACTCGTAAAATGCCTGTTGGAATTTTGCCAACGGCACAGAAACCTGTGACAAAGGCCGCCATCGTTCTCTTGTCTGAAGTACCAATGGAATTGGAAATTGATCTGATGGGTTGAACAAAGCAGCTGCACTTTTCCTGGGAAATGAGTTTAGTTTGCTTCTTACCTCTGAGTCTCTGTGAATCTCTCTGAATCTCGAATGTTAAATTCCAATTTAGAAACGTTGCTCGCTCCTCGATTGACTGGTTCTCATTTTGAAGGCAGCGCACAATCTGTAATCAAACATCAAACAATTTTCAGAAATTATGAATAAATTAGGGATTTTTGAGAGCTTTGCTAGATCGCTGATGAATTGCCAATTCGGTGGAAAATTAATAATCATTTAATTGCTGGGAACAAGCGCCAATCAGAGTTGATGGCTTTGCTAAAACCCACCAACCGCAGTGGCCGAACGGGGCCAGGGGCAGGGGCCAGGGGGCAGGGTGCAGAGGGCGGTGCTGAAGGGCCTCAATTATGGGACTCTGAATGAATAATGGGCCTGGCTGCAGACCATTATGAATCCAATTGAATGAAAATAAGTTTGGCAAATTGCTGGGGCCTAATAGATCCATAAAATTGCTAGAAGAGCTCGGATAAAGCACTGAAAACGTACTAGAATAAATGTGAAAAATTCAATAGTAGAGCAGAGAGGTAGGGTAGCACTTTTAAATGATCTTAAATGTTAAACTATTCCTGAAATAGGCCTGAAATTTGACTCTTATTATAGGCAAAGACTTTAACTTAAGTGATTTGTTGTATTGGAGAATATGGGATATTTATTGCATTGTATTGTATAGAGAAAGCTAATTCAAAAGTAAAGGAAGGAAACCTCGTACTCTTTCTCTCTCTTTTCGACACATTAGCCTGGGAATTGCTTCGCATCTCTCACATATTTGCAACAAATGAAGGATCCTTTGGATTCGCAATTAACTGGCGAATTTTATATCAGGTATTGTTCCTCTTTTTACGAGTGTTATTCGGGATATTCGGCATAAAACTCTGCCCCTCCCTTCGGCTTATCTCCATTCTTCTTCCTGTTCTCAGTCTCGGTCTCGGTCTTGTTCTTGTCTTTGTCCCCATTCAAATTTCTCTGCTTTTGTACTCGGTCTTTGTTTGGTTTTTTATGATTCTCTGTTGCCCCAAGTACATGTTTTTTCTTCTTGTCTTATGGTTTATGTTGTTTATTGCTTATGGTTTTATTGACAGTTATGACAGCCCATCATCTGCTCTGTTTGTGAATGCAGTTTGGTCCAGTGTCCGTTGGATCTTTGGATCTGTTTTACATTTCTCAAATATTTTATTTTGGTTAGCTAAAAATGCGCATAAAGAAACGAATAAACGAAAAATCTAAATAGATCATGGAGAAAATTATATGAACTATATCTACGCTAGATCATCCAATGGGGATATCGTTGGGAGGGTCTATGCATTATATTTTACAGGAGATTTCTCAGGTACGATTGGCCAGACACAGACATTTCTTAAGCCACATATAACCTACTATTGCTCATCCATAAGCAAACGTTACTTATAGCCTTTTTGCCAACGATATCGAAATGGACGCAATGATGCAGAACAGGCGCTTTCCCTGGCAACATAGGTCAGAGGAATAGTGTCATAAGAATGGCTGATTTGTGTGTTTGGACGAAAGCGACTTTATGCTCATAATTATTTATTATTTTCAGCCATTTCTTTGTAGAGTTTTTGAGAGTTCCCGATGATGCCTCAACGTTCAAATCTGTTCTAAATAAATTTAGAATACTAATTTGAACTAAATTCGAGCAGATGAAGTGACTCGAACAATGCTACAAATATATGTATAGAGCACTTAAAAAGAGGAATATACTACCTTTTACACTGTTGTTCTGAGAGGGGGGATTACCATTTGCTCTGAGAATAATCAGAGACTTTACCCAGAACTTCTTCGGATAAATGGCTGCCTTCGAGCTGCCTTCGAGTGGAACCATTCGTGGAAAATTATTGAAAGCTCTTCAGCCAGAAGCTGATAATAGTTTTTGCTTTCAAGAATAGCAGTCAGCAGTCAGCAGTCATGTGTGTGCGCTGTGGTTATGCCCATTAAAACGGGGCAATAATAATAACAAATAACAAAAATATTGTTATGAAATGCGAAAAGGCTTCTGCAGCACTCGGTGGGAGAGAGCTGGCTGTTTTGGGTATGGCAGAGAGAGAGAGTGCTTCAAGTGTTACCAACTCAAAAGATTGAAAGAGAATTAAGCGCAACTAAGCCACAATTAACTGTTGTTGTGGTCCTGACGATGGTTATGCTGCTGCTGCCTCTGCTGGCTGCTGGCTGCGCGGGTGGGCGGATGGGCGGATGGGTGGCAACAATCTTGGCCGGCCCTAGCAGTCGGGCACATTTTGTGGCCATGGCAACGCTTGTGCAGCTCATTAGAATAGACGACGGGCGACTCAGAGGGTGAGAAGGCAACATAGTAGTTGGATGCAACCGCAAAATGCCATCAACAGATGCAAATGAAATGGCAATTTGCCATGTGCGCCATGGGCGTTGTAGTGGGCGTGCCAGGCTCAGGGGGCGTCACCGTGGGTGTGGCTGGTAAGTAGTTACTTCAATTAGGCGGCAAATTCATAATGTAACCCCTTTGCACACCGCCACCATTCGTTGGCCCCAAGCAAAACGAAACGAAACGAAATGGGAAAAGTTTCCTATGGCCTAGAACAAATATCCGGAAAACTTGCTAAAATGTTACCGAAAAGATGCGTGTACGAGCACTGGTGGTGGTGCCAGGATGATGTGCACTTTCCACTCGGACACAGGACACAGGCATACATGTCCTATTTGGGAGGACATATTATACCCTTGCTGATGGTGAGCATTAGGGATCCAGCCACCATCTTGTTAGGCCCTGTTTTTATGAGTAGATTTCCAGGGGAAAACAGTGATCTCTCTTTGTATTTGGCAAGGAAAAGCCGACATTAGATGTCGGGGAAAACTTTGAATAAACTAGCAGGGTATTCATGGATTCGCTTCTTGGAACTGTTCTCATTTCTTATTGTTGGAATAAAATGTGGCAGCTGTGTGAAATATGAGGACACGTACGAGTACGGAAAATATAAGGCGAGTCGGAGACGGTGCCAGAGCTGGAGCTGGAGCCGGAGCCGGAGCAGAAGCAGGACAATATAATGAATGCCACATGATTGAGGCAGCTACAATGCAGGGGCGTGGCAGCTGCCACACACACACACACGCACACGGACAGACACCCACTCGCATCCACTCGAATATATGCATATTCCCACCCAAAAGTTTTATGCCAGTCAGCGTCACGCTCCTCTCCCTCCATCCAGCTCCTGGCTTCTTGCCCGGACTTTATTAAAATTGCCCTGGCTCTGTTTGCTCACTTGGAAGTTGCTCCCATAGATATCGCTTTTAGACCCTACCGCACATCCCTTCTTGTATCTTCCCAGTATCGTCGTAGCACCCCCTCCTCAAACACTTTACCCATTTTGATGGGGGGTCTATTGAAAGAGGACATTTTCATGGCTGCTTTCAATATATTTAACAAAATATTTGCGACTGACGAAAGTGACAAAATGCAATTGGGTATACAAATAAACAGGAAACTGTTCAAAGGAACCTTCGGGCCCTTACAATTTGGCAATCACAACATCAGTGTCCATCCTCTCCACCGCTCTGACAGCACCTGGGGCCAGTTTCTCGACTTCGGGCTGAGGTGCCGGTTAGTTAGTTGACCACCCGATCAACTAGTCGATAAAACAAGCCGGTTAACAGGCTGCTGTTGAGCGCCAAACACAGGACTGATTCGATTATGGCATCAGCTGTTTAAGCTTTGTTTGCTTTCGTTCGTGATTTTAATTTTGGAAAATAAATTCTTTGCTCAGCATTGCAATCCCTCGAGAGACTTCTTTTGCCGCTCGAGAGCTGAAGGAAATCTCCTGCCGTCTCTGAACTGTCAGGAGCCCTTGAGCAGACCCATTTTCGTTATCGGAAACTTGAACGTTCTGTTTAATATTAGCCCGAAGTCGAGAAACTGGCCCCTAGTATTACAAAGTCTATCTATGTATACTGATTCGTTGTTCAAAGCCATTCAGAATGTAATGTTACGATGTTTCAATGCGCACACCAACAAACTACCATTAACGCGATGGCCGTTACTGCTAAGCCAGACTGGGAGAGAGCGAGCGACAGCTCAAGAAACATGCGTCAAGTGTCGGTCAGTTATACGATTAAGTAATCTGAATTCGCTGATATTGCTTTCGATTCTTAAACTGAGGAAAAAGCTGGCAGACATAACTTTTCGACTTGACCAAAAAGAATTGCTGATGGGGAATCCTGAACAATCCTGATCCAAAATTGGCCTAGACGAAAGGTAGCCAGACAATCCCCAGTCTGGGACCCCTTCATATTTCTGCTGAAGTCATCGGTAAGGCGATGGAACGCCATCCACGCACTCCACCTCCTTCCTACCCACTACTTACTCCTTCTTTCATTATTTTTTATGCTCTCACATTTCGCCCAGAGTCCTGACTAATCGAATCAGTCGAATGTCTATATACTTTACATATACTATATACTATATATGTGTATATTGGAATAATCAAGCGGAATTCTTCGCCAGGGCTGGCCTTCGTTCAGATAGGGTCATGAGACTGAATGAGATGAGACGGAGGGGGAGAGCTGGGGCAGCTGGAAATGGCCAAAAATTGTGTCGTAGAGGGGTTCTAGCCGCATGTGTCACTGTCGCCCCGTCTCCGTTAAGTGGACGCCACACAGCCCCTATCCGGGGCACCACTCCTCCCGTCTGGTTCGAGCCACCATTCTGATCCACTCTCATTTCATTTCGATTCGCCTTTTTTGCTTCAAGTGCCACTTGAGCCACTCAACGAGAGACGGGTAGGGTACGAAAGCGGACGGGGACGCGCCCGGGGACGCAGACGGGGAGTGTGTGAATAAATGAGTTGGAGCAGAATCGCAGAGTCCCCAAGAGAAGTCCCCACAGCCTCTCGCTGTGATAGAAGGAGGGAAGTGCGAAAATCCGGGCCAAAGGCAAATGAGCAAACGATGGGGAAAAGGGCTTCAATTGAATATGAATCGACTGTGCGATTAATATCGCTCACCCCGTCGCGCCCCACTGCCCCACCAACCCAACCACCCACTGAGCTTAATTTGTCGCCGAACAAACTAAACGAAAATGAAATGTAAATTGCCCTGACAAAAGCCAACAGCGTGGGGCAATCTCTCCATTCCATTCCATTCCATTCTAGTCCATTCCGTTCTAGTTTCTTTTGCCCATTTTTATGGCTTCCAATATGCGAGCATAACCATAAAATACAAATACTAAACTTAACGGATACTCACTCGTAGAAACAAAAGGCAAGGACACCACCAGAAAAGGGGCCCGATCCAGGGACCGCCTGCTCACACACACAGACACAGACACATACACATACTCGTGCGAGTATGTGGCGCTAATGCCCCGCAAACGATGACGGGGAGATACTACTGGTACGAGCAGGACCTCCGGGCTTCGAGTCGACTTGCTTGATGCTCTCCAAGCGATACAAATTCATGATATCTAAAGGAGTAGCCAAAGACCAAAAACTCTTATTTTTCAGGCAGTCGTATATGCCTATCCATTGGTCTCTATCCAGGGCTGTTCTTTGGGCGGATGGTCGTAAAAACAAAAGCAGAAAAGTCTTAAAAATAGAAAGAAGGGAAAGGGCCCCAGTCGGATAGAAGGGAAAGGGCACCAGTCGGCTAGAAGGGAAAGGGCCCCAGTCGGATTGAAGGGAAAGGGCAGATGTAGCCAATGTTTTTGCCAGATAGACGAAGGCCCAGGCTGGGGTTAGAGATGGGGGACTTCTGGTAGAGAGGATTGGATTGTGTGTCTAAAAAGATGACCACAAATAATTACACAAAAAGAACTGCACCAGCCTCCCTCTGCTGTTGGCTGGCTCCCGCGTTCCCATACAAATGATAAGCCCTGAAAATGAACAAACGACTCAACAAGGAAGGCAAGGAAAAACGAGAACGAAGCGCTGGCAAACCCAAATGGAAAATTGCCAAAAGTATAAAAAACAAAAGCAGAAATATCGCCAGACAAGGGGATCAGTATGGGTGGAATTCTGATTGGATAGAGGCGATTTTCGTATCCAATTTAATGATAAAGTTATTCCCGGCTGAAAAACAATTGCATAAAATACAAGAGAGAGGGCGACCCACACTCGTACAAGCAGAAAAAATTTGAAAAGAGCGAAAACCAAGGGGAAACCGTGAAACCGTGAAACCGTGAATTGTGTAACTTAAGAATTCTCTTCAGCAATATTTTGGACACACACACGAATAACACAAGTATTTTCTTCCATTCAAATGGATTGAGATTGAGTTGAATCGACTAGAACATTTTGTTGTTCCTTTTTGGCCGGGGCTGGGGCTGGGTTGAGGGAGAACTCTTGACTTTGGGGCAGCTTCAATTGATTAGCCACTCCGATGGCTTGATTGATGAGGACCCCGCAGCGGGCACGTGCCACTAGCAAAAATATCAATTACTTATATTTCCCCCTCAGCACAGGATTCCATAATTTCCATTATTTCCTTGTGCTCATCGGCAACAGTATAAAGTTACCTTCTCCAGTTTTGTACTCCCAATTCCCTAATTCGAAATCTATGTTCTTACGTCTGTAGATTTTAAGCGCTCTTTGGGGTTCCACTGTCTGCCCCGATCCATTGATCTATCTAAATATATCAGCCTTTTGGGAAATGCATCTTTTTTTGTACATGGATCAAGCACTTACTTCTGATTAATACCGTCACAAGCCCGAAAAAAGAACCAAATCATTTTGGCGCTGATTTATTGGCCGTTTACTTTGATGACTGACCCTCACGCCCACGCCCACCCCCACCGCCACCGCCACCGCCATCCCTAGGACCATTTGTCCACCCCTTCGGAGTATTTGTATGTCTGTCATTAGCATTACGATTGCCGGCGAGTCGTAAAGTACTTGACGAAAATGGAAAGCTGACTGCTGCCTGAGACCAACTTAAAGAGTGAAGGACGCATGACGAAAGTGAGAGGCAGTGAGGAGAGTCCTTTACAAGGTTGTGAATACGAGGGGCCGGGGTGCTTGAAGCGGGAATGGCTTGAGAGGGGCCGGCTTAAGAGGGGCTGTCTGAAGCCGAAGCTCGGTCGCAAAGATAAACAAGCAACAAATTAAAATGAATTAAAATTGTGTAAAGTTGCGAAAGTCTCAAGCGATGATGAAGTGGCGAAGGGGTTAAGGCGCTGTTGAGGCGCTTAGCCAGCCAATGGCTAACTAAGATTAATGAGCTGGACAAGAGCAGGAAGGGCTCCAAGACCAGGAGCACGAAGATGGACGATGTCCAGGGGCAGTGCCAGGCAGCGGGGCTAGATGCAGCAGCAGCAGGTTCACAAGTAGAAGAGGATCCCGAGCCGCCAAAAGTAGGACAGGGTCGAGAGCCAATAAAGGTTAACTATTCGCACTCCCCCATACCTCTATTTTTGTGCAATTTGTATCATTTTGCATGGTGAAGACTACGGATTTGTAAGGGTATCTAATGCGCCAGCTTGCCGTTACTTCAATCCAATTATTAATTAAAGTTTCGTTTACCCTAGCCCCAACAGAATGGGGGCACCGCCTTAACCGCTGTCGCTGTCGCTGTCAGCGGCAGCTATACAGTTGCAGCCATATTCGGGGAACATTTTGACTAATGTTCCAAGCAAAAAGGCATAAAATTTCATCCACCGAGTGGACTGGAGGGGAACGACCAGACAGTCTGACTGGCTGATGGACCGATTGGGTCCTTGATCAATGGGCCCCGACGAAAGGCCAGCAGCAGCTTGATGCGGGCCAAAACAATTATTATAATTATAACAAGTCTTTGAAAAAACACAGTTTCTGGAAATGTAATTTACTTGAACGCCATATTCAAGATGAGGGAACAATATATGCCAGGAAATTGCAGGATGGCAGGTTCATTATCACCTTACAAGAACATGCATTTCATTCAGAGGATTCATAAATAAAATATGTACCGAAAAACATCCCGATTCCGCTTAGTCGCTTACACAATGTTTATTATCTTGGATTGTGCACTGGCTGTGAGGCGTATGGCGGTATAGGGGTTTTTAGCTGCAGATTAGTCGAACTGACGCTTGGGACGACACTTGTCCACGAAAATACCCAACACGCTGAAAATACAGGATTTATATTTGAGCGATGAGGCATCGTCCCGCTTGAACTGGGCCTCGTCTTCCTTGAAGCTTCCCCATTTCATGCCGACCACCTTGAACTCGGCCTTGTCCTTGTACTTGGCCTGTCCGCGCTTTGCCAGCTTGCGGAAGGCTTTCTTCTGCTGGGCCCACACCAGAGACACAGACTCCCCGCGCTTTACACGCTCCAGTTGAGCGCTGCGATCCGCCAGGTACTGCTCCTAAGGGGAAGACACGCGATAAGCCAACGAAAAGCAATGCTCGAATGTACTGTACCTTCTCGAACTGCAGCTTCTCCGTGGGAGTCAGCCCCTGCCAGGCATTGGCGGCATTGTTTACCAATTCAATGCATACATGCCATCATCGCCAAAGGCTTCACGAAAGTCCTGAATAAAGTTTAAATGGGCGCTATCGCTGACTAAATTCCAAGAGCCGTTGCCGTTGCCGTTGCCGTTGACGGACATCGTCAATAAAAAATATCCCAAACAAACCAATAGATCTACAAAATTCGACTTGAATGTCCGTAAATTTGGATGTTGATTTCAGCAGTTAGTACAATGAAATGAATAGGAATATGAAATGGAATTGGAATTGGAATAATAGTAAGTGACACAACGATTCGAAAAAAAGGGCCTCCCTTTTGTTGTTAAACGGATACTCGTTGTGTGGGACAGGTCTGAGAAATCCAGAGAAACATATGCTCGTACTCGTCCTCTATGGCGCCCTATGTGCGTGACAAATATCTGACAGATTGTATAACCTTTTTTACGGATGTTCAAAATTAAATATGATTTAGAAAGAGAGTCAATTGCCAACATCCTGAAAACAGTCCCCATGGTACAGTCCCCATTCTTATTTCAAGTACATTTCGAAGTATCTTCCGCTGTCTTTTGTCACATTTCCCACAATTTAATGCCATAGATACCATCCAGAAGTGCGTTAATTTTCAATTAAATTTAATCGAGAAATATGCAAAATGCTCTTTTGCGGCATATGAAAAAATCTCATTATGTCGACACTACCCTACGATGCCCCATCCATCCGGAACTCGTTAGATTAATATTTTTTCGTTCGCACTTCAATTTTTTGCAGCCATGCAGCAGGCATGCAACAAGGCCATCAGTGGCTCGACAGCGTCTCCCGCCATCAGCTCCAAAAAAATTGATGATCAACATTATCCTTAATGCAGTGTCACGTCAGAGGCACACTCCATGCCCCCACGAAGAGGGTGGGCGGAGGTGGCATGCAAATAAAAGTACGAGTAGCGGTGCAAATGCATATAAATTTCATGTCCTCTGGTCACATATTTTTTTCATAGCTTTCGTTCATTTTCATTGAAGTTCTGTGGCATGGAAGGGCAAAGATGCAAGTTGCAAAATATTTTATACCTCTCTTCATCTTTCACTCTTTCCCACTCCACAGTCATCTCTCGTTCCCACTATCTCTTCCCCCTTCCCTGTCAAGTCATGAATTTTATTGAGTGAATTGTGCGGAGAGACCCCACGACCAGGGGACTAGGAACTGGGGACAATAGAGAGACAAGAGACAGGAGACAAAAGTTTGTCAATTGTTCAGTCACTTTGTCTCTTGACACTTTCAATGATGGCCATCTCCCATCTCCACTACAACAACTACTGTCCCCCTTCTCTTTGTCTTCTTGCACCCACTGAGTGCTCAGAGTTTTCATTTAAATATCTTCGTTTATTCTATGAGAGCACGCGCAGCATTTAATTGGAAAATCTGCAAAGCAAAATGGAATCAAATGGTCGGAGACCGTCGCTGGCGTCGGATCTTTGATGACAAAGTTGTTTATTGGTTTTCCATTTCTTGATCAATTAGAATATAAGTACATATACCCCAAAATAAAGCCCATCAATGGCCCATATTCAACGCTTCTGTTGATGCCTCTAAAAGGGGCATCTAGAAGGGTATCCAAGGCTGTGGCTTGAAGCTCCCTGCAATTTTTCAATTGAGTTTGCCCGATTCGATACATTTTCATTTATTCTGTAAATAGTTGATGCCACTTTTGAGTGACGTGAAAGGCCGCGGCGGGCCGTAAGTTGCGCAAACAGAAAAGTGAAGCAAAAACAATAAAAAATGATATAAAGAGAGAGGCGTGCAAACATTCATTGAAGGCGAAAAGCTTTTAGCATTTTGCAGACACCCTTTGCTGCTCCACGAAAAAGGATCTGCAGCATGCCACTTCGACGCAGTGTTCAGCAGCCAAGTGAATTTAAGTGACAGCTGTCTGTGGCAAGGCTCCGAGGCAGGTGGCCCTCTCTCCCATCGCTCCGCCTTATCAGCCCCGCATGCTCCTCACTTAAGACCCCATCTGCCACGGCAGTCATTCAGTCATTCCCTGCCATCGTTGCGCGTGTGCAAGTCAAATTATGTGGAAATGAATTATGACCCCTTTCTGCCACACACACAAGCCCCCAACCACCACTCCCGGCCATAAGCTGCTCAGCAAGCCACCCACCCATCATCCATCCTTCGTTGCCGCTGGAGGCAAAGCCGAAAGCCACCGAAAAGGCCAGGAAAAACGATGACGGGAAAAGGAAAGTCAGGAGAAGCCATCACAGCAGGCGATGCCGATGGCCAAGAGAACAGGGCCAACAGTGTGAGCCAGAGCCTGCACTTTGGACTCATTAGACCGGGGGGGCACATTGGTATGAAAATGATGCGCAGGTAAAGCACCACAAAAGAATAACTATATTCCACTACCGTTAATGGCTGCAATGATCTTCCAAGAAAATGGATTAAGTATGCATTTTGTAGAGTAATGGAAAGAGTATACAGAAATTATGGTAAAAACTGCCCTACTGGTGAAAACAAGTCCCACTTTCAGTCCACTTTTTCCCCATATCTCGACCACCGTACCCTCAACCAGCCCCCTGTTGTTATAACAACGAAAACAGATTGCGATGCGGCGAACTCCAAATTCAGTTATTCTTAATACTTTGCCCCAGTTCCGCCCCATCAATTTGTACCCCGCTTGACTTTTGGCTTGCCACTCGGGGATCAGTATTCGGTATTCGGTATTCAGTATCGGGTATCGTTTAACTTTCATTCGCACATTGCGTATACGCCCCATGGTGCCGCATGATTTATAAACCCAATTATCAGCTCGATTTGAGCGGGGACCTATGTATATACATATATATATATATATTAGTCTCGAAAATGTGAAATCTAATTAAGCAGAAGAGCAAAAAAAAACAGCAAAGAAGTGCAGAAGAGATAGCTGCCAACACTGAAGTGTATGTACACTCGTATACCCTTGCATTTCACCAAAGATGACCCTAAAACGAAGAGCTTACTTGGCACAAAAACTATTTGTATATAGTTTATGCTGTTTGGAGATTTTCCCTTCGAATAGGACAAATATTCGTATACCCTTTCTGCAAGAGTATCAAAACAAAACATTTTTCTTTCACAAAATGCAGAGTGGAGAAAAACTTTCGGTTTATCCATGCAAAAAGTTGCAATTTCACAAACTTGTTGAGGGGCAATGGGAATGGGCGACTATCAGTGCATAAATATACGTTTATTTGGTGGAATTCCGTGGAGGGACGATTCAAATCTGAATGTAAAATGTGTAAAGAACAGCAACAGCAGCCAAAGTTTTCTACATCCGACTTTGGACATTGACGGCCGGAGAGAGAGAGGGAGAGTCGAAAAGGGGAAAAATGCCAGTGTCTCTTTTTTTTGGGACCCAAAATAACATTGAAAATGTTAGTTGGACAAGATTTCGGTTGAGTTTCTGTGTAGCTGCGAATATGTAATGGCTTCTTTGACACACGAGGGCGGACCTTTCGAATGGAACACAGGTTTTTGGATGCCACAGCTACCATAGTATCATCTAAGAGAAGAACAGCACTCGGGGATGTGGCAGAGAACATATATAGGTATATTAAACTCTGCGTCTAGCTACATAATCAAATTGCTTAAAATATGTATATATGAAGGTATTTCCTAATTTATTAAGAGGAGCGAGAGCAGTGCAGCGACTGCGACTGCGATCGTTGGGTTTTTGCTCATTTTAATCCTTTTGACATACACATTCACATACATATTTAAAAGAGTAGAAATGGAACATCTTAAACGTTTTAAGCCAGGCAGCGAACCTTAGGCATATCCAAGTTTTGAATTTTATTAACCCTTGATGACAAAAGAATGTGAAGAATGAATATACCAAAGAGAATAACAACTGTTTCATCTATAGTATCAAGAAGCTGAAATCAGGAATGAAATAGATGGTTAAAAAAAAATGTACTCCCCCGTTAACCCCAGGCGGGACTCGAACCCGCAATCCCCGGATTAGAAATCCGGTGCCTTCTCCATTAGGCCACTGGGGCTCACAGGCGATAATTATTGAAGCTTCGATATAAGCTGATCCCAGGACACAGACACAAGCACTCATATGTGATACATATGCATATATATATGTACAACCAGCTATATCGGATTACTATATCACAAACAAATCTGTTAAGTCAGACAATCGTGGAATAAATGTTTATAGAGAAGGCTCTCCGTCGTGTGGATAACTCTCCTGCCATCCCCTCTCTCTCTCTCTCTCTCTCTGGAACATTGACTCAGCACTTAAGGGTTGTTTTTGGGTTTCAAGAGAAAGAGAGGCAATGTTTGCTCAAAGCTGTGTCTCCCCAAGAGCGCCCCGTATATTTTTTGTTTATTTGCGAACTTGGATCTGAATTCAGAAAGAATCTGTCGCAAAAAACAGATATAACTCCGTTTTGCTTGGGAATATAAATGTAGCTAAAATCTGTTTGCATTTCTAATGAATATTTGTTCTTGGTGAGAACCAAGCACTCCAATCGAACTCTGAGAATGAACGCAAACAGAGTCCCTAATTGGAGAGGCCTCCAAGCGACAGCTGCATTTTGAAATGGGGTCAGATTAGGACTGTTCCTGACCAGAAAGGGTCAATCGAATTTTGAAGAATAAGAGTCTCTTCTTCTGGATCAGCAAAACCTAATTTGCTCTTTAATTCAGTGCGACGACATGTCCGGCTTCTTGGCATATTTGATGTGTCCCAAGTGCTTGGCATAGTCACTGGAGAAAGTCATTGGAAGGTGGGAGGCTAGGGATTGCTGGAAAATGCCAGCACGCACACAAATATTTGCCAATAGAGACGAGCCAGAGACGGTAAGGGCGAGTGATACAGGACAAACTGACCTAAAATAGTTCGCCAGGATTTTCACTCCAGACCAGTCGCCATAAAAACATAATCCACATTAAGCTTTGAACTAGAACACAGTCACACACACACACACACACACACACACACCTGTGTGTGCAACACACACCTACACACATGTAGTGTAACAATGGCTGTCCGCTGAAGCTGTAGAACAAAGAGAGAGAGAGCGAAAAAGGGAATCTGCAACATCTGAAGCCCTCAGGGCTTACGTAAGTTTAACAAGCATCCAGCCACACCCGCCTCCCCCACATACACACACACTCATCCACCCACACACATACTGTCACGTCTAATTGAATCAAATTATATGTACCAAAAGTGTGAATATAATTTTAAATTCAAGCCAAAATGCTGACAAACTCGGCCCAGGTTTAATCACTGCTTTGAACAGACAAAATAAGAGGTTAATAGTATGAATAATAAATTTCAGGAAGGCCAACTCAATATACCGGCTGAACCGATTTTGATCATATTTGGCTAAGCCTTGAAGAAACAAATGGAACTACCGGTTGTGCGATGGATTGATCGTTTTCACCCCAGCCAAATATGCGATTTAAACGGCTGATATATACTCTATGTGCATGCCCAATATAACGACTAGAACATGGTAGACCAAGCCCACAAGTAACATACATCGAGTATTTACATCCGCTTCGTTTGATTACGAGACAGATATTGAATATTCCGCTCATCCGAAAGTGCTGATTGGTGCTTTGGACAAAGAATCAGATTATATGTGTTGCGCATCAGGAAAAGTTAAACTCAAAGTTAAATCCGTTGAATGGCACGGATCCAGATGCAAACCAGTTCTTGAAAACTGAAAACTCGGGGGAAAAGAAATAGTTCACAGTACTGCCAGATCAGCTAGTAATTCTATATAAAATAAATTGCTATTCTATTGACAGACAGCTGGAAGGGAATGGGTATAACGCCTATCAATATTCTTGCCGGATTAGCTCGCACTCATCTTTTTTGACAGCATGGGGGAGTGGGACTTCATCCAAAAGCAGCTCCATGTTACGAAAATTTGAAGATCTGATATCCAAATCAGACAGATAATAATTTTAAAAACAAAATATAATTATAATTATATACATATATAAAACATATATTTCGAGTATTTAAATTCAGTTTATTTCCTTGTCAAAGGGGCATGCCTCTCGTGACTCATTTGCTTCAAGTGGATGAAATAGAGCTGTAGTCGTAGAGCTGGAAGCGGAGTTTGTTTGTGAGCGGGTAATTGAACAGAGATTGGCTTTGGCTTTGGCTTTTGGTTTTGGGCTATCGACTGGCAGACCAGACCCGTGTTGATTGAGCTACGTGCCAATTGGTGTCGGGACTGGCACCTGATCTGATCGTCCTGCCACTGTCCTGTCAATGATAAAATGCGCAATATTTCGAGACAAATATTTGCAAGACACTTTAGTTTTGCCACCACACACACACAAGCACACACACATGGATATGCCACTAAAAAAGAGACGAAAACTGAAACAGAAACCGAAACCGAAAACGAAACAGAAGCCAAAAACTGTTGACAGCTAAATATATATTTTTCGGGGGATTTTCGCTCTTTTGGTGGCGCGCTCTTTTATTTGGTAACAGATGAAGGGGAGCGAGGTCGGGATTGATGATGATGATGGCGTTGACGGTGACGGTGACGGTGATGGTGGCGGTGGCAAGGGGCTTTTCATGCTTCGTGCGCCGTGAAACGAGATACGACACACACACACACACACACATGTGTTACATGCGTCCAAGTATGTGGAAAATGAAACAAGTTTTTGGCAGGAGCAAAAGGAAAGGAAAAAGCCAAGGATAGGCGAGGACAAAGTTGCTCGAATGACACAGAAGCAAGCTGCCATTAAATATGTATATGGTCGTACAGCACACACACACACACACACACAAGCACGCTCATGCCACACACGCAACCAGTTGGAACACCTTGTTGCCTGTTGTACAAACCACAACAGACTCAGAGACGCCACCGCCAGCAGCCCGAACAAATCGTTAACGCGCGCGGGGCAGACTGCGCTGGGCTGCACTCGCTCAGGTGTGAAAGAGTGCTGCACACACAGGCCCCCATCCGTTCCGTTCCCTTTCGTTCCGGCTCACCTCAGTTTTGTTGTTACAAATTAGCTTGACAGCCTGAGTTTTCCTTTCTTTTCTGTGTTTGATTTTTCAACTCTGCGGCAGGGCAGGCGCAGAGGCAGGGGCAGGCAAGGAAGGTGTGGTGGTGTGCCTCAAGTGTAAATTGTTTTATTACCATTTCCCCGTTGAGCCGTTGATAGCTCTCGTCTGCAGCGCTTCTTCTGCTTGAGCAATGTTAAACGGCTTGAGCGTAGCCCAAGCCAATGGACTGGATGGCTTCAAGTTGAAGGGATATAAAGTTGATCGGTGCTGAATTCCTGAACACAACTGCAAAGCGATTGCTTTTTCACTGCCTCAAGAATCCGCCAAGCAATGCCACACAGCTGGATCGAGAGGATGCCCCGTTTCAGATCCAGGGGCACCAAGCTTTTCACAAAAGATCAGCACATAGCGGCTAACTATCCTTGGATATCGCAACACTCGAGCCCCGAGCTCTCCAATCGCTCGTAGGAGAGGACGAGAGGTCTGTCCTTGTCAGAAGCTTCCTCCTTCTCTTTCTGAGAGTCCGCTGAGTCAGCGAGAGACGAAGCTGAAGCTGCCACTTGCCATTGGTTTAGTTTTTATTACTCCTATTATAGTTTACATACACATACACTGACACGCATTCGCCGAATGATACATTGTTTTATATTCATAGCTCCCCTCCCTGCACCCACCTAAAGGGTATCCACATGGCGTATGCGTGATTGGCTCTCCGATGAAGCACTGAAGGAAGCACCATCATTCGTTGGCGTATCCCGTTCTATCTTTCTGCTGTTCACATATAGGGTATTTTCCTGCTTTCCCTGCTTTATACGTTGATGCTGTAGATGTCCTGTTCCTAGTTTTTCCTTCTTTGGTTTTGTTTTTTTTTTCTATCGGAATTATGAATTTGAACAAGCTGAAAGCACTCACACATTCACATACGCCCCACATTCAGGATGCAGGATGGAGGAGGAAGGAGAGAGGAGAGAGTTGAGAGGGAGGGCGGCAGCTTGTACAATTTGCCCTCAGTCCCAAGTCCCCGACCCCCACAGTGCCCCTAGCCCTGCAGGCAGGTCCTGTCCTAGTGCTCCTACAGTTGGCACATTTACGCTTGGCAGTGATCTGCCTTAAGTGCCTTCAAGTGGATTAAAAACATGGCAAATACACCTACACAAACATGTACAGTGTACAGCCCCTGCCTGAGTGTGTGTGTGTGTGCATGTGTGATTCTAAATGGAAATGTTTTTCACTTGTTTACTGTTCACCGTTTACCGGAAAAGTGCGTGGGCAATGCCAGTGCACCACTCACCGACTCTCTCAGAGAGGCAAAAAGAAGTATTCTCTCTTTTCGGTGACTGAAACTTTGAATACCCTTGCAGAACAAAAATCTATGGCAGACTGGGATCCTGGGTTCCAGGCATCTATGATACAGCTGTTCGACCTCTGTGCAATGCTTCAGCTAGATATCCCAGATAACCACAGCTACAGCTCTCTCTAAAACTATTAGACCCTCTGAAAAGTGTAGAGTAAAGAAAAACAACACACAAATCGCATTTAGCAGCATCCAAATGCTGTTTCCATAACAGATTCATGGCCCGAGGACTGTTACATCACGTATACGCCAAGTGGACGGCTACCAACTATGGCCCAAGACAGACTCGAAGTCGGAGTCGGAGGCTCACCTTCTGGGGATCCCAATAGCTGGGCCAAGGTTGCCACTTAACATGTGTGTGTGCGTGTGGTCGACAGCCGCATTGTTGAAGAGAGTTTGAGTTTGAGTGTCTCATTAAATGGCATTATGAATCGATACAGGCCATGTGTACAAGTGCTCTTAGATTTCGAGTAAATGCAACTGTTTGAATTCGAATACTGAGTACCGAATTCTGGGAACAGCCGGTAAGCAGAACCTTTCCATCAAGTACGAGCATGTGAAGCGGCTCAGAGCTTGGCTTAAAGCTGGCTGGCTTTCAAATGGATTAAACCTGACATCAATTCGATTGGAATCCACAAATTCTTAGCCAATCGGCAGACTCAATATTAAAGCCATTTAACATGCCATTTGCCAGAGATGATTCGTGGCGTGTCCCGCGCCAGAGAAAGCTAATTAAAGTGAGAGCCTTGCTGGAAGGAATACAAAGACAAAGACCGAGTTGATGAACTTTTCGCACAGCTGCAAGTCCAAACAAATTATTTTTGGCAATGTTTGCCAACAACAAAAAGCAGGAAGCAGTAGAGCAGTAGGGCAGAGGAGCAGAGGAGAGGGAGAGCCTCATTTCGAAAACGATTCGCTGAGATACATCTACTGGCACTACTCTGCGGGTCGTCCTGGCCAAAAAGGATTCCCATCCGGGCTGTGACCCAAGGCGGAGGAGCAGGAGCATCTCTTGATGGCTCGCTGGAAAGGAAAGGAAAGGAAAGGAAAAGGCATTTTCCACATTAATTGGCAAAGTTTCTCTAAACAATTCTTGGGGCTATGCAATTATTATTGAGATGCCTTTCCTGCCTCGACTCACCTTCTCTCAGGGCTCCCCGGGCAGCCCCCAATCCGATTCGCTAACCAAGTGCGATTACATTTTGCTCCTAAGCGTTAAGCCAGGAATACCGCACTTAGTCATTCAATCCAATCAGTTTTTCTCGTTGACAAATGGCTTATGGCACGTGCCTATGCCAGGCAGCGACCCACTCTGGACCTGCGAAGGTGAGAGAGAGAGAGAGAGCGGTTTCTGGGCACTGACAAAGAGCATTTGCCACTTTTCAAAAAGTTTCAAATACAATTTTAGCCGCACAGCAAGGACAAACCAGCCGAAAAAAAAAAAAAAACTGGCAGGAGCGAACAAAAACTTTCCGCGGGGCATAATGGAATCAAGTGGAGCACCGCGACGCGACGAGTGGGGATCGAATGGAGAAATGGAGAAATGAAAAATGAAACAGCAAAGAAAACACCCAAGTAAAAGCAAACAGAAAAGAGCAAAGCACCAGCACCAGTAACAAAAATTATAAAAAATATGAATTTTTTGTATAAATTAAGTTGATAAAAGTTGGCTTAACTTAAGGAGGTCCCCGGCCCCCGGCCCCCGGCCCCTGGCCCCAGGTCGTAGCCACCCACAGAAGCACACAAATCCCAAGCCCAAGCCCAAACCCAAACCCAAACCCAACTCCATTCCTTTGGCCCTTGGCACTTTCACGCGCAGTTTGCTGGGAGGCGCCCCATCTCGGAGCCAGAACGATGCCATTTTTCACACAAATAAATAAATATGAAAACTGTCAGGTGTCGGCAAGCGACTCTGTTGGGGGATCATCACGAGGGCTCAACCCAATCGACCGATTCGACTAGAGGATACCTAAAATAAGCATGGCCCTGTATATAACTCTGTTGATTACCGAAGGATTACGATCGTAGCATAATCCCAAATTTCTCCAAATGTATTTCGGTTTATTTTTGTTGCTGAGTGCGGATGGGACCTATTCCTTCTGTTGCATACAAACTCAAAGTATCGTACTCTTTCAGCATACCCTGTATGCCAGCAGGGGGAAAGCCATAAAAAGAAAGTTTAAAATAATTCCAAGCAAGTGACCCGCAAGCAGCAGATGAAATTTGTTACCAACAAAAAGAAAAATTATAAGAAAAAACAAATCAAAAGCAAAGCAAAGCAAAAACTAAGCAAGAAGTACAAAAAATTGTCGCGACATCGTCTAGTCAAATTGCAAGTGATTTGGCTGTTGCCCCAGCAGGGGGCAGGGTGTTGCGGACGGAGGCCATTGACACATGACAATGGAAAATGTTCACGTTCAAAGTTCAAACGAATGATTCAATTGGATGGAAGAGACGCAGGAGAAGGAGAGGCAGAAGGACCAGACTCTCGTTTCACATTATTTTTGGCCTAAATTCTAGGATCTGTCTCCATCTCCATCAAATGCATCCGATTCGCTCTGTCTGACTCTCTTCAGGCAACGGCAAAATCAACAATATTTCGGTTTAATTAAATAAAAAATGTTTACAATTTGAATAATTTATTTTCGACTCTTCAGAGTCTGGAAGCTCAGGAATCGGTTTACAACCGAGCAAAGGCCCAGGCCTGTAGAACTGCCTTTGCTGGCTTCTCATCTCATTCCTTCAAGTCCTTCATGTCTCTTACCCACTACTGGCCATGACCACTTTAGACATCCACCTCAGGCAACGAACAACAGGAAGGGCCAAAGATCATTGGCCCAAGCTTTAGGTACTCCGTTTGGGGACTTCACCGATCCACCGCAAGTGGAGTACTGGAACAGGTGTTTCTGGCATTCGGACTTGGAAAAAGGCTGAGCCATACAGCGAATCTTTTCACACAATGCATCCAGCAGATGATCCACGAACGTGAGATCTCCTCGACTGAGCCTGAGAACTCAATCGAAGAGAACCTGATCGTCAGAAGGGGCTTAGGTTTGTTTGGCGCACCCAGAGATCCAGAGATGCTACCTGGCTGGATATTCCACCATTCATTGGATCTTGCGGCATTGGAGTCTCGATTGGATTATCCAGACGGTCTGTGGGATATCAAGTGACAAAGGCTTCGATGTCTGTGGTAAAAGCTTTTAGCAGCAGCGGCAGCGACAGCGGCATCTCCTTCGCTCCTTCATTAGGGCTAATGTTTTTGGTTCGTGTTCATTACATGGCCTAAGCCGAAAGATAACGATGTTGCCAACTAAAGTCGTGGCGTCGGTGGAAGGGAGTGTGTGGGGGTGGGTTTAGGCTAGCCGCAAGTGGTGGGGTGTAATAACCGAACTTTCAACTTGTCGCCATGCCAAGAAGGAGTGGGGAATCCTTTTGGGTAATGGCTGGTAATTATCCCTAATTAGTTGTAAAATATTGAAGTGAAAGTATTTCCTCCCAGCCCATATCTCTCTCTCCCTCTATCCCTGTGAGTGTGAATTAGCCAAAACGAGAAGCGAGACAAATCCAAGGCCATTAGGAAAAGTTTTCGAGACCCACCCGTCATCTGCCACGACTTCATTTCGGAATAATGATAATAATAATAATAATAATGACATTATGCCAGGCACAACCTAAAAATACGATTACATCTGCGATCCGTCCCATCCGTCCCCATGATGAATTGTTCTCTCTACCCTGCTGTCCCTCCACGATGTACGATGTATGTGTTGTTCCTTCCTTTTTTTGTTCTTTCACTGTCTGCTCAAAGGAGTGGGTGGTCCTCGCTTTATGCTATTTTTCAGGCGGCGAAAATTAATTTCCACGCAAAAACTCATTAGGATAAAGGGAAGAGAGCATGGCTAACTAAACGTGGCAGGCAGTTGACTGCTGGAGGCAGTTCCCTTTGACGTGGCATTGCTGCTGCTTTAAGTTTTACACAAATTCCCAGAACACGAACCAGGACCCACACACAAAGAGTTTCGTCTAAAAATACAATCCAATCGTTGGGAAGTTGTCTCATAAGTATGTATTCAATTGTATTCAATTAGAGCCACATCTGAGCTATAATCAGGGATCACAGATACGATTTATGCGCTATTTTTTTAAGGTAACGTGATATATATATATATAACGTATATATTTGATATCTCTGCTTCAATACCTTTCGTTTGGTGTACCATGTGTTTACTCTTTGGCCATGAAATTCGGTTGAAGTTCCTCTTGGGAATGGCATATCCCGCTCCAGCTTCGCTTCGTTCCGTTCCGTTCACAGCTTGCTCATAAATTTAATTAACGATAATATACACGCTTGCTAAAGGGAAATGCTTTTCGGTCACAGGACACGCAAGGCACATGGTCGATGGTTGTGGGGAGGGGCAGAGCCATTGCAGAACCGAAACCTGGCACAAGTCAGTCAACCTGCCTTCAGTGACATGCAAAACAGCAAATAAAAGAAGGGAAAAACCCAGAAGAAAGAGCTACCTTGAAAGATGCGCCAGGCCATAGACTCTTCGAGCAGACGGGTATCAAAGCCGTGGCATGCTTTTAAGCGCGAGTCACTCGTTGAGTGGGTTGATTCTCCGGGTGTCTCCGGGTGTCTCTGTGTCACTGCATCACTTGTCCAGCTAAAGTTTTACACCCAGCACACAGCAGCTGCTTTTGCAGTCAACACGCTAAACTGACTCGAGTGCGTGAAGGAAAGAAAGAAGGGCAGAACGAACAAATGAAAGAATGAAAGAACGAAAGAACGAAAGAGAGTGAATGAAAGAGGGCGTCGGCCAGACAGGAGACAGGCAGACACGCAGACACGCAGACAGCGAGACAGACACTTTACACCGGCTGCTGTCATCGTCGCCAGAACCATCCCCATGCCCATCCCCATGCCCATCCCCATGCCCATCCCCATGCCCATCATCAACATCTCTCCTGGTCTCCTTAAGCGACGGCAGCTAATTAAAACAGTATGCAAGCAGGCATCACCTAAAGTGCAGTTTTGTGAGTGAAAATGTTTTCGTTTTCTCTCCTGAACGGAGGCCATTAATGCCACAAGTTAAACGTCAAACGGGGCAGCAAAAAGTACGACCAAGAAGTTCAAGTGGGATGCTCTAGCCCAAGCAAATACTTGGCATACTGCTATCATCTACTGAGGGTGTTGCTGGTAATAGAAGTTACAGCTGGCCAAGAGATCACCTGCTGAAGAGTCAAGCCAACTGCAGTACTGCTTTACTCATAATTGAATACATGAACAGACCTTAAAGCCTCCTGCTTCAGGACTCGTTTGGCTATTTCTCACTGATTTATGTACTATTAAAATTGCTATTATTTGATGTATATGATTTGAAGAGCGTGTACTCCATTTGCGTGCACTCCATTGCCTCCTTCTACTGCTACGCACCTGGCCATTTAATCGGCCATTTTGAGCCGTGGCCTTCTCCGGCCAACAGCATTAGCATTCTGCGTTTTCAGTCTGCTCTGCAGTGCCCGTGCGCTTTGCCTGCCGCACGCTCCGCTCTGCTTATTGCATATTTTCATAAATTTATTTAAGTGTTGGCAATTTTCGACTCGCAGCCATGGAGCAGTGCAGCGCAGTGCAGTGGTTTCGGGGCTGGCTGGGGGGGGGGGACCCAGTAGGAGCCATAAATTTGTCGTAGCTAAGCAAAGTTGCATGTTCCTGGCTGCAATCCTGTTGCGACGCAACAGGATGGTGGAAAGGAGCAGACTTTGTGGCACATGCAACAAAACAACCGCCAAAAAGAACTGCAGCTTCGGGTACCGAATCTTGGAATACCCTTTTGAGCACAGAAAAGTACAGAACGAATTTTTGATTAACTAAAGAATTATTTGTCAATGAAGATCGGTGGTTGGGGTAAACAAATCTTCTGCAAAGGCAGGATATCGCATCCTACAGCCTCGTATAAAGTTCGAGGAATCTTTTAGTAGAGTAAACTGCATGCGATTCGGGTTTAAATTCAAATTAATTAGAATTCTCATTAAGGCCTGCCCCTTGAGTGGCTGCCTTCCTTCTCTGGCAAGATTTTCATTTTCATTTCTCCTGCGCTGCCCGCCAAGGAGCAGAAGGAGCTTGCATTCGCTTGGAAAATGCGAAAAAGAGGAGTTTTGAATGCAATTAACTACGAAAAAATAAAAATATGATCACGGCAGATATTATTAAGGGTGTTCATACAAAAGGAAGAGCCTAGTAATGAAATAATGAATATATCATGGAATTTCATAGCCGGAGAAGGAGATAAAACTAATGAAGAAATGCAAAAATCACTGTAATATATGCTTGTCGAATCCTGAGGTTATTCTCAGTGTATTTTGGTCAAAAATTCACTACGAGATTTACTGCACTCCCATTTCTGTGCATGTGTTGGTGAGAGAGTGCGTAGGGGGACGAGATGAGAGCGCGCGTTGAGCGTGTTCCTCTTCGATAAAGTGTGTGGGTTAGAAAGCGAAAGAGAGGCATGGTTATGGCTGAGGGATCAGTTGCATTTGAGAGTTTACCCGGAGTAAATCTATCTAAATTCTAAGAGTAAACCCTTTGATTAAACAGCCATCTCTGAAACGATCGATCTGCAAGTCTATGAAAAGCCAAAGCTGCCTGAGAAAGAGAACCCTCGAAAATTACGTGGGACTATAGCACTTACTCGTATGCTACCGTTGCCATAGCACTAGGAGCAACAAGACACAGATTACGAACACTGTGCGCCTCTAAGCGAACAATTTCCCAAAAAGTTTTCCCAGTTCAAGGGACGCCCGCCGCCCTTTGAGCGACTGGCTGCTTGGGGCTGTGTCGGAGGTGCCGATTGTGGGGGAAAGCCATCGTAAAAGTTGTACGCACTAAACAGGCATTTTTTGGCTATTAATCATGAGCTCCAGGACTGCATATGAAATTAGCGTAACAGTAAGCCCCAGCCAATCCACTTTGCCATTCGGTATGGGTATTGCCGTGACAAATTATACAAAAACATGCGCAAATTTGTATTTATTTTATAAGTAGGCATATTTATTTTGCAAAGGGTATTAACGAAAGTCCCAGACAGTCCCATAAAGAAAAAAAAAAACGTTGACCGCAAGCCGATTTAAATTTTCCCTTTGCCACAGTTTTATGTTCCTCCGACAGAAAATTCTCTTTTGATTGCCGACAGCTTAGAGATTTTAAATTGGTTTCTGTTGCTGATACCCTGGACAACAATTGGGGTGATATAGAACTTAGGTTTGACATGGGACGGAAGATTGTAGCCGATTCCCAGGGGTTTCTTGGTGGGATTGTCTGAGAATGAGCTGGGGAAATCCGAGATGTAATATTCTCGAGGATAGATCGATGGCATTATATAGAAACACCATAATTCAATGGGTATCGCCAACTTCGATCTTTTGTGTATGTTCTTCACCGCAAAAAGCACCTCAAGCCGTTGAATAAAACTGTATCATATACATTTCATTCATTTTATTTTTGTATATTTTGTTTTTTTTTTTTAAGCCGCTTCCAGTTCCACTTGAGATCTCTCCACTCGAGAAAATGATGAAGGGCAAAAAATGTATTTGCTCGAAATCTGTTTTCCCGCTGCTTTTCACACGCACACACTCATCGGCGCGTCGGCTGAATGGAAAACGCGGTGAAAAGGCGGGCAGGCGGAAAACAAGTGCAGAGAGGGAGAGAGAGAGAGAGAGATGGAGCGGGGTGGGTGGGTTTAGAGCGAAATAGCGGCAACATTTTTGCATAGGCCAAGAAAATTAAATAAAATTTATTAAATTTCGCATTTAACAACAAGAATTTCGGTCGTGTCGGTCGTTTCGTATGGGAAATGCTGCCGTCTCATATATTGTAGGCACAGGGCCGACCACTGGGGCGCGGGGCACGGGACACGGGGCACGACCAGGGTCTGGCGCTGGGGGTTGGTGGTTTGGTTGGTGTAGCTATGGCGTTGCCCGGCCAACGCAACTGGAAAAAAGCAAATTCAATTAAGACCGTACCTGCCACACCCACACACACTCCCACACACACTCCCACAAGCACACACCCAAGCCCACACCCACACCCCCAAAGAGAGGGTACGAGAAAAAAATGTTCCACGTGCTCAACGCTGCGTATGAGTGATGCGATCCGATGGTGAAACAACGCGGCAGACAGGCAACCAGCGGATGGGGATGATGCGGATGATGCGGATGAAGGGGCAGGCACTTCTGGCGACCATTTGAAGCAGTCTTTCCCCGCTGTTTGTTGGCGTTTGACAAAATGTATGCGAAATTAAAAATCACATTAACTGCTGGGAGCGAAGAGCAAGGGCAAGAGGACATCAAGTTAAGTTCCCCTCAAAGACGCAGCGGCGAGGCGTGCTGGAAGAATCTATCTAGCCTCGTTTTCTGTGGAAAAATGTGGCTATCGGGGATCGGAAGTAGCTCCTCCAGCGAAAATACAATAAATAAAGAAATTAAAGAATTCAAATGCAAATCGAAATGGAGAAGAGACATTCAGAAGAATCGCCAGAAGCTGGCCGTGACATTTGCCTCTGAAACGTGAGCCAGAAAATGTTGCCACAGATTGGGGCAAACTGGGAGAGCCGCCCTCGCAGCAGCACCTGGCTGTGCCTCGGCCACAGGCACATCGCCATTCAGGGTGTCCTGTATCCACAGCTGCCCTGGTTGGCCTGTTCCACCCCTGGATCTGTTCATCTTCAGTCGCGCCGTCTCGTGCACTTAATTTAATGACCAAAGTTCGCCGCACTGGGCGTTGCCCAAGGAGGCAGAGGATGAATGTCCTGCTGCTCCTGCGCTGGCTCCTGGAGGATGCTCTCCTTGGACGCGCTTTACATAAGCAGCGCCATGTTTATTTACATTTGTGCAAATTGTTATTTAATTAAATTTTAATACGCTTCATTAAAACTTCTGTCTCGTCCTCCGCTCGTCCTCGGAGGCGTCTTCGTTGGCTTCTTCGTTTTTTCTTTCGCCATTCGCTTGGATACTCTTTGCACTTCGACAGACCCTTGAAACACCCTTTGGGATAATACAGAATCAGATCACTGTATAATATGGGTACTGCCAGAAGCTGCCCCAGGACATGGGATATAAAATATCCTCTAGGTGTCTCTCCGAACCGGAAGAGTTCTCATCTCTTTTTATAGCTGCTTCAGAAATGTGCCCTCTGAAAGGGTATTTGCCGCTTCGCTGCCATCGAAATCTGGGCTTTTTTTTTCATTCTTGGCCGAGGCTTTTGCCGTGTTGGCCCCACGGATTTAGCCATTTTATTATGCAATGATAATCAGAAATCAATTTATTGTGCACACACACAGCCTTAAAGAAAGAGAGCGAGAGAGAGAACTGGTCAGAAAATTAATCGGTGGAGCGGGACACGAATCAAGTCAATAAAATTCAATTTGCTGCTCATCAGAGAGGGAGAGCAAGAGCAAGAGCGAGAGAGAGTCAGAGTCAGAGTGAAGTGGGCGCTAATGTGATGCTCCGGCAGGACAATGGCAGGGAAAGTCCTGAGCCAACAGACAGTCGTTTGTGCGTTTAAGTAAATACAAGCACATTAGGCTACAATCAACAACAACATCCACATCCAGCAGAGGCGGAGGCGGTGGCATAGGCGGAGAAGGAGAAGGAGGCGGCGAAGGAGGCGTAGAGCAAAGCACTGTCGCTAGCATTTTTGTATGCCTCGTTTTTCGTCTCGATTTTCCCTGTTGTGAGTGGGGTGTGGGGTGTGAAAGCTACTTAGACTGGCAGCAAAAGGCAAAACGGCAAAACGGCAGATGCATATGGTAGAAGTAAAGGACTCTGAAGTGCCCTGCACTTGTCTGTTGCCAAAAATACACCAATGAATCGTTTCAGTAGAGGGCATTTCGAAACATTATGTCCTTTTGCTTATGGGAAATTTTTTATGTACCATTATACTCTCTTGTATGCCCTATAGAACGAAAATTCAAAGAGCAGCAAGCAAAATGAGCTGCGAAGATGGAAGCACAGACAGAGACGCACAGCAAAGAGGCTTTGTCGCCATCAAAAGGGAAGGGGAATGGGGATGGCGATGGCGAAGGACGAAACTAAATAAGTTACGGGGAAAGAACAGCAAGAGCAAGAAAGAAAAGTGAGAACAAAATGGCTTTATTAATTCTTTAAATGTTGCCCGCCCCACACATTTTTTTGGGGCTCAGTTTCCTCTTAGTTTCCCAGGGGTATACTATTTTTGTGATAATGCATGCAACAGGCAGTGGAACAGGTGTTTATATAGGATATCACTGATTCAAATCAACAGGAACTCCCTGAGGGAAACAAGGAGCTTTGGTATCTGAAGGAAGTCAGGATCATATCATCGGAATTAGTGGGTATCGTATGGGGCGGAAGTGCCACTACTTATTGTATCCATTCTGTCTTCTGTTTTCTTGAGAAGCAACCGAAACCCAAATGTCAAATTATGCTGGATAATTTGCTAAGCGGATTAGTCCAAGCGATGGCTAAGCTGTAATGGAGATATGACCGGAAAAGGGACGTCAAGAAAGCGGATGAACAGAAGAGAGAACAAGAGAGGGAGAGAGAGGAGGAGCAAGAGGGGGAAACCGAACAATGGTATAATTATTTCAAGGCTTCGTTACACGAAACCAAATGGAAACCCTGAAACCCCGAAGGATTGAAGGACACGGACAAAAGGGGTAAGCAGGTAATGCAAGACTGCCGGCAAGGACAACACACAGCTTTCTCTATAATCAAACCACACATAGCCCCCCCTCTGCAGATCCCCTCTGTTCCGCTGCACTTTCAACCACTTAGTGGTCCATTTTTAGTTCATCTTTCCAATTTAAAATTGTACAACGAAACAGAAAACTCACTTTCGCAGCGAAAACGCAGCGGAAAAAACGTGCCAATTTCCATTTGCAAATGGCCAAATGGAAGGATATTACGTCCTTATCCTTCTCCCACGGATTCTGTCCAAAAACTACCCCCGCTGGCAGGGAAACTGGAAACTGTATTCCTTGTCCAGGACCATTGACGAAGTGCAGTCAGAATAAGCCACGGGACGGGCATTAAGCTTACCCTCCACACCCATCTGCCTCTCTCTTTGACAGCTACATATATCTTTATACGTATGCCCCTACCATTGAGGGTATTTAATAGCCAGTTAACCTCTGAACCTCTGAACCTCTGAACCTCTGAACCTTTGAGTTCTGGCCACAATGAAGCCCTTTGCTGAAAAACTTACACATCACTGCATCGAGAGATGCGGAGGAGGGGATTGATTGTTGTCAAGACTTAACGAATTATGAAAAGGCAACTCCAATGAAATATTCATGGCATCACTTTGACCACTGCCCAGACATATTCGATGCCGATGTGGAATGTCTGCAAATGTGAGCTGCATACGAGTATGTACATAAAACAAAGGATAATTAATTGGTGGAATGTTAATTGCTTTTTGGGTAGATTCAAAAGAAATACATACTAAGATTTTGCTGGCTGCCGAACAGCTCTCATCCGAAAATCGGCCTTTAATATGCGTGATTTTCAGGTCCTCGCTCACAAAATCCCATTATAGATTTCCTACTTTCCAGTCCACCCATCAATCCCATGAGAGCCGTAGCCCTTCCACCACACACACGCACACATATACGAGTATGTGAAGGCTGGAAGGTGTATCCCTATGAAAGGGGGCTCAAAGCAACCACAGAACTGCGTTCCAAAAATAAAACCAAACCTAAGCCTCAGGCTTCACCCTTTCTATGGTTTTTGGTATCTGGCGTCAGGACGACGCCACACAGCAGCTGTTGGGATGGGATGGCAAAAGTTATTATATCCTCATATTAATACACATAATCAAGAAATCATATATGTACATACGTCTACCCGGCCGACGATGATGGGAACTGATGACGACGACGACGACGTCTATGACGAGGGCTGGCAGCCAGCCAATGGACCTTTACCCCAGCAGGGGAATCCCCATTGTATCCTCTGGCACAGCAAGGAATACTCGTATTTTTCATATAATACTCTGGGCATATTAAATTCATTTAAAGATTTGCACGCGACGCTCATTTTGCAGTCCAAAGTAAATAACAAAAGTACAGATCCAGCAAACAGCCAGAAAGAGGACCCACGACCAAAGAGGAGCCCCGAGACCAAGAAGGAGGCGAGGAATGTCTTTAAATGAGTAATAAATGCGGCTGCAAAGTACTCCACGGGGGTGGAGACCGAGAAGGAGACAGAGATGGAGGAGAGTGTGCGTAGGATGCCACTCATATTTCCCGGAAAAAGCCTCACCATGAAATTTGTTTAGGTTCATTTCGCGTCCGGCTGCTAGTAAAAAATGCTCGCATTTAAGGGGAAGCCAAACGCGAGAAAAAAAACAAAACAAAAACAAAAACGAAAGCGAAATTGTCTTCTTTTTTGTCGGGGTGTTTGCTTTTTAAAGTAATTTCTCAATTTCCGACCAATTTGCAGACGCAACTTTTAGTGGGACTGCGCCCCAGCCTGGCGCCTGGTGCCTGGTGCCTGGTGCCTGGCCTGGCATTGTGCGATAATTGAATGCATAAACAAATTTGTTGCCCCATTTGGTCAGTCAGCGCCTCAAATGTCTACCTAACCTACGTTGCTTGCCAATGGCATTGAGTTGGGTGTTCAATCGAAACAGAAATGTCTATAATAAAGGGCTTCACCTGCCCGACATGCGTGTATTTCCGTCACTCATCAGTCAAAGTCAAATACGATGGCCAGGGCCTATACTCGTGGAACAGATATCCCAGAAAGGATACACTGTCCATCCACAGAGACCGAATGCCACCTGGCGGTGTTTGCCTTGTGTCCTATTCCAGGCTCCAGGCTTTAGGCTCCAGGTCCAAGCCATTGTCATTCACTATCCCGACTTTAAAATACACTCTAATTGGACCGACGATCAACGGGGAGTCCATGGCATAGAATTTCCTGTGGAACTATCAGATTTGTTCAATCGCAAAGATGTTTAATGTTTTGGTAGATAAGATGCTGAAATTTTGATCAACTTTATCGGCCATTATTGTTTTTAAACTTTGCCTTTATAACTTTCACTCTCCATCTGCATTCAAAGGAGGCACGTATGTCCTTTCGTATGATTTTTGAAGATGAGAATCCACCACATAGTGTACACTTTTGCTGTTACATACTTTTGCAAAAATGCAATATACTCTTGAAATATTGTGTATAGAGAATAGAGGCACATGCTTACCTTCTCGTGGCGCTGACTGGCACCTGGAGAACGCTTTCAAAGCAATAAAATGAGCAATTTTTACGATTAATGGTGAAATAAAATATCGCTTTTGCACCGCCACGACCGCCACGGCTCTGCTCCTTTCACCTACGCCCAATTTCAACCTCCTTCCTTGCGGTTATATGATAGGCCAGCCCATGGACAAGGACGGACGGGGGCGTGTACATACATACATATGTATGCAGAAAAGAGCGAAACCCGAAACCGAAACAAACAAAATCGCAACTGGGATTGGCAACTCTCACTCTCCCTCTCCCTCCCTCTACCCCTCTCTCTCTCTGTCTGTGGCTCATAAAAATGCCAAATAAAATGTAGAATTAATCAACTGGCCGACCCTTCGCCGTCTCAACCTCAACCTCAACCCACTCTCGTGGCAACAAAGATTGAAGGATTTACGATGTCCCGACCCTGACCTCATTGATGGTCCACTTCATTTGGACGACTTTATGTTCGCTGGAGCCAAGATTTGCGGACACAGTGTTAGCCCTCCAGTGGCAGGGGTTTATTTGTACCACTTGGCCGTCATTTTAATCAGTTAAGCCACAAAGTAATTGATCCGCTTGGAAAACTATAGCTTCAATTGTGCTACGAAAAGAAGCGAATAAAAATCGACCTCGAGACCACATAATGAGTGCAGAAAACCATCCACTCTTTGCATAATATATACATATATATACATACATCCGTTTATTGAGTCCCCATATTAATCGTATAAGGGTGAGAGAAGCTTTCGGCAATGAGGTGTCTTGGCAATAGGTACGTGTGTTTCCTGCCTGTAAACAAATGATTCCACAGTCCCAATAGTCCCTTCAATTGGTATTTATTCGAAGTTTTTTCAGGAATTGATCAAATGCTAGTCCCCGAGTTCTGTGTAGCTGGACAGCCGGAGGGAGCAGGGGAGGTACAGAGGCGTAACAAGGAGGCAAAGATGTGCCGCGAGATCTACAAGATGCATTTTGTGGCAGATGCCTCAGGCTGTGCTGTGCTTGAAATTGAATTTAGACACGCAACTATTCCATACCTGCAGACGGACGGGTGCCCAAACTAGTATTATTTGTATTCAGATTAATATCCTTATTTACATATGTACCCATCCAATAACTAATAAATTTCTCCGTTGTGCTATGTTCCGTTTTGCACACACAAATGGACTGCAAAAACATGCGAATGTCTGCCAGGAGCTGTAGGCTTTCGATCATTTGTTTTTCTTTTTGTGGCAGGGGCAGGTGTGGGAATCATTTGTCTTATGGCATCAATCAATAGCACAACAAAAAAGCTGCATGTTTGCGGCTCTTCGTTTCATTTGCGTGGGAGTGTGCGTGTGCGTGTGCCTGCTGCCGATTGCCTTCTATGTATTCGTATTCGTTTTATTGAGATAATTTATGATTCCGTGTGGCCCCATCATAAAAACAGAATCACAAATTCGATAAAAATTCATAAATTATTTGTCGATGCGTACTGAATTAAGCATTGCCACGCCCAGCAAATTCACACATGTCACAACCAGTAGCCCTCCCCGCACCACCCCCACCACCCCACCAGCCCCACTCTTCATAGACTTGTAGCAAAATAAAAGGAAAAAAAGCCAACTTTTCTATGATTTCAAATTTATGCATAAAGAAAAACAAATATAGAGGGGAATGTGGAAGCTGGAAACTTTTGCCACCGCTGTCAATATAATTGAAAAAATTTCACAGCCACGCCCACACGCATGGGGGAGCGGGGAGCGGGGAACGGGGAGTGGAGGAAATATGTCAAGTGCAGGCCATAAAAAACAAGGACGGAATGCCTATTTGTTATTTATTGTGATTTGTTTACATTTTGTTATTGTTTCTTTTCTCTCTTTCTCTCTTATCAACATCTCCATCTTTCCCTGGCCAAGGAATGTCCTGGGCCCTGGTCCTGGTCCTGTGCCCTGGTCCTGGTCCTGTGCCCAGGAAGTGCCTTCCGACTTTTGCCTTTGCATATTTTTTGCTGGCCTCCTTGTGGCAGCGCCGCGGCTCCTCCGTTTCTCTCGGCCTTTATCGAATGGCAGCATTTTAATATGTGGGACAGCACACATTTGCTGTCACTGTATGAGTGGAGCAGTGTGTGGGCAAGCGAATGCAAAGTGGAAGAGCTCGGAATAATCATCCATCCATTTGCTGCGGAAATGTTTTTTCTATTCCATTTGAAGGACTCTCACGTCTGGTAGAAGAGCCTACAGAAGAGCCATGAACGATCCGAATCTCCAGCCGTACAGCCGATGGAAAGCTTCTTGTGTCCGGATTCCGGAGCATACAAATACATGGTCAAGATCTGGCAGACGCTGCATACTATGCAGAGACACACGAATAGCGTCTAGTCACTGCAGTTCGATGGTGTCTGGACTTCCTGCCTCCATTCGTGTCTGACAGAGCAGACACTTTGGCTTTAAGTAGAACAGCATCAGCACCCAGGCTATCTTCTGGGACAGATGTGTGATAAAGTCTCGCTGGAACTGTGCTTCGCTGATCTCAGTCATGTGAAGCACCTGCGAGGAACCAGCGCTGGTCGGTGTAGCTGCCGTTCCAAAATCAATGATCGCCCAAGAGAATGTGGAGAATGTGTCCATATTGTAGTCGACCGTTGCTTCTGCAGCTGTACCCGACGGTTCGTCGATCACAGCCTCGAAGTACAATATGCTTCCGTACAGCTAGTACCCGCACCCGGCGCTACACGGCATAGAAGTGAATCTGCTGGCTGGCCCGTCTTTAAAGACAATATTAATTACTGCAGCGAATCTATAATACTTACACACCACTGCCGGCATATTTATAATCCCAAAATGGTAAAAAATGGTCATATTTACTTTCTGTACGCCATAAGTCACGACGTCAACTTGACCGCCGTTCGTACGCCGTTCGAACGCCGTTTCTTTGCGCTTACAGAGCACAATGTGCCGAACCAATGCAACCCTGTATGGCTAGTGAATTTTTTGTGGTCACACTGACATTCCTTCTTCATTCTTTATTTTCGTGTCGTTTTTTCAACAAGAGCTGCACGTGTTTCCGGATCGCTTAAATATGTCGGAAATCATTGGATTGGAGTTCTTATTGCAGGATCATTATATCAGGGACGGAAGGTCTCATATTTTTGTGTTTAACTGTAAATCAGGCAAGTACAGGAGATGCATATCATGTGCGAACCTAACCTAATCGAATATGGATCGCATTTCTAGGTAGAGCCTCTGGGGAAATAATGCCTCTGCCGTCGTGGGAGGATTTTGAAACTATTTCCTGGAGAAAAAAGATGGCGAATGTAAGCATGATCCCCTGGTCCTGGTGTACGGACTTTTGGCTAATATTTTGTTTGGATTTCCCACCAGCTTGCCATCGTTTGGGCTGGCTTCTGGAAGGGCCGACGTTCAGCGGAGGACGGAAAGCCCCGCTTGTTAGTAATGGTGGAAGAGGTAAGAAATCAGAGCATATAATCACAGACGCAGCCGAACTAATAGATGCGCCAGCATATAGTACAAATATGAACAAGTATGAACAACAACAAGCACATCTATCTACATATATATTTTCGAGACCCAGTAGGATCCAATGGTGATATCTTTTCTGCAGTTTTCAATGCCTCCTAGCCCCTTTTCCCAGAAACAATTGTCGCGTGTGTGGGAGGCCAAACAGATATCGGATTCATTCCCCATAAAATGCAACATTTCTGGCATGGATGGAATATATCCCTCGAATCGCACCTGCTTTTTGGACATTTATATATGTACATATTTGTTGGTTTTTTGTTTTTTGTGGACTGGAAGTTTGGCTGTTGCTTTGGGGCTCGCACACAGAATGAAGTTAAATATTTAAAGTTCATAAGCCGCACAAATCCCTCTCAAAATTAATTAAAACAAAAAACAATAAGATAAAGTTGGGGAAAACATTAGAAATTGTCTTGTTGTTGTTGTTGCTTTTGCTGCTGGCGTTATCATGTGATTGACTTGACGAAGGGCGACGAGAACGACGAGCTAAATGGCAAAAGCGGGGGCTTATGCCTCGCATTAATTAACCTAATACACGACAAAATAAAAATGAGACTCTGAAAAAACAACGGAGAAGTTAAGAGGAGGCAGAGCAGAGCAGAGCAGAGCACGAGCCAAATGGAATAAATATGCGCATTAAACAAGGCGGAATTATGTCTCGAATTGCGTGTGGAATGGCGGCAAAGGCGGAGGAGGCGGCAAGGGCCGAAATGAAGACATTAACATAAAGACAAACACTCCAGCGCCAGCGTATGGGGACAGCGTATGTAAGGGAAGCGACAGGGGATCCCAGCTAATGGAAATGCTCGGAAACCAGCTGATTCTCCACCGAAAATCATATTATTTTTGTGCGTTTTTTCATTTTAATGCCCTACTTTTAATCAGCTGTTTCTAGTGGTGGGAATTTTCGGTTAAGGCTGCAAAAATATCGATGGTATCATCGATAGCAGCGATGTTTTTTCTGCAGTATACATAAAGCAGTGTGAAGTTAAATTTGTATTCAAGAATTCTTGTTGGAAAAGGCCCCTGTTCCTTGGGGAAAATTGTATTCTTCTGCTGCTTCTGCCTGTCTAAGAGGCATCCTTCTTGCCATTCGAACATTTGACTAAAATATTCCTTGGGTAAAAACCTAGAAGAATAAACAAAGATAATTGTTTTCTTCAAATTTAAGACATGAAATGGAACGGGGAAAATGTATACATAAATTATTTAACGACCGAATTGTGCAACTTTTGCAGCAGCCCCTTGCCGGTTTCTAATTATCCTGTTCGCTCTTAAATCTCTTGGGCAATTACCACAATCAAATCGTGTAGAAAAATGTGTGGCTGCCAAACAGTTAAAACTTTCCACATTCAGAACTATCAAAAGTTTCTCGCTTTTGGGGGTAGCAAAAATATTTTTAAATCTGCGGAATCAAACCCCAAAGGGACCCAAGAGAACGAAGATCAAATACCCTAGTGGGATTATGTTCGAGGATGACTACCTTCCAGCCGTGGTGCTATATGATCGCTGTGTGTCATTCAGTGTTTTAATTGTTTAAACTATCCTTAAATACTGTACATTGTGCATCCAGTGCATACAATCCTAGCTGAAATTGTCCCCAAACTGCAGTCATGATTGATTCCTAAAGCTGTACAGCCTTGAATTAATCTGTTTATTGAACCAAGACCAGTTAAGTCCGTGTCAGATTTTTCGAAGGGTGGGGATAGGGTACAGGATGAATCGGGCAGCCGGGCAACCAGGCAGCCGGGCAACCGAACCCTTTCGAACGTGTGGCCGAAAAGAGATTCAGGAAATCTGCATACACATATATGTACATATATAAAGGGATATTTAAGCACACAAGCCCTACCCGTACATTGACAGGGGCATAATTTATTGCTTCGTTTAATTTTTGACATTCGGAGCGGAGCGGAGCGGTGGGCCACACTGCGTATGCTTGATGTGACCGAATATCCTCCCAACTGTTGACTGGATTTTCCTGCCTGCTTCCTCTGATGCTGTGTCGGAGGGGCGTTGGCCAAATAAATTGTTGTCGGCCGGTCCCCGCCAGTCGCATCCGCCCATCGAATGGCCTCTGGGGCCAGCTGTAAGCTGTTGGCCGTAAACTGTTTAAACTTTTGCTTTTTATGCTCGCACAGAATGAAAATGTATATGAAACTGGCGTTAAGAAAAGGAATATGGCAGGGCAAAACCCAAGTTTTGGCAACTTTATGAAAATTGCATCAAGCAGAGACAGAGACACACGGAGGCAACGGAAGCTCTGTGGAAAGCCAAGGCCAAAGCCAAAGCGAAAGGGAAAGGAGTAGCACGGAAAGCTGGCAGGAAAGTGTCACTTATTTGCAGAACGGGTTCATTAGGGCTTTATGGTTTGAAAGAGAGATTGAGAGGGCAAGAGCGAAACTTGATTCAATTTAAATGTTCGCAATTTACACACAAAAAAGCCGAGATGGATGGCGACAGTGTGAGAAAGCCATAAATGTTTGCCAGCCTCCCTCCTCCAGTAGGTGTCTATATCCATATATCATTGTCTGTCTCCATCCCTCTTCTCTCTCGCTTTCTTTGTGCACATTTGTATGTGTTTATCTCTTACTTAGGCTTACGGCTTACAGGGGTAGGGACTCTACAAAAAATAAGCAAATTGATGGGAACAGGGGCAAAGAGGAGGAAGAAGAAGGCAGGTGGGGGCATGGCACGTGAGCACCGTGGGGAAAACAGACCAAAATATCGCTCATCGAAATGGACTATAATGTAACGTTTGGAGTGCACTTTGAAGGAGACAAAATTACATGAAATAAATAGATTAATTTGTAAGAAAATTGTTGAAAAATTCCAAAGTTAAAAGTAGGTAAAAAATGGTAGAAAGCTTCAACTTTAGCTGCAGGAATCGGAAATCATAGGAAAGGTCATACATTTCTCTGCCTATTTATCCATTAAGGATCGAGTTATCGATAAAAGATAAAGCAGAATCCTAGCAAATGGTTAGGTTTTCACTTTACTTTTGCGTAAATCTATTAAAAGAGCTCCCAACTGATTAAGTAAGTTGCAGATGGATTACTGATGGATTTAGAGAACTATAGAATGCGAAATTACCGCAATCAGAGCATGTGGCAATTGATCCATTGACTGGATTTATCGAATGTCAATAGATTTGGGTCGCCCGAAGAATCCAATCGAAGCATTTGCCATTTATCTTTTCATCAAATGGAATCCCGTCCCACTGCCAGCAGTCCGCAGCGGCAGCGGCAGCAGCAGCGATCGATAGCCCTTGATTAATCGATAGCTGTGAATCTTCCTCAGGGAAGTCCCCGCCCCGCCCCGCCCCGTCCCCCCGTTGTGGATGGGCGGTCAGCAACTTGTTGGCTTCTGCAATTTCCCATTGTGCAAGGACGAGAAGGACGACGACGGTGACGGCGAATGCTATTTGTCACAAATCGACAGGGACATTTCTCTCCCTGTACACCGCTACCGGAGATAGTATAACGTGAGTGGGTCGTGGCACGAGGAGTGCAGACAGATATCAGTCAAATGCCGGGGCCACATTGACACGTATAATACATTAGCATCGGTTATTGTCTTAGAGGAAGTGAGAGGCGACGGCGACGGCGACGGCGACTGTATCGAGTATCGACGCAATCAGCCTTGAAGGGGCCTTTCGCGGTGAAAGTCCTGGCGTCTGATAAAGCTGGCAACGCCTCGTTCACCGTTGCCGCTCGCTTTTTCGGTGCCAGTGGGTGGGTTCTCCTGCAAACATTTAGCCAGCACGTTTAGCGCCTCAACGCGTCTCAAAAGCCCGTCCCCAGTCCATCGCACAACAGCCTTTGCCGTTGCCGTTGCCGTTGCCCCATTTGATTTGTATCGCCAGCGTGTGGGTTCGGATCGAGTGTGGGAGTGTGTGCTTAGGTGAGCTATATGGCTATAGATACATCCGCATGTGTTCGAGTGTGTGTACATATCTGTATGTATATCCAGCCATGTTTGTACATAGGTAACTCGGCAAACAAATACAAATAGAAAAGTGAAAAGTAAACAGGAAACCGGAAACCGGAAAAGTACGGAATGGGAAGAGCTTTGGCCGAGGCGATGCTGCAAATACCCTTTAAAGATCCATTTTCTAACATACTGTATGGCCTTTATGGATAGTATCTTGGTTGCTAAGGCTCCTTGATTTGTCTTCTATGTCTGTTCTATGCGGAATGGGAATACCCTCAGTATGGGTAAGGGTATCAAAGCCCTGGAAAAGTCTTCTCCTGTTTGAGCTTCCAATCTATTTAGTTACTCCTCCATAAGCCTTTTTTGAGCAAAATCCAAAAGGAAAAACACTGCTGCATACTCGTACCATGACCTTTCCGCTCTTGCACGCACACACACACACACACAAACACTCTGTCAATTGTCAATGGCAAAACGATGGATGGACCCCCAAGAGTCCACTCAATGACGAGAGCAGAAGGCAAATTTGAAAGGAAAGCAAGCACGCAAAAGAAATCTATTTAAATGTTTAGCCGGCAGGCTCTTGGACTCGATTCAATGAAGAAGGCGCATAAAAAATACAAAAACTTCTCAATCGTTCGGATCAAAGTTTAATCGTCCCAGCCAAAGAGGACTGTTAGACTCTTAGCGGATATCGGATGGCGGATGGCGGATGGCGGACAGCGGGCATGGAAGCCGACGAACGGAAACCAAAGCAAATGAAATTGAACGAGCCAAGTGTGACGCTCTCTGGATTACAAAGTGATGCTTTGAAATGCGAAAAGTTTTCGAATTAAAGGGAAATGCGGCTGAAAATAGTTGAGAACCCTTCCTGGTTTTGGACCGACAATCAATCAGTTTTGGCAACAGATTAAGTCTTTAAGAACCAGTCAGATTTTGGCTGAGAGATCTGAAATCTGGTATACAAAAGACATTGATTTACTCTGCTTTCCCAATACTTTCTTCAATATTTTGCAATTAAATAGCTGATGTTTTTCGATTTGTTAATTTTCCAGAGAACCCTCCCATTGACCACTGACCACTGACCATTCCCTTTACCATTTCCATTACCATTTCTAATGAAATTAGTTCACAATTTGTGGGGATCCCAATCAGGTTTTCAATAGCAAACAGCCCTTTGGGGGCAAGGCAATCGAAGCTCAAAAAATATTCAATAGGAAGATGGAAAATCCCCTGACTTGTTCCGCTTCCGCTTCCACGCCAAAGCCCCCAGAATCCTTTTCAGCGAATCTATCAAAAGATTCCAGGCAACACAAACACAGAGGGACAAAGAGGGAACGAGTGAAAGAGAGGTAAAGCAATGCTGGGAAAGAGAGGGAGATAGGAGTGTTGTCAGCTGTCTTTTATCTGTTTCAATTCGTTCGAATTTGCCGTGTCTATGGATAGATGGGTGTGCTGTGTAAAGCATGAAATTTGCTTCAATTAAGTTAAGACAGAATAAAGAATGAGGAAGAGATAAAGACAAATGTATGTGGGTACAGGTATGGGCATGCAGAGGAAAGGTATAGAGAAAGGGAACCCGGAAAGAGAAAGAGAAAGAGAAAGAGAAAGGGAATGTCGTTGATGTCGACGATGACGCTTCACTTACAACAACGTAAGCAAATATTTAATTTGTGTGAATGAGCACATCCGTTGTCGTTGCCAGACTCGGCTCTATATGTTTACCGTTACCGCTCTCAATGGTCAACACATGCGGACCCTAGACACTGGACACTGGACATTGGACATAGGACACGCCACTGGACACAGTCCCCGCGCGGCAGACCGGCAAAACGGCAGAAGTGCTGCCTGGCCCCAAAATGAATTGAAATGAGCGACTGGCATGGCACGGACCCCAATTGTGGGCCTCAAAACTGGCCAAAAAGGCAAAAAAGGTAACCCGAAAACTGAGTAGAAAGGAAAAAAATATTATAAGGGAAAGTTACGACCATTCACATGCTACATTAACCGCAACCCCAGCCGTAGACAGCCGTAGACAGACCCGGAACGGGGCTCTTTCCGTGTGGAAGTTTGCCTCTTTCTTTACCTTTGCCACTAATGATTTCATTAATAAAATCAAATTAATCTTTTCTATGGGCAGAACTACTTAGTATTTAAGCAGAAGTTATGTCCACCGCCCACATGGGAATGGAGTGGCGTCCACACTATTGCTCTATGGCTGGGGTATTCTGCGAAACGATTTCGCTTCTATTTCGCTGATAATTCGTTGATAATGGAGGTAAGCAATTATGGGAATTTCTTGAATGATTAGATGGGCATCCAGCATCCAACAAAAAATTAAAAGAAGATATACTGTATGTATCTATCACTCCAAATCATTTCAATCTATGCATCTATCTGTCTTTATCTTCTATATTTCCATATAGGGATCTTCCAATCGAAAAATCGATCTATCTATCGACAAACTAAAACTTCTCTGCGCGATATGCTGGTGATATTCATTTGGGGAACATCGGAATAGCCATAATGCTCACATTCGCCTCGCTAACCCGGCAAGTTCTTGGTTGTTAGACACACCCACAATTACGTGGCATCCCCCCCAACACCCAATCCCCTAGCCCCACACATACACGACACATGCATTGTTGACTTCATAATTTAATGCCGGGACCACGCCCACTGCTACTGTTGCTGCTGCTGCCTCTCTGGTTCTCCAACTCTCTGGGCTCTGTTCTCCTTCTACTTAACCCGCTGGCATATTTTCACATTTCTTTTGTTCTGCTCAACATTCTCCAAGCCCCCCGGAACCCTGCCCTGAACCCTGAACCCTGGCCCAGCGCTCAAGCTTCTCTGCTTTGGCTCTGGCACTGGCACTGGCTCCCTTACCATCCCATCTCGCTGTTGCTCAAGCAACCAGCAATCCTTTGTGACATTTGACTCGTCACACAAGCACACACAAGCACACACACGCTCGCACACAAGCACACCCCTACGCGCTCACCGAACACGCACAGAAATGTTTGGCATTGACTACTGTAACATGCATATTGCATACTTTTGGGCGTAAAAGTTTTATTACTTGCCTCGTGACAGGGCAAGGGAAAACGGAAAGCGGAAAAGGGAAAAATGACTCCCTCCCTGGACCAAACAGGGCGGAGGGGAGCAGGGGGCCGTCTGAGACACAAAGTGTACAAAAAATTATAATTTGGCAAAAGTTGTAAAACTTTTTAGCCGCACCATTGGAGCGGATGGTAGAAGTGGCGCGGGGACTTCAAGCTTCAAACTTCAGGCTAAGGCTGACGCTAAGGGGGGAGGTGGAGCGAACGTTGATCATACATTTTAATAAGCAAACGGGGGCACACACACACCACACACCACACGTTGATGCTTAGCTGGAATCATGCCTAATCATGTGTGAGGGAGTCATCTTCATGCTGCAGCAGCAGCAGCAGCACCAGTCCTCCCCCGGTTGCACGAAGGAGCCCAAAACTTCAGAATGTTCAAAGAAATTTGTCATAGTAATTAGTTATTTAAGGACTGCAACTATTTGGTGGATCAAGAGCCACAATATTCAACGTTCTCCAGGGATTTGTAGACCAAATGTTGAAATAGATCCTTTTAATGGTTTCCCTTAAGAAAATGTAAGTAAGATCCCAGAACCCATATGCCAGAACCAAATGAGGATTTCTCCATGAATGAACTGCTTGGGTGGGTGCTCGGTGCTCGGTGCTCGGACCTACCTTCACTAAGGACGAAGGGAAAGCTGCTCAAATGGCTGCTTGCTTTTGGAAAATGAACCAGCTCAGTGGAGCCGCAAAGTTCATTAAGTACACAAGTGGCTAACTACACATCATGAACATCCTACACCCTACATCCTGCCCAATGCTCTGCCCTGGAGAAATTCCTGGCCGCCGGCTCAATTTGTCTCCGTGCTTTCGGGGTCGTCTCTGGCGTCTCTACGGGCCACGCCGCTGTCCACAGAACATTCTTAGAATTCCGGAAATGAATGTGCGCAATTTCGCTTTGGACAAACAGAACGCAACGCAACGCAGAGCAAACTATATTTTCGGTCAAGCCCCCCAGTGCCCCCCAGTGCCCCCTGGCCCTGATGCCAAGCAGCACCGAAAATTCATAGAAACCCTTGGGCGAGTGCGGGACTGCCAGTGGGATTGTGTTTTGAAATTAGAATGAATTGCAGCTAATTGGAATGAGTTTGGAATTGGAATTGGAATGAATTGGATTTGAATTGAATTTGCATTGACATTGGCAATGGCTATGGCAATGGCCATGGCTTGAGGTTGAGGTTGAAAAGAGTTGCAAGAGCTGGAATGGATTTTGGAAATGGAATAGGATAGGAAATGAGTTTTCGTGGAATATCTATACAATGATGACAATGAAGGTCAATAATGCGTTGATTGCCAAGGAAATGGCATTGCAATTCCATCTGCAATATGTGGAATATTAATGAATAAATTCCAATTCCAATGAGCTGTTTGTGCATTTTAATATTATATAATATACAAGTTGACAAATGCAGTGAACTATGCGCGAAATTCGAAAAAAAACAGTTCGGCATTCCACTTCGTGGACTTTGAGGCAATTACTTAAACTCCTCTCACACCGCTCCCATCCATCCCCATCCACAACCGCAACGACAAACACTTGTACACCCACAATGCCAATGCCAATGCCAATGCCATTAAGCTTTAATTAGACAATCGCCAAAGTTGGGCCACCAAACAGCTAAAAGCATGTGTAAGACGACGATTCAACGACGGAGAAACTGTTTGTAATTTATTAATCAATTATTTACAAATGCGCACGAGGAGTACACAGAGCCGCCTACTCGTATGGCAGTGGCTCTGACACTCAACCTGAGGCTGTATTTCACTCGATTAGCATGCAACAGCAATCGCCGAAAGCCACCGAAAGTACAACGACAACAGCAGCAAGCGGCAAGCGGCAAGAAGCAAGCACCACAGATACATATACATATTTGTATATGTATATGTATGTACGAGCATGTGGATGATAACTTCAAAGTAATATTTTGTGCGCCACGTTTGTCTTTTCCCCAGTCCACCACAGTGGGGTCTCCATTTCCATTTACTTCTGGGAAATGCCTGTCGCTTTCATCTTGATAGCCCTGATGGAACAGCCAAGATGCCGCCAAATGTAGCAGTACAGCACGGCAAGAATTCAACTTAATTAACTAATTGTGCGTAGGGCATTCTCGAAAACTCCGCTCCTCTCAATTGTTGGCCAAGAGAACATCCTAATCCAAACTACTTCAGTGACTCCTCCAAGGATTCATTCTCTAAATACCTACTATTTCAATGGAATTTGACTTTAATCAAGTTCACTTTTCATTCCCTCGCAGTTAATTAGCGAATCTTCAACATTTCATGGCCAAATACATGTCTGGGGAATTTTCGGGAATTTAAATGATTTTTCAAGCGTGAGAAAGAAACGAAAAATTCAATAGATTAAAGCTTTAGAAAGTATTTTTAAATATTAATATTTTTCTGTTCCATTTAAAAGGGATTTTTTGTTGTGGGATTTTATTGGATTCGATTCTGGTTAATCTTAGATTTTATTCCATTTCCATTTCTTAGATATTTTTACATTTCCCATGTATTTCCTTTGCCCACTCGACGTTCAAATGTCAACTAATCCTGGGATCATGCGGAGAATTACTTCTTCGGAATAACAACAAACAAAAACGTTTTCCTTTTGATAAATATTTGCATTGAAATCAAATTAAGATGTTCGCTTGTCGGCGTCGTCGTCGTCTTCGTCCCTCTTGCTCTTTGAGTCACATTCGATTATCATTTTTGCTTGGCAGGCAATTCACAAATCATTTGTTTACACGGAATTTTCTCGTTTTTTCCTCGCTTCTTTTTTGTGCCCTGTATTCAGAGACCACAACGGGTATATTGCATTAGCAGAAAGCGATGTAACAGCCCAACCAGAAGGGAAGGCCTGCTCCTCATTCTGCTTCAGTGGGACACATACTCGTAAGATAGGAACCCCCCCAGAGCCTCCTGTAAATCAAGAAAGCGTTTAAGAGCCGTGGTTTTGGGGGCGTCCGAAGTGAGTGCCGGGTATGGCAGTGTCGGACCCACTCGACTGCAGTGTTGGCTCTTGTTGTTTTTTGTGGCATTGCGGTGCTGTGGCTGCTGCCCTCCCGCTTAAGTGATGTCAATCAATTAAATTTACACACCAGGCCAAGAGGAACGGGCGATGCGGTGGCACCCTCTGGCATCCTCTGCCATCCTCTGGCTTTATACATTTTTCATGATACTCGCGTGTCGGTGTCTCCGTATCTCGGTTACTGTCTCTGCCACACTCTCTATTTGGTTGGGTGGTAAGAGCTTCAGCACAAATTTGTAAACGTGTTTATGTTGCTTTTGTCTGTTTGTCTGTCTGTAAAGTGTGGCTGTAAAGTAAGCTTATGAGTGCTTCGGGGGCACGCACTGTGGAATGGCACTGGATAAGCCGTCACATGAGGTGGGAGGCTGAGGCCCTAAAAACCTGGGAAACCGGGGAAACCTGCAGGAACAACAGCAGCGGTAGCAAAATAACATTTGCATTTGGCTGTGGTGTAATTCCTAAGCTTTATGGAGCAAGAGCACTTATTAGTGCCCTGGAATTGCAGCATTTCATTTGCTTGAATTTCAAATATTACGAGCCATATTATTGCTTAGCTGATTAGCCAGAATCATGGCTCATAAAACAATCCCATGGGCATGGGAAGCCAAGAGGTGGAATACATTGCTGAATGGTCTGATGATTCAGTAAACCGATTCATGAACTGTTTATTACCGCTTTACCATTTCAATTAGTGGACTGCTTCAAGCCATATTTTAAAGGGTTTCCCCATTGATTTATGAACGCTTTTGTTATTCATTCATGCACTCATTATTCATGGGAGATTCTTCACTTATTCGTGCACTATTGATGAACACTTATACTCTGATTTATGCGCTATTCATGAGAATATATATTCCATAATTTATACACTTTCATGAGATTTCTGTGTTGACAGAAACTGGTCTTTTCCAGATTCAAAATAGGATTAGCCCCTCCATTTGCAGGCAGTTTGGTGCCGTAATTGATTAATGTTCTACCCCTTGTTGTTGTACATTTAACAGATGTTTACTTAACAATTGCATATCCCTCAATGTCTGTAATAGGTTCAATGCAGCTGCTAATTGAAGCAATTCACCAACCATTACCCCCATAATGGATTGACCCACTTCTGTTTTGCAATCAGTCGATTCATGGCTGTTTTAGTTCTTAAAAATCATTTATAGAATTCGAACATCAAATACCTTGCTGCTGAAATGATACATATTTCTTCTTGTTTTTCATCTAAGAAACCAAAAATTTCACCTCACAGCAGCTTTTGAACTGGCCTTTTGTAAATAAGAAACTACAAGTTTCATGGCAGGCCTCCTCCCGGCCTCCTGCATGCAGTTCAAGGCTCAAAATAAGTTCAACTAAGTTGCAAGTCCTCAGAGCCAGTTATGGTAACTTGGTCGAAATCTAAATTCCGAAATACTTTTCATCATAGCATCACTCTCTCCAGACCCCAAATTTGCCAACTGCCGCCTTTAAGGTATGCAGGACAGAGATTTGCTTGCAACAAAGCGGGAATGTTGCGGCGTTGTTGCCCCTCCCCTCCGCTCTCTGGTCAAAGCTTTCGAGTCCAGTGCTTATCAGTGGAGGAGGGTTGGAGGTTGGATGTGGGAGGAGGGGGATGTGGAGGCTCTGTAACTTTGATGGGGTCGGGTTCCAAACATCTTGACTGACTGCACTTTATGGTTCATTTTGCATGCTTCAGCTGAGCAGAAGCTGGAGTTGGACCTAGGCTGGACATGCCTCCTGGCAGTGGCAGCCAACGAACAACAAATAAAAAGGGGCAAAGTTTCCAAGAACCCAATCCCGGTCCCAGTCTACTACTCTTCCTGTCCATCTACTCATCCACCTACTTCTGCCTTATGACTATGCGTTTTGGTATTTTTACTGCTGCTGCGCTCCCATTTACGAGACAGAGAATTTTGAGTTGCTTCTTCATTTTTAATGCCATAGCTTGGTCTTGGTCTTGGTCTTGGTCGCTTGGTTCCTATGACACACAGACACAGAGAGTGAGACAATGTTTGTGGAGGAGGTTGTGGCAGTGGCAGTGGCTGTGGCTGTGGCAGGGACAACCAACTCGTGTGCTGCGTTGTCCTTGCCTGCAGCGTTAAATTCTTGTTAAAATATTATGGAAAACTTTTACACAATCCCTACGTATTCGGGTGCTTTAAAAAGAATTCACCAGAGAAATCTTTCGCTCGCTCTTACAGCTTTTTGCTGCTTTTTGTGTTGCTGTTCCCAAGGAGGGTACTAGAACTGTAATCAAAAATTGGCAACACCGAAAAGTAAGTGTTTTCAAGGGCATACCCTGTTGTTTTTCAAGCTTTATTCATCCCAAAAATCCTCAGATTTAAATAAGGTAATTGAAAATATATTCAATATTTATAGGTGAATCTGAATCTCAATAGTCTCCTAGATATTATACACAAAAAGTGTAAATTATTATTTTGTTCGTTGGTTGTCCTGGAGGCTGTCCTGCAGGTTGTCTTGAGGGCTGTCAAGGCCTGTTCGGCAATTAGCCAAACATTTAAAGCCAAGCCAGCCATCCACAATTTGTCAGTCGAAAGGAGCAATTATTTCAGTTCATTTCGCTTGACTTGACTGACGCTTTGGTTTGCTCGAACGGGCGGGTCCTCCCGGTGCTCCGAGAATCACTTAACAGAATGCCACCCTGGCACCACACCTCGCCCCCCTCGCCCCTCGCCTTGCCTCGCCACGGTGCCTCTGGCTGGCTACGTTTACGGCCATGTCGCACCTAATTAGGCCAATTAAATTTAGCTGCAAATTACACACATTATATGTGCAAATTGGGCGGCGAATTGAAATTGAATTTAAATGCATGTCGGCCGCAGATCGCGTGAGAAACTTGTGGCAGATGCCCCATGGATTAGTCGCGAGTCGCGACTAACCAAACGATTCCGTACGAGTTCCGTACAAAGGGGATATTTAACCCCTGGTTTAAGTGGGTGTTTGCCATCCATAGCTCAATTTGAAAGCAATTAATTTTCCAATTTATCAATTTTTAGGCAATAAATCATATTGGATCTGTTTCGATCTGCTCCGAAAGCTCTGATCCATTATTAGAGCTATTATGAGAGCCAGAACTAGCAGCGAAATACATTGAATCACACCTGTCTTTGTTTCGATGTTTGAACACCTGGCTTTTGGACACTGTTCACGTGTTTTTGAATGCATACTTTTCGGATGTATTCGTCGTAAAACTCAAGGTTCGATATATAGAGAGTACCGCGGATCGTGTCTCTATTCCTTCGTAAAATCTCGTAGTTCTTCCAAAAACTATTGCAGATTACTTTCGCTCTTTTCAAATTCCTTTTCCATGTTAAATGATGCAAAGATCACTCCGAAATGCACTTTAAATTCCACAATCATTAACTTCGATTCGTTATCCGATTGATTGGGTTCCCCAGAGAGCTAACATGCCATCACTGCCAACAACCTGTCCGTGTCCGTGTCCACATCCTGAACAGAACTGAATCCCATCCTGTTCGGATTCCTAGTTTATTTACTATTTTCTGTGGGGTCAGTCATGGATATCGCTCTGGGGTTCATCAATCAAGCGGAGAATAAAAAAAAACCTGCCCACAACACGATGCTCGATGCACAAGGAGGAAGGAATCCCCCCCCCCCTCCCACCCCTCGTCTTGTCCCTTAAATTTAAACCGTTTAGGAGCCGGGGGGCAGGAGCAGAACCCGTTCCGGAAGTGGGAGTTCGTTTCGGATAGGCACGGAGGAGGCGAGGGGGCGAGGGGCGAGGAGGCGACCCTAATTAAATGACTCTTTTGCGGAAAGGAAGGAACAGAAGGCATCAAGGCCACACCGTGGGCGGAACAATTGAAGTACGAGTCCTACAATATATATTCAAGTCGTGTTTTAATTCAATTGCCGGCTAAAATTCTTTTCGGTACCTTCGCGGCATCTCATTATTTAATTTCCGGCTGGGAGCATCTTGCACTCACCTGATCCGATTGTGGGTACTGGTCCGGGTCTGGGTCCTTCTCCAAGACGCCGGACAGTGCGGAATATTAAGAAGAAAAACGCAAGGAAGTCAGAATTTTGTTTTTATGAAGACAATTAATTCGGGCACAAACAATATTATATTTCAAGCGGTTTAAATTTCAATTATTATTGGTTGATGTTTTTCAGTATTTTTGTTTTTGTTTTGCGGTTTTAAGGTTTTTGAAAAGCTCTCAGCACAGTAAAAAAAATGTGGAAAAAAACACGTTGTTTTTGAAAAAAGTGTGCGCTTATTTTTGAATTTGGATTTATGTGGCACTCAAACAGGTCTGTGGTTCCCGCTCTCGGTTTCGGTTTCGGTTTCGGCTCCGGAATCGGTTTCTCGTCCGCCGCACAACTGTCGCGTAGGACATTCGCAAGCGAACTGCGCGCCTTCCGTGTCCAAATCGTCGCCAAGTGGAAAACCAAAACAAAAGCCGAACAGCAGGCCACCGGAGGCCGAACCGAAGCTCGGGCGACGCGCCGATGGCTGATGGCGCTTGTGGCGCCGCGTGGGAGTGACTCAAGTTTTGAGCCAAAAAACCACTCATTGCGCCACAGACCCCATTCTATATTCTTTCATTTTGTAGGATCAACTTTTATTTTGTGGAAATAAACTAAATTTGAATTTGAATTTTAACCAATTTACGCCACACCAGAAGGCAGAAGGCAGTCGGTAGTCGGCAGTCCAGTCTGTCATTTGATTTCTCCATTACTCTTAATGAATGCGATTTGTCAACAGAGAAATTGCCGGGCAAATTGTTGCTGCGGCGCCAATTCTGTCCAATCTGTTCTGCCTTTCTGCGATAATAAATCTTCGTTTTATTATTCGGCTGTCCGATGCGATTAACATCAAATTAAATGCCAAACAAAAAGTAAAGTTTCCTGGGGGATAACCACACGCTTTATAGATCCATAGAGTCATAGTTATCAAATATATGGATACTATTTCGATTAGCTTCAAGAATATGTTGAGTTCTTACAAGTTATTCTCATGACAGATTTTTCATACGGCAGTCAGTCATACGATCTTGGCTCTTCCAATAATAAGGGACCAAGACATCCCTTTTTAAATCAACATGGGTACTCATTCTGATCAAGAATATATAGATGTATACATATGTACATATGGGTACCTTCTCTTCGTATCAAATCATCTGCTCAAAATATGAATACCCTCTGAAAGGGTTATACAAAATAAAAAACATTTTCCCCAGAGCGCGGCGCGGTCAGACCTTGCGACCCAACGACGCAGAGGAGCAACGGGAACGCGGCAGATAACGGGGCACGCAACAGGCGCGCGAATTCTCACAGGGACCCAAATATTTGTAAACAAAGCCAAGAACCGAATCCGATCCGAAAACCGAAAACCGACAACGAAGTCAAAGACGAGTTGAAAATACTTTGAGCACTCACTCAATTGAGTGTAAAACCGGCTTGAGTAGATTTTCCTCATGAATGAATATGCAAGTCGGTGTTACTATGCCCAATTGTATCTTTTTTAACTAGAATCATTGTTGTTGAAATGTAACGATTTCCAATTAGCAAAGATTTGTTAAGTTCCACAACAAAAACTAATTGATATGCTCAAGAGGACTCGCCGTTTAAATTTAGCGGGTAGAGCCAAGGTAAAACATCGATAAGACGATAACGTAGCCGCAATCGATAGGAGAAATATACCAGATAAATCAAGTGCCCGCTCAATTTAAAATCAAGCAAGAGTACATAAAATTACCGTACATTGCACTCTTAGCAAGTCCAATATACTATTTTTAGATCAAAATATGATATTGGTAAAATTAATGGAAATAAATGTAGTTTATTAAGACGATATAAGGTCGCACAAATATTCAAACATATCGATATAAAGTTTTATTAAGTTTAATAATTTCAACATTTTTGGAGTGGCATACATTTTTCTAGCTATTGACTGCACTAGGGACAATCATTTTGTTAATTAACTTGATACCTGAAATACCTAATACCTGAAAACACAGCACATTTTTCTAACAAGGTGGCAGCCCCCAACGCCGAATTACGAACATATATCGCACACAACAGTCGATATTGTGTGCATCTACATGCCAGTAGATCAAAGTGGCTTGCATACGTACATCAGATAAAGTCTAGAGACGTCAATGAAAATTGCCCAAATGAATCAACTGAAGAATATTGTCTATTTGCCGTGAACTCAGAAAAGTATTTCCGTTGATTTCCAAAAAGTTCAAAAACATATCGCCTAAAAATATATTATCAACAAAAGATATATATCGATAGATTGACGTAACATCCCTATCTACGGCCTCACGTGGTAATATCAAATCGAATATCAAATCGAATATCAAAATCGAGGAACATGGTTTCCAGTGCTTGACGGAGAACGATTAACCCATTGTAGACCAAGGGGGAATTTTAATATTCCAACGAAAATAATGAAATTTGAATAATTTTAGCGCAGCTCAGGTGAAAGATATCGTGGTTATGTTTTAAGTTCAGAGAAAAGGTGGCATGAATCTACAAGAAGAATTTACAATCGGTAAAATTTTCCGCCATTATTCTCAAGTCGTTGGACTGTTTAAATAGAGGGGGCTTAAATGGGCTAAGTTAAATCCCACCCACGGCCTCATGTGGTTGCTTCGACGTGACTTTAAAACTTTAAATATTAATTCAAACTAAGAATTGATTGAAAAACGATAAAGATGAAACGTCGCGCCTCATTTGAAGGCTCCAGCTTAACAGAGCAGAACACGCGTAGGATGCGCCTTCAGGCCAATGCCATGCTGAATGCCAGCACTTTCGATCCGACGCCTCTCGCTAAATTCATCCTGAACTTGGTAAGACTTTGCTTAGAGCTCCTCAATGCCGGATACTGATGAAGCTAATCCCACGTCCTTGCAGAAGCAGAAACCGGCCAATATCGATCAGAACGACCTAATGGCCGTCCTGGAAGTGATCTTCACCAATTTGCTCAAGCGCGAGTCCATGGATCCGCAGGCGCTTCAATGGGACTCCCTGTACACAGAGACGTGGGCTCTGCTGCTCGACCGCATTGGCTCGACGTCTCAGGTGGAGACCCTGATGGCCCTCAAGGTGTGCATGTCCCTGATTAAGGGCGAGGCCGAGAGCCCCGTCGTGGAGGGAGACTGGCCCATCGGCAAGCTGAAGAGCATTCTCGAAATTCTGATCAATGGCCCGGAGAGAACTATTGTGCTGAAGGAGTTCGGCAAGTACACCAAATACCTGGACGTACTCAATTTGTCAATCAAGTTCGCCCTCGAACTGGCACCCACCGGAGACTACCAGCATGACACCATCAAGGCGCAGAACTATCTGTCGCTGGTCAACCAATTGGATCTGGGCAAGGCGGTGCTCTCTGCCCAAAAGTACCATGTGGACACGAGCAAGTCGCACCGGAGCTTCACCTACGAGAAGGCCCGAAAGAAACTGAACAAAATCTGGCGCGGCATAATCGCCTCAAGCAACGGCATAGAGGAGGATCTACATCGCATGGTGCTGGTGGTGTTGCTGGAGCGCATTTTGCCCCACATGGAGGACCCCATCGGAGTCACTGACTTCCTGATGAACTCGCTGCATGAATATGGTTTGTCGACGCAAAGTCCCAACAAATCCTTCTCTTACGTTTCTCATGGATTCCAATGCACTTTGCAGATGGACCCATCGCCCTGCTGGCGCTACAGGGCATCTTCGTCCTGATGCAGAAGCAGAACATTACCTACCCCGATGTCTATGAGAAGCTGTACCAAATGTTCCACGCTCGCGTCTTCACCAACAAATACAAGTCTCGCCTGTTTTACTTGGCCGACATTTTCCTCACCTCGACACATTTGCCGGAAAATCTGGTGGCGGCCTTTGTCAAACGCTTCGCCCGTCTTGCCCTGAAAAGTCCACCCAAGGATGCCGTGATCATGATACGCTTCATCTGCAACCTCTTGCTGCGCCACACTGGCCTACAGAAGCTCATACGCGGCGATCCGCTGGCCGAACAGGTCAACGACCCTTATAATGAAAAGGAAAAGGATCCGGTAAAAACGGAGGCCCTCAATAGCTCGCTCTGGGAGTTGCATTTCCTTCAAAAGAACGCCATACCCGAGGTGGCCAATGCGGCCACGTTTATCAACAATCCCCTGCCCATTATGGAGTTCGATCTGGGGCCCCTGCTCGATGTGGAGGATAGTCGGGTGAGTAAAAGAACCTTTTAGTGAGTGAACAACCATCAATAGTGGGGATCGGGGATGTCATGGATAGGTTTGTACTAGAGACACACCAAACAAATATTTAAATTTGATTATTTAGCATTGTTTATTGATGGTTCTGACATTGACAGTTTCTATTGCTAATCTGCAATTGATTTGGTTGATTGATTCATTGATTTCTTTGCGTTTCTCTCGCAGATATTCGATGACCTATTGAAGAGCAAGGCCAAACAGTATATGCTGAGTTACGAGAACACCAAGACTTTGGCGCTGGCCAAGCATGACACTGTCACCAAGCACTTTGATCTAGTCTAGAATTTACTCTTAATATTTAAGCCGGATGATTGTAGTTGTAGTTGAGCCCCCTCGGACGAGCCAACTCGGTTTGAAACCATTTGGATGGTGAAATATAATTTATGCTCCCTGGAACAAAAGCCCTGTTCGTCGCAGCTACTGCCGGCCACTGTTGCGGCTGCTGTTGAAGCTGCCTCAGTTCGGAGCAGGTGCGGCAGGGTCGTATCAAGGCAAAGTACAGACACTCGGCTATGGAGAGGAAACTAAAGCCCAGGAACAGCCCCATCAGGCCACCAACATTGGCTGAAAGAGATACAAATTACTTTAATTATTCAAAGGCGACTCCTGGAATCTACGTACAGAGAAAGTCGGAGAAGCCAATAAACTCTGTCTGCTTGCTGGCCCGAAATGACTGCTCCTTGAAGTACATATTTACCACCGCCACATTGCGCTCCACATACGCGTCGCTGAAGTTCAGACTGAGATTCGGATTGGTCACCGCGAGGCCGTCGTGCGAGAGCTTCGTCGAGTAGGCGATCGTATTGAAGGTCAGATCGAAGCAGCTGGGCAGGCAGTCGTCCAGGCATTCCTCCATCGCCTCAATCGTGCGCAAACGAATCCGCTGCACGCACTCCCTCTTCCCCACCGAGCAGATGGTGTCGTTGCGGTGTAGGCGCGGCATGTAGAATGAGACACAGCCGCAGTGGCGGAGAAGCAGCTCCGACAAGCGTTCGGCGGCGCAGTTGCGCTGCGTGTAATGGGCAAACCATCGCAGCTTCAGCTCATTGCGGAACAGACAGCGCCTGTATTTGCGGTGCACGCGGCGCAGATGATTTTCCGTCCGGATTTTGGCCGGATCAATGCGGAGTTTGGTCTCCATGCCGGGGGCCAGCAGGACGCCTGTCTCGCGTACATTGGGCGACTCGTTGGGACTGTGCAGAGCGATCTTGAAGCCAATGCTGCTCGATGAGGAGCAGTAGTAGGCATCGGCCTGCACGTCCAGCGTCAGAGACAAGCCCAGCGATTCGCCTGTTCCCTGGGCTGGGCGCGGATACAGCAGACTGCCCGGATACTTGGCGCCACGCCTGTATCCCAGCTCCGCATGCCAGTTGACAGCCTGGTAGCCTTTGGGCAAGGTCATATTTCGTTGGGAGAACGAAGCACTGCAAGAGAAAAACAACAACAAAAATTAAGATGATAAGGGCATGTGTACATAATGCGTTAGAGCATTTAATTAAAAATACCACATTTTCAAATGTTCGCGCCTCTTCCAAACGCGCTAGGTCATTATCGTACCTGGTATATGGCGTCAATCGAGCCAAAAGAAAAATGAAAGATATGTATGCAAGCCTGAGCTTATTGTAAAGGTAATTCAAAATTATCAATTTATGTACTTAAAATTGACTTTGGTGCTTAATACAGTTGGTTTTTACTAAATTACACTCAGATACAAATTACGCGCCTCATCGATAGGTTTTTACCTAACAGGGTCGCACTGGAATTAAAAACATATTAATCGCGTAGTACAAGCGTTCTTCTGCCAATTGAACTTGTATTCATTGTTTAGTGCTAATATTAGCAATATATTAGTGCGAGTTATGCAATTTATTGAATAATAATGACATACAATAAACACGCGCCTCATCGACAAGCAGCTATCGGTAAGAACGACAATACGGACCATCGATGACCGTAAAGATGGGTGCACAAAAATTGAACACCATGCGGGCGAGTAAAGTGCGCGTTAATTTCGAGTGTTTCTGGCCAAAAGCGAGTGAGCTGGGTGAAAAATATGCAAAAATACCTGCGTTTGTACATGAAGCTTGGATGCAGCATGTTAAATACACAGCACAGGCCCTCATCGGTGACAATTGGATAGAACATCCTCGCGCATTCATAGTCGTCGGCGCCGAAGCGACAATCGATGACCATCGACTGGCATGGCTGCGATATCTGTTCCATAGACAGGGTCAGGGCCGTTGAAATTTGGAATAAACTTTAAAGCACAGCTGATTACATACATTAGTTATAAACTCCTCCCAGTTGGTCCGATCCTCGCTGACCCGCTGAAAATCCACCTTGCGCCGGCACAACATCTGCAGCATCGCATAAGCGGCCGAGTCATTGGCCAGGATCGCGACACTGCTGGCCAAGGCCTGGTTTAGATTGCAAATGGTGACGGCGGGAAATGGCTCATTTGTAATGTACGTGAGCTCCGGATCAATACCCACTATCACCGGGGTGGTGTTCCACTTGTCGAAGGCGTCATGTATGAGGTAGCCGGCCATTGAGACAACCGCCAGCATTGCGACACCAAAAAACAATCTGCCAGCACAGGAGTACGCTTAATCCTCTGTAGCCATGTGTAAATGTGTATGTTATGTGGTTTTTACCTGTCGCTGCTGCGCAATTTCCTATTATTGATGTACTTTAGGCCATGTATGGTCGTATTGCGACAGAACTCATCTGTATTCCTGGCTAGTATGCGCCGCCACGTGGCCATCGATATATGGGCCCTCGCCTGCGGCTTGCTGCATAACTTTGGGTATGGCTGGTGGCTCCAAAAGAGACCCAATTGCCGGCGACTTCGGTGCGGCCGCATCTTCAGCCACTCTCTGAATGAACACATAGAACTGGCCCTGGGGTAAGTGTACATATTTTTACATCAATTTTCAATTTGCAAATTACCCAATTTGTTTATTTGTTCTATCCCGTCCGCTTGGCTGCCTCTGCGCTTGTACTGGGCTTGCTTCTGTGGTTTCTTCTTCTCTGGCTGGATGGTTCTGTCCTCAGACATACTCTAAAGCATGGAAATTGTTCAACGTACAGTCTGGTGTGGCACTGAAGTTGGCAGTAAGGTGGTTTTATTCGAATTATGTCATGTTTTCCGACGAGTATTTTGTAGAAATTATCATGGCAGTGGGGTCCCTTGGTTGAAATCTCTGTAAACCCCTCTCTCACTGCGAAGCCTTTATAGATGGGATTCGGAGCCCGAAGTCTAATAATTGCTGTACTGTATCGTATGCTCGTAGACTTTGAAATTGAATGACTTATTGGAATTGTGTAATCTTTAAGGGGCATTTGAATGTTCTGCTAGCCATCCTCCCTTGTTTGATTCCTAATTATGTCAGTCTCTGAACAAAGTGAGGTGTGGTGGTGGTGTTCATTTGTAATTGCTGAATTTAAATCAAGAAATTCAATTAAAATCAGTCCGTAGGGAGTGCAGCCTTTCAAAGAGTAAAATAATTTAATGTCCAAATCTGGCTATCATATATCAAAAGTTGCATTTGCATGTGAATGAGCTGAAGACAAGGTTCTCGTTTTACTTTTGCCCCGAACTGGCTTTAATTGGAGCATTTTGGGAGACAAACGAATGCCGCCTCATTAGGACAAACAGAACAGAAACGGAACCAAAATCGCCAGCAAAAGTAGGAAACCGTAACAGAAGCCAAAGGAGAAGTAGAAGAGGCGGCAAGAGGGCTCAAGTTAGTACGGAAACACATACACATACGCATACGCATACGCATACACATACACGTGCACACACTGGGAGGAAGTGCTGGAGGGTCCAGAGGGAGACAGACACTGAAGAACCACAGAAAACGACACTTGAACGAAAATCAAATTAAAAGCTTCAATGGCAAGAGTCGACACTGGCGCTGGCGATGGCGCTGGCGCTGGCGATGGCGATGACGATGGCCAGACCCTGGTCAGGCGGAGGAGCAGCAGGACTTGGTTGCCTCCTTGCCAGTCACCACATGCCACATGCCACATGGCACATGGCACATGGCACCTGCATACGCATACGCACACGCACATTGTATGACTTCATTGAAACAAGTTCATAAAACACTTAACCTGACCAAGCTGACCAAATGTCCCATGGGAATGCCTGACTGAGCCTCGACTGGATTGGATTGGACTGGACTGACTGGACTGACAGTGTTCTGTTGCTGCCTCCGCTGCTACTGCTTCTGGTTGTTGGTCTTGTTGACTTGTTAGCAGTTTATACTTGATGATGCAATATGCCCGTCTGGATCCACACACACACACACACACACACACACACACACACACACACACACAGACACTGTGGGGCACCCATCCCGGATGTATCCGCATCAATGAGTGACCAGGCTGGCCGACCATCAACGGAAAGTTTTTGCCTTTGGCTCTCTCCTTGGCCAAAGGATGTAAATGTGCTGGGGCATCATCAAAAGTTACCAGCAAATTGACCTAATCTATGTACATACATATGTCCATGGAGATGTATGCCTGCAAAGATGTGTTGTGTGCAGATACATACATACATACATTTTTGGAGATAGATGAACGTGGGATGTGGATATGGATGGAGAATGGAGGCGCTCGTTGGCGCCCGTTGGCGCCCGTTGGCGCCCGCTGTGCCTCGCCATTAGAAATCGTTTAGGCCGGCGACGACGCTGCAATTTACGGCGGCTAAAAGCAGACATGTGCCTCTAAATAGATGTGTGGGGCTATGTGCATATCTATCTACATCAGATGTATGCAGTACAGTGCGTTTCATATGAAGAAATTAGCTTCAATTGTTGTTGACTGGCTCAGGCAGAGTCGGATCAGAATTGTGCCACGATCTTGGCTTTCGGAAAGTCGTACCTGAGTAAAAAATGATCTCGATAATGCTGAAGCATAGACTGATGGATGGCCTACACAGGGCTACAAATAATACAATTATTGTCTCTAAAGTGCTGTCCGACCAAAAGGAGTTCCACTGCAGTTACTTGGTGTCGTTTCAACAGAGCTTACACTGTACAGCTGTTTTGCATCTTTATTGGATAGTTTACCCTACTATATGACCAAGTTTCACTCTTATCGGATGGCATGTCCTTTCGAAAGAAGACGAAGCAATAGAGAGGCTAAAATATTTACATCCAAACGGTAAGAATTCCAAAAAAATAATAACATAATTGATCTATAATCTTGATACAATTACTTCTTCTTGGTGTAGCCAATGCTGGATCGGTTGGAGTGTTTCATCAAGAGAGTTACCACTGTAACTAATCCCCCACACTCTCCCGCCTGGGGATCGCCTGGAGTCTGACGGCTCTCCCACATACGCATTAGGCACCTCAATTATCATGTGATTTTTGCCCGTGGCCTGCTCCATGTTGCATGTGGCTATTGAAGCTCTTTAGCTTGCCGCAAGCACACCGAACTTTCCCCCAAAAACGTGTACTGGTGGTGCGGGGGGAAGCGAAAGAAAAAAGACGTCAGGAAGAGGGAAAAACGAGAAGAAGAAATCGGAGAACAGCATCGTGAAAAATCATAACTTACCCCAGGCTCATGCATATGCACCATGCACCGCATGTGTGGGTGTGTGGGTGTGCATATGTGAGTCTGAGTGTGTGTAAAAAATCTGAAAATGATAGAAAAATGATTAATTGCAGTTGGCAGTAGTTCAGCAGTCAGTTACTGCTACTGCAACTGCTCCTGCTCTTGCTCCTGCTCCAGCCACTGCTGCCACAGCAAACCTCAGGGCCACACAATGCCAGCGATCCCTGGCTGGATGTTTCCGTGTGTGTGTGTGTTAGCATTCATGGCTACGAATGGATGTGTGCGTGTGTGTGTGCCACTTTGTATACCCTTTGCATGCAAAGGAGTCATATCAACTCTATGTATCGAAGATCCAGCTACTAGAGCGCTCAGCAATATTACATATGATTTACATTCCTTAAGCATCAGCTGTAGCTAAACTACGCAGCTTTCTTGGAGACCCAATCCGAGGAATGGGAGCAATGCCACAACCCGTTTGCGGCAAAGACTGTCTCGGACGTAAGGAAAATGGGTTCTGAGTAAGTCCCTTTGCGTTATTCAGTATTTAAGTCTGAACAAAATATAAGCGGATATCCTATATCTGCATCGAAATGGGAGCCCTGGAGCATCAAGGAAATGTAATTAAATTTGTATTTATTAGGCCTTTAAAATACTGTATACGGTATGGTATCCCCCTAATGGCCTGCCGGCAAGAGTAGTCCAAGCTTCGGCTGCAAATCGGACCGTATTCCTCATTCTTTTTTTGCTGCTGGCTTTTTTTTGAGCACAACAGCAGCTGACTGCAGCGATATTAATGATAGATATGCGTTCGCTTCAATGCGCTGCTCCCCTTTCTCACAGTTTGCCCTGAATTATACGATAATATTCCTGCTCCTGCTCCTGCTCCTGCCCCAGTCGGGGTTTGGTGGGGATTTGAGCAGACGGTGGCTTTAAATGAGAGTAGGAAAAGTCGGCAAAAATGTACATAAATCGCTGACATTTAAACAGAAATTACAACCGGTTTTGCATGTTGCAGCGACAAATCAATGGCAAGAAGTGAAACTTATCGATTATGTACGGGCATTCAAGCGCTTCAATCCAATGGGATCCCCGAGCTCCCGAGCTAACTTTTGAAAAAAATTGAAGGAAAAGATCACAAGGATTATTATATGTATATTATATATGTATATATCTCTACCATCAATGCCTACACAAGGACAGAATAGACACTCCGAATAACTTCCTAAAGTCCTTCGGCAGGATGGCAGCAGGACCACTCTGCGCACTAGATCCATGAGTGCTCTGAGGTCAAGAATGCTACGACCTCTAGCTGCGATAGGATTGGATTCAAAGCGACTTTTATAATTCTTTGTTGAGTATTTAATAGAATTTTGCCACACATCAATCAAAATCCTCTAGTCCTGTGGAATATACAATTTTTTAAATTGTTTTATTTAATTAATACTTGCTAAAAATGTTTTTATGGACTCGTAGAATGATATTTTTTATACAAGGAAGGGATCATGAAGAAAGACTGGCCACTTGGGGAACAACGGAGGCGACTCATTCATGTGGAGGGTACAGGCTAAAGAAAGAAGCAAAATAAATATGGGAATCCACATCCAACTAAGTCATCGATATTTCACAGAGAATCTCGGAACCTCGGAAATAAGCAACAGGAGAATCCTCCATGAACTTCTTTCTTGGTCTTTGATCCCAAAGATATTCGATATTGCATAAGCATTAATTATACAATTTAACATTCATATTTTCAATATTTCCCTAATACATATGTTTGAAAAACATAATATGCAATATTTCTAAATGATTTCCGTGCAAATTCCAAATTTAAATTTTCTTAAAGTTCCTTAAAACAAAGGAAGATGGCAGAAACTTGCCACTTAATTGAAATGAATGAATGAGGGCGGGAGTTAAGCGGCTTGAAGTTAATACAAGAGGAGAACACATCTATGAAAAATGCATTTTCTGATTTCCGTTTGGGTGAGGGGCAGAGGACACAGGACACAGGACACAAGGTTCCTGTGTCCTGAGGTTCATTGTATGCGCATCGTTGCCTTTTTGGCACTAATTTCCATTTATTCATTTAGTTGCAACATTCATTCCGACAGACTCCGGCACAGACTCAGGCAGACTGGGACTGGGACTGGGATTGGGTCTGGGATTGGGTCTGTGGGTGTGGGTGTGGGTGTGGAACACGACAGGACAGGGCAGAGCAGGAACGGAACTGTTCGACTTCGTCTTTCATTTATCAGCAGAAAGCAGTGCAGTCCCGCTCCTCTCCCACTCAAATGCTGATGAAATGATGCTAAGGAGAGTGACAAAATGTAACTCGCCGAAAATGTGACAAAAAAGGTCGTATGACAGTCAAAACCAAACAAAACTATGGGCAAGGCTACCAAAAAATAAAAAAGATGGAAAATGACAGCCGCCAATGGTCTCTGCCAGGCCAGTGTCACTTCTGCTTTTCCACTTTTGCACAGTTCCTTCCATTCGCCCTTTGCCCCCGCCTTTGCCCCCGCCTGTGTGCCGGCCCACCGAACCACGAGTGGAGTTCCCATGGGTTTTTTGTTTGTTTGCGGCCAAGCCAGAGCTCAGTTGGTGTTGGTGTGGGTGTGGGTGTTGGTGGTTGGGGACTGGAGGGGTTGCCTGATGAAAGGGTTCAAAACTATTTTCAAACTATGTATGTATTTAGCGCGTATTATATAGAAAGGGAGTGACAGAGACTGCGACTGCGACTGCCACTGCCTCTGCCCGTAATGCCCGTACTGCCTTGCCCTTCAGGTCAAAGCATCATCATCATTACCATCGTCCTCTCGTAGTCGTCATCATCTTTGTGCCTGGGTCGGCAGCTGTTTTATGATGTCCTTGCACAGTGGACATCGGTGGGATAGCTACCATGTAAATCATTCAATAATCAACTCATTCGATGTCTCACTTGTGCTGGCTTTTTAGCCTTCAATCGAACCTTATAGAAACCTTATTGATACCTTCTTTCTACCTTTAACAATGAAGTAACGATAGGTCTATCCTATCATTTCATAATTCGCGGCTAAGCTCCCGCTGTGCTCTACATTTTATACGGTATCATTTATATTTGACTCCATTGTGTCTGTCCGTACGAATGTCTGTTTGTCCTTGGGACCCTCTCGACCGCTTTTGCCCACTTGTAACATATTTTTTGGGCAACGGATTAGTTGCACGTCATGTTGCCACTTGAAGTGTTTATGTGAATGGCGCTTCACAGACAAACACACACAGATACAGTGCGAGAAATATATAGAATGTATGTGTGTATATACTCGTATTTATCGCACATATCATGCGACACTTAATAAAAACAATGTGCTCAACATGCCGCCTTAAATGGAAATCCATTTTCACTCCTTTTTTGCTTCTGCTTTTGCCCCACTCAGTGTCTCTGTCGATCCTGTCTGTCCCTCTATCCGTCCTTTTGCCATGGAACTTATATAAGTATTACGTGTGTCTGTGTGTGTGTGTGTGTGTGTGTGTGTACGAGTATGAGTGTGATATGCTGACTGGCTTTTGTTTGTCGAGCTATTTAAATGTCTGCATTTGTTCCCAACACTTATGTATACACCAATGCCCCAATCTCCATCGCCATCGCCATTCCCATCTCCATTCCCATCCCCATCCCCATCTCCATCTCCCATTTCCTGCTCCTTGCGGGCTCTATAAATTTATAATTAATTGTTTTAAAGCTTCTCCCTGTCTGCTCTGCCCTGTCCGCTTTTTGTGTGGGTTTTGCGCTGTGGGTTATCCAAGGGACATTATATCATTTTGTGGTTTTCTATATATATTTTGCCCGATTCCAACTGGTTTTTGCTGTTGCTGGCTCTGTGTGCGTTTGTTTATCCTGTGACGACTATAAGCCACCAGGCGATGCGATGTTGCTGCTCCTCATTAATCGTTTACGTAATTAGTAAAAGGCGCTCCCAAATCAAACAGAGAAGGAATCTACTGTAAACTACAGCTGCGACCTACATGGGAAATATTTTGGGATATCGAAGATGTTTGAATTCTTGGCGTACCAGTACGATCAGGTCTCTTTTCCTTCTCCAACAAACCATTTTCTTACCATAACTTTTCCCCTTAACAGGATTCTCCTTCGATAAATCTGTTTCTTCCTTCAATTCTGACGAATGCCAATCAAATTTAACTAATGAACCCACCACCTTTTAAAAAAGAAAAATAAATTGTTTAGAAATCAAAAGTTGTTCCCTTTTTAAACTTTTTTTTTGAATAAAAAATGGATTTGGGAAATTGGAAAACTCAGGGCGGAAAAGGTGCAGGCCGCCAGAATGAAATGTAATGAGAAAATTAACGGAAAAGGGAAGGCAAAACGGGTTGGAGGTCCTCTCTTGGAAAACAAGAAAAATTCATTGGAATTCATTTAATAAATTTGTAGTCGAAAGCCTGTTCTCTCATTTAATTTCCGCAATATTTGCTTTGAAACGAGAAACGAGTGATATCGAAATGTTTGCAAGGATTGGTAAAACAAAACTACCACAAATAGATGTGATAATCAATGCTCGTAAGACTAAAGACGGAGAAGTTACAGGGAGATCAATTTCATGAGCCAAAAGTTGTCAACCGACGGGACGGGACGAACATCAAACTGGCGGTCAAGTACAGCCGCCATGAATGCTAATCCTGTGATGGGAACCTCACATTAACTGATGTACTGAAAGAGGCGTCAAGGAAGATCTGATGACGTCGTCTGATGACCAAAAAACACTTAAAGCCCAACCAAACCTTGAGCTAATGTTCCCAAAAGAGGGTCGACAATTAATATTAAAGAATGAATATCCCAACGCCACCAGAACCATTGCGATTGTTTGTTTGTCTCTTAAGTTTCCATCCTACTTCTGGGCCTTCGGAAGTTATCTTGAATTGTGGTTGAACTATGAACTATGATCGCTGCACAGTCCTATCAAATTTCTCAAATGTCGGTCTCGTGCAGACCTCCAAGCAGTAATGGTTTTCCTTCGAATTTTCGTGCCCCAGGGATGGATGGAAGCAGAAACAGAATCGAGTAGAGCGATTCCTGTCATTTGCTTTGTTGTTATTGCGAATTGCGAGCACTTTGGGGAGGGGTTTCGGTTTATTTAAATAGCACATTGCACAACCATTCCATCCACAAATGATACTTCTCCATCTCTAGAATATAAACATACACCCACACACATTTGAATGGCAGTAGGCCTTTTGTGTTTGTAGATATAAGAAATAAACAGAACAGAACAGAACAAACCGTAGGCGTTGATGTTGCACTTTGCTGGTGCCTCCGTCCGTCCATCCATCCGTCCGTCCATCCGTCCGTAGTCCATCCATTCATCCATCCATACACGGATGCATATTTACATAACAAATATTAACATTGTGTAATTTAGTTGCTGTACAAAATGTCTACACGTTTTCTCGGTGAAGGTGCGTTTCGGTGCCATAAGACTGGTAAAAGCTGCCATCTTATATATACTTGATATTCTGTCTGCAGGCCTGCTGCCACTTACATTACTGCCGCGCACTGTATCCGAGTTCTGCTGCGACCAAAGGATCTTAACTTGGGGCCACGCACACAATTTGCACAGGACTTTTCGCCCCGGCATTAGCAGCCGGGAGTCTCGTCCGGAGTTCTATTTCAGTTTAGACTCGTGCAAACTTTCATCCACATCTCACTTTGGCACCCCAAAAAATACACACACAGCTCGGGAGGTGTCCATGGGAGGATTCCTTCCCAGCCCTGCAGCTGAGCGAGCCACTTGAGTGTATTTATTTAAAGACAACCCAGGCTCTTGTGCCTTTGCCTATCATAAAGGCGCTTGCCAGCCCCCCAGCTCCCCAGCCCCCTAGTCACCCACCGAGACCCACTTTTGCTATTATAAACTATTATTCTGTCTTGGCTGTTGATATTTTTCCAAATTTAATTGCATTTCTGCCCTAAACCAGAGGCGTGTGCTTCCCAGTACATACATATACAACGCTGCTATATGGATACATTCCCACAATATATATAGAAAGAGATACAGAGCAGTCGCTGGCTGACAAGACAACTCAATTTGATGGCAAATCACATCATATGCTTTCCAAACACGTCCAAGCCCAACAGCAGCAGCAGCAGCACAGCAGCAGCACGCAAAAATTTAAGTCACGAAAACAATTTCGTCAATTGTTGTTGCTGCTACTGCCACTGCTACTTCTGCAGACAGACAACCAGAGAGGCAGAAAGACGGACAGTCGCTGTCGCTGCCGCTGTCGCTGTTCTTAAGTAGCCAAGCGCCTTGAGTGGATTACAGCGCAACGAGGCGGCATTATTGTCCTTTCCACAGCCCCCCTGCAGATACCCAGGCCCCTTACTGGGATGGAATGTGCCATCGTTATCTGTCCGCACGGACGGCTGGTCTGCTGGACCGCCGGACCGACGGACCGCCGGACAGTCGGGTGGGGTAGCTGCATTTGTGTGTTGGCTGGCCAAAAATTTGAAACAATTGAGTCGCGAATTAGCATTAAGTCAATCACTTGTCTAGCAATGAAATATCTAGGAAACGCAGAGCACGTAGAGGAAAATGCTCACTCGTTCCCCTCGGGACGATGCGATGGCGAGGGCGAGGGCGAGGGCCTGATGTTCGTTTGCGGGGCTTTCGGTCAATAGGAGCTAATACTGCCCACAATTCTGCCCCAACTGTACCATACAATACAACACAAAACTGGTGAAAGTTTTCGTTCGATTGGATCTTCTTGGGGCTTGCGTTTTAGCAGTGCAGTATAGTATGTATAGAGACTCTGTTCCATTACGTTAGATCCCTCCATCTGACCGATCTCCTCCGGCGAAAACTTGATCAAAATGTTTCTTTGTTTTCTTTTGGGTTGCTTCAATTTGGGATACATGTCCAGTGCACCTTTAGAAACCCAATATCAGAGCAGCACAGAGCACAGGGGCGACTCTCAAGGCCATTAATCGCCTCCATGAGCGAAGGGAGGCAAAAGCCGCACAGTCATCCCAAAGCAAATGCAGCACATGTCTAGTAGTTTCTAGTATTGAAAACTCTGCACATTTATGGATTCCAGGTCATTGCCCAAAACTAAAACATATTACCTACAGGGATCTACCAAGTCCTGGAATGGAAAGGGTTCTACTCTCCACAACTTGGTGTTTGCTATTAATCCAAGATTTAAGTTATTTGTAGATTCGATTGTGGTAGATTACGTTGGGAACGAGAAATTCTGTATAAGGCAAATTTGTGCCCAAGAAAGATCATCGAGGGAGTAGTCTTAAAGGAGCTTAAAGAAATTAAAAAGTGGTAGAAAACTTCATCTTTAGCTTGATATATTTTCAGGTAAAACCACTGTGTGTACACAAATCAAAATTCACATGAAAGGTTTTACATTTCTCTTTCCAAATCATTATTTGTTTGGATATTGGCGCTGTAGATTCCGAGAGAAAATTATAAAAGTGCACAAAGCCGCCGAAACGATTTTGGGGTTTTATCGATCTTCTATTATATTCTCAGTATGGGGGAGAATATTCTCAGATCTACAATATAATCGTTTATCGATTAAAAGCGAAATTCTGATGAGAGAACAGAACTTTTGATTGATGTCGAAGTTTACTGAAACCAAAGGATAGCTGCACACGTACATACACCATTGGACAGCTCTCCAAAAAAAAAAACGAAGTTCTTTTGCACCTTTCAATCTCAGAGCAGATGTTAAAAAAGAGCTCCCGTCTTTTTTTTTGATGGGGGAGTTTGGCCTGCGTCTATGTAAGGCCCATACCAATTTCCACGGCCCACTTTGCACTAAGTGCGAAGACACTTTAGCAAACAATTAATTGCCGTTAGCGGCTGCTGGCGACACACCTACCCAATTCATTTTCCAATCCCTCTCAGAGCTTCCACCAGAGTTTCCCGCATTTTGCTCTATCAGGATATAAACGAGGTCCGGCCACGAGTGCAGTCATCCTGCAGAGGAGAGGCAGAGACGAGGAGTCGAGGAAATGGATGTGGAAGTGGAAGTGGACGTAGAGGACTAGAGGACACAATGAAGACAGCTGCCAAAAGAGGCGTTACGTCGCCAGTTAAATGAAGACCCCGCCAGAAGCTGATGACACGGGGAAACGGGGCAGTGGGGCAGGGCGCAGGGCGCAGGAAGGGATGCGGCTGGCGAGAAGCAAATGTGGCTCGGGTTTGAGTGGGCATCGGGCATCGGGCATTGGGATAGAAGGGTTATCATTACTTCCACATAATTTAATTTCGGCAGGCCAGCGACCATTTGCATTTCAATACCCAATACGGCGGAGGCTACCAAGGGAGCGGCAGAGTGGGCAGAGTGGGAGCTACGTATTCATTTGTTCTTTTTCTGCCTGACGAACGCCCGCACCCCGCACCATGGCCCAGGACCAGGACCAGGACCAGGAATCCGATTTCTTTCTCTCAAAGTTTTGGCTGCGCCGCTCGTTGCACAAACTGAATTGAATCACCCAAATTATTATCCCCCCCTTCTATCTATCCGCCAGCCTTCCGCCCCCCCAACCCCCCAAGAGATCCGATACCGCAGCCGAAGTCTCACACGAAGTCAGTCCTCAAGCCACTGAGAAAAACAAATTGGCAACCTATTACTTACGGTAAGATAACGTACTGGATAGATTTAGTTGAAGGCCTAGTTAATAATTCGAAAAATTCCAGGCTAGCCGGAACTCTTAAGGTATTAGTAATCTATAAATCTACCAACATACATCCCTATTTAAACTTGGGATCTTCCTAATATGTAGCTTCTATCCATGAATGAATATTCGTCTTTTTTCACTGTATATATCTAAGATCTTCAGTTTTCTATTCCCCTCTGAGCCTCTCTTTGCTGTGAGAGATCTTCTAGATATAATTATTCCTCATAAGCTTCCCTAGCTTCTCTATAATCTTGCATCCTTGGCTTTCATTTTCTCTCAGTGTAATTGACTGAGATGCTGGCGGCTTCCATTGCTGCTGCTCCTGCTACTCCTGCTAGTCCTGCTGCTGTTGCTGCCAGATTTTCCATCATCATTCATAACAAAAGCAGTTGGCAGTTGCAGTCGCCTCCTTTTCCCGCTTCCCGCTTCCCGCTACCCGCTGCCTCATCCACCCACTTGGGGGGTGGGCGGCTTCCTCCCACGCAGGAACATTTTTTCAACAATTTTTTTTTGTGACATTTCCGTTTGCATTTGGCAAGCGGAAACGTCAGTAGCCCATTGGACAATCAGGCTTTGGACGTGGCCAGGAAGAGTTCTTGGTTTTGTTGTAGGACATTGTTTGGTGTTGATGGCTGCTCATGAATAACAAATGCTGGGCACACGGGCACGACCAGGTACGAGTACGAGTACGAGTAGATCCCTATCGCTCTTCCTTCTCCCTATCCCTATACCGTATCTCCTTTATGCCATCTATCTAACTCCTTTTCAACCTAGCTCTCTCTCTGTGTGTTCTTCTTTTTACTTATACTCTGGGATACTCTGGGTCCATTCATTTAGCATAGAAGCTTGAAGTGGTTATAGCCATGTTCGTCTGTCCCCGGGGGTATATAAGTAGATCTCTTCTTCCGCTGGTTTAACGATATTTGTAGAATCCCCTAGCTTCCATTGGTGTTCGATCGATGTACCATACATCTGAACTCTTTCCACTGCAAAATGATGTCACTCTCTATTGTCTTTGTGCTCTGGCAGGGTATTCAGTGAAGCCAGTATTTCCTTTTTGATTTGCTATAAATTGTTCATTGATTTGTGGTCAATCGAGTGCAAAGACGTCCATCCATCGCTGGCCATTTCACTTGCCAAAAATGAAAGATACGAGCAAACTGCAAAAAAAAGAAAAAAACAAAAACAAAATTTGTGCTAACCAATTAAATCATTTTTATAGCCAAATGCTGTACAAATTTAGGCTAAAGTCCAACTAAAGCCCTCCCCCGGCCTGTCGCCACACACTGCTCTTGGCCCTCGAACAAGGCTGTGCTTTTGATTGATGTCGGCTAAAGCTGGTGCTGAATCTGAATCGCAGTTTGAGTGGCTTTGGAGCCACGTTAACAGACAACAAGTCCACAGACGCCAGACGCCAGACGCCATACGCCATACGCCATACGCCAGACGAGAATCGGCCGCAATAATCAAAGCCTAAACGTCAATTTCAGTTTGGTTTTCGGGGGAATCACAGAGTGGACTGCTACTGGGATTGTGAGACTCGTACAGAGATAGACACATAGATAGAGAATGGATATGGTGGATAAGGGTAGAAGCTGGAGGAGTACGTCGATGTCTCATTGAAATGTCAATTGCATTTTACAATGGCCTTCTTCCTGGAGGGGAATACCCATTCCCCAATACCACAAATCCACAATTCCCTTCCATATATTCCATTCTCATCTCTTTTTTTATTTGGAACATCTATTGTGTGTGTGTCTCCATCTCTCTCTCTCTCTTTTAGTCCCTGTGAGTGTGTAAGTATTTCAATATGCCCGTAAAATGACTCAATACGAGTATCTGATGGATGGTTCATCCATCAAACGTCAAGTGTTCAGGGAGTGATGAACGTTCCATCCAGCGGCACAAAGTCTTGTAATTGATAGCCCCTAAAGATTCCATCAAATCAATTGATAATTATGAAAGATAATTCATTAAAGCTTATTCGTACAGGGAACTGTGTGAAGTCCAATAAATAGAAGGCTACAGGACACGCTTTGCGTAGGTAGAACTATTGCTTACAGGATGTCAATGATGAAGATAGTTCAAAGACTTTGATATTTCAAATTGAGAAGGCTTTCCTATTCCTATGCTTGAACCTAAACTTAAGAAAACTGCCAGTACGAGGTGTCTTTCGATCCATCAGTTCGGCATCATCGATTGAACACAAAAATGTGTGATTTAAAGGCAAAAATCTATCAATCTGTATGCATTTAAAACATCGTATTATATGCGTATATATGTACATATATTCACCTGATTCGTTAGCCTTTTTTGTGTTTATCCCGTGAGCAGTTGCCATGACAATTTCTATACGGATAAAACCATCATCTGTATCTGTATCTGTATCTGTATCTGCATCTGCTCATAGATACGTATATACAATTGAGTATTCAGAGAATGAATGCAATAATCTATTGAGCCGACTCGATTTAATAACTGGCGCGATTTGCTGTTTGTCATATTTCATAGTCGATGGCACGCCCATTACTAAGGACGCCCCGTTCCACAACCAAAAGGATAAAAAGCTGGATGGGGGTGGGGATGGGGATGGGGATGGCAGCTATAGAAATTCATTTTTCTGCAACGCGGACACATTTGCCAGCACGAACGTAGTCCTCCAGGGAGTTTGGGAGGGTGAGCTGCAAATCTATACGAGATGGACTGACAAACGAGATGGCAGAACAGAACCCCTCCCTGACTAAGCCCCTGGCCAGCTGCAGGCCTGCAGCTCCCCTAAGGAGCAGGGTTTTTGGGGAGGGAGCTACGGCATTAACGAGAACCATCTGAATTGAAATGCGAATGAAAAATGTGCGCTCTGCACATTCTGCAGCGATTGTCAAGAGCGCTAATAAATTTCCACTTGCCACCGCTCAATGCTCAGCCCAAATGCAACTCATCCCAATCCCGATCCCATCCACATCATATCCCATTCCATTCCATTCCATTCCATCCCATCCTAGCTTATTAGTCACCAGCGGCAGGTTTTTTGGAACATTTGTATAAATCATTGCGGCCTTTGGGCGAGGGAAAGTACAAAATGCGTTTGGCATTCACTAAAAGTGTGCAACTGTCACCTGAGTCGGGTGTTTGCGTTTTGAAAATATTACACCCAAGGGGGGGCTTTGTGTTTATGGCCGATAGTTATATAAACTAGTTGATGTCATCCAGATCCTTGAGAAACTATAGCTTCTATTCCAATAAGTGTGGATGATTCTGTTTGATTTTTAAGGATTGTGTGCGTAGATCGTAAATAGATGCTAGATGCCTTACGAGGTTGTAGGAATCTAGCAGTGGCTTGACCGTAGAGAATGTCTCAGTTCGCTTATGGGCAATTTATAACGAGAACCCCGTCATTCGCGTTATTCGAAGAACAAGTGGACGCTAGTGGAACCGAGCTATAAGTTTACATATTATCTTGTATCTTGTATCTGACTTCTGGCTCTCTCAAACGTCAAACTGTACATGTCCCTGGAAAAATATAATGAAACCATGAACCCGAGACACATCTTCTCTGTACACAGATTGATTTGAGCCCAAGCCATACAAAGAGCCAACAATAATTGCATTCATATGTGCTTTCGGGGTCCTCCATGTATCACCACCCAAGTCTCAGCCTCCGCTCTGATAATTCACTTTATCCTGCATCTAGCAGGTACAGTTGTGTTCGGGTAATTGCTGCACCGTTCATAAATACGTGTACAATAGATTCGGCAAGTGCAGCCTTTGAAAAGTGTCAAATTCAACACCAAGGCCAGTCCAGTCCTTGACGTTTGTCCGGACACCATAGTCCGGGCTCCGGGCTCCGGGCTCCGGGGTGCTGCAGAGTCCACAGTCCAGGTTAAAATTGAGGCTGGCTGAATAAACAAGCGGTCAGACGCTGTGCTCTTGCTCTTGCACTTGCTCCAAAACAAAACAAAAGCAAATAGAAAAAGTTTTTAGAAATTCGAATCATGTAACGAAATACGGTCCAAAATTCAAAAGTCCCAAAACACAGACATGCACAAACATGCAGTGCGACGGGGACGGGGACGAGGACGAGGAGCTTTAGACTTTAATAAGACTTTTGTGTACCCAAGGGGCGGCCCTCACTGTCGCCATCCTTCAGCACCGATGCTCCACCGCTTCCATCGCTTCAGACAAAATGTTGTGTGTAAGCTTCAATGTTGTAATTTATGTGCCTGAGTGGGGGATGACATGCATGAGCACAAGGTGTGTTTATTGGTGGCACGGCAGGTAAGTCCCCGCTCTTACAAAAATTTTGGTATCCCAGTGCATTCAGTCGTGTTCTGCGGCATAAAAGATCCCTCGCTCGCACTGACTTACCCACTTATGAATATGGCTTGCAGGAGCCATTGCTCGAACTGCAGTAAAATGCATTGGCCATGTATGAGTGCCAGTGGGGGTGGGGGGCGCAACATGTGCTTATAATTATGTTTTCTCTGTGTGCTCATTTTTGGGAACCGCTTGCCGTTGCTGTTGTCCTGCTCTGGCCGGCCAGACACGTGCCTACGCCCACCTTCTGTGCATACAAATTACAAGCACAGGCCACACACACAGTGGGACACCCTTCTTGCTGCCGCCTGGGGCATGGCACGGCAGGCCACGGCACGGCACAATCGGATCCCAACGAACCTGACCTCAAGCTGCAATTGTAGACGCCTAATTTGAGGTCAGAGTAACGTGCAGCAAAACGCACTCGAAGGCAGCTTCCAAAAATGTTGCCGCTTGCATTTCAAATGCACCGAACAAAAGAGTGCTAACAACAAGAAAAGGATACTTTTCCTTCCTTTGGCAGCTATGCACATGATATTGTAATCCGATTTGTATGACCACAGCTGCTAGATTTTGTTTGGAAGATCTTAATGCAAATTACTGGATTTTCTCCAACAAAGTTTTCCTTTGGCAACTAATAACAGATTACAAATCATATGAAAAGTCGTATGACATTTTCAGCCCATACATTTTTTGGATATTGGCGCTGTTGTTGCCGAGTGAAAACTATAAAAGTGCGCAAAGTATGGCCTCAATCTGGCCTACAACCTCATTTTTGTCTCCTTCAAAGTACAAAGTCAACAGATCACAAGATCCTGCGTCGTTGACAGGCTGACCTCTAGGGAGAGTGGCCCAATTGGGCAATTGGGCAATTGGGTAATGCCCCTAATGACCTCTTATTCCTTATCATTTGTGGCCAGAAGGAAGAGGTTGAGGATCTGCCCGATGCCAAGATGCAGAAGAAGCTCCACAAACAAATGGGGGAAGCGTTGCCAGGAAAGACTTTAAAGACTTTAAAGGTTGGTCCAAGAAACTTAGTAGCGCATTGAAATTCTAGGAGTTCCTGGAATCGGTTACCCCATAACATCGTACCCAGTATTCCGCGTCTTACCGCCCTCTCTGGCTCTTGAAGTAGTGATCAAACGAGCAGCTTGTATCATTCGAGCAGCTTGTACTGTACATTTTAGACATGTATGAGCTTAAATCCTAATTCCTTCTAGAAATATAGAAACACATACTTAAAGAGTAGTCGTGTTTGCTCTCTTCCATTTTGCAGTATCCATATTCAAGCCATATTCAATTGAAAACTCTTTTTGTTTTGTATATTACCTTGTGCCTCATATACCTTGAGGACAGCTTGCCTTTAAAGTCATCAGGGCCGCAGCGACGACCGGCGAGGCCGACGACAATTTACACCGTAGCACGCAAAACGCTTGTCACTTGCAGCAGCGGCCCCCCACCCCCCCACCCCCCACACCCACCGCCACACGGCCCGAATCAGGGCCTGGAGAGAGGATGCAAAAGAGAGGCCAACAAATCCATTCAGCGATTTGTGCCAAATGTCGGCCGCTGGCTTTTGTCTTTTGTATGCGCGCAGTGACCTGCAAAAATGGCAGACGCTCATTGTTTGCCCTGGACCACTCACCCACTCACCCGCTCACTCACACTCCCGCTCTATCTGCCTGTTCTCCTGCTCCATTACTGTTTGTTCTGTTTGCACCTGCTGTTGTACGGGTGAGAGATGCAGAGAGAGAGAGAGAGAGTGGTACCAAGAGCGAATTTAGCGGGCAGCCAAGTGCGTAGCCCTTGCCCACACTCTCGCCCCATCTCTTATCCAGCAAATTCTGCATTTAATTTAATTCATCACACCGCAGTCGCCGTCGCCGTGGCCGTCGCATTCACAGTTACTATCATTTTGCTTATTTTTTTCTACCCTTTTTGGAGAAGGGTATAATGCTTTTGAATGAAACCTTGCATAGCAAAAGCTAATATCGGGAGTACATATGTATTATTGTCGCATAAAGGATCAGTCTTAGTAAAAACCACTTGGAAACATAGCAGCGATCGATCAGCAAGGGTATCAAAGACTTCGGCCCGACGGAGGTGGCTTTCTTTTTTGTGTGTGTTTTTTGCATGTAATTTCTATTTTCCTTCTTTTCTTTGGCATTTCTGTCGCGTTTGCCCAAAATGCTGCTGCAGTCTTTTCTTCCGCTGCTGCTGCCGCTGCTATCTCGTTTCTTTGTTCGCAGATGCCCTTGGAAGGGGCGTGGGAGTGGGAGTGTGGGGTGTAGGATGCAAGGGAGATGACAAGACTGAGGGCATGGTGCAGGCAAATATTGTCTTTGCACAGTCTCAGCTTTGACAGTCTTTATGCCCCGCACCCTCCTGACAGAATCCCTCCATTTATGCTCGCCATTCTTCTTGATTTGTTTGTTGGCTTGTGTGTGTGTGTGTGTGTGTGTGTGTGTGGAGCTAATATAGGGGGTGCGGGGGGAGTGGTATCCAAAGTATTTTTGTCACGAATTCAATAAATGATTTTTAAGCACGTTTTTATTACTTTTGCTTATTGCTGGAAAATGTTTCGGGCCTGGATATGGAATCCTTTTGGCGGTGCTCTCTCTCTGTCATTTTCCACCTGCTGCTCCGCCCATGGCTGCACCTGATACCCAGTATCTAACACTTTTTGCATATTTTTTTCTTATTCAATTTAGACACTCGGCGAATTTCGAGCATTTACATATATTAGCTCTAATTATTTGTCTGTTTCTGACCTTAAAATATGCACACGTTCGGATAGGACAACCCCCAGTTACACTTTATAGCCATATATCACTTTTATTAAAATTTTAAAAGTGCCACCTAGTCGTATACTTAATTAAAATTGAACTAAATTCTCGAACTTCGCAGGGTATTTCTTTAGTCGGCTACTGGCCATCCGGGCAGCTTAGTTCTCCTCCTTATTTGCCTGAGAAATGATGGCTTTATTTATGGGCTTGCTTGGGCTCTACGACTGCCCCGAAGAAGGAAAGGCTGGCTGGCGGCAGGGCCCTGCAGGGTATTGCGTGTGCATGAGTCATCCGCCAAGACAGGAAGAGACCTTGCAACCCTCCCAAAGAAGAAGAACGGAGCCGAAAAGAACAAATGTTCACTTCATACAAGAAAATGCACTTTGCTAATGAATTAAATTGTCTTCTTGCAATCCGGAGTCGGAATCGGAGTCGGCTGTGCTTTTGTTTTTTGCTTCGGTTCTTTGCCTATTACATTTGTGTGTGTGTGTGTGTGTGTGTGCGGTCAAAGTCTACAGAGCTCGAGGATATTCTGTATCCAATATAGTTCAAATAGAGCTACCAAAAATCCCTGTAATTCGAAGAGCACTCCAGCTGGAGTGCTAATGGGTCCCCTATTCCCAGTCGGATTAGTAGGTATCCCACAGTCGGAATACCGACTTTACTATATAGTTTTAATATCGTGATGTTTTCTTTTTGCCTTGGTGTCGATTTAAACCGTTTCACTTTCGCAATTTCAATTTGAACAATCGGTGAAATCTTTAGTACGTATTTTTGTATTTTTCTTTGGGTCTTTCTTTGTGGAGCTTTAAGAGTTTTAGCGTTTGTTGCAACTGCATACGTTTTGGCCCCATCAATAAATCATTGAGCAGACAACGACGCGGCACGGTTGTTAAAAGCACTCCTCTCCTCAGTGGCGGGGCAACCGCAAGTCACGAGGTCCCTGGGACCCCCCTTTAGAGCATGCCATACCATCCCATATTCCCCTTTTTTGTGCGGCTTGTGTGTGAGCCCTTGTACAGTTATATAGATATAGACGGCACGGCATATCAATATTCCGCATAGACGGATTGTATTTTCAATATTTGCGCAGCGGCAGCAAACAGAAGACTGAAGTAGAAGGAGGAGGAGAAGAAGAATGGACCAGAGCGCAGTGTGCATTAGAGGGAAGAGAGAAGAAAAGGCTGAGAGAGAGAGAGGGAGGGAACCACACCGGGAGTAAGTCTGTTAAACGATATGTGCTCTTCCGCCGCCTTTTTACTGTTTGCATATTTTTAAATATTATTTAAATATATTTGGAGTTGATTGAATCCGTTTTTGCTTTGGCGAAAATCATAGCATATGAAGTATTTAATGGTCTACCAAAACCATCGGCATTAAACGTCTCGTGTAAGTCGTAAGTCGTGCTGCGGCAGAAAGTGAGCAGCAGGAAGGGTATCAGCGGCAGAGCGGGAGCCACAGGCAGGAGTCTGAGCAGCAGCAGGAGCAGGAGCAGCAGCGACAGCGGCTTTTGTTGGTTTTGTATTGCAATGATTTAGCAGTTTTTCGTCTGTGTTTACGCTGTGGATAAGGTTTGACGGCGTCGATTGTCGTTCGCTCTACCGCCTGCCCCCTCTCATCCGCGTCCTACCCACTCCGCTTCCACTTTGCTACCCGGTTGCATAAGAAATCAGCAAATTGTTGTGTTTTAATCGAACACTGCTTGCCCCTCGTTGCCCTTGCGCTCCACCTCTCTCCCGCTGGAGCAGACAATAGGCGGCGGTGCGCCAATAATCTAGCTGTCTTTCTCCAACACACATTACAAGCCGCAGACTGCATTGAATTCTGTGTCTGCATGTGTGTCTGGTGTGTGTGTCTGGTGTGTGTGTCTGGTGTGTGTGTCTGGTGTGTGTGTGTGTGTAAGTGAGTGAGTGATCAATATCCCACAATGCAGTGGCGCTGCTCTGGTCTGCTCTGCTCTCTCTTCTCTTCGCTGCCAGCTACTTGTGTAAATAACTGTCAGCCAATTGTTGTTTAATCGCCAGCTTAGCTCTGCCTTCTGACTTCTGCCTGGCTCTCCCCACTGGCAATACTCCGCTGCATGCCCACTGCGTCTATTCTGCTCTCTGTTCCTAGCTAGCTCTCCTCTGCCAGACGATAAGTGCGTTGTACTTTAACAATTTGAGCAAAAAATAAAACATAAATACTCGCAAAAGACCCTGGCTTCAAGGGGCCGAAGCTCTTGATATCCTCGCAGATCTACATACATATTGCCAGCCCCCCTCCCCTCCTCAGCACGGGTCATTATATGGACGAGTGGCATTGAGAGAGAAGTGGAGCAGTGGCTCCAGATGATGGACGCAGAAGTGAAAGAGGGGGCGCTGGCGACGGCAGATCTGATGGCTAATTAGTTGCACATTTTACATTAATTAATTTTCATGGCATATCTGCTTTTTGGCCGAAAGTTTTGTCATAAGAAATTCCGCAAGGCATTAGTAGCAGCCGCCGGCGTGGCTGCTGCACTTTCTATGTCCCCTCCCCCTCCCATACACCCACCCCCAGGCCCCATCCCCACGGTGCGGTTGGGTGGGTGGTTGTGTGCCGTCTTTGATCCTGGTCTCCCGGCTAATTGGATTTAGTTAGAGCTAATAAAAGCGTTTACAAAAGAATTTCATTTTTACTGCAAATTGGCCTAAAATAATTATTCTTTCTTTTTTCCGTTTTTGCCAAAGCAGCAACAATGGCACACTATAGAGCACAAGTGATCGACTAACAGATACCTATTATGTATGTACATTTATCCATTTATCCTTGGTGGATGACTACTTTAAAGATATGCATATTTTAGGGCATCCTATGGGTATCATTTTATCGAATACGAATCAATCCAAAACAGGCACAGGCACTGCTTGCAAAATTTGAAGATACATATCTTAAAGAATTCCAGTAACATGGGAATATGGATGTATATAAATGCATATAGCACCTTCCCCCTTGCCGAAAACACCCTTCGTGGTAGAGGGCTATCGCAACGCATAAAAATCGTCTCAGTCTCAGTCTCAATCCGAGTCCCAGTCCCACTACCCGGCACCATTCTGCTCTTCTGTAAAGCCTAATGAACCGCCCAAGAGTGTTCGTCGTAATTGCCTTTCGTGGGAGAGTGGACAGTCCCTATGACCTGCCAGCCCCAACCCCAGCCACTCCATTGTCCTACACCCTCAGCCCCATACTACCAACAGACAGCTGTTGTCCGTTCTGGGGCCTGGCACGTCTTATCGACATATATCGATAAAAGAATTAGCTAAATCGTGACTGCCACTTTGAACATGTCGCTGCCATTAATTATGGGATGATGACATGACGACGCTCTCCACTCTGGACATCCCCATCCGCATCCGCATCCGTATTCTCATCCACATCCACATCCGCATTCATGTTGTTGATTTTATTAGCTGGCCCACTTTCGATTACGCCCCAATCCAACGCCCGATGCCGCTGCTCACCTAATTAAAATCGACTTTTTGTGCAATTAATGCCCCCAAATCAAATTATCAGTTCAGGGCAAAAGTTTCCAGCTCGTGCGGCGCCTCAGCCCCAAAAAGTTCAGTACTGGGGAGCGGGCAAATCACCGTGGCTGTAGCTCGTTCTGCATTGGTTAGACAAACAGAATCGGAAGGTGGTTTGGTTTCTTTTTGTCTCAGTTCTTAGAGAAAGAACCAACTTCTATGACAAAAAATATACAAAGAACGAAGTGGTTTCGAGAGAAAGGATTATTCTATTCAAATTGTTTACTTCAGATAATGAAATCAACCGAACTATGTCCTAGATTATTTCGAAGACTATGGAGTGATGCCTTCTTCCTTGGTGTGCCTCATGAGTGCCGTCTAATTGTGTGAATAAGACCTTGGTCTGGCGAAGTGCTAAAACTGAACCTTGTGTTCGTACCTATTTTTGTTCTTAACAAATTATAATCGTATCACATATTCCTCTAAAAGCTGGCGCTCGCTTTGCAAAACCAGAAATCACAACCCCAATTTTCGCAGGTTTTTTCTCACGTTTATGTGTGGTCTAATAAATTCCATTTCGATTGCCTTCCACTTGACGAGTCAAAGTCAAACCCAAAGTCGGGGCTCACAAATTGACACAAATAAAATGTTGAGTGGCCCTCAGATGGGCCACCCCTCGGCCCCGGTCGCTCTCCCCCCCGCCCCAAAAGCACCGCCCGTTGGCTGCCTCTGGCCGGCAGTTTATCATGTCCGCCAGGAATAATTCAACTTTGCTTATTTCACACTTCAATTTTGTAGGTAAACAAAGTTCTTTTCTTTCGTGGACCCCTAAAAAAGAGCCTCAAGTAAAGGCCGTAGCATTAAATACCCTTGTGGATACATTGTTCCCAGGGCCGTACCATTAGATACCCTTGCAAATAGACGTGTTTTTTTGTAAAGATATAAAGTGGTCTGATACTTGTATAATTTCCCTAATATACAGACTTAAGCCCATATAAATCAGCAATTTCTTACGCAATTCGCTTGCAACCAAAAGGAGGGTCCACGAAATTTGGATGCCACTAGAGTGGCTTGTTTCCATTTGACCAAAAGAGTATTCGGAAAGGAAGAATAAATAAAAATACCCATAGATGGTGGAGGGAGTTGCTGCACCTTCAGTCGTCAAGTGAAAGCAAACAAATAAAAATGATGAGCGGCCATATTCGAGGCAAAAGGGCGTCGGGCTGAGAGCCGAGCTGGAAGCTGAACAACAACTGAAATCCAGCTATATCCTTGGGGTATATTTTCCCCGAACCTCTGCCCGTACGCCTCCTGCCCCACAGTCGGAGTCCCTTTGGGCTTTTGTTATTGTAAAAAGTTTGACTCTTTCCTGGGAACCCCCGATTGTGGGTGTGTGGGTTGTGGATTGCCGCCGTCCGTTTGTGGGCAAATTAAAGCACAAATTGTGGCCAAGTTTTGTGAAAAATAGGAACGGCAACTAGCCACCAGGGTAATTCTTTCGACCAAGTCCGGCACATAAGTGCCCCACACCATACAGACCGCACCACCCACTCACTCCAACACGCACACACTCGCCTCAAGAGAGTGTCCTTGAGGAGCCCTATAAATATTATTATCATCATCGTTGAGTGCATGCTCATTGTGGGCTCTTCTTGTTGAAGCGTTTTGTTGTCTTTCACCCCACAACCCCACAACCCCTGACCCCATGACCCACGGCCCTCCCGTACCCTCCCTCGCCCCGTTGCCCCAGCAAACTTTTCCCCGAGACTTTTGACGAGCGACGAACTTTATTGAGGGAAATTATCATTCGCTTGTGGTCCAGTTCGCTTTGATATTTAGTCCTTTCCTGGGATCCATAACTTTGTTCAACTTGCACAACTTTTAGGCGAGTACTCTTTCAGTACTCTGAGGTCGGGGTCTGGCATCCATAAGGCTCAACTGCGACAAAGGACATGTATTCCTCGATTTCTCAGAGCAATCCTTGTTACTTTAGTGCATGGATGGACATGGATTCACTGATCGTTTGGAGCTTCGTCCTTTTTTAATCTCGAAGGACTTATTGCCTGGCTTACAGCACACTTCACACTTTTACACTTCATACCAGTATTTCAGATTGGTACTCATCGGCAACCAACAATTCCTCGTACTTTGCAGTGTCCCTTCCTTTATTTCCACCTTTTGAATTTCCTCTGCCTTCCAAAGAACGTTCTTTATATTTCAGTTGATCTCTTCCTGAGTTTCTAAGAAATTCTTCACATTCTGGCTTCCAAATATCATTCTTCACGTTTCAGTTATACTTTTCCTTAAATTCTGACGTTTTTCAAAAGAACCCTTCAGATTCCCTCTGCCTTTCAAACATCATTCTTCATATTTATGTTGATTTCTTCCTTAATTTGTTAATTAGACAGCCTGGCAAAGGCTTATGCTTGCTGGTCAATTTGAAGGCAAATAGAACCAAACCTTCAGGTTTCAGGGCGCACTGCTTGCTCCTATGCTTGGAAAGTGAAAACGAACCAAGGCTTCAGGTTTAGACGATGAACAGCTTGGAAACCTTCAGGTTTCAGTCGTGCACTGCTTGATCCCATGCTTGCAAAGTGAAAACGAACCAAGGCTTCAGGCTTAGGCGATGAACAGCTTGAGCCAAACCTTCAGGTTTCAGCGGCGCACTGCTTGCTCCTATGCTTGGAAAGTAAAAACGAACCAAGGCTTCAGGCTTAGGCGGTGAACAGCTTGGACCAAACCTTCAGGCTTCAGTTGCGCACTGCTTGCTCCTATGCTTGGAAAGTAAAAACGAACCAAGGCTTCAGGCTTAGGCGGTGAACAGCTTGGACCAAACCTTCAGGCTTCAGTTGCGCACTGCTTGTGAAGTGAAAACGAACCAAGGCTTCAAGTTTAAGCGATGAGCTGCTTGCATGATAATTTCAAGGCAAAACGAACCAAATGTTCAGGTTTCAGCGGGGAACTGTTTGATCAATTGCTTGTGAATGATCAAAAGTTTGATTGTTTGACTTTTAATCCTCATGAGCGTTTTCCTTAAATTCCCACTGATCTTTCCAACATATTTTAAATATTATTCCAACATGGATCTGAGTTCCCTTGAGTTGTTTATCCCTAGCTGAAGCTGCGAGCTCTCCCCTGTAAATCCCTCGGGTTCATTCTCCCAACTATATATCACACGCATTCCATTCAAATAATCTTAGGCAAGGGAGCAGCAAAATGTCAAAGACAAAGCCATAGAGAGAGATATATGTATGTATAGAGCGCCAATGAGGGGCAACAACTAACGTGGCAATAAAGTCGGCTACAATAAAACACACATACTTATTAGCACTTTTTATAGGTAGCGAGCAGGCAGTCTGATTTGTAATTCTCAAGGCTCTAAACTTCCGGGGGCAAACGAGCTGAAAGAAAGGTATAGACGGGGCTAAGTAGGCATCCCGCATCCCGCATCCCATATCCATATCCGGGGCATGGAGAAGAAGCAGCTGGGCTCATAAAAATACACAGACGACGTTTGGATTTTTAGAGTTGAACATAAAGCGCACAAGAATGGGAAGGTTCGCTTTGGATGAGCTGGAACTGTAAATACCCTTGGAAAATCAAAGTTATAGCAATTCGATGGCTACGAAATTCAAACGGATCGTGAATGGACATATTAAAAGTCATACTGTGGAGCTTTTGGGCGTTACTCTGCTTTGAAATTCTGCTAATGAAATCGGGCGTCAAGGCCTTTGAATATACCCGAAAATACTCCTATCATATGGCATACACAGCCTCATTGCAGGCATTGCTTGCCGGCAGAAGGCAGGAACAGCAGCGTCAGGACATCGAGCCATACCACCAGTTCCCCCGGGAGGAGTTGGCATAGTTTGGGCCAGGGTCCGGGGCGAGGCGAACTTTTTGTCTAAAGCAGCTCGTAAAAATGCCCAAGTGAATAATAATCATCAGAAGTGGGATTTCTCGACCTCCCCCCTATGACACCTCCCTCCCGCCATCGCCATCGCCGTCGCCGTCGCCATCACCATATGCGGCGGGGTCACATGTGTGAGTGGAGGTCGTGTCCGGGTCCAGAAGTTGCCTGCTTCCTTTATTTTGTTGGGGTGTGGAAGTGGAGGTGGAGGTGGCACAATCTTGTAACATACGAAAAACTAAACGAAATGAAAGGAAACTTTTATTGTCTGTGAGCAGGCGGACAGGCCAAAGAACACAAGGACAGACCCAGACCCAGACCCAGACCAAGACCCAGTGGACGGACGGACGGTGCAAAAGAAATTCCTTTCGAAGTAGGAAATAATTAAGCGTAATTGAGTTAAGTTATTTCCGCTTGCAGTTTTGTTGAGACTGTACCCGAGGTCGGGGTCGGGGGTAAAATTCTGTCCCGGGTTTATTTCAAGGATTTTCCTACATTTTGGCGACTCTTCCAACTCCATCTGTCTGTCTGTCCGTCTGTCTGCCGTTTTAAGTGATTTATTTTAGATGATGAGCAAAGCAACTGCAATGACGACTGCCTCCTATCTGCCTTTCAAAGTGCATTTTTTGAGCTGGTAATGAACTTCGTGCGAAACACTTGGGGAAAATACACAATAAGTTTTCGATTTTCATATTTATATATTCTCAAGACAAATTTACAAATTTGTATTCGTCCAGAGGTAAGTGGAGGGCGAGGCTTGGACTTCAGGTTCAGTTCGGTTAAGGTTTAAGGGCTTCTTGTTCTTAGGAATTATAGCCATAATGGGGTTATGGGGTATAAAGTTAAAGGGGTTAAAGTTTGCTTCGATTGGTTTGGCTTTCTTTGGAGGTTCTGCTGGAATTTGTTTTGAATCTTAAGTTCCATTTGTGATTCAATTGATTTGGAGATTGAGTCGTCTGGGTTCTCATTAAGATCATTCATTTATGGAATGGGATCATTCCATTTATTGCCCTTTAATATTTTGTTGTATTTTTCTCAGTGCAATTCTGCCGCAACTAGAGAGGTTCGCGTTTCGTGTGGCAAGTTGAAAATCATTGAAGCGGCTGTTTTGTATCGATTTCAGCTAATGCGATGCCACAATTTTCTGTTTTTCTTTCTTTGTTTTTCTTTTATTTTTTGTCCTTCCCTATACCCTACACTTTTTTAAGAGTTTTACGATGTTATGCAAAGAATCTACGAGCCCATATTGGATAAGTATTATGGATCTTAGTTGTGGATAATTCAGTAAAGTTAATAAATATTTTATCTCTATTCAATATAGTTTAAATCTCAAAATCTGTAAATACTTGTGAGAAAAACGCGAAGATAATCCCATCGATCTTTTAAAATTTCACCATAATATGATTGAATAAATCTTAAAAGGTTCTACTTGATTGATCTTTAAGGGTAATGAACGCTTCGGCCCTGGAATGAAACCACTCTTTCTTCTCTTTTTTTTGTGTGTTTCCTCCGATTTTCCTTTGCCCCGTCCGTTGGTTGCAGCTGTCAAATTGTGTTTTATGCAATAAGTAGCAAGTATCGTGGGGGCTTGGAGCATGGAGCATGGCGCATCGACTGGCTGCCTTCTGAGCAGGGGCTGTGCGGCGATCGGACAGGGATGGGTGGTTCCGGGGTAGACCGAGAAAACTTCTTTATTATAGTTGCCCCCCCACCGCCCTTTGCGGTTCTGTCGCTGTCGCTGTCGCTATCTATTTCTCTGTCTCTTTCGGGGTTGCATTTTATTTAACTCAAATTGAAAGGGAGTGCCGAGTGGCCCTAGCGCCCGATTGCCGCTTTGTGCAATTTATTGTTTTTATGCGTTTGTCGTGCACTTTTTAAGTAGTTGCCATGGGGGCATTATTAGATTTTGCAACAGAGAAAGTTTTTTCTGTTCCCAAATGGTTCGTGCCCCGCAGGTCTGATTGCCACCCGAAGGGCCGCACACCCCCAGTACAAATCACATTCGATCCCCTCCACCCACACACCAGACACAGACACAGTGTTGCAATTTCAATTTGTATAGGTGCTGTGGCAGTGGCACTTTAACGGGAGTTACAACCAATTAAAGTAATTAGCCCTGGTTCGTCGTCTGTCAGTCAGTCCTTTGCAGGTCCACTGGCAACTGGCAACTGGCAACCGGCAACTGGCACTGCCACGAGGTGACAAATACCCTTTCACCCTTTCACCCATCACTCTATCACTTTATCTCGCTCTCTTCTCTCCACTCCCTGCGGCTGCCAGTCGCCCCACGCTCCACGCCCCACGCCCCATCGGACATGTGAATGCGCTGTCCGTGTGTTTGTCAAATACGTCAACGCTTGTCGGTTGCTTGCTTCACTGCCGTCACACATTGACAAGTTGGCTTTCGGGGCGCAGCATAAGTCACAAACGCACACACCCACAGAGACCCATACACAGAGAGAGCTCAGGAGAAGAGACAGACACAACCAACGCCTGAGTACTGGCCAAGCCAATCGGCAGATACTCTGCGGCAGGTGAAATGTTGCTTTGACCTCAATCAAGAAGACCAACAAGACCTCGATCATGAATCCACAGCAAAAGAATCTTTCTTGGTATTAGGTGATCAATAAGAATTCTTATAAATAGAGTACTACATAATAATAATATGCTGATCCGATAGAAAATATCCGGCATTCAGCCAATCAACTGCTGGCTCGTTTGGGTAGTACTTAACCAGCAGCAGGAGGGAGCAACATCGCAACCTGCAGCCCACACCCACACCCACACCCTCACCCAAACTCCAAGAAGCACCCAACTCTCACACCACAAGATCTGGCGCAGGACCAGCACACTGGCGACCCAACTGTAACACCAAGCCCCAGCCCCAATCCTCACAACTGGTTGGAGCTCTGGCTTGTTCAGTCCACTTGGTTCGGTTCGGTTTGGTTTGGTTCGGTTCGTTCGCCTGTCAATTCACTCAATGACTATACAAAGCTCTCCCCATCCCCCGGCCCACTTTGCGTGTGTGTGTGTGTGTGTGTGTGTGTGTGGGGGAGAAAATCTCTTTTAATTGCCAATCGTGTGGAAAAATGAATTTTCCATCGAATTAGTATTCTGTGGCTGAAATTCATTCATGAAGCACTCATTAGGAAATCCTCAACTGATGTTCGTTCGGCTCCCCGCACCCCCCCACAGGACTCTCTTGTTGTTTTATTTTTTGTCTGTTTTTGGGTGGTTACCTCACCCATCTCTCCCCCCACCCCCACGTTCTCCGTTTCTCGCTTGTTATGAGTTGAGTCAACATATTTTGCAACACTTACGAGCACGACTATGTGTGTGTTGGCAAAGGGAAGAGGAAAGGGAAAGGGGAGGGTGATTGGTACGGTTGATGGGGCGTGGTTGGGGGTGGGGAGGGGGAGACAAGGACCCAGCTCAACTACACCACCATCGCCAGCCCATGCCCAGCTAGTACTTGAAATCAAAATCAAGGAAGTGACTATAATTTTGGTGTAGCATGTTGTCGGTACGTGTTCCAATATGTCAGCATCCGGTGATGGGTTTGCCACGTTCCCGTCCCTCTTTTCGCTCTCTCTCTCTCTCTCTCTCTCTCTCTCTTTCGCTGCCTTGGTGATTTTGGGCCCCGCCTCCACACCAACTCCCACCCGCTCACACGTGCACGCTCTGTTGTAGCTGCTGCTGCTGTTCCGCTCCTTCTCCCGCAAGCGATATTTATATAGGGTGAGGAATACCCGTTCAAGTGCCATTTTTGTTGGTTATATCTGCCTTCTGCCATCTGCCTTCTTACCTTATATTAATGTACCTTGACTGCTGCTTCTGTTGCCGGTGCTTTACTGCTGCTGCTGCTGCTGCTGCTGCTCAATCTCCTTCCTTTTCTCCCACAAACCCCCTTCTCTGTGTGTGCGAGCGTTGAGCACTCTTCACTTATTTTATTGATGTTGTAAATTTCTGGTAATTGAGCTTAATTTTTATACACTTGCCCCACAGACCCACCCTCCCCCACTGCCGTTTGCCGTTTGCCATCAGCCATCTTCGTCTTTGTTTTATGTTGATTGCTGCTTGATGGCAGTGAGAGAGAGAGCGAAAGAGAGAGAAAGAGAGACAGACACACTCACTGATTGTCGGTTGAGAGATTTTTGAGGTATTCCGTTTCGAACATGTCTAGTGGCTGACCAGGAGCAAAAGTCGAGAGTCGCATGACGATTGATGATAGAAGATGGTTTATGGGAAGGGGAATTAGTGGCAGAGTGTGCCGAGGAACACTCGATGTTCAAACAAGAGCAGAGTGTCATACGAAGTTTCAAAAAGTGGACAGAGGAACACTCGAACGGAAAAGAGTCGACTGGAATGTGGGTCACAAAATAAACCTGAGTGGAATTCAGGTCAAAGGTAGAGGAGCAAGTAATGGTACATTGCTTGTGTCTTTCTTTAATTGAAATTAAATTAAATAGTTTCTCCTCCTGCGTTTCCCCTCCGAGCCCATTCTCATTTACAGTTTCACGGTGGTACTTCTATCTTTTGCTTTTAGCTTTTGGCATATTCCTTATACGTTTCCTACACTTGTGTTTCCCAATTGCGCCTTTTCCCTATTGTATTTGGATATGGACTATTTTCTTATTTATTTTCTTCGATTGACAAAGGAACTAACTGGCCTTTGGGGGTCGGAGAAGTGCACCCTGTCGGAGGAGCAAACAATGTAAATCGACAACAAATCAATCACAGAAACCTTACGACTGTTTCCTCCCTGTTGGATCGGATCAAAAGTATTTTGGTACACCCCGATCCGAGTGGGCGACTGGTCACCGAACTTTTACCATTAGCCTACTGGTTACGACTCTACGAAGTTATTTTTACTGATCAAACATCAAACATAGACAGCCCCATCGAATGTGTCAGTGTCGTTCAGTCATCGGGAAGCATTCACATGCTACAGGACAGGACAGGGCCAGAGCCTGGGCTAAAGGAGGAGGGAGGAAGCCAATCCGCCACTCCCACCCGCCAAAGCAATCAGTCGTGGGACTCTGTGCAGAAGTGGGTGAGGACTCAGACTCCAAGATCCACCTTAGCTCACTTCGCACCTTAATGACGGAGAGGACATATAAGAGTGGTGAGTGGTGCAGCATCTGGAGGTTTGTTCTGGCGGCGTCCTGTCATTACAAGGCAGTTCGAGCGGGTCGCTCTTTCCCTGAGAAGTCTCTCTTATTTGAATCGATGTCGCACCGGACCGTCTGGCAGAAGGGGCATCAGAGTGTGGATCGATTGCAGGGTCCCTCAGCCTCGACATTGTGGAGGAGAAGCTAAAGCTCGAGCAGGTGAGACGCGTCGAACAGCCCTTTCCGCCGCTAACAACGTCCCTACACCACAGAAGCACAGGTGATTCGCTCGATCTGTTGGTCGATCTGTTGATATTGTGCCTAGGACTACGATGCGACTAAACCAGTAGGATGTTCTGTACTCTGCACTCTGTACAACTGCACTCGATGAGGTGAGTCCCGAGTCCCGAGTCCTGAATCCCATATACTATCTACATCCAAGCTAATCCCTACCTCTTTCTGCAGATCCAGGCACAGCTCTGCAACCACTCGACGATCTGTCCCAGAAACTGGAGTGGCATCGGAAGGAAAGGGGGGCCCACACGCACTGCCTTGTTGTGACATGCCCCCCAGCACACGCCTCCAGACACTGCAACACTCATATGGGCTTTTGATGTGTCCTATCCGTCTATGGGTGCGAAGGGGCTTGAGATCGATCTCTGAGTCCGGGGACTCCATGCACTCAACTTCGTGCTTCAACTCACGGCCATAGGAGTCAGCCAACGTCTCTTTGCGCTGAGATCTGAGATCTGCAGTTCAGCTTTCGCGTCTGCCCGGGGTTCCACGCAAGATTGCTTGAACACTTGGGAACACTCATCGAGAAAGCTCTGTTCCGTTGGCCAGCATCTATTGACGGGGATATTCCTAGGAGGCAAAACCTTGACCAGTGCGGAGTTCGACACACTCCACACAATCGAAAGGGAAAGTTGTGGTGCAACCAACAAGCGTTTTTAATTGATTTCCCAACTAGAACTAGAGCTTCCTCTTCCTCATCCTCTTCCTCGGGGTCACCCACTCTTCGCCATCCACCGCTTTTATGTGTGGATGCGGACGTATGTGTGTGTGTCTGAAAAGTTTACAATAATTTTTGAACATTCAATGGCCGCAACTAAAAACGCCAAATGCCATTGAGGGAATGAGGGAATGAGGGAGTGGGTGGCCAAGGGTGGGCTGCTGGGGCTCAATCCACAACTGAGACCCTATCACGGAAAAGCGATGACAAAACAGGAATCTGGTCGGAAGGGGGGCGATGAATGAATGAAAACTTTTCCCAGCATTTGTCTGCTGGCATATTTTGAAAAGCAGTTTTCGAAAATGCACACACACAGAGTGGGGAATACGAGTAGGGACGGACACACATGCGAACAAGCTGGGAGTTCAAAGTTCAACGCATGATTGTGGAAATGGAATTGCCAAAGTTGGTCAACGGAGGAGGCTGGTGGCGTGCTACTGAACGGGGCAGCCGTCCGTCCTAGGGCGCAAAAAAGTTGCAACAACACAAAATAGAGCAAAATAAAAGAATATATATTTGAATACCCTCGCGAAAGTAGATCTGTCTTTGACCAGATATTCTCAACGCAGCGGAGCTACCATCACCATCGAAAGATGAGTCGTCTTTCAGAGTCGTGTTTCGGGGTTTTCCGAAACATCGTAGCCGTCAAGATCGGATCCCTATATAGTAAGTAAAGCTAATATCGGAACCCTCTTGTTTCTGAAGATAGTCCGACCATATATCGGATATATCTAGCGAATGAACCATCGATTCGCGAGGGTATAAAATGCCTCGGAACCCCAGAACCCAGAACCAGTCTCCGCTGCTTCTACTTTTTTGTATAAATATATATTTTTTTGGGTGACATTTTCTGCCTCCCTTTCCCTTCCCTTCAGTTCTACTTTTTTGCATAATTTCCTGTTCTCCCTCGCTCTCGCTGTCGCTCTCTCGCTATCTCCGTTTCTGTCCTCCCACTTCTCCTGCTTGGTTTGTTGTCATTTTCGATGACAGTTTCGTTGGGGCTGCCTTTTGTCCACAGTGCGAGACAGCAGAATGACCAATCCCACCCACTGTCGTGCCCCTTCAATGGGGGGTGACACATGTGGGTCGAGTTGGGTGTCGAGGCGGAGGCGGAGGCGGAGGTGCACAGCTGTGTGCGAATCATTTTAATTTCATATCTGAATTCCAAAGTTCCTAATTGAAATTGCTCTGCGGCTCTCTCCAACGCAATGACGGAGGCAAGGAGAGCCAGAAAGAGAGCAAAGGAGGCAGAGAAGGAGTTTAGATGGGAACGAACGCAGAGGATATCGATAAGAAAGTGAACAAGAGAAAGGAGAAACACGTAACATCAGATAAAATATAATAAAATACCACTGAAATACATACATATGTATGGCAGCTATACAATTATGATTTTTCGAAACTGGATCCGAAACAACAAGAGCCAGAAGTCGTAGGCGAGGGGTATTCCCGGTTATAAAAGCTGGCCAAAGGAGCAGAGCTTTCTCGATGAGTGTTCCCAAGTGTTCAAGCAATCTTGCGTGGAACCCCGGGCAGAGGCGAAAGCTGAACTGCAGATCTCAGATCTCAGCGCAAAGAGACGTTGGCTGACTCCTATGGCCGTGAGTTGAATCACGAAGTTGAATGCATGGAGTCCCCGGACTCAGAGATCGATCTCAAGCCACTTCGCACCCATAGACGGATAGGACACATCAAAGCCCATGTGAGTGTTGCAGTGTCTGGAGGCGTGTGCTGGGGGGCATGTCACAACAAGGCAGTGCGTGTGGGCCCCCCTTTCCTTCCGATACCACTCCAGTTTCTGGGACAGATCGTCGAGTGGTTGCAGAGCTTTGCCTGGATCTGCAGAAAGAGGTAGGGATTAGCTTGGATGTAGATACTATATGGGATTCAGGACTCGGGACTCGGGACTCACCTCATCGAGTGCAGTTGTACAGAGTGCAGAGTACAGAACATCCTACTGGTTTAGTCGCATCGTAGTCCTAGGCACAATATCAACAGATCGACCAACAGATCGACCAGCATCTCGAGCGAATCACCTGTGCTTCTGTGGTGTAGGGACGTTGTAATCGGCCGAAAGGGCTGTTCGACGCGTCTCACCTGCTCGAGCTTTAGCTTTTCCTCCACAATGTCGAGGCTGAGGGACCCTGCAATCGATCCACACTCTGATGCCCCTTCTGCCAGACGGTCCGGTGCGACATCGATTCAAATAAGAGAGACTTCTCAGGGAAAGAGCGACCCGCTCGAACTGCCTTGTAATGACAAGACGCCGCCAGAACAAACCTCCAGATGCTGCACCACTCACCACTCTTATATGTCCTCTCCGTCATTAAGGTGCGAAGTGAGCTAAGGTGGATCTTCGAGTCTGAGTCCTCACCCACGTCTGCACAGAGTCCCACGACTGATTGCTTTGGCGGGTGGGAGTGGCGGATTGGCTTCCTCCCTCCTCCTTTAGCCCAGGCTCTGGCCCTGTCCTGTCCTGTAGCATGTGAATGCTTCCCGATGACTGAACGACACTGACACATTCGATGGGGCTGTCTATGTTTGATGTTTGATCAGTAAAAATAACTTCGTAGAGTCGTAACCAGTAGGCTAATGGTAATAGTTCGGTGACCAGTCGCCCACTAGGATCGGGGTGTACCAAAATACTTTTGATCCGATCCAACAAGGAGAAAACAGCCGTAAGGCGTTCAAGAAAAAGCGGAATCCCTGGGATTTCTATACCCGAGTATAGTGTATTTCTGTTGGTTTATTCACGTATTTCCATATGTTCAATTGCTTCAGGGTGACACAAGAAGTTTCTGTGATTGATTTGTTTTCAATAGACATTATTTCCGTTTTGTTTTTCTATACGTTTCGGGTCCTTCTTCGCCCCAGACCCAATTCATATGGAAATTTGCAAATTTCACTTGCACCTCTCACCTTAACGTTCTTCTTTCCCTTTCCAGCCTCTCCATCCAGGCGAATTTGGTTAGAAGTTTTGGCCTGTTCTTTTGTTGTTTCTGATTGCTTTCTAGCCCTGCAGCTGGCCCTCCCCCTTGAGCTCCGCTTCTCCTGGCGGGAAAACTCAATGCTTTTTCCAGCTGCCACTTTTTCCGTATGCATGAATAACAGTACAAGCAGAGGATGGAGGAGAAAGTGCAGAAGGAAGTCGAAACAGTAACCAGAAATTCAAATTTTAAAGCTTTCGCTCATTTCACGCGTGATTTGCTCTTAAAGTGGAATTGACTCGCCCGGAATGGGTGGAAGAGGCGAGGAATAGATGGGATTGAGCGGAAATGACTGGAAATGGAATGGGCTGGGGCTCTGGCCCATCCACACACAATGCCTTCATCAACACAAAATAAAAACAAGAAGGGAAATGGTATGGGAGAATGGTAGGAATTAAAACGTCCAGTGATGATGGGAATGAAACAGGAAAGAGAAACAGAGAAGAAGGATTCAAACCGGAAGAGAATGTAAGGGAATGGAACGGAACACTTAGCCTGTCTCATCCCCTATCTTTGTGGATGCAAAAAAAGAAAATAAAAGAGTGCAACATTAAAAAGAAACCGAAACCACTTTAAAGTTCGCGACTGTTTCGGCTTAAACTTGCCCTTTGACTTGTGGCATTGGCATGTTGCATACACAACATCATAAAGCATACTTTCCGCACCAGGCCACCCTCTTGCATAGCTAAAAGCTCAAAGGGAGTGCAAAAAAAGGGGGTGCAAAGAAAAAACAATGTCAACAATGTTGCACTAATTGCGTCACAGGAAGGCAACGGCGCGGCGGCGCCACTGCCACTGCCACTGCTTGTGCCTCTGCCTCTGCCTCTGCCACTCCACCTCCAGTCCACCTGCCCCACGCCCAACTGGTGTCATTCCTTTGCTGCATTGAATTAAGCAAAATTATTTTGTTCACTTGTTTTTGTGAGTCTGCGTCTGGGTCTGGTTCTGGTTCGGGGTCTGGTTCGAGGTCTGAGGGTGGTCAGAGGGTGGTCTGGGGTGGACCCCGCCTGCCACCGGAGTGCATTTGTGTATGTACAGTTGCCACCTCTCCTGTGGCTCCCTCATAATGTTGGGATAGTGTTACAGTGGAACCTAGAGGGTTTATACTGTGGTAATGCATCAGGTCTATACAGTGGCGATGCTTCGTTGGGTACTACTCCAATTAAGTTCGTTTATAATCGATTGCTGGGAGGGTACTGGGAGTTTTAAAGGGCACTACATATATGTGCAATGTTATTCATTCTGATTAAGCTGGCCTAAGAGCTTGAACGTCTCGTCTTTTTTAAGTATTGCCGATCCAGAAAAACGAACCGACCTCTACAGATGTTCCCACCTATCTGTTCACGGTTCTTCATAGTCTGGTCTCCCTGCGTTACTGTTGACTGCTCGACATCACAGCTTCTTCCGGTACTCCTTTCGTGTCTCACACTCTGCCATAAAATCGCTTGAAGGGCCGACCGACACTTGGCGACAACTGGCCAGAGGAATATCCCATCCGCCATAAACCCTTTAGGAGAACGAGTATTTTGAGCAGTCCACTAGAGTATAACAAAGCCATGAATTTCATATTGTGCATTTCATTTGGCTAATGTTCCTTCCTTGGTGGCTGTGAGGCAAGCACTCCTTGTGCCACCATCTGTATCCTAAGCATCCTTTCGCTCTGCTTTTGCCTCCATCTCAGGCATTGGGTCTTGAAGGGAACGAGCGAAACGAAAAACGAATTATACATTTGTTTTTGTTTGCATTTAACCTAATTTGGATCGCCGTTGGCCGTTTACGCATGACAAACACGTCGCCTGGACAAGGGCCATAAAGGAATAAGGACACAGTTCCGCCCAAAATTATGCACCCGCACAAACACACACAGTGAGGGACTGCTCTGGTGGCTGATGCAAATATTTATGACAGCGGGACACAATTTTCAAATATTTCTTTACTTGTATTTCATTATTATTTTTTGAAACATTTTGAGAATTCCCAGAGCGTGTCTCTTATTGACTGTCGCTTTGTCTCTCTCCCCTTATAACAATAATACAAATAGATTCGAAAATATAAACTCTCTGGGACTTCCCTTTCCCGCACCCCATCTCTCCGGAGTCTCTGCATCTCCGGCTTTGGTTTTGCTGCTGGCAATGCTATATTTCATTGCCCTTAATAGAAAATGCCATGCACGGCCTTGTCTGCTTCCCCTTCTGGACCAACACCCCAGCTTCCAGCCTCCCCCAAGCACTTCGCACCCGTCGTCAAGCGATTTACTGGGCTGCTTTCGTCACTGCGGTTTCAATATGACAATGGTCCAAAACGGAAATAGGAATGGTAAATGGCGATGGAGATGGAGATGGAGGTGGAGGTGGGGCCAAAACAAAAACAAGTATTCCACTGAGAAGATGGCAAGTGTGATCGAATGGGAAGTACCTTAGATGAGGGGCATATTCATTTTCTCTTTGTGGGTTTTATATACTTCAAAGATCTCTACCTACTGATTCCTAAGATGACGAAAACTTATTAGTCGGAATTTGTGGCCGATCCACCCTTCAAGTCGAGGTTAGAGGGTGTATATGTCTGACCACCATTAGGTCGTCAGGCGTGTCATTTTAAATAGAGTACGTGGCCACTCCTCAAACACTCCCCCATGACCACAGTCGTCTGAGGCAGCTCTCGCTCTCTGCCCCCCAAGCGCCAATAAAATGCGTTAAGAAAAATAGTTGTAAAACGTTTGATGCATACTAAAATCGTTTGCAATTGAATTTGATGCTGTCCCCGGACCCTGCGCCATGCTAACTGCTTACTGTCTACTGCTTACTGCTCACTGTTCACTGCTTACTGGCTGCTGGCTACTGGCTACTGGCTACTGGCCACTGCTTGTAAGCAGTCTGATGCTTGATGCTGGTCGCGTTTCGCAACTCATTACGCATTTCTGTTGTGGCTGCGATGGCTGTGCTGTTATTTGTGGTTTGTTTGCTTTTCGGTGGATTTGTGGATTTGTTAATCGGTGGCAAAAAGGGTGACCCCAACCCCTAGCTCCCACCCGATCTGTGTCACTCGCCTCTGTGTCTCCCCCCTCAATCCAGTATGGCGCCATCCATGTCTGGCTTAAGCTAAAGCTCAGCAAAGTGATTAAAAAGCGGCAATCGCAGCTATCTGCCACCCTATTTCTATCGCTATGTTCGTGTTTGCGGTGGGTATAGATATTTATACCCTTTGCTGTGGGTATAGGATAATCTCACGACTGTATAGATTTTGTACAAGAGCCCTACAGTATTTTTAAATGAGAGAACCATTGTTGTAGAAGTGAAGTTAATCCAAAACAAGTCCAAAAATCAATGAATGCTCAGAATCATAAAATCCTTAAAAAGATCGACTGATATGCCACATATCCGTTTAGTGGTAATACGACAATGCTTAGGTCTAAGTACATATATATTTGAAATAATCCTTGGCTTAACCTTCGGCACACCTACAAGAGTATTAGAAGTGTCGGCTTGCCAAATAGAATCCCAATTGTTTTCCACAAAGTTTGTTTGTTTGCTTTTGGGCGACAGTAACCTTCATTACACACAAAGGCTGCTGGGTGTTGTTTGCCTCTACGGCAGCAGTCAACAAGCGTATCGCGTTAAGCAGTTAAGGTGTTTCCACTTTGTTTGGACAAAGGCAAAAGTTTCTCCAGACTCGCTCCGAACTTTGCCTAAACTTAACTACTGGCAGCAGTGAATATTGGTGGCAGTAGTGCGAGTACTTGCAGTGTAGGCATCCACTGATAGCAGTGCCCTCCTCCGAGCAGCAGTAATTGTGGCAGTAATTAATAAACTGTCATATTTACGAGCGTTGGCCCATGTGGTGGCCCCGTTTCGGGCGCCTGGCTCCCCTAATTGGTTCAGCATTAGGCGAAAGTGAATTATTGATGGCTTAAGCAGCGTTTGAAGCGGGCTCTTCTTTTGTTCACAGCGGCAGACACCCAAGAAAAAAGCCAAGCAAAATGAGGAGAGCACCGAAAATTCCTTTTTAAATATGATCGAATAATAGCTCCGAGACCGAGGTCGTACCCTCAATTCCGGCAAATGTTGCAGGGCCAAGCTGTTGTGGCCTCTCCTGCCGCTCCTGCCGTTCCCCCCATAACTCCTCCAGCATGTGCGGCCCCTCCTCATGGTTTACTCCTTCGAACTGGCGTCAGTCATTTATGACGAAGCAATGTGTTTTTTTTTCAATCCCCCGCCCCTTCGAAGGGTGCCAAGTGCTTGTGTATGTGTGTGTGTGTGTCCTAATGAGCGGAATGCAGACACAGACAAGGACACAGTGTGAAAAGTGTGGGGGGGGCAGGGAAACAGAAAACTCCAGTAGCATATTTTCTCCCTCACACAGTGGCGTGGAATTGGTACAACAAAAAGTACACCCCTTTGTTCCTGCTTTAATCCATTCCGAAATCCATGCAGATATGACCTTTATTTCGCGGAGTCTCTGGGATGAGTAAGTGCATCGTATATACAAATATATTGCCCTATTCATTGCCTTTGTCCCACTGTGCATACTTCTTCCATTGCAGAAGTTGGAGGGGCCGGGGCCAGGCCAAATGGTTGTCGTAGCTTTTGCGTATAAACATTTGGGCACATTCCGTTCAAATTATTTGCGCATTCGAGCAGCTGTAAACGATTACGCTGCCAATGGAGAAAGAGAGGCAGAGGGAGAGGGAGAGAGAGAGGGGAGAAAGGCGGAGAGTACCGATGCCGCGACTGGGTCTGCTCTACAAATACTTATCGACAGGCAAAAGGGCTATAGCCACTCCATATGTGTCTGTGTGTGTGTTCGTGGGTGTGTTGCCAAAATGTTGCCAATTGCCTGTGTCTGTGTGTCTGTGTGTCCGTGTGGCTGGTGTTGCATGGGAGCCACTTCCTCCTACGCGCTCTTCGAACATTATTGAGCAGTCTATGCGCCACATTGCCCTACATTGTGGAAGAGCTACAATAGAGAATTGCCTAGAAGAACCCACAAATACCCTGCCCCTAGCTGCGGCTATTGTTCGAAAATAAAATCGCTTGCGATACAAAGACCGATCATATATGTTAGGGTATAGTAATTCAGTCTTAGCGGTTCTGTTTTCAATACTTTTTGATAAAAAAGAAGCGTCAGTCAGCCCAAAAGGTGTAACACTTTCGAAAAGGGTATAGAAAGTGAGGGCCCAGAGCCACATGCGTAGAACCAGGGCACCAGAGCTATCCCCCTTCACCATTTCGCAACTGCTTGCTCCCCTTCTCTTTCTCCATCTCCATCTTCTTTTTATACTCGATACCCAAAGAGTATATTAGAATTGTGGTGAAGGTGGTGTGTGTAACGCCCAGAAGGAAGCGTTTCCTCTTCCTCGTGCAGTGTGCGCCCTCTGGCGGAGTGAAGCGAGAGATAGCAACACCCTGACTGAGTATCGGGTCATATGTTTATGTAGAGACGCGGCTCTAGCCGCAGCTCACAACATTCCCACTCGTTCTTTTTCCTCTTCTTCTGTCCGTGTTTTGTTCTTGTTTCTGTTGCTTTTGGTACTTAAGTTCGACAACTCAATAAAATGTGCTTTATGGCTGCGAAAGCGAAAAAAAAACAAAAAAACGAGAGAGCAGTACCAAAAAAAGGAGAGGCGAACATAATAATGGGTCACAGCCCCTGTCTAGGCCTCTGCCTGACAGCCCACCCCTCGAGCACCAACCCACTGCAGCAGTCATCACAGCTGCTGCTCCAACTTCAACTCTGCCCCTAACAGCGACCCCTTATTCTGGGGGTTTCTGCGTTTGGGTTCCATTGGCAAATTGATTTGCAATAATTTAAGTTTTTTCTTTCCTCTCCCCATTTGGTGTTGCTGTTTCTTTAAGTGAGAAAATCGTTTTATGATAACATTCCCTTCTTTCCTTTTTTTTTCTCTAAAATATTATGTTGCTTTTTTTCTTCCAATTTTTGTTCGCCTCAGCTCTGGGCTCTGATTGGGTTTGCCAAATTTTCGGCATCTGGTTTTGGAGTCGAGAGTGCGAGCATTTACCAATACTCGCAGAAAACTATGTGGCGGCGAATCATATTTTTATCATATCATTATTTTTTTAAATCAGAACAGGCGGAATTTTCGATGATAAAGTATAAAGGAACTGATAAAGGAGACCCCGATCTTCAAGGGTATCTCTCTATAATTGAAACAAGTTTTGCGAGAGCGAGCCGGACGAGCGAAGCTAGTGAGCCGGGGGCTGACGCACAAGCGCAACGAGTGCCCTAGATTTAATATAAATAAATAATATAGGAATCATTTTATTAATTAATATAAATATCAGATGGACCTATTCTTACTATCTGAAGTGTGTACATTCGTGGAATGTTAGCTGAACACCTGCTATGAATGATATAAGGCTCAGCTCGATATTTGCGATTTGGGAACGGACTTCCACTCGTGACGTGATTCTCGGCAGTGCCGCCGACGTTCCCCCACGGATGCCTCACCACGGAATCATTCACTGGGTTCCTTGAAAAATTTTGTGAAAGGAACGAGTCTCTGCCATTTTTTCTCCAGCTCATCTGATTGACTTCGTCAATTATAAATAGTTTTTGCATATTATAAAAATCAATGGATTGCCCCGGAAGTTGGCCAACAAAATGTTTGCCCTAGAAAGGCCATCTTCGGTGAGGGCTTTAAAGGTATACAAGTCCCTACCTGAGTTCTAAGATTAAAGGATTAGCACGCTATCATTTTCGGGAAGGTGTATGAAACGCGTTAAGCAGAAGGATTCCGATTTGGACACGTCCCGCCGATTGAGGGTCTAGGCAGCGAAAAGGGGCACAAGCGCAGGCACGGAGAAACTTAAGTTGCAACTTTCTTGGTGGCGGAGATAAGGAAACTTGCAGCAGCGCCTTGTTGAACTTGAGACTTAAGTCGCGTTGCTGGTGAAACAGCAGAGGGCAGAGAGCAGGCCAAGCCGTCGACGTCGACAGAGACAGAGACAGAGACATGGGTAATTAATCAAATGCGCGTGATTATCGCACCAAGGACAGCAAAGGAGGAGAGCTGGGAGTGAGAGAGAAAGCCAAGGTTGCTCTGTCACGTGTGTGTGTCCCACTCTCTCTCTCTCTGTCTCTCTGTCTCTCCGTCTGTCTCTGGCGTGTGTGCGTGGCTTCATTCAAGTGTAACGAAAGCAAATATTAAAACATATTTTAATCTAGCAAATGCTCGGCTCTGCCACCCCCCTTTGGTGTTGGCTGGTAAATAATAAATTTATCATTTGTCAGCAGTTAAATGCTCCGAAGTAACCGTGCAGAGAAGGACCGTGCCCGTACCCGTACCCGTAACCGTACCCGTACCCGGGCACGAACCCGGACCCGGGCAACGAATTAATAATTCATTGCGTATATGAACATCGCGCTGCCACACTAGAGCAGACACACTCACACACAGCAGAAAACTGTCACATGGCATATTGACACACACACACAAACACACAGAAGGAAGACAGAGTGGGGTAGAGGGGGAAGGGGAGGGGAGGGAGCCACATCCGGTCGCACAAATATATGTCCGTATATAGACATTTGCAGACAGACAGCCTGCCCATTCAGTTGTAATAAATCGTCAAGTTTATGTTTGAAGTGTTTATTGAATCCCTGATATTACACGCGTCGACAGGGGGCAGGAGTGGCAGATGGATAGGGATAGGGATAGGGATAGAGTAGGGGATAGGGCTAAGGGTAGGGAGAGGTAAAGCAAAGGCAGTCAAAGCAAATCCAACAGGAAAAGCAGTGCAGCAGAGCAGAGCAGTGCCCAGAGATGTTGTCAGCAGCCAAAGGAGTAGAAGAGGCAGGAAATTCGGAGCCCAAAGGACCATAAGAAGCTGTTGGCCAGTACAACATGCACGGCGAGTAGGAGTAGGAGACAAGAAGCAGTGGGGAGCAGAATATAAGAAGCAGCGAAAGCAGTTGAGCCGTCTGGGGTATTCCCGTAAGTGTCGAATCATTGAACTTTGAATTTCAATGTGAACGTGTAATTTTATAGAGTTCAATCATACTTAGATGTTTTAATAACATGAAATTTGCATCAGGAAATCTTTTTATGTATTTTTGCATATTTCTTCACTTTTTCTATGAGTTTTGCAAATTTCATGAACGTCTGGTGGTCTCCAATCGGACAGCGGTTCAACGATTTTACACTTACGGGAATGCCCCTTCTGTACTATGGTAGGGAGGGGAAAAGACGTGTAAGGGAAAGGAAGGGTCAGCTTCCATTTCCACTGCTGCCACGCCACGGACAAATATTGATTGAACGTTGAATTGGCCTTGTCTGTGTGCCGCACAGGCCACCCACCCACCTCTTGCTGGTCGTGCTCCCCACTACTGACCCACACACTTCATCACCTCTCTGCCAGTCCCTCTCTGCCCCAGTCCCCCCTCATATTTGTTGGTATTTCCCGTTACATTTGTTTGGACGGCTCAAAATGTCTTGTGTGATTTTTTTCGTAAATCCTTTCAACGTGTCGTCAAAATGAACGGGTCGACAGAAGGAAAAAAGCCAGAAAAAATCCAGAGAAACCGTTAAAATATTTGCACAGACTGTTCGGCACACCCCCACCCCCACCCCCCACAGATCATGTGGAGTTACTTTTGGATTTGTTTGACATTTGGCCGTGCGTGCGTGATGAAGGGAGATCTCTCTCCCTGGGGGCTGGCGATATGCCTAAGACAAATATTGACAGAAATACTTATCAGCACACATACACACACGTACACTCGCATGCGGAAGAGTGTGGCGGGGGATGGGGATAGAGATGGGGACTCTAAGTGAGAGTCATCCGCCTAAGTGTCAGCTTCTGCTGTTTGCCTAAGCAAGTGATTGCTGTTTTCCCCTTCCCGCTCCATCACCATTGCCAATAGTGCCTGTCGCCCACTATTTGCACCTCTTGCTATCTCTCTTTATCCGACTTTTGGCCCCAGCCTTGGACGGATATTTCAGCGCAACAAGTAGGAGAAAAAGTTGCTGAGAGAAGTTCCTGACTTAAAGCATACCTGATCTGATTCTTGGGCAGACGCTAAGCCATGATTGCCGCCTGATCTGCCACTTCCTTCCCAGGATGCTCCTCGAGACCAGCGGCTGATTCCTGATGATCAGCGACATGGTTCAAAGAAATCAGACAAACTTGGAGCCAAAAAAATAGTAGCTACCAGATTACCCTAGTAGAGTACTAGATTATCTACTAGAATATCCTACCCTACTAGTAACCCTGCTTGCTCGGAGTGCCAGGATAACAATTACACCACAGCGCAGTGCATCTTGACCCAGGGAGTCTGCCACCTTTGCGGGGGCCTTTGACCTCATGGATATCCGCGCGACTGCTTGCTGTATTTTTGGTAAAAGGCATCCGACACCGACCAGAACAGTGGCGATTAACGCGATAGGTACGGATAGGCGTGGACATGCTGCACCATGGACAGGAACCTCTGGATTAGGCTCGAACACACCTGTCTATCCTCTTTGGGCGACTTTTAGTGCTTTCCCGGCCAGACACAATATTGGGACTAGGAGAGAGTATGCCAAGTTTTTTTTTTTGGACACAAGACCAGGGCCCAGGGTGTTAAGTTCAGCAACCATGAGGAATGCGCTGGCTGAAACTGTTGCATTTGAAATAGAACCGATGCTGCCCAGTTGCGGTTGCCCCACAAACACACACACGCGCGTATATTTGTATTTGTTCTACAGATGTGTGGATGTGTGCATAAATCGTTGGCATCAGCTGTTAGCGACCGGTGGCCGGGACTCAACACTTTCCCTTTTCCAAAAGGAGTGGAGTGGAGTGTATGTGTGTGTGTAACCGCACAACGTGGCTTAGCTTTGCATACCCTTTGCCAGCACTCTGTCGATCCCCCCGAATAGAGGTACCCTCTGCTGAGTGTAGGATTTGTACTACACTCGTATGAGCAGAAGTTTCTCTCTCTGCGTGGAGCAGAGCATTCTGTTTATATACTATATTACAAATATTCGAAGGGATCTAAGGTTGATATAGATATGAATATTATATTATATTTGATTAATAATATTAACAATTGATTGGTAGGGTATCTAAGAGGTACGACTAATCTGCAGTTGGGTTTCTTTTCTTGTTGCTTCTGCACCTGCTTGTTCTTCTTCTGCCTCCTTAGCCACCTTCCACTGGCACTTGAGGGGGCAGCAGCCTCGCGTGTAGTCCATTAAATGAAACTCACTTCATATTGTTAGGCCCAACTCTCGACTCCTCCTCCTCCTCCTCCTACGAGACTGTGCTGTGTGCTATGTGGCATGCCACACGGCCTGTGCGCCTGGCCTGGCCTAGCCTGTGCTCCTGCTGTTTGTTCGTGTTGTAAATTAAATGATTTTCACGCCACGCCGGAGCGGACCACCAGAGTCCGGAGTCCACAGACATGGACCAGAGCGTAGCAGGCCATTTTTATGTGTTTGTTTGCGGCGGCCGCGTGTGGCACGTTGGCCTCTGCCATCACACACACACACACCTCTGTCGCTTCCTCTCCGCGACTGCAGATGCCACACAAGCTGCCCTGCCTTTTTGGCCATGTTTTAACGTTAATTCATGGTCGTGTTTTTATGTTGCACTCGCTGAACGTTGAGGCACTGGCAATGGCAGTGGCAGTGGCAGTAGGCCAGGTGGCTGATCCTGCAGGGAGAGCGAGTGGGAGGATGCGGATGGGCCAGCCCGCGTCGCCTTTATTGGCCATTGGCCCGTTGACGGGAAAAGTGTTTGGTAAATAAGCAGATTTTCTCTTGTCTTTGTTAGCCCCCCCCTCCCCCTACTACCCACCCCTTAATGGAATGGCTTTTGTATGGCTTACCTGACCGCCAGCGGATGATGGCAGATGACTTATTTAATTAAATCAGCTTTCGCTCCGCAGGCCTTAAAATATTCGCAGCGACATTGCTCCTACCACGAATTTCTATCCGGGTAATACCATGGCCCCCTTCCGGACATCTAGCTAATACCAGGCATACCTCTACCTTTTGTGGGTAGTCCACCCCCTGTCCTTGCGGCTAAGCCGCTAACTAGGCAATGATGTCCGTTTTAGGGCCACCAACAAATCTCCACGCAGATGAGTGAAGAATTCCAGGGATTTGAGGGAAAGGAATTAGGTTTTGGTCTCCTGAAGTCTTGTGCCTCCCTTGCCACCCTTACCACCCCTAGCACTTCAACATCCCCTCACCCCCCTCTCTCTCTCTACAGTCTCTCTTTTTGAGCTTGGTGGAATTGATAAAAATGCACAACTTGCAACATTGCTGCAACAGCTGCCCCCAGAGAAGAGAAAGGATGAAAGCAGCGCCACACATTGTCAGGCCATGTCACAAGGGGGCGTGGCAATGGCTTAACGATGCCAACTAACACATGACAGTGAAAACTCTGTATTTTAATCACCCTTAGATAGTGGAACACACAATATTGCACATGAAAAGCTCTATTGGGAGGCAACCGCCTGCGAGGGACGGGCCCTCTACCGATGGGTGAAAAATGCACTGAATTCGAATCCACTGGAAGTCCCTTTATCCCAGCTGGGACATTCTGCCTAGGACATCTTTAGGAGAAACGATCCTTCGAGCAGATCAGACACATCTCCTGGGGCCTTGGTGTCCGTCCCACAGAGAGCTCACTGTGTCTAAGGCACAGGGGAGAGCACACTCGAAGCTCTGAAATGCATAAATCTCGCACAATACGTTTTGGAGCAAGGCACAGAGAAGCGAAAGCCGGAGAGAGAAAGAGAGTGTGTGGGCGAGCGTCAAAAAGCGCTCAAAGCTCCAAAAGCAGCAACGCAAATGACACGAGCCATGGGAATCGCAGAGGGGCAGAGCATCCAGAATATGGAGCACAGAGAGAGTGAGAGGGGGAGAGAGTGGTAGAGCGGTAGGACACCGAGAGAAAAGAGAACGGAGAACAGAGAACGGGTAACGGGTAACGGCACAAAAATGCCCTTATCAGTTCCTGTTTCCTGTCGAAAGTTTTCATATTTTTCGAGCGAGCGCCACCGCGGCCAGCAACAACAATAAAAGTAAACAGCAAACGACGACAGCAGCGCAGCAGAGCAGCACAGAAGCACAGAAGCAGCGACAGAGCAGCAGAGACATGAAGCGACAACAAAGCAAGGCACACGGAAAGTGTTGCTATTTTTTTCGTTCTCGTTCTCCTTCTCCTTCTTCATCTTCCTCTTTTGGTGGAACGACTATTGCCATATACTCTATGCAGAGGGCATTCAGTTTTTGGCATTTAAAACACACGTGGGCGGAGCATTCGAACACTTTGCACTGTACATAAGACGCTGCCGATCTCCGATCTATAAAGGAATCGTCTCATGGGGACGTATGGCATTTCACAGAATTAATATACACCTAATTCTGTTTTTACACGGTCTTTTTTACACGGTTTTGAAATAACACGGTTTCAAAATCAAATTTTTTAAATTTTTTACACGGTTTTATTTCATTTAACACGGTTGTTCGGAGCAGAACCCAGCCGATTAGCTGCTTACCAAATAGCACCAAATTATTGGCCCTCAGCCGTTTATTATGTTTGTTACTAATGCCTATGTCACTTGTATGTTTGTTAAAGCTTCGCGCTTCCTTGCCCTGCTAAGCGTTCTCTCGAAGCTCGCTCTTCGTTATCTACGCTTTGCGTCTGCTTATCTATGTATGCCGAGCGAAGCTGCGCTAGCGATCGGAGCGGAAATGTGAAGGGCAGGCAAGCGATCGGAGCGGAAATGCAATTGCGGAATCGCAATTTTATTTCTGCGAAATAATAAATTCTTTATAATTTGTCGGTCTATTGGGGATACAAAACCTTATCTCCACAACGGTTTAAAATAACAACACAAATATATAAAAACACACAAAGCTCACAAACAGCTAGAAACCAAACGAAAACAAGAAAGAGCATAAGGAGAATATGTACATATTTGTTTCTCTTTCGTTGCTTTGCGTATTCGATCAATGTCTTTTTTTACACGGTTTTTTCTTGAACCAATCTACCGTGTAAAAACAGAATTAGGTGTACTACGAGTATTGTCGGTAAACAGTCCTCAAAGATTTCAATCGTTTTGTTTCCAGTCCGAAAAAATTAAAAAATTAATTTTTGGTACATAATTCTATTATTTTTCTCTATTTTGATGCACCTTCAAGCGAACTGAAGAAAATTTTGGAAAATGCCATAAAATATATGCCGCTGCTATTATTTTTTCCATGACTGTACAAATCTTGCAGTCCTGTTTCGCAGACTCACTTTTGGCCAGTGAGAATAGCTGATACAAATCTATATATAGATGACTAGGTATAGTTCTCTCAGTTTCGAGGATATACATTGATGAACCTCCCCAAATTATTCAAGAAAATAATGTGATATTCTATTTTATTCATTGATCTGCCAAGGAAGTTACATTTAGTGTAACTCTTCAATTATGACCCTGTGTTCAATCCCATAGACTTAAGCTACAAATCTCTTTAATCTTGGAACCAACTGAAATGAATGACCATCGGTTGACTACATATCATATTATATATGATATTTAAAAGCTTTCCTAGGAGTTTTAGGCTCAAAATTAACCTCGCAGATGAACATTCTAGGGGAAAGCACTGTTGTCAAATAAAATTGAGTAAATAAGGAATTAAAGGATCTCCGAATACATTCTAAAGGGTAGCCCAAGGTTCGGTTCTTCGGCATAAATCTTTTTTTGTTTTTATGTGAAGCTCCAGCTTCAGCTTTTGATTTTGTGGGGGAACGATTGGGTGGTGGCTGGTGGCTGGTGGAGGTTGCCAGAGAGCCAGTGTTACCACAATAAAAAGCAGGAAATATTTAAACATTTTTCTTTTAGTTTTGCATGGAACGAAAGAGTGGAGTGAACGAGAGTGGGTCGGTGCACGGGGCAGTGGAGTCTGGAGGTTGGGGCAGGTTCTGAAGCTGGAGCTGGAGCTGAGGGACACAACCGTTTTCACACTTATTGTCAGATTTTGTTTTGTGTTTGCGGTCGCCGTTGCTGCCTCGCTGCCTCTCTGCCTCTCTGCCTGGCGTCGTTTGGTGTGAAATGACGCACAGCCGAGATAACACGTCGCTGTGTGCCACAAGCTGCAGCAGTTTTTTATGTTGCAGCTGTAAATGTGGCTACAAAACGGGTGAACACCCACCCCCCACCCAACGAATGATGGGGATAGCGGCAGGATAGAGGGACAGGACGAGCACATGGAGCTGTTCTGCTCTCAATTTGTTGTGCCTTTTGTCTGCTCTGATGACGTTCCTCAATTTACAGGATATGTTCATAATTCTGTAAGAGGACACATACAACCACTCAACATTTACGAAGGCGAACGCCAAAGGCGAGTGGATGAAAGATGGAATATGGTTGCACGATAACAGAGGCACTCATCAACGACAATCCTTAAGAGCAGAAGGAAGTCAAAGAGAGAGAGAAGAGGTGGTAGTTAGAGAGGCAAAGAGGCAAAGAGTGTTGAAGGTGGATGGATAAATAGGTTTACCCCCAAATGAGTGAAAAGCGATTGATTTATTCATAAGTACCTATTACATACATCAGCTTTTTTGAACAATTGAATGAATAGTCGACAGCCATCAATACCAGTCGGATAATAGGGGGATAAGACAGGGAACGTGGAATGGACACATGGCTAACAGATTGATTAACGGAATGTAGTGCATAGTAGGGACAGATGACAGTGGAATTATTCTTTAAACGGTAAACAGGGCCCGTGTGCTTAGTATTCACACAATGAACCTCCAGGGCCCTGGCTGTGGTATGTTGGGAAGCAGCCAAGAGGAATCACTATTTTTATGACTCAGGACGAAATGTTTCAGGTTCGCTCACGGCACAGATTAGAGTTGCAAAAGTGCCCAATATTCGGGATAAAAAAAGTGTGCAATCGCAGGGTGGTATCGGAATCGGTATCGGTAAAATAACCTAATTTTGATGGTGTCTCTGTTTCTGTGTCGCAAGTGTCTCCATTTGGGCATCCACCAACAGGAAAGTTCAATGAAAATGCAATTAACTGCTCTCACAATCGATTCAGTTGAGGTAACAAATGAAGTTCTCATTATTCTGGACTGCTTCCAGGAGTTTGCAGTCCCTTCGTATTCCTGTTTTCGGGGATAGCAAATATCTCAGTTAATATGCAATTTTGTGTTCAATAAAAACCCATACCTATGCACATACATATATACAATTTCATTATCTATCGATCCTGAGGTGTGTGCGTGTGTGTGTGTGGCACGTAGCACGAAGTGTCGTCTGAAAAATATTGAAAAGTGGGTGTTTGTGTGCTTGAATATGATTTTACATGTGTCTAAAGGAGGTGTGGGCGTGGGTGTGGGTGTGGCAGAGGGAATGATGGTTCCTGCTCGTGTTTGACAATAAGTTTCAATTCCTTGTGCGTGTGTGTCTCCCTCTCTACCCCACTCTATCACCGTGTGTGTGTGTAATGTGAGCAACACTTATCAAAAGTTTGTCGCTAACACATGCAAATTGAAATGTGCGATTTACACACGCCCACACGTGCACACTGCGGCACTCGGCACTCCGCACTCACACTCGCATTTGGTCACACTGTTGTCACTCGTTGTTGTTGTCGCACACGTACGCGACACATGCAGCTGGCTCCTGTTCCTGCTACTGCTACTGCTCCTGTTCGTCCTTGTCTACATGGCCTCCAACTTTCGCCTGCTTTAACACCTAACAACCAAAGAACAACTTGCGCCAAGCGTTGTCCTTGCTGTCCTTGTAGACGCTGCATACTTATTATTGCTCCAGCAGGTGTTTGTCATAGAGAGAGAGAGGCAGAGAGGCAGAGAGAGCGAGAGAGGGAGAGGAAAGACTTTTTCAAATTCAAAATTCACATACACCTGTCCCCAATCACAAACTCCAAACCTGAAACGAAGCCGGGTCCCCCATTCAGGCTCCATCTCTAGCTCCTTCTTTTGTCGGGTAGGACTTTTGGAACACGAGTTTTAGAAACAAAAGTTTTTGGTTTTGGTTTCTTCGGCTCTTGTCCCGGAAGTTTTCTTCGAATAGAAGAGCACAGTGGGAAGGATTAGTTAACCATACACACACACACACGCACATACATACGAGTGTGCACGCATACGTATGTACACGGATGACAATAATCCCTAAATGAAATGTCCGCTTTGCAATTCAACGTAACTTTTGTGTCTACAACTCTTTTGTTTAAAATATACTCGTACACACCTGCAATATATTGACTTTGGTGTGGGATTTCTTTCATAATTGATCTTCGGTTTTGGAGCTTTTGGGAATCTCCCTTCAGTTCGACTCCAAAACAGGCTTGAGAGCATATTTAAGGACAGGTTTTCGAATGAATTAAAGCCATGTCTATCAGTAGGTAGATGTTCCAGGGTATCCCCACTTCGTCAAAGCCTTCTCCAAGCCTTGGGCCGTTCCCCTTTGTTATCCCCGCCACCAGACCACCTCAGAGCACTAGTGCGGATCTAGTGCGGATAATTGCAGCTCGTCGAGTGTGGAAAGTTTTTCGAATCGCAGTATGATTTGTTGCAGCAAACATCAGTGAGAGCCGTGGAGTGGAGCAGCTGCAATTCATTTAACCGAATCTGGCAGTAAAAATTGCATAATTGCATCATTATGCCCCGCCCCCAGCCCCCAGCCGGATTCGTAATTGAGTTATTAAGCACAAAAGTTGAAGACGCCCAAAAACTCTGGCAAAAGAGGCTGGATCCGCGGCGGCGGCGGCGGCAGCAACGGCGGCAACGGCGGCAACGGTGGCGGGCTGCATCCACTATTTAAGATGAGTGGCACCCGCTGACAAGCTAAATACGAGAGGCCATCCCCCGCCGCAGAATATCTAACGTCTATTAGATAATTAAGCCACTTTGTGGCAGGTTTGACAGGCCTGACTTTGGACGTGTCATCAGCCTCAGTCTCAGTCTCAACCTCAGCGAAAATTCCCCTGGCCAGGAGTCTCAAGTCGAATCGAGTCTCAGCTCGGATCTGAAGGGAGGTCTCGTCCTCCCCCTCCCCCTCTTCCTCTGACAGTTAAAGTTCAATTAAATTTTCCCATTTTCTGACATTGAAATATTGAAAATTATGTCAATTGGGATTCGGTTTCGAATTGGGATTGCGATAGGGATTGTGTCGCCTCTTTATCTGACAGAATGCAGAATGCAATTCAAACTTTTTTGGTGCGCCCCAGAAAAGTTTTGTCCTTATGATGGCCATGGGTGTAGGATGGGGCAGCGGCGAGCAGTTGTTCTTTAGACGGGAGGGAGAGAATGATGGTCTAATGGACTGTGGTCCAGGGACAAAGAAATAGCTTACAGTGGGGTATTCGAATAGAGAAGAGATTGATTAGAAATAGCATATTCTACGAATAGTATAAGACGTTTGGTGTCCGCCTCAGACAGAGGTAGCTGTTCGTCCACAGAAAGTAGACAGGCGGACGCCTCAGACGGTGGCCAAAGAATGGAAAACCCATGGATAACGGACAGTGGACGATGGGACAAGGACAGGCGGCATTATTGTAAAGATCTGTGCATAGCTCTGCATAACGGACACTGTCGACTGTCCGGCCAACGGACAGATGATGATGATTATATGCTTGCCAACAGCAAGCCCCATCAGTGGCAGTGACAGCGACAGCAATAGCAACAGCAACAACAGCGAAGGAGGCGCCCAACCGCGTGGATGGCACCTCGACTCGCCCCCGCAGCACCACCCTGGCCATCCTCAACCGCCGCTGCCACAAGAGCCAGGCCGCCAAATGCCACCACAGCTTGTAGCAATTGTCGTACCATTTGTCAGACGGACGGACGACACTCCTCCCTCGTCGCGCAGGGCGCATGTGCCACAATTGGTGGCCACACGACGCCCCACCGCTGGCGCCCTCAAGCGATGCGATCCACCACGTGGCCGGACTGTGGAACCCATGCGGCACATGGTGGACGTCATTCGTTTCGAAAATCCACTTCGACAATTGGCAACGAGCGTTCGCTATGGGCCCACTCGGCCCCAGAGCTCGGCCTGCGCGTCGGCCCCAATATCCAACGGCTGGCGGCGACGGCCGGCGCTCGTCGCGGCTCGGGTGCGCTCGGCTCGGTGTGACTCGTGTGCGTTGAGCCACGAACGCCGGCCTCGGTCCCTTGCGGAGGCTGTGGCTCCATACTGGAGCCAGCCTCTGCTTTCAGTTGATCAACAGCGTCATTGTCGGCTGGTTGGACGCGGGAGTCGAACTCTAACACGAACCGAACCGAACCGAACCCATCTGCCGCTAAAGCTGCCACAGCGCTGCTGCCACATTACAGTTAACAGTTGCACGTCGCACTGTCCGCTGCTGCTGATAAAAAGTTCAATTAAACAAGCGAATTTTAATTTAAATAATTAAAAAAGCACTGCACCCGGGCGCCCCTGTGCGTGTGTGATATATATTTTTTGGATTTTTTTTGCGGATATACATACATACCTTCCCAACCAACTGTGAAGTGAAGCAAAGATATCGCGGCCCGATCGCAAATGTCGGAGAGGAATTTTTGAAAACAAACCCAAATGCGAATCATATCGAAACTGTATCCTCGCGGCCCCCTCGATCGCAATGGGAAAATGCTGATCCTGCTGCTGCTCATCGTGACGCTAACGGAAGGTAAAAGATCCAGGAAGTCCCTCGCAGAGCGAGGAAATGCAGGGAAGCAGGGAAGCATTTCTATGGCTATGGCATTCCCAAATGGGAGTCCCAAATGGAAAATATGTGCATTCAAAATGAATAGTTTTCGCAGTGGAATGGATTCTATATTTGAATGCTACTAGGTTTATGGCTGGAAAGTTTGTCCAAAGTTTCTGTTGAATGGAGAAGTTGCTTATTTCATTCGCCTTCTAAGCTTTAATTTCTTTTTATATCTGAAAATGCGTACCTAAAACTGGAACATTTGGAAGTGATAATTCAAAATATACCTAATATACTGAAAGTTTAGATGAAACTGAATGAATTTCTGTGATCACAAAGTCCGAATCTGTGCAACCTTTGAACCTTTTTATTATACTAGAAATGGGCAGTTATTTATATCCTACCAATGACAAATACTGTGATAAATCATTTATTAAAGGGACAATATGGGAGCTCCTTAGCAAAAATTTTCCTGAAAATTGTATATGCCATATCAAAATTCGAAGGTAAATTAAAGTCCTTTTTCTGGGAAGTCATCAAAAGTTAACCATTTGTAGAATCGGAATAGCGCACTTTAAAATTTTTAATCGGGCATTTACAAAGAAATTACAAGGTGAAAAAATAAATAAATCCCATATAAACGTAATTTGTGCTGGAAGCTGCTTTGTGCTAAGAAAAGCCTCTTCTTTTCTCTCTAAAATGTTGATCAAAATGGACAGGAAATCTTTTAACCAAAGCTGTTCCTTGATATTTGCGCTGTTTCGCATTTTCCAAGATATTTTATATTGAATTTCTTAAGAAAATTCCAGCAGCGACTAGCATTTTCATATAAGAGAACCATTCTGTATGCCATCCAATTACAAATTGCATTGAACTATCGAAAAAAAACTTGTATAGCTTAAAGGAAACTTAATCGAAGAATCGAAGAAGTTTTAGCATATGGATATATCTAAGAACTCCACAGAAACTCGTATGATTCAGAAGATCCTTTCCTTTCTTTCTTGTGGCTGAATTTGATACGATCTTGGGGAGATCTCTGCTTGGCAGACTGCCATCCTGTAATCAGTGTTGTGCAGTGCTCGAAAGACAGCCGGACATGGCATAATGCCAAACCGTAATCAGTGTTATGCAGTGCCCGGCAGACAGGCGAAAGTGGCAGGACACTTTGATATGCAGGCAATTGAACGTAAACCGACTTGATAATTGTTTCGACGCAAAGTGAGTTTATTAAACCCTTAGGTGGGACAGGGGACAACAGGGACTGGGAGTGGGACTGGGAGTGGGACTGGGAGTGGGGAGAGGGCGATTAATAACGGCATCTGATGTCCCGTTTGCTGTTGGAGACTGCTTAATGCACTGTCATGGCTACAAGTCCGGCCATTGTCCTACTGCATTGTTGCCATTGCCAATTGCCATTTGGCATTAAAACGTATAAATAACAAACAAACAAATAAATAAATAAAATACACATACACACACACACACACACATACACACATACATGTGTGCGAAAACAAGCAAAGCAAAAGACAACAACCCATATCGAGCCCTGAACAGAGAAGAGGGAACACTGCACATTGAATGGCAATTTAATTGACTCTCCGCCCCACCCGCTGGCTCATTGACTCATTCACCCACTCACCCACTCACTCACTCACTCACTCACGCACTCACTCACTTACTCATTCGCCAGAGCGGATTCCAGCGATACCGCGGATTCATTGTTGCTATAAAATCTGTTCGGCTTATGCCTCCTAGCCCCAGGCAGGGACAGTGCGTGTGAAAGGTATTAAATCGAATTTGGTCAGCGCTTCAGAGTTTAAATATTTCAGCACGCTCCAGACTGTACAACCCACATTGAACGGAATAGTTCAGACAAACATTTGGCTCTCAACTCTAAATTGGAATCAATATCATGACAAACCTGATTGTCGACAACTTTTTATGAATTACGGAAGATTTATTTCTTCAGCGACATTAATAACATAATAGCTATAGTATCCAGTATTCTAAAAGTTTAGCTTAGATTTAAACATCACGGGGTTCCAGTACACCTTCAATTTGTCTGCCAATAGAATCATAATTAGATGGTAATTTAGCCTAAACTTCTATGCAAATTGATGTGAAAACTAAACGCAAGGTCAGGATAGATCAGCTTACAGTTTCGCAACGCACTGTCTGCTCATCCGTCCGTGCACACATATATCTCTTCTCATTTTAATTGCGTAAAAATTATGTTTTCACCTGCCCCCGCCCGGCCAATCCCCTGCCCGACCGCAGGACCGCCTGACCGACCACCTGCCTGGCTCATTGTCTGCCTGTTGTCCTGGCTCCTGGCACCTGGTTACTGGCGCTACCAGCTACCGGCTACCGGCTCCTGTCTGATGCCTGATAATTGTAAAAAATGGAGTGCCAAATTGTTCACGTCGGCGCGACAATCGCAAAATACTTTCCTTCCTGGCATTAAATATTTATATAAAGCGAATTGTCATCTCATCCCATCCGGTCCCATCCCATTGCATTTTGTTTTGTTTCGGTTTGTTTTGATTTATTCCAAAAAATAGTCATCCCATTGTTTCAGGTCTTCATAGTAATTTTCGGCTACTGATTATGCAATTGTATCATTAATATTCATGTGGTTAGGTGTTCAATATGTTGCGCTATGGGGCTATGGAGATTCGTTAGAGAGAAGGATCGTAGCTAGAAGAAGAAGCCGCAAGAATCAAGATATTCAAAGATACTCCACATTAATGTTTGAATTGATCATTCCAACCGGATAGATGTATCTTTAGATCAAGGACCTGAATTCCTGAATATATGATTGCTATGAATACCAGTGTGATGAAAGATTCTCGATCTTGTTTCCTTGCCTCCATTCCAAATCACTTTCAATCATATTCTGAAATCTATTTAACATTTAAATACATTTTATAACATACTGCACAATCGCTTCGCTTGTGCGCCAACCCCTGGCTCACTCGCTTCCCTCGTTCGGCTCGCTCGCTCCGATATGAGTACTATATATCAGACAATGACCCAAAGCATATTTATAGGTCTATAGGAAATGGCTTTCCTAAACATTAGAGCTTATTCCAAGCACAAATTTTACTGCTTAATGTATATATTTCTCCCAGATTTCCGAAAACCCATACCAATGAACTCGATCTAGCCAATTTCAGGGCCGTTTAAAGGAGAGCACTTTGTATCTTGTACTTCTTACATGAATGCCAGCAGACGAGTATCCCTAAAGCTTCAAGCAAAGCAAAAACTAGTTGCCATAAAGTTGATAATTATGCATGAACGGGGGGAGCCCGCGTCCACGCCTACGCCTCGCTCGGGGTCCAGTCCGGGGCTTTCCAGCGCATAAATATTAAATACCCACAGATGTACATATTTAAAGCACTTAAATCACGGCAAACAATAATTCCCCAGCGATAATAATAATAATAATAATGAATGGCGGGGAGGGGGGGGTGGGCAATGGTGGATAGGGATCCTGCCGATATAATGGTAGATGATAATGATAAACATAAAAGTGAAAATAATTTTCAATTACAGCAACATTAATAACCGATAATAATCCTAAACAAATATAAACGAACCCAGTCACGACTGCAAGCTCCAGTGTGTGTGTGGACCAGTGTGTAAGTGTGCAAGTGTGTGTGTGGGCATGTGTGCATGGGTGACAGTGTGTGCATGCGAGTGCTTAACCGTGTGTGCCAGTGTGTGCATATCAATGATATGCAAATTAATTGCCGAGCATTTGGCATTTGGCAAATGCAAGCGCGAAAGGGGGGACATGCCAATGCCAATGCCAATACCATGCCAGCATCTCTGTCTCCCCTCCCCTCCCCTCCGCTGTGTCACGAGTATGTTAGCTAAACCGCAATATGGCTTGCATAACACAGTGCGATAGAGAGAGCCATAGAGTCTGAGAGTGGGAGAGGGAGAGGCGCTTTGCTACTTTTAATGGCCATTTGGCTGCTGCTGTTGCTGCTCTCTCTGCCGTCCCCCGAGTGACTTAATTGATACCAACAACCGCCAGGACCTGCAACTAGTGGACGCCAACAACAACGTAGTAGCAGCAGTAGACAGAATTTTTCATTTATTTCAATACAGGGTACTCGTGGTGCGCAAGGGTATATTGAGCGAGAGAACTCCAGAAGCTACAAACAAGTACATCTATCAAGTGTACGCCAAAAGAAAAGCCCGATGAATGCACAGATTTAGAGAGGAAGTAGCAGATCTCATACGATCGACTTGTGTATATCCTCCGAATTTGAGTCTGCGATGGGTTTGGTTTCCCCAAGTTTCAGGATATGCGGCTGCTATGTGGGCAGAACGCCACTCCATACACCCATTAGAAGGCTTTCTACTTAAGACTTAATATAAATAAATCTGGGTCGGCGGTATCCCGCAGTCGAAATACGCGACGTTGGCTTTTTGACTTGTTTTTATTGTCTTTTACTGCATTTTTCGTATCTTTTTTAATCTATTTTTTTTATTGCACCTTTTTGTACATATCCTCTTTGTGTGGCATATCTTTTTTTCTGCCATTTTTTACGCCGTTGGCGGCGGTTCTTCAGCTTTTAGTGGACGCGGTCAACGCCGGCAGCAGCCGCATACGGAGTTAGTCGTGGGTCCTGGGCCCCAAACTTTAACTATCATCCTTCCACCGTCCTGGTGTGCTGGTGCTGGTGCTGCTTCTGCCCCTGTTGGATTCCCCCAAAAAGTTTCTCGGCCAAAAAATGCGCGTAATTTGTAATTAATTAAATGTGACGCCCAAGGAATGAGATTCGAAATATTGAGACCGAATAAAAGGAATTAAGGTGCGCAGAGAATGGACAAAAAAACACCAGATACTTTGCGATACTTGGCCTGGCATATGGGCTAATGGGTCTTGATGGCCTGAAGGAGATTGATATTAAAATTGATTTGTTCACAACTATACTGCGAAATCAGTACAATCGGAAGATATGTATTCAACCAAAAGGGAAATGAGTGGTGGCTGTATGCACAAATATTTCAAATCTATTTCTCTTTAGAGTGAGTAAAAAAGTGAAGAAACAGTTTCTAAAAGCAAAGCCAAACAATTTACAAACTGGATAAACTGCACGGATTATTTTATTATAATTAAATATAAACTTGTATAAACTTTTGAAAATGTTGGAGTACTTGTGCCCCAATGTGTGCCAGCCTTTTGCCAAGAAACGCTTTGCTATAATTTCATTTCTCATGCCCGCCCCAAAACATTATTAGTCAGGGGAATGAGAAATAACACTCAACTATCAAGTATCAAAACGATAAAGTGAAGTGAAATATCTATTTGTGCAATGAACGACACAGACTCAGGGCTTCATGGCTGTGCCACACTTCTCTGAGCCAGCAAAATGGCTTAAAGAGACCCAATGTGGTAATTGGGAGCAGTGCATAGTAATGGCTGTGTCCAAGCGATGGTAAAACCAAGTTAAGTACAGATATTAGCCAGAAAATTAGCTGCTTGGACTAAGAAATATAAGCGTCTAGTTTCTCGAACCATTCCCTCGATTCGCAACAGAATCCTCTAGATTGAAGCCTACTCCACCTGGCCGCAACAAATATTGATCAGCCTCAATGCCGAAAACCCTTCCGGAGCATAGAAACTTTGGCAATTAAGGACTTCCAGGGGGATACCGTTTGCAGAATGAGAGAAACAAAAATCAAGACACAATTAATTGCGCGACATTTGTTAAAACCAAAAAAAAAGAGAGGCAAAAGGAGAAAGTTGAAGAAATGTAAATTGAATATTTTCTTTTCGCTTTTTTGTGGGGCTGTTGTCTTGGTCAGTGGTGGGTGGGCGGTGTGGTGGGGTCGGCGGTGGATTGTGAATTCAATTGGCAGTAGTTCAACGGCTGTAGACGACGATTTGTAAAAATGCTAATTTCAATGCCAGACCCAGCCAGAAGAACAAAAGTCCAACAGCCATTTGCAGGCATCGTCTGTGGCATACCCTCTGTCCTGCCACTTTCTCACCCATCTCAAGTCATTTATTTGTTTTACCAAAAAATAAAGAAACGAACGAACTTCTGTTCTGGCTGACTTTAAGCCGGGGGGAAAGAGACCTGCCAGAGCTGGGGAACTTGGTTTGGTTTCATTTTCAGTTTTGTGTTTATTTAAGTTTGTGCTGTCTTTGGGCTGGCTTTTCATCTGTCCTCTTGGTGCCTCTCGATATTTGCCATTATCACCTATCATTGGGCGCTTTGGCAGTGGATTTGTGTGGCTGTCCATGTGTGAGGCCATAAAAACGGCAACGGCAACGGCCAAGGTAAAGGTAAAGGTACCGCCAGTGTCTTATGTGCCGTGTCCTGTGTCCTGTGTGTCCTGTGTGCCATTTCCATGCAGATTCGCATCTTAGTATCGTGTGTGTGTGTGTGTGTGTGTGTGTGTGTGTTTGTTGGGCACCTCGGGCCGCCGCCCATATATATTCCGGGTGGCTCTCCTTATAGCCACCCAATCAACCTCGCACCGCACATCGCCGCACACCCACTAATACATTCGTATGCTTAACTTTTGCCAATGTCCTTAGCCATAAATTTGCTTTGGTAAATCCTCATTGTCGTTGTGTGATTTAAACTTTTTCCCGAGAAGAGGGAGTGGGGCAACAGAGAGCGCAGCGCCGCCTCGGGATACGAGCCAAAATTGACAAGACTCTCAAAATGGTGGATCCCCCGAGTGTGTGTGTGTGTGTGTGTAACGGTAACAGTGTGCAAAAGAAACGAAAATTGAAATGAAGATGAGGAAACACGAAAACACCAAGCAGTGGAGGATGAGATGAGGCCAAAGCAGTACCAGAAGCAGTGGAAGATGAGGCGAAAGCAGTACCAGAAGCAGTGGAGGAGGCTGGGGAAGAAGCAGCAGAAGCGGAAATTTATGATATGGGATTGCGGGAAGGGCGGACGGGACGGGACAGGAATGGGACCATGGTGGATTGGAGTGGACCCAAGTCGGGGGGTTAATTGACTTTGGCTTAGCTTCAAAATGCCTGCCGAAGAAGAACCAGAGCATGGCACAGAAGAGCAGGGCAGGCCAGAAGAGGGTAGGGTAGGGCAGAACAGGATAGGACAGGACAGGACAGGCCAGAGTTCACAAACAAGTACTGAGCGGGCAAGAGCGGGAAAGAGGTCTCTGGCCAGGAGACAACTTCATTGGGATTGGCACAATGCTGGAAAACATCTTTGGCATGCAGTTTCAACAGATTGACAAACAAGCCGCAGTCAGCCAAGCAGCAACTACATTTTAGACCCCCCCCCCCACCCACCCACGACTCACTGCAGTTGCAGATGCTCCTTGTGGCTGAGGTCGCACCAAACACTTTGGGCTCCCTCTCTGGCTCTTCCTGCTGCTGGCCTCAAATGTACAGATGCTTGAACTTTGCACTGCTGTTGTTGTAGATTTCATACATACTCGTATCTGTGCAACTGCTTGGGCAACTGCTCTTCCAGTTCCCTCCCCGCACTGCTTGTTTCTTCTAATCGTACAATCTGAACCTCATTGCCTGCTGCTTAGGCTCTGCTTCCCCTGCTTGCCGTTCCACTGCTTCACCAGTGATCCACCACAGCTTGGGATGCCACTTGCATTACGCTCTTCTTCTGTCCCTGTTTCTTCTCTGTTATTCTTCTGTCACTAAACATTTTTCCTTTGCTCTGGCTTCAGGCTCAGGCTTCAGCTTCGACTGTGATTGCCCTCTGCACTACCAAGCTAAAGCTTCTGCTCCGCTTCTCGGCACTCTTCTGCTCAATCTTCTCCCCAGCTCTCCTCTGCATAAGTCTCTGTTATTCTTATATAATACTATCACTGCTCTGGCCCTCTCATCTACTGATGGTACTGCTCCCTCTCCCTCTCTCTCTCTCTCTTTCCCTCTGCAGCATGTAAATGAAAAACTTCTCTTGGCAGCTACAAATTAATCTGCATATGTAAACCCACATGTGTCCGTCCGTCCATCCTGCCACTCGACCCACAAATAAATTTGCTTAAATACTTTTCTTTTTTGTATCTTTATCTTCGGGTTTGAACTGCTGGTATGCCAAGTGGATTATCCAGATTATCAAATGTAATTTTGAGTGTGATTTCAACTGGTTTCCCGGTTTCGCCAAACCTCCGCATCTCCAACCACCTCTCCACTCTCCACTCTCCATTCGCCACTCGAAAGTGCGATAAATCATGCCCTTGGCCAATTGAGTCAATTCAGCATTCTTCATTCTTCCACATATTTTCGCCCAAACATATTTCTACACACAATACACTCCGTACCCCTTCCACATCCTTCAGCTGCCCATCTTTCCTTCCCGCTCGCTCTCCTGTCTATCCGCCGCATCAGTGAAGCAACGGTACTGTCTATAAATATTTAAATTTCAAGTTTGCCAAAAGTTTTTTGCATGCATTACGATGATGTAGACGACGGCAGTGGGGGCAGAGTGGGGCAGAGTGGGTGGGGTGGATGGAGCGCAGTGGAGAGTCTGCGGCCAGGACAGCAGTCGTGCGTGGCTCCTGCTGTCTGGCCTGCCTCCCCCACGCCACCACTCACCCCGCTTAGCCCTCGTTCTGTGCCATTATTTTTTCTATACCCTCGAATAAGGGTATTATGATACAAAGGCAATGCAAGGACGACCGTACATGCATATATATAGTCCTGATCTGTCTGTATTAACAATAGTCCTCTCGGAAGACTCGGAATTTCATAACTCTACCAATTATGACCATATACTAAATAGCTTTTATAAGAACAATCATTTGCTAGATATTTTTCTTTGTGAGCAACAAATTACTGGCCTCTCAAAACATTCCTAAGAACGTACTCAACATGGTTTGAAGGGTATGGGTGTTCTAGACATGTAGATCAAAGCCGAATGACGAACGTTTGATCTGGAAGGGTATGTGAAGTTTCGGCGTTACTTTCGTTTTAACTTTTTATTTGTTGGTGCGCTTTTGTTGTTTTTTTTGTGTTACGGCCTGGGGAAACTTTTTTGCAGCACTTGCAAGTGAAATGTTTGATTTTCAATGATTCAATAAATTATTTATATTTGCGTATGCCCAGGACCCAGCACCCAGGCCCAGCACCCAGACCCGGACTTGGTGCTGGGTTGGCCCTGGATTGGCTGTGCCCTGGTATGCGGTGCCGCTTCGCGTCCCTCCGGGGTGCCGGATGTCGATCTTCAATTAGCCGCCGCAGCTCTTTAAACTGTCTGCTGTCGACGCTGGCTGCAACGTTAACTGCGACGCTGGCTGTTGTCTGGCACAGTTAAGTTGTTGGCAATAGCGAGAGACAGGGACACAGGGTCAATGAGGGCGAAAGAGGGCGAAAGAGGGCGAAAGAGGGAAAGAGCGAGCTTTTGGGCACATTTAAAAGCGATAAATCACGGTCTTTTTGGCAGGCGCAACAAGGGGGAGGCGGAGGCCCATGCACCAGTAGCGTGCATTGCCAGCGCGATATCATTAACTGCCACAGACACACACCCACACCCACACCCACACCCATGCACTCTAATCTCACTGTCTCTCTCACTCTGTGCCCCCCGTTTCTTTACAGCAATTGGTGCCTTTGCGCCCGAGTTTGTGGAGAGCATTTCCAATGTGTCCGTTGCCGTGGGTCGCGACGCCACCTTCACGTGTCACGTCCGCCACCTGGGCGGCTATCGGGTAAGAAGTCAACATCCTTGTGGTGCCGCCTTGCACTTGAAAACTTAGCAAACACGACCCCTCCTCGCTCATCCCTTCCGCAGGTGGGCTGGCTGAAAGCCGACACCAAGGCCATCCAGGCCATACACGAGAACGTCATCACACACAATCCCCGTGTCACGGTCAGCCATCTGGACCAGAACACCTGGAATCTGCACATCAAGGCGGTGGCGGAGGAGGATCGCGGCGGCTACATGTGTCAACTGAACACGGATCCCATGAAGAGTCAGGTGGGTCAGGTCAAAGATCATCATTCCATACCATACATATTTCTATGTACATTTATTACTGACATTTGAGGCATAGTGTTTGGGTCGCATACGAAATAACATGGGTGGTCGCAGGGGGCTGTGCATCGTTTTGAAAATCGATCAGGCCTCGCACAGCTCCTTAGAAAATCATTCGACAACAACCCGGTTAACAGGAAACATCTCGTCTTTAAAACAATTTTTCCGAAATAAAAAACCATTTTTCCTAAAATCTCGGCACTCTCGGTGTTCAAAAATTTAATTCTATTTTGCACTCGCTTAATACTACATTTGATACTGAAATGGCGCGACGTCACCACTCACGCGGCGAGAGCCAGGAGCGTGACCGCGAGACCCCTTTTGACCGTCGCCATGCGCGCATCGAGCGCCACCGCGAGCGCAACCGCGAGCACCAGCAAGAGCGCCAGCGCCAGCCTGCGCGAGCTTGGTAGTGAACTCAACGAAGACCAGTCCTTGATGTCGTGGATTTCTTGGCGTATCCTTAGCCATTGGCTGTTCGTGATTTGTGTGACGGCCTCCCTGGTAGTGGCCTGGCTGCTGTACCTTGTCGTCGCCTGGAAGTTTGCAACCGATGCCGTTGCAACCGCACCATCCGTGGAGGAGCCTGGCAAGAACCCTCGTCTGCTGGCAGGACGCGCCGATGGCGACATGTCTTGGCGCGACTCCGAGACGGCCGCTGCAGCTGCAGTGGCCACGGCAGAAGAAAAGGCCGCTCGCTGCTATTTCTGCAATCAACCTCTCTACTTGAAGAAGACCATGAAGCAGATTGCCCACCAGATCGTCGGGCAAGAGAAGGCACTCGTGCAGTTGGAGCAAGAACTAGGCCGCGATCGCAAGTTCCGCTCCGTCGCATTGCTCGGCCCACCCGGCGTTGGCAAGACCATGACAGCCGCGGCTCTGATGCAGAGCTTCCCATGGTCGGAGAATGCTCGTTTCTATTCCTGGAACAACGAGGCGTCCGGAAACGATGATGTTAATAAGTTCCGCAAACTCCGGCAGTTCATGAACGAAATATCGAACTGTGGCATGAACTTTCATGTCATTGATGACCTAACAGTTGATGATAGGGACATAGTCCCTATATATAACGAAATGATTTCTAATCGGGAGGGTGTGCTTGACGAGATGATGGCTGATCAGGTAGTGTTGGTTGTTTATATATTTAACCTAGACACGCAGTACCTCGAGGAGCACCAAGAGTACCTCAAGCACATCTCAGACACCACCGTTTCGATCAACTTCCGTTCATTTGGACTTGAGGAACTAATGCTCTGCCTAGAAGCCGAGCTAAACGCCATGAAGTACTCGCTCGATGAGGAAGCCGAAGCAGCTGTTCTGAAAGAAGCCATGGAGACAATCGACATCGCTGGGTGCAAGTCGCTCCGTGCACTCATCGAGAAGCTCGGAGGGCCGCTGCCTGCGGAATCCGCCTAGAGCTAACACTGAACTTCCTTCCATTTCTGCTTTTTTGGTTTTAGAGGAAATTTCATTTCATCGTTAGATCTATAGATGTTCTGTAGCACAAGTCTTCGCTATACCTATGTGCGGATATAATTTCCCTGTTAGGCCTCTGTTAAGCAAATTCCTCGCAGAATTCGAGTGGTGTTCATATTAGAAACATTTTAATAATGAAAAACGCACATAAATATGTAATTTGCTTTCATTTGGTTGGTTTTTTTGTTAGTTTTTTGTTGCGGCCTGCAGTTTGGACTTCGGAGACGCAAAACTGAATGCCGTTCAATGGCTATGGCGGTGTCTCAATTTCTGGTTGTTGCACTTTTCCTAATGCGCACACATAAACACATTAGACTCAAGTTTGATTTTGGGCGCATGGCAATGGGAACATTCTATAGCCACAGCACCAATCACCAATTTCGGATGAGTGTAATACTCAATATTTGGCTCCTACTCGAAGGCGACAGAAAGAAACGAAGCGGATATAAATGCTTATGTACTTGTTGGCGTTGTCTGCCATTTTCTCTGTACCAGCGCGCTGGTCTCCGTTCCAATTGTCGTTGTTGGATGCTACATGCTCACACGCACATTTTCGTTATCTTGTTGGATTCGTTCGCCTATTTCGCATGTTTCTTGCTTTACTCATTCGACGACCCAATGGCATTGTTTGCTGTAACACAGTGCAAACCTTTGACAGTCACAAAACAAAACACTTAACAGACACACAAGTAAATTAAAACCAACTTGATTGATACAGCAGCAATCTGGGCAGAGGCGGCGATGACTAAGTCCTACAGGAGAGGGATAGATGCAACGCACCGACTAGGAGCTCTGCGAATCTGCTGCGGTTTCCGGACCATCTCGTACGATGTGGCACTGGTTATAGCCGGAATGCTTCTAGTGGTGGACTTCGCTGAGGAAGCGAGGGAAATCTGCCCACAGATCACCCCAAAACCGCTCCACGGTTCTTGGGCAATTGATTGTGATTGAGACTTATATGGCAAACGATGAGGAATCCGATCACGATCACGAGCACGAGCTAGTATTCGAGAAGGCAGGGGGCTATTGTGTTTGTGATTCGCTTGCGCTATTTTTATGGCCATTGTCGGGGGATCGGGATCCCTGCTTATGTCAGGAATCTTTTGTTTTTGTAGCATTTCTCTTGTTTGGTTTTGTTTCGCAATTTCATTCATGCGGCATTAAACGGTAAAGTAAAATGCGAATGCATTCAACTGTTGTCCTGCTTTCGCCTTTTCCTCCTGCTCCTCCTTCTTTCGGGTGGAAGAAGACAGGCGCAAGAAGGAAGCAAAGAAAGCGCAGCAAACCGAAAGCGAAAACTATGCGAATGGCGACCCCCATCCCCACACAGCCCACAAACACACATATCAGAGAGCAATAAATGCACACACACATACGTATACTCGTATGTATGAGTATGAATGGGAAGCTTCGTCTACTGCTTTCTGTGTACGCTCCAACGGTGTTCGGGGTACCCCACCCCCCACCCCCCCCCACCGCCACCGCCACGCGTACTTCGCTATGTGTGTGTCCGCTCACACGTACACTCATGTGTCCAGCCAAGTGAAGTTTATGGTGCCAATAAAATGTATTTCATGCTTCCTTAATTTTTATTTGCACTTTTACGCTTTTCATAAGAACAGCAAGAACAACACATCGCAAGTACAGTGGAAACACGACGGAGATTCGACGGGTCAAAGTGCACTGTGCGTACACATGTACATGAATTGTGTGTGTGTGCCACTAGCCCACTATACTAGTGGTATAAACGTTCTCGGTGCTCATTCCCATTCTCATTCGCTCCTGTCTTAAACTATTTAACGCCATTCCATTCGCTTTACCTTTACATACGCGTACCTTTGCCACCGGCCTTTATTCGGCTTCAGTTTATTTTGCCTGGGTCCATTTTCCCAGTCGCCGTATAAAACACTTTACCATTACTTCTGCTTTATGACCAACTTGCATAATCAGCACATTTTCGCCGCCTCTCTCTGCTGTGAGTGGAAGTGGTAGTGCAGTGCGTTTGTCCCCTAGCAATTTGTGATAATTTAAGTAAGAGAAATAAAGTATTCCTTCCATCCTTCCATCCATCCTCCCCCGTTCCCATTCACTTCCGGATTCTGTTAATGTTTGTGTTTCTGTTTCATTTGTTTCATTTGCAGATAGGCTTCCTGGATGTGGTCATACCGCCGGACTTTATCAGCGAGGACACTTCATCGGATGTGATTGTGCCGGAGGGCAGTTCGGTGCGCCTGACATGTCGGTGAGTAGTATGTACCGTATGGTTTTAGCCAGCCATCAAGCCATCACCCCCGCACACATGCAATTCATCAAGATGGTGCCTCAGAGGGTTGCACTTCGATACTCGGATGTTGGGTTTTTTTAGCCTTAACTTTCCATCTAAGTCGCCTTCTCCATCTGCACTCCCAGAGTCGCATCCATTCTCCCGTCTCAATCAGCGCCGTGTAAGAATGTCAGCAAATTAAGTGACACTTCATTTCTCTTGATTCCGCACTAATACACTCCACTCCCTACCAATGGCCTCTGCCACTACCCTGGGGTTAACACCGATAGCGGGTAGATTAGCTGCTTTAGAGAGCATCAAAGAGATAAGGACTTACGTTAACCCCTCGTCTGGGTCTCGAGTTTTCACCATTTTCAAGGGTATTAGGAAGCTGGCTAACAGTCTCTAATTTGTGTTGGTTATTTTCTAACTGCCATGTAAGGGGCATGCGGCGGCGGTGGGGTTTCGTGTGCGTGCGGGTGTTGGTGTGGGTGTGATGTGGCTGTGGGTGTGGGTGTGGGGGCCAAGGAGCCAAAGCCAAGGCTGGGCTGTCTGCTGATTTATGAACTTGACCGCAACCACGAAGTGTTGCTCTCTTTTTTTTAACGATTTAACCGCAAAATGATGAAACGATGGCGATAAGCGCGTTGCGACTGTGCCACTCTCTCTCTCTCTCTCTCTCTCTCTCTCTCTCTTTCTCTCTCTGGGTGTGTGTGAGAGTGTGAAAAGCTATTAGAGACCTTGTCTGCAGACGTTATATATTTGGTTTTATTTTCTGTTTTGTTTCCCGTTCATTTTTAATACCACTTAGTGCAAATCCCTTGAAATGAATTCAACTTCAGCTTTACGCACATTAAAAGCACGGCGTAAACTTAGCCAGACAATCAGAACAAGGGTTAAGGTGCTTTGAGAACGGCAGAGTAACGGTCACAGAGAGTGGGAGAAGAGCGAAAAGCGGCGAAGGTCGTGCTGATGCTGCGGCATAGACTTCGAGAGGAAAGCGCCTTCTGATCACAGAGGGAGAGAGCAAAGCCATTTACTGTATCCAGTACCTGTGGGTTGAAGAACTGAAGTTACGGATGTATCCTGATAAATCGTGGTTTTGTCTACAAAGAAACGAAGGAGTAACTGGCACAGCAAGGGCTTATGGTCCCCACTCCAAAATTATAGGCAAATGTCAAGAGCCTTGCGAACCTGGGGAGCCGGAAGCCATCATAACAGGGTCCGCAATTATTGTTATAGAATGAAGAAGTTTCCAGGCTTGTCGGGTACTTTGTACTTGCTTTTGTACTTTTTATCTCCCATTGTGGCTTAGTAATTAGGGCTCGACACTTGCTCAAAGACAGTGCTTTAGTAACACCTCTCTCTCAATCTCCCTCTCCCCACTGATAGCCATTGATAGCACTCTTCCAGTAAGACACCCCCGACATCCCGACCTTGGAGCTTGTCAGAAAACAAATTAATAATGAAATAAATAAATTCGCCTGTAATGCATTGAAGGTCAGGGAGGGGAGTAGGTGAATTCATATCATACTCGCACTGCTTTGAATAGCTGTAAATCAACTTTAAATGGTTTTTGCCTCTCCGTTCAGAAGCACAGCACAGTAAAGTTCAAGCGCCCTCTTCCTCTGCAAGTTCTTTCTTTCGACTATGTAAATTGCACTTAGTTTTTACTCAGAGAGATTTCAAGCAAAGCTGTTGCTGTTTCCCCCATCCACCATCCCACGCACACACACATTCAATCAGACTGCGAGGGTCCTGGTCCTGGTCCTGGTCTTGGTCCTGTCCCGGCATGACTAAACATGTCTAAGCAACTGCTAGTGACTGCTAACTGGTAGCCAGCCAGTCGCCGCCATTGTGTTGGCCATGTGGGAGGAAGGCTTCCCCCAACACTGTGTTTGTATGTCTGTGTGTGTGTGTGTGTGTGTGTGTGTGTTGGTTGATTTTCTTTTTAGCTATTTTGCATCTGTTTGCGGCATCATAAAAATTTACCACACCCGTGTCTGGTTCGCTGTTGAACAACTTCTGTCTTAACACGCATTTCTCTCTCGCTCCCCGCAAAAACTCGGCAAAACCACTCGCACTCTTGCTTCTCTCTACTCTATCTCTCTCGCTCTCTCTATCTATCTATCCGTTGCACCACATACTTGAGCAGGACAGGAAAGACGTAGTCGTGGTCGGCGCCTGCTGGCTTCAAGCGGTGGCTGCTCTGCTTTCCTGCTGCACTGCTTGCTTTCCACTGTCGTCGGTCTTTGAGCGCGAGAGGGAATAAAAGTTTTGATGCCCCTTGCAGAGGGTATAATGGTTTTGAGCAGGCTTTTTCAACGCATTTGTATTTGTATTCTTGATCATCATTAGCAGACTGTTCGACTGAGACTTTCCACAGACTCCAAACTCTTCGTTTTGCTACAGGTAGTGCATAAGTAAGGGCCAGACTTTTGGGTCACTATATTACAAATTGAATCGGCTGCCTATCCTATATATCTGCCAGGGCAAAAATGGATCAGAGAGGGTATCCAAAGGTGCGCTTCTCGAAGCTAGCCTACTTTCTTGGTTGGTTTCTCTAACTCTGACGATAACACAATGGTCTCTGGCCGTGGCTTCCACTGTATGCCGAGGCGTCGTCATATTAAATTTAATAAGCCACTGAACTTGAATATTTTCCATTTACCATTTAGCATTTACCATTTACCATTTCCCATTTGCAGCCATTACCATTGAGTGGGCGTGGCCGAGATGGTTTATGGGCCTCGAGAAGACAATTGTTTTTGGTTTTTCCCCTATCCGTACTAATTTGTGCTGTTCATTTTGCTGTTTGCAGAGCCCGTGGCTATCCGGAACCGATTGTCACCTGGCGGCGGGAGGACGGCAACGAGATTGTCCTCAAGGACAATGTGGGCACCAAGACACTGGGTAAGTGGCGCTGGTTTTTTCAGCACATACTCGTATACATGTGTATACCTGTGTATCCCTGTGTATCCTGTGACAACTATACCAACAATTGCCTGCTTTCAGCGCCCTCGTTCCGCGGCGAAGTGCTGAAGCTGTCAAAGATATCACGGAACGAGATGGGCTCGTATCTGTGCATCGCCTCCAACGGGGTGCCCCCATCGGTTTCAAAGCGCATCTCGCTTAGCATACACTGTAAGTACACAACGCTCTTTCTCCCAGTCTTTACCATCTCCCTCTCTCTCTCTCTCTCTCTCTCTCTCCATCTGACCGCCGTTCGTGTCCATCTCGATGCAGTGCGCCATTAATTAGAGGAGCTTGCGGTTGGTCAACTCTTTTCAGCTGCTCGCAGCAGCACGTTGAGGTTGCATCATCAGTCAGCTCTCCCCTGCTCTGCACCACTCGATTCGGGTCCGGGAGCCGGGGCGTTTATCTTGCGTTTAGCTCGTACACTGGCAAACATTTTTAAGGACACGAACTGGCTTTCTGTTGATCCTTGAATCGCTTGAAAGGTTTAGTCGGGTGTATTGCAGACCTATCAGGGCTAAAAAGGCATACCTACAGACGCCATAAAATAACTAATTTATGCCACTTGAAGAATTCCGCATCTCTTTAAGTTTCTTCAAGAAACTTCTTTCAATTCTCATGGAACCAGACCCCATTCAATAGACTCCTATTTAAAAGAAGCTTCAAAGAATTCTTTTACACATACCCATAGTTCCCGTTCTGGTTTCTGCCAGTGCACAAAGAGTCCACTCCGTCTGCGAAGATGCCCCACAGCGAAGGAAGACAGAAGGACCAAGAGAGGAAAAGGCAAAAAAGGCACAAGGCAGAAGGCAGAAGGCAAACCCGGGGGCAGCTATGGCTCTATGCTCTATGTGCCGTGCTAACTCGATTGTCCTTGTTGTAATCCGTTTAAATCCTGTCACTGATACCGGGCATTACCTGCTCCTACCATCCTCCCACCCCCAACGTTTTTGTATTTTTGTTGTTTCTGTGTATTCTGTGTGTGTGTGTGTGTGTGTGTGTGTGTGTGTGTGTGTGTGTGGCTGTGTTGCACGAGTGGGGCAGGTGCTTTTTGGTGGGCCACAGCTTTTTTGTCAAACTGTCTGCAGCACGTGCTGCTGGCTGCTGCCTCACTGCCTCATTGCCTTGCCTCGCCTGTGACTCTCCTGCCATGTGGCAGTTCACTCAATCACCGAGGCAGCTGCAGACGGGGGGGCGGCAACGGAGGAGACCGTGGCATCCACTGCGTTTGTTTGCTCTACTACCTCCCTCCCACCATCCTGTAACTCCCTTGTTTATTTTCCTTTTTTTGCCTTTGTTTTTTTTTAGCTCGTTTACCACTGCAGCAGAAGCCTGCCCCCACTCTCCTCATATGCCCCATATCACTCGCTCTAGGGAGGTGGCAAAATCACGCCTTTTAACATTTTGACATTGTGTTAATGTGGTCTTTAAGTGGCACTTGGTCCAGGGGATCGCTGCTGCTGTGGGGAAACTTTAACCCCTGAATGAGGGAGGGCTCACTGCTCCATTTAAAGTCCCCAAATGGGCCTCACTTCTAATTGATTTAGCCAACGGAGAAGCCAGATATTTCTGGGTCATGAAATAATATTAAATTCTATTTTTTGAGGCACCAAAAATGTGTCCCCCATGAAAATGGAGGGATAGTCGGCTTTGATTCCAGAGGAACTTGCATTTAAATATCTACTTATTTACTCCCTATATCCCATGCGCCTGACAACCTTCTGCTTATAACAGGGATACCCTTTTGCGCAGGATACAGGAATGACTGGTTAACAGTTATCTTCGAGTAGCAGATACTCCTCTGAAGGAGTGCCTCTAGAGGGGTGAGGGCTGAGGGCTGAGGGCTGAGGGTATCCACCTAGCGAAACTTTTTGATCAACTCGAGTTGCGCATCGCTTCTTTCTTTCACCTTCTGTCCATTCCATTAGAGTGTGTTCCTCCTTCACTCCGTCCTTTCGTCCTTTCGTCCGACCGTCCGTCCGTCCTGCGTGTTTCGTGCTGCGTGTTTACTTTTCCTGTTGCCATTTTGCAACAACTTCCTTCGCAATTTGTTTGCGAAAGAGTTGCCAGAGCCACAGCCACAGCCACCCCCTCCCCGTTTCCCCGTTTCCCCGTTGTCACGTTGCCCCCGTTTTTCTTCTCGGAAACTTTTGCGGAGTCAGTTGCAAGAGCAGATTGCCACAGCTTCTGGAAGGGGCTGGGGCTACTGCTGCAGTGTCGCTGGCTGATAAAGCAAGCAGCTTGCCACGCGCCACGCGCCACATGCCGCATGCCGTATGCCATACTTTCCTCGACCCACTTCCGCTGCAAATTCTCTTTCCGCTGCCGCCTTATTAGGCGCTTCCCCTAGCTGTTGCCTCATTCCGCCTCCACTTTTCTGAGATGCTTAATTAGTTGCACCTATGGGAAGTGCGGCAGGAAGAGACAGCGTGCCACATGCAGCCGGCAGCCATCTTAACCAGTCCGGAATCGCAGACTTCCTGTCGCTCTGGCCTTGCCAGGAGCCTCTCGGAGGATTGGTCACGAGGCACGTTCATCGCTGCAGATCCACCCACCCTCCCACCGCGTCATGCGGCATAAATCGAACACACAAAATAAACGCTGCAAAATGAGACAAAAATCACGTACGTGCGGATGCCACAAGCAAACAAAAAACCCCACCAAAGAAGAAAATTCAGCCATGCAAGGCGTTGATGTGGCACAAAAAAGTGTAACGGACAGCCCCAGCTCCTTGGATCATCTCCATCAAACCATCAAACTAAAACACTCAGGCACAGTACGCCTCGATGGATTTTGATGGGTGGAAAGGTTACCTAGATGCCTTCACCTTGGTGGCACTCGGCACTCGGCACTCACTCCCTTCTCTGTTTGTACATCTCTCATGCAGCGCTATTATCTTTCAATCAGACTCTTGACACATCTCTTTTCAATATTGGAACTTCAGATACTGCACTATATCGGTGGCTCTGTACCATCCCAAAAAGGGAGATGTTCTTATTGTTATCTTTACTCCAACAATCACAGATTTGCAAATACTGAACAAGTAAAGTCAGTGCCAAAAAAGTCCCCAACAAAATCGTTCAATTGGACTTTCTTGGGTCTACAAAGTGTTCCCCTCTTTATGGAAGTACAGTTTTGCATAGCTGTGGAATGCCCCAAAATAGCTGTGGATATAAACCATTTAAATACAGTGCGTTTCATCGAAATTGAGACAGTAGAAACTGCCAACAATTGGGAAAACACAACAAGCTGCAGGAGTCGGAAGAGGTTTGATTTTATGTGGGACTTACACTGCTGAAACGCACTGTATGGGCCATCTATCATGGGCCCAGCACACGCACCTCCGCCTGAATGAGTTCCGAATTTTTGTCACCTTCAACTCAAGCCCCAGCCTCTCTCTCTCCATTGCTAGTGCTGCTGCAACAATTGCCCAAAATGTGCGTCTGCTTCATGTGGATGCTGCAAGGCTGCAAGGCTAGAAGGCGGGCAGTGCTTTGCTGCATTGTAGAGTGGCGGCAGGCAGGCAGTGCCAGGCAGCTGACGACGTCATTAGTGCATATTTGTGGCTTTGTTTGCCACAAAACTGAGCGGACTCTAAAGCCCCGGCATCGACATGGGGGTCCGGGACCGGGCCAGGGCCAGGGCCAGTCCGATGCAAAGGCAGGTAGGAACATGCTCAGAATAATCATTGCAAAATTTCAAATCGCCAAGCGAAAGTGCCGAGGGACCTGAGGGACCCAAATCCTCTATTCCTATCCCTATCCCTATCCCTATCCACAACCCCTTCTCTGGGAGTTCCACAAAATTCACTGAGGATAGACCCAGAATGTGGCAGCTCCATGCGTGTGTTCGTGTGCATGTGCGTGTGGATTAAAGTAGAGGCAGTCAACCAGCACGTATGCCTGGTCAAGCTGCCAGCGCTGCTCCCATTGCCTATCCCTTACCCTAACCCTATCCCCTGACTTCTCTCATGGGCAGGAGATGGCTGTGTGGCGGAGGGCCAGTATATTTCCAGTGTATTTGGTGCCACGTTCCTTGTGTGGCAGGCGCCACACAATTGAGGAGTGATCGGATCAGGAATGCGGCTACCAAAAACAAAAATGGAAGGAATATCCATAGATCCCTAGACTGTCTCCGAAAAAGAGTAGAGTAGTGATTTCTCCACCATGCATCATTGGGGATCCCCGAAACAACGTTGAGGGATTTCCTCGCATGCCCAGACAGAATTGAAGTTATTAAACCCTAACCAGACCTAACCACCAGAAGCGATAGATAGTTGATGGATAAGACAGAACGCACTCGGCCATGGAAATCAATTAAAATCGTTCCAACTTGCAAAACTCTCTCCACACACACACGGCCACACGGACAGGCGGAGAGGCGGAGAACCGGCCACACGTACAGGACACGGAGTACACTCTGTGGAAGTTTCATTGTTGGAGCTGCAATCAACTATCAATGCACATGGCCACAAATGTCTCAACATGGATAGAAAGGGAGCTCTAGAGAGCTGGAGAGCTGGAGAGCTAGAGAGAGGGAGCCGCCTCAGAGATAGACGGAGACAATATGCAATCTGTAAGCTGCCCAGAATGTGAAGGGGTTAGAGGCAGGGGGAGCTTGCGTTTGGGCAGCTTTTGGCAGGTTTTACAAAACCACCAATTTTGGTTATAGCCGGCCGAATGCCTCTCCATCTTGCTATCCTACTCTGTCTCTGACTCTTGCACCTGCGAGAGAGGGAGAGGTGAGAGGCTAAGTGACAATAAATACGAAAGTTGGGCCATTGGGCAAAAGAGTTGTCAATTCACCGTCTGACGCTGCCTGAACTGCATTCTGATGAGCCCCAACAGCAGCAGCGACAGCAGCAACAGCAGCAAAAGCAGCAAGAACAGCATCAGGAGTGGCATTAGGGCCAGCCGCACACCATCAAATTATGCTACACTCAATTGGCCCTCAAGTTCGCTGGCTTTCCTCTGGGGGCAGACGAAGACCGAGAAGTCGTTGCACAAATTGGACTTTAAGATGTCTCATCTCCAACAGAAGAACATTGAATACCGGGATGACCATTTGTGGACTGTCGGACAAAGAAAGAAAATGCTGTCTTGTTTCTTCAAAGTAGAGGATATTCAAGGGAGTTTACAGATCGGAAAAGAAGATCAGGCCTTCCATTGAGGTACTCGTATAATCGGTCAATAACCCAAATATTCACATTGTGCAGAATTTATTTGAGATTCAATGATTAGTACAGATCGATTACAGATTCGATTTCGATAAAAACTCGTGGTGAGCGGTGCCAAGAGCACTGCCTTCGAGGCAACCCGCCCACCGGCTCGCCACCTTACAACAATCTTATCTAACGTGGCAAAGAGGTAATGCTCAGGTGGCGAACACCCTGGTTATTGTAATCATCAAAGATGTTGTGCATACTCCGGATGTTAGGCATTGTCCCGTGGGGGTAGAACATGATAGCAGTTGCGACGTTGTGATGCATGACACCGTCTCCAGAAGCCTGTACATCGTACTCCACTTGATCGTCTACTTGATCGTCTACTTGATCATCATCTGACGATTCCGTCCCGGGGGCAGGGGCCTCATCTGACTTGTCCACTTGTTCATTTCCAGTTGCATCGGGTCGCGAGACATCAACAGCGACACCGCGGTCTCCGACGCGTCTGCCGCGTCCCCGCTTGACCATTTCATTGATGCGATTGATTCTGGTCAGTCCAAACAAGATGAAGGCGATTGTGGTGGTGGCGCCCACGCTGATCAGGACTTCCTTCGAGGGCTTGAAACCACTCAATACAGCTATTTTGTTGGCAAACAATAGTCCTGTTGCTTTGAGCGCTGCACCAATGGTTGCAAGTTTGGGTTCTATTATCGAAGGAGCTGGGAGATGGGGAGATGGGAATTAGTGGGGGAATATATGTATGTACATACTCTATGCTTTTATTTAGCCATCTTCCTAACTCTGTTTTAATGCCCCACGTGTGGGGCGACCTGACGTTGTGTCGTTGCAGTTCATCCAGTCATCCAAGTACCAAATCAATTAGTCGGCGCACCACTTGGCACTGATGTTCAAATCGAGTGTCACGTTGAGGCCTCGCCCAAATCAATTAACTACTGGATTAAGGACACGGGTAAGTCTGTGTATGTGTGTGTGTATGTGTGTGTGTGTGCATGTCCCTGTCCCGAGCTGTCTGCATATCCCTATGCTCGCATGGATACATACATCTATGCAGATGTCGGGCCCAGGACGAACGCATCATTACTTCAACATCGAATCGAATCGAATCGTTTGGCATTGTCATTAGTCAGTTGTCAGATTGTGGCACGTTCGTCCGTTCAGGTTCCAGGCTCCAGGTGGCGGTAGGTCGGTTTGATGCCTGTCCTAGCGCTGCGACTGCGACTGGGACTGGGACTGGGCCTTGGACTGGCGATGGGTTGGTTTCGGGTCTCGGGTTTCGGGGGTCTATTGGTTTATTTTTTTCTATTTTTGACAGTGCTTAGAGTTGCGTCGTATGGCAGTCCCAGTCGAGTGTCTAGTGTCCAGTCATTAGGCTTCAAAAATATTAAAGGACCGGGCCACGAAACGGCTTGCAGAATTTACAATACTTTCGGGATGTTATACCTAAAAAAAGCAACGGAAGGGAGCAAAAAGGAATCTAAAAAGTAAAGGACATTAGAAGATGTCAGACTATTAACAGCCAGAAGGAACCTACAAGATAGGACCACAACGACAGATTCCCGAAATTAAAGAGATAGACACCTTCGGACGGCACAGGACTCATGAATATAGGCACAAGGACAGCGAATACCTGGTACTAGCAGCGGACAAGCGACAGTACAAGGCTCAATAGCCGAGGAATCGCACATCACGAACACTGCCCGCTCCACATTCACTTTCACTTGACTCTTACTCACCCATAATCAAACCGACTATACCTGATGAAATTCCATTTGCTGGAAAAAATTCTGTCGAAATTGGGCTATTTACTAAACGAAACACAATCCGAAATGATCTCTGGCTGTACTTGAATGGCTAGGGCACTGCCTCCTAGTGTTTTAGAATTCGGATAAAATTTCAAAATGAATATAGGCAGTGTGCAGTTTAATGTCATTTTGATTATCCCAAATCAGAGGAAATCTTAAGCGAGCTAAACGCTATCAAAGGACAGCAAGAACCATTAACATAGGACCCATTAGGATATACAGAAAACCTCGAATATCACACTATGACCTATAGGAAAATCCTAAAGAGTAACAGTATTATGAGATAGGCAACAACTTAGTAAGAACGTAGTGGGAGAAAGAAGATCTAGAGTTGAGGGTGGATGGGAGTAACTATCGCGAATAGCAGAGACCAACTAGAGAGAGCACTGAGTAGTCCGAGGAAGTCCGAACACTCCGAACTAGTTCTTCTATGAGTCAGTGTCCGAACCACATTTAATATTCAGTTTCACTTGACTTTTACTCACCCATTATCTTGCTGGAGCCAATTAGATATGGTCGACTGTTGTACACAAATATATTTTTGGAAAATTTTTGAATGCACAATGACAAAATGAATGACAAAAAGTATGTATTTCGTTACAGGTTGAGAGATAGCTCGGTACTGATACTGATATCTCCCCGCCTACCTAGTGTTTCAGAATTCATTTTGTGATTTTGTTCTAGTGAATAACAGACCATGACGCCCCCCCATGTTTACGGGGCTAACCGTATCCGTTGAATGTTTTTTGGGGTTTTTGTGTCGATTTTCCAAAACAATTACAAAAGATGTAGCAGCTTCCTTAAGGAGAAATATAAAAGAGTTTGCTTTGAACTATAATGGCTTATAATATTATTTTGCAGTGAAATATATGCCTATTCTTTGCTGATTTTCTGTTTGGCACGATATCCACAGGTGAGATGATTGTCACCTCCGGCAAGTACCACGTACAGGAGAGTTCCCAGTCCATGTACGAGACGAAGATGTCGATGATTGTGCGCAAGTTCCAGAAGGATGATGTTGGCTCCTATCGCTGCATAGCCAAGAACTCTCTCGGCGAGGTCGACAGCAGCATACGTCTATATGGTAGGTGCTCCTTTCCGTTCCGTTCCTTTCCTTTCTTCCCCTTCCCCTTCCCTCTCCATTTCCATTTCCATTTCTCTCCTCCCGGCCGAGGAGGGCCATAAAAGCTATACATACGTATCTGGGATGTATTCGCACCTTTGTTTCAATTACATTTTCTGGTTTGTTTCCTTATTTTTTTTGTTCATTCATCCTCTTCTTCAGAAATCCCCGGTCCGAATCGTAATAAAAATCCCTTGAACGGAAAGGGCAACGGCGGCGGAGGCGGTGGCGGTGGCGGAGGCGGCGGCTTGGATGCGGATGCCAATGACATTTTAAAACAGAAACAACAAGTCAAAGTCACATACCAGCCGGACGACGAGGAGCTGCAGTACGGTTCCGCCGAGGATTTCGATGGCGATGGGGAGGGCCTGACGCCGTTATCGCCTCACGTTTACTACACCAGCGGCAATAAACCGCCCACACATAAGCCTGGCAACTCTGGCGGCGGCGGTGGCAATCAGCATCAGCATCAACATCAACAGCACCACCATCACCATCACCACCAGCAGCAGCAGAATGGCGGAGGAGCTGGCGTCGGTGGTGTCGGAGGGGCACCAGGTGGAGGTGGAGATCTGGGCATCACACGTAAGCCGCCTCCCTATTACGGCGGCAATACAGAGGTGCGCGGCCCCATCGACAACAACAACGGAATGAGCTCCGGCGGTGCCGGGCTTCGCGGCTTCGGCTTCGGAATCGGCTTTCCCTTCCGCATACCCTCCCAACCGAGCCTCAGTCCCATCAGCTGGCTGACCCATCAGGAGGCATGGCACCATCCGCATTGGTGGCACTGTCGACAGCCGCTCTTAATGGGTTTGTCGGCCGTGTCCGGTTTACTCCTCACGCTCTGCCTCTTATAATACCCAGTCTAACGGACTCGCACACCCCGCACACAGGACACAGGACCCACTCCCACACGCGGACAGAGACAAATACTCGTACTCGTACTCGTACACATGTTGTAGTAGCAAATGTTAAATTGTTTATAACAAAAAACGCACGGACACACACACACACACACACACACACACACACACACACAAAACTGGACATATGGAGCGGAGCAGAGCGAAGCGGTAGCCAAAAATAATGTATCGATATTTAGAAAATGTACTTTCTATGATAGTTATTATTACCAGACTTGCGTTTTGCACGGAATCAAAGTACTGTCTCTCAGCAGCTATGTATGTATATGGGAGTGCTCGTAATACTCATACAATACCCAGTAATCCCCCAATGCTGCACTCTACTGGGTACTACTGTTTCTGTATTTGTATTTGCATTTGTGTGTGTGGAAATCTGGCAGGAGAAAAGGCCTAAAAACATGAATGCCATTTTCCTTTTTACTTTTTTTTTTTTGTTTAATTTTTCTTGGTTTTCTCATTAAATCTTTTTTGCCGTGAAATTTCCCATTGCCGAAACACATTTTTGGCACATCCAAATAACTTTCCAAAAAGGTCAATTAATATCACAAACCAAAAAGGAATTACACAAAAAAATACAGAAAAAAACAAAACAAAAAACTTTTGATTTGAAACCAAATTCTTTTTGTTCTCCCTTTTTTTCTTTTCTTTTTTTGTTTTTTGTGCAGATTTTTGTTCATTTGTTAAGTTTGATTGACATTCAGTCAAGTACAGAAGGGGATTTCTTCAGGAAGGTGGGTTGAAAGGGGAACGTGGGATGGAGGATGGTGGAGTAGGGTAGTATTAAAGAGATGGTTCATTGGAGAAGATCTTCAGGGGGTTACTATTAGAATGAGGCCGAAGAGGAAGTTCATTGGAGAGGGTCTCCAGGAGAAAATTGAAAGCATTGGAAAGAAAACTTGAGAAACCTTCTGGCATACCCTGGAGTATGGGAATTCTCGAACATAACTTGAGCCCTACCCACATATGGGCACATTTTCCATGTTTTTGTAATCCACTTTTGGAGGATTTAATAATTGTGGTTCCCTGCATTTGTATCCTGCTTCTGCTTTCGAGTTGCTCTGAAATAATTAAATTTCGCATGTTTATGCAAATTATTTGCACACACTGTTAACCCCTTAAGCCCCTTAAGCCAGGACCACACACCATGCCACATCTTAGCCCTCTGTCCTCCCCTCTGAGCAACTATATCTTGGTGTTCGTCAAACTTTTGGTTTTTTTTTTTAATTTTGTTTTTTTTTGTTTTTTTGGTGGCTCTTGCTCTGAAGCTCAGGCAACATCTTTAGCCAGTTCGTAGACTTGTCTTTGCCGCTGTGTGGGTGAGAGAGTTTATCTGTGTGTGTGTGTGTTCGGAGTGGGTGTTGCAGCTGTGGCAGAGCCAAAGGCACAGGGCACAAGTTGCGGACACAGATACACTCTGCAACTGCTGTCAGTTTTGTTGGTTGCATTTTGCTTTTGATGAATTACTTGCATGTCAGTTAACCACACACAAATATACACACCTACATACATACATACACACATATATGCATACATATACACACATGTCTGTTTGTATGCTTGGGCCACTTTTTAATGAAATGAAAACTTTTTGGCAAAGTGAATTTCATTGTAAGCAGCAGCAGCAGCAGGAACAGAACAGCAGCAGAACCCCACCATCTCAGTGCCTGCCCCATCCCAGTGGCTCCAGCTCTCTTCAAGAACTTGCAGCTAAAGAAAAAAGCACTGCTTCTCCTGCCCCCTCCTGAGAGGCAGCAAATATACAAAACCGCCAAAAGCTGCCACTGATGATGATAATAAGACGCTGACAACCGCAGCAGCAGTAGCAGCAGCAGCAGCAGCAGAAAGCAGCAACAACCCAAAGAAACATGTCAGCGGCAACATGCAGAGGGAGTGTGGGTGGAGTGGGGTTTTTGTGGGGTAGGTGGGGGGTGGCACGTTGACACAAGTGTTTCAAATTACATAGACGACGAAGGCAGCCAACAACAGCAGCAGCAGCAACAGCAGCAACAGCAGCAGCATCGGGAACTAGTGAAGCGCCTGCAACACTTTTATTGTGGCTGTCGTTGGTGTATCTCGTTGTGTAGCTTATGGTGTTGTTGGTGTTGGTGTAGTTCTGGGGTTGTTCTCATTGTTGTTCTCATTGTTGTTCTCATTGTTGTTGTTGTTATTGCTGCTGCTACTGCTGCTGCTCTTTCCTTTGCTGATACTCCAATCGCTGCTGTCTGCTATTGATGATGATGGTAATATTGGTACTGTAAATCGTTGGTGTATCAAATATTTGGTATTGCTGATAATGTGGCTGTTGGCATACACTGAACGCTCCGCGATGGTCTAAGATGGCTGAGCAAGCGAATACCCATGTCTACAGGTCTACAGAAATTGTCAGTTTGATCAAGATAGCACTTCGGCTGGACCTTATAGGCGAGGCGTGCTCTGGACTACTCTGCCCTTCGATGCAGAAGATTCAGACTCACTTTACTGGGATCATTTCCAATGGATGCTCTTTCGCCAAAGGGCATTTCCCAGTAGTTTCATGAAAGATGTTGCTGTTGCCACTTCTAACTGATAGTATTTCTGCTGTTTCTGTTGCAACTTCTATTACTGCTGCCCCTGCAGGGCCTTTTGGCCACATCTCTGTATTGCCTGATGCTTCTATTGTATGTATTTGTGCTGTATTTGCTGCATTGCTCTTCTGTTGCTGCCACTTGGCTGCTGCCTGTTAGCTCGCAGCTCTTTTGTACTGCTCTCGGTGTCCCATTGTTGTATGCCGTGAATATCACAACAAATACGACTACTTGCCACATCATACGCGTACATACATGCATACATGTTCGAGCAATAATAGCACTCAAGCACCCAAACATAGATACTCACACACAGCCCAATACTCATATGTACCCATACTCATACTCAGTTACATATTATGGTTATGGAGCCGCTTTCGAGTTGTTTTTTGGGGCTTTCCGCGACACTTGTAATCAAGTTTCGAGAGCATGCCACGAGTATGCCAGTATCCCAGTATCCCAGTGCGTGTTGCCTACTTTTGTGCGGCACAGTGCCCATGTTGCGAGTGTAAGCGAGTGGCAAAAGGGAGTTCCTTCTCTAGTGGCAAGTGTGTGGGGTGGGGGAATGGGTGGCGGACGACCGCTTAATTGCTCTATTTGATGCTTTCAAATTGTATTTTAATTTCGCATTCCCCCCTTTTTATCATTCTTATGTTGTGTTGTGTTGTGTTGTGCTTTGTTATGTTGTGCCTGCTGTCTTTAAGTTGCTTTTGTTTTGGGAAAGAGGAGACCATGAGGCATGGAGATGGAGAAAAGGCTCTTAATGGAGATCCCCCGCTTTTGATACTCTTTCCAAAATGCCAATTTGTGGGTATATAAAGCCAAACGAATCGGAGTGGGGGCTCTTCTGGCTTTCACCTCATATGTACTTACATATAAGATAGATCTAAACGTTTTCTTGAAGAAATATTTCCTCAGGTTTTTCTGTCTTTGTTTTTCGCTATCTCTCAATCTCTCGGTCTACAGTGCTGCCTTTTTAGGGATTTCCTCGCCTATAGAAATCTTCAAGAAGCAAGACTTCCACCCATGCTATCCTTTTGTGTTTGAGACTCTGGATCTATGGCAATCTTCTTACATTTCCTATCCCTCTGAATAGATCCTTTTCGCTTCTTTTCTATCTATCTATCGATACATCCCCCGTCGTGGCATATTTTCCCTACCTATTTTTCATTTAAATTCCTTCTGGCAAGTGCTTTTTACCTTTTGGTTAAAGAGCATCTTCTGGCTAGCTTGAACCTGCGCTTTATGCTTACATCCTTATATCCTGCTACTCCCCCCACTTGCTACATCATCTTTGAGCGATTCTTTTTCTTTTTTGTTGCCTTTCTTTTTCTGTTCCACTGCGGCTTCTTCGTGTTATGCAGTGTGGCAGCAAACTTGTATCTATTTAAATTTTGTGTGTGGCAACATGTTTATTTTATAACCTCAAGGCAGCCCTGAAACGGTGGGTGGGTGGTGGTGTGGGCGTGCCAGAGGATGCTTCATGTTTGACGGAAGTTTAATTGAATACACCGCTTACTTCTCTGGAGAGGGATGTTGGATGGGATGGGATGTGGGATGGCATGGCGATGGTGCATGTACTTGTGTGCGTGTGTTGGCCGCAAAACATTTGCCGCATGTAGTGCTGTTGGAGGCATTGGTGGCCGTGTAGTGGGGGATGTGGGGTAGGAGGTGGCAGGACACAGCAGCTCGCTAAAAACAAATGGCAATCAAGTTGAATTGTTACACACACAGAAAGAGATAGACAGTGGCAGAGGGAGACAGACATACAGACACGCGCTGGCAGAAATTTACTCAACTTTTTTGATTTAATAATGAAATGAGTTTGTGTGTGTGTGTGTGTGTTTGTGTATGAGTGGTTGCATCAGTGAGTGTACATTTGAGAGTGTGTGTGTATGTGTGCATCCATGTAAATGGTCTTCGCTTTGTAATGTCTCAATGGCTGACAAGCAACAGCTGCTCAACAGCAACAGCAACAGCAACAGCCACAGCAACTGCAACAGCCGCCCCGCCTCGCCTTCACTTGCATCTTTGGCTTCCAGCAGTAATCTTTCCATCAGTGGATGACTGCCAGCAAAATAAAATTAAACAAATACAAGATAACAAGCCACTCCAGCAGTGCAGAGCAGCAGCAGCAGCAGCAGCATAACAGAGCAGAATAGAGAATAGAACTGAGCAGAATCCAGAATCAGCAAAGCCGAAATTCAATTACAGCTGCTTCAGGTTGTTGCATGTGTCCACTGTGCATGTGGAGCACTTGAGAATGCAGCCCGGCCGAAGGACACTTGACACTGGACCCAAGTCCCGACCCTATTCGACCCCCGGCGGGGGAGGGAGAGGGGGGTGCTCACTCTGGCTAGCTGCAGCATGCCTTGCCACATGCTTGAATTGATTTAATTGAAATTTTATTTGGATTCATCTCGAGCTTGAGCTTGGGATGTCATTGTGCAACAGTTGTCTCGGTTTGGGGTTTGGGGTTTTTGGGTGTTCGGGGTTCGGGGGGCAGGCAGCCTTTGACACTGTCTCATTGTTCATTTGTTGCAATTTTAATTAAGATCTGCTCCTATCTCCCTCTCTGTGTGTGTGTGTGTGTGTGTGTGTGTGTGTAGCAATTATATAATAACAATAAAATCAAATCTAGACACAAACAAGCAACCAAACCATCTAAAAATCTATCCACTAGCAATCCCCCCATATACATATACCGGAACATAAAATACTACATATACATACATACATACATGCATATATATATAAATATATATGTATATATTCACGGATAAATATAAAGTGTTTGTTTCTGTTCCTGTATAAAGCGTAATATCCGGGGGAAAAACTGGAAAGAACATTTGTAAAAACTGATGAGGAAATTATTAATAAATTACATATATAGAAATTGAATCCATTGAAGGTTGTTCATATGCTAAGCGGGCGCTTGATAGATGTATATGTATAATGAATACCCCCCAACCTACCACCCACATACACACATACACACATACATGCATACTCGTACATACTCGTATGTGTATCTCTAACCAATCTCAGTGTCTCTATATGGTACTGGTACTTACATATGTATATCAAAATGGGAATAAAACAAAAATCAACAATAATATTATGTGCCATTATTAGCAGACCTAAAGCTGAATAAAATATCATTCAAAACAAACGAACAAAAAACATAAGAAAAAAAAACAAAACAAAGAAATGAAATGAAATGAAAGTTATAGAAAATTCGTATAGAAAATGAAATTTCCTTTAAGCATTCCAGAGTAGTGTATTGTTTTGTGTGCCATTCTGTATATATGGTTTTTGTTGGAGATGATATCCAGATCTATATCTATATAAAGCATATTTCTATACGATGTACGAACCTTGGGTTACACGCCTTTTTTGTTGCTCCCAGTTTCTCTTTAGTGTAAGAATGTACATATATAAGAAAGTTGATTAGAAAAAAACCATCTCAAAATTGTATATAGCCGGTGAAGCGATTTCATTTATAGTTAAAATATTGATCATCGATACAATATCGATTATTTATCGGTCGAAATAAAGATAAACCATAATACAAATGTATGTAGACCAGATCTGCGAAGATTTAAGGATCTTCAAAAACAGTTTACCCAAAACTGAAGCTTAATCAAAGTTCTCGATAATCCCAAACCGCCCCCTTCCCACAAAAAAAAAAAAAAGAAGAGGCAAATAAATATATGTATGGACATATATCTACGAGTATAAACCGTATAAAGTATAAAGTATAACTTATATATATATGTAATAACGAAACACGAATATATACAACCACAAAGGAAATTATATATATAAAATTATATATGTATATATATATACATACTATATATATATATATATGGTAAACGAACAAATTCTACAAATAAAGGACAAAAATATATTTATTAAAATTAATCAGAAAGTTTAAATTGCGTGGACTACTGGGAGTGGGGAGTGGGGAGGCGGGGATGGGGATGGGGGATAGGGGGATAGGGGGGGTGTATATCTGCACAAGTCAAAGTTTGGATCGAGAGTTGTAAAAGCAAAATCTGCATATGGCGAAGGGATGGGGGGCTGGTCTGTTTTTGGGGGCATACAGCAGACAAGACAACAAGTCCAAGCAGCTGCACCAACAACAAATTTCCCAAACTCTCTCTCATACCGTACCCCCCTTCATCTGCATCTGCATCTGCATCTCCACCTCCATCTATTTCTCCTTCTGCCTCTCTCACTCAGAGACCGGATATCCGTTTCTGCGCCAAAGCGGAAGTTGTTGTGAAAATAACACAGCAAATAACTTTTGCCACCGCAATGAGCACTGAGCCTGCACCGCCCCCTCTCCCTCTCCCTCTCCCTCTGCCCTCACTACCTATATATCCTGCCTCCATTTCATTCAGAAACTACAACAAATTTCTCACACTCCCACAAACACACACACATACACAGACGACTTATACGAATACGAATACGAATAGAAGGATGATGCTGCATGACATTTATCGCAAATTACGTAATAATACTCGGGAAAAAAACGTCACTGAAACCCCGCCTGTCAGCCAGTCCTTTTCCCGCCAACCGCTAAGCCACTTTTCCCACCCGTCAACCTCTTATTTTGCCTCTTTATAACTCAGAGAAAGAGCATTACATTATGATGAGGAATGCTCGTAATGCAGGATGAAACCGCGAAGAAAAAGATAGAGAGAAGCTTAAATGTAGAACGGAAGGGATACGAATAGTGCGACTAGAAGAAGGAAAGGGTAATTCGATGCCCTTGATAGATCAAGAATACAATTTTTAAGAAAAATATTGTGTTTTCCGTAAGTGAAAATTTCTCTTTAAAGAGGACAGCCATGGCACAAGACACACCTCGACCTCGATAAGCAAATTTTCTAATCATATTTTAAATACTTTCAGTTTCAATCACGACGCTTTCCCCACTACCACTACCACTACCCCTCTCACTCTCTCTCTCGCTCCCTCCCGCGACCCTTGACAGCCGTTACGGGGCTCAATGGGGCATGACCGACCGCAGCCGTTGGCCAGAATCAAAATGAAACAGAAATTATGCGAGGGCGGCTCAAAAGAAGGACTGAAAACGGGACCGAAAGGACACCCGGAAAGGGTTGAAGTTAGCCGCTGAAGCGTCTTCGCGTATCAAAAATTGACTTTTAATGAAAACAATTGAAAATTCTCGGCGTCTATGCCGAAGCCACGGGGTTCTCCGTTTAGGGGAATGCGCTCCAGCAACAGCAACAGCTCCAGCAGACTGCCTGACTGCTCAACTGCTGACTGCGGTTATTAATTTCAATTAAAGCATTTAACCAGGGAGCCCAGAAAATCAGCAATATGCCAACACCCCCCTACTGCGTACACTCCACACTTTTGGGCTTCTGTTTACACAGCCCCAGTCCCTGCCTCCAGGCAGGCCCCCACTTGGGCCTTACACATTAATTAGGCCGGGGAAATTTTCAGAGTGAAATTTAACCCTAAATAGGTGCCCAAACGGAAGGTGCCACACAGTCAGGATCGTTTGACGAAAATGTTGAAGAGTCGAGTTTTCAAAGCCGTTTATTGCTTTGAAATAGAGAGAGAGAGCGACAGAGGGAGCACAGATTTCCAGTTTCCTGATAATATCTTATTTCACAAAATCATCAAATTAACCAGTCAACGGCAGACTGCAATGCCAGAGCGCATTTAAAGTCCGCAAAATGAACAAACAAACAAACAAATTCACATGGAGAGCAAGGGAGGAGCATGAGAATAGCAGGGATAGCAGGGCGGATGGTGACCCTCCTCCCTGGAAAGCAGCTTGTTTAAGCTGCAGACGGCAACTGGCTCCGGAATACGACGGCAGCGATAAGAGAGTCTGGTCTGGCCAGGTCTGGAGCTATTCTCCGGAGTCGCAGTCAGAGTAGGGGTGTCTGTAGACTGGTATCGGTATGCAGAGTGCTGGGTGGAGGCCAATGGATTGTCGGGGTCACCACCATTCACCATTCGTTGTTTTCTATTTCAATTTCTAGTTTTAGAGCTTGTCAAAGGAGAACAAGAAAGGAATGCTCTCCCTTGCAAATCGCTTGGTCCTTTGTCATCCGATATTTGGGAATATCTCCGAACATTGATAAGAGTTCCATCCCGAAGAGCTCTTACAGAAACAATTAGAGCTAAATATGTACACATGTATATGACTGGTAAATACTCTTTATCATTTACTCAAAGATGAAAACTTCCCATTATCACAGGACTTCAAATAATAAAACCATATGACAAGAGAACAACAATAGCCAGAGAGCCAAGCGGGAAGTGTCAAAAGTAATAAAACAATTTGTTTCGAACACCGACTCCAAATAATTCATAAAGCCAAGAACTTATCATATCTATAGCACAGTGTCCTTTCTGGTTGCCTGGCAGCACACTACTCACACCCCACCCTCTCATACAAAGCACGTGCTGGGCAACCCCGTTTTATCGATACGTTTATTTTGTTATTTGAAGAGCATTGCAGGCAGTTGCAGTGGACACAGCAGAACAGGCCCAGTCGGCCCAGTGGAAGAGACGTCTTAGGTGAAGCTGCAGCAGAAAAAACAGCAAAATGGTGAGTGTTTAGCGGGCAAATCTTTCAATTCGATTCGCGAACAGTCAATCAAGAAGGGGCTATTGTGGAAAGCAGTTCAATACAGCAAGCAGTGGATTTGACAAAAAATGCAATAAGCAATGGGAACGTAAACAAACCATGAAGCTGTTCTTCGCCCCCAACTATTCGTATCTCCTTCTCCCTTTCCCTTTGCTCTATCAACGCAGCTATCACAGCAGCAAACAGGATCAGCAGAAAGGATCAGAAAGGAAGCAAGCAGCAATCAGCTGTGCTTACTGTTTCTCCCTCCTCGTGAAATAAGCACTGGACAAGTGCAAGCAGTGCAGTTGCTCTTTGTCCACCATTCCAATGCTTCGGCCTCTTATGGCGTCTGTGATAAGGCCATCGACGATGGAGAGCTCCTTTCAGTTTCAGTTGCGCTGTCGCTGTCGCTGCCACTGCCACTGCCGCTGCATCGCATTCAATTTTTCATGCCACGCCAGGCTGTTGCTGCAGACGCAGACACATACAAAATGCATACTGTATATGCATTTGTGGGTGTATATTTATTACAGCCCCAGAGTCCGCCGGCCCCATCCGACGTTGCTTCTCAGTTGAATCTCAGCTCAGACCCCGACTCCGCCTCCAGGCTGAGGCCCCACCAGCATGCACTCGTTTGTTGTCTATTTTCGATCATTTGTTTATACGTATATACATATAGCCGCTGCTGTACATGTACTTGTGTATTTATATACAAATACTTTACGCCTTTGGGCCAACGACGAGCCGGAGGACCAGCAGGAGGATGTAGTAGGGACAGAGAGCGGTGGACAGCGCGGTCGCAGCGCAGGCGGCTTCGAAAATTTTTGAATAATTTGCAGCCATAAAATATGCAATAAGCCAACAGCCAACAGCTGTTGCAAAATTGTTTTGAAAGCCGCGCCATCACATTATTTAAAGCGACGCCGCCGCCGTCTCTCTCTCTACAGTCGCGCGTTCGGTTCGGTTCGCCTTTGCCTTGGCAGAGACAGAGACAGAGTGGTGTGGAGTGGAGTGGAAGAGGCATCAGAGAGGGGCAATTGCCGAGTTTTTCTCCAGTGGAGGAGAGAGAGAATCGAATTAAATGTTGTTAAAGGATTTAAAGTGCGAAAAATAGTTGCCACACGGAAGAACAGGCAGCAGTGGAGTCGCAGCACCAGACGACAATTGTGCCCCACGCCACCAGCACACAGCACCCACCCCCACGCCGCAGGGAGCACCCCAATGGAATTTGCATTGACAAATGTGGAGGATAGGGAAAGATATAAGGCCAAGAAGCCCCCAAAGTCAAAGTCGACCTCCTGTGGCTCCTGCGCTTTGAGAAGCACTGCACAGCATCATTCGATAAGCAGATCAGTAGCAAGCAGTCTATCGAAATGTTTCGAAAGCAGTTCAGCAAGCAGAATAATCTTCGAAATTGGTGATTTCTCTTAACTATTACATACTTACCTTTTCCTTAGTTTTTTCTTCATATATTTACAATATTTATTTATTTAATGTTCTCGCCCATTAATTAAAAATTACCATTATTTTCTTAATTACAGCCGCCAAAGGGGAAAAAGGGCAAGAAGGGCAAGAAGATGCCGGGTAAGTGATTATGTAGTTATGTAGAGTTAATCGAGGTATTATTAATCGACATCAAATCGCCATATCCGCCAAGTGCACCGTCAGACTATCAGAAGAATGTCCGATCTTTACTTTATTTCAGAGATATGCATAATTGTTAACTATATACATATCTATGTATTTATGTACAGACTGCACATCCCTGTGTGGAATTAAGAAGAACATAATAGATCTTCTGAAGCAGTTGCCAACCCAATAGCTCCGTGCTCTTCAAACATTTCCACTCAAAAGCTCTTTAAGTCCCCGCCCATAAAGACAGCCAGCTTCCCATAAAGAGACACAGCTCCAACAGGCAGCAGGCGAGGCAACGAGGTCTGCCTGGCAATTCATTTTCGGAACATTAATGGCTGTACAGGGTGCTGCAGGGCAGAGACGGGTACGAGTACGGGACGAGGCCGAGGCCGAGGCAGGATGGAATGGAATGGAAGGGTGGACATTGGTCATTCAGGGCAATTTAAAAAGGCCAAGCAAAACAATTAGTAAATAACGATAATCTGCGTGAGGAGAGGCGAGAGCAGGAGCAGTAGCAGTAGCAGGACATGTCCGATGCACAGTGTAATTGCCCAAGCACAGGCCCAGTACGCAGTGCAACCAAAAAAATTCGAAAGGGAAAAACTGTCCACTTAATTTCCACGAGTGAGAGCACACACTGCACTCTGCCTTCACCGTCCACCGACCACCGACCACCGTCTCCTCTCCTCTCCGTTGGACATCTAACGCACATAATTGTTTCTATGCCTGGCTTCCAATGCTAGTCCTGTTCCTGTTCCTGCTTCTAGTCCGAGTCTTCTCCTCGTCCGAGTCCTGGCACCAGCCGGCCAACGATGCCAATTACAGAAAACAATTACAACACAGTCTGCACGGGTCCGGGTCTGGGTCCGGGCCACATATGCGGACAGGCACTGGGCAAACCGGCAGACAGGGGAGCGCGTGCCGTTCTCATTAAATTGTCATAAAGATGGACTTGGGCACCCAAAATATGCGGTTAAACTAACTTCCACCAACTTTCGTTCCCCTCTCTCTCTCACTCTCTCTCTCTCTAAACCACAGTGCTCATCGATGGCGTGGACACGTCGGCGATGACACGCGACCAGCTGGAGGCGTTTTCCCTGCGCCTAAAGGCCGAGATGGATCGCGAGCGGGAGGAGCGAAACTACTTCCAGCTGGAGAGGGACAAGATTCGCACCTTCTGGGAGATCACACGCCAGCAGTTGGGTGAGTCGGCATGCGGTAGCCCGCTCCCCAGCCAGATCTATAAGTAATCCCATGCCCAGATGAGACGCGCTATGAGCTGCAGCAGAAGGACAAGGAGATCGAGGCCACGCAGGATCTGGCGGACATCGACACCAAGCATGTGATGCAGCAGATGAAGCATCTGCAGTTCGAGAACCACAACAAGCTGGGCGAGGTGCGGGCGGAGGCGATGACCCAGCTGAAACTGGCCCAGGAGCACCATATCCTGCAGGAGACCGAGCTGCAGAAGGACAAGCGCCAGCTGCGGCGCATTCTGCGCGAGCGCATGGAGCTTGGCGAGATGCAGCTGCGCCAGATGGAGGCCCACTTCAACGAGAAGATACTGTGGGTGCGCTCATTCGCAGCTCCTTGATCCAGCACTCATTACTCTCTCGCAATTCCAGGGAGCAGCGGCTATCTTTCGATCGGGAGCGCAAGGACAACGAGATGCTGCACGAGGAGAAGGTGATGGAGCAGAAGTCCAAGCTGGACCTGTTCTACGGCACCCAGATGTTCGAGGTGGAGGAGCGCAAGAACCAGCAGATCAAGGACCTGCAGGACCACCACGACGGGGCCTTCAACGACATGAAGAACTACTACAACGACATCACCCTCAACAACCTGGCCCTCATCGGCAGCATGAAGGAGCAGCTGGAGCAGCTGCGCAAGCAGACCGAGCGCAGCGACCGCATCGCCGCGGACACGGCCCTGGAGAACAAGCGCCTCCGAGAGCCCCTCGACAAGGCCAACATCCAGCTGAACGAGTTCCGCCGCAAGCTGGAGTTCTACGAACGGGACAAGCAGCAGCTGAGCCGCCTCAAGAGCCGCAACACGAAGCTGGAGAAGAAGGTGAAGGGCCTGACCTGGGAAGCGGAGACCCTGATCCTGCGCAACGATTCGCTTGTGGCCGAGCGGGAGGCTCTCAAGGAGCGCTTCAACGACGTCATTGTGGAGCTACAGCAAAAGACGGGCCTGAAGAATGTGCTGCTGGAGCGCAAGATTGCCGCCCTGATGCGCGAGGACGAGAAGCGCAGCATCGTGCTGCACGAGACCATAGCCACCTGCGCGCCCAATTTCGCCGACAAACTGACCAGCCTGGACGAGCGGGTGGGCAGCATCATCGACGAGAAGAACAAGATCATCATCGACCTGCGCTACGAGGTGGCCAAGGCCCGCAAGGCCCACGACGATCTCCTGGAGACCTATGAGTGCAAGCTCAAGCAGTTCGGAGTGCCCACCGACAACCTCGGCTTCACGCCCATCCGGGACAGAGATGAGCAACAGCTCTACGTATGCGGCCCTGCGGGCATCATTACGGAGAACAAGTAGAACTAGAAGTTCGAGAATCGAAAAGAGCAGTCCACCGAAACAGAAGCAGAAACAGAAACAGGAACAGAATCAGAAGTAGAAGACACCCCACCCCGTCCAAAAACTAAATTGCCAGTTTGTTTCATTCAGAATTCAGAATTTATTCAACTTTAGTCTAGATTAGTGTATAAGAAGTATGTATATGTATATGCTTATAAAAAACGTTCTGGAATAGCAAGGAGTTGAACACGTCCAGAATCCGCTTACAATCCAATACTACTCGTATTTCGATTAATATCGTACTAGATGCATAGAGAGAGAGAGACAGAGAGAGGGATATACGTAGAGATAGAGTCGAGCCAACTATTGCTATCGTTCAAGGACTATCAGTGTCCCTTTCTGGTGGTTGTGTGCTAACCCAATTTATACTCAATGGAACATGCCTAACAAAACATTCGGGTTCGGGTTCGGGTTCGGGTTCTTAAGTAACTCTTCAATGGAAATGATAAACCTCTTGAACCTTTTTCTCTCGACGGGGGGCAGATGGAGATACATTCTAAACATTTGTTTGCTCTTTGCTTTAGTCTAATTTTTACTATATCTTGCTTTGTTATGGATAGGTTTTTCTTTCTTTAGTTTTGTTTAGTTTTTGTCAATTGATTTATTTTTGAAATATATATCACATGATGTTTTGCTTCTTGTTGCTGTTACTACGGATTCAATTCGAGTTCAGTTTCAGTTTAGTTTTTGTTTCAGTTTCAGTTTTTCAATTGATTCGATCAACAATAATTTCGCTTGTTCTCGTTTTAAATATTTAAATTTCCACCAACTGAATTGTGTTCCTTGGCATTCAGTACTGTTTCTTTATTTTTTTATTTACTTATTTATTGTTTGAAATCCTCCTTTCAACGGTTCAACTTTTCTGTCAACGGTTTTGGTGCGGAGCCAAGAGCTGATACGCTTAACAAATAGTTTATGGGGTAGCAAAGGTATTTATTTGTAGTGTAATACAAAAGTAAATTTGGCTTCGGAGCTAAATTAAAATTATGTGTATGTATGTATATGTAAATACTCGTAATACAAAACAAAAAACAAAACAAATTAAAACCAAATATTTATCAATTTGGAATGCGGTTGTTCTTTTTTTCCAATTCGGACAACCACTTCTGTTTTAGCCGATTGGAAATGAGATTTTAAATTCGTCATATACTGTAGGAACCTGAATGAAATACATACAAATCTAAAAACTTCAATTAGATTGTATCTTGTTTTCACATAAAAATAAAAACAAAAAAATATACCTCAGGTAGATATCTGATTCATCGTGCTATAATGTGTTCCCCATTTAAAATAGTTCAAGACATGGACCAATCACACAAATCATAGACACAATTCATTCTCTTTGGGGGTAGATCTCTTTGTAAGAGTTTACAAATGTTTCTTACATCTAAGTTTCTTAGTAAAAGAATTTCCAAAATAAGAAATACAAAAAATAAAAACTACATATGAAGACTGATTCGGAATCAATATTCAGTTTCATTTCAAAATGATTTAAAATCTATATATATATATGTGTGTGTGTGTGTGTGTCTGTGTGTGTTCGGATCGTCTATACTTTCATCTATCTAATTCGTGTGAGCTTAAGAGCCAGGCAGCGCGGGTTAATTGAATACATTGTAGTGTAGTTTTGCTTGATTTGTGTGTGCTGTGCCATTTTGGTGTAACTCAATTTGTTTGCTTTGTTTGTTTTTGTTTTTCTTAGTTTCAGTTGCGGCTTTTGTTTTCTTGTTTGTAAAGGTACTTTTCGGTTACGTTACTCCCCAGCTCCAGCAGGATACTGGTATTTTCATATTTCGAGTTCACAAACTATACAGAATGTAACTTATATATGTATCCTCTTGCTATCGTTATCGTTATCGTTTTCGTTCTAGTTCTGGATGTTTTGTAGTTTTGTGTTACATTTTTGTTTTGTTTTTGTTTTGTGTAAAGCAAAAATTAAGGCGATCACAACGGTTTACTTCACAGATGCGTGTGGAAACATTTTGATTAGAAATGTCCGTGGAAATATTTCCTATTTTTTTTGTTTTTGTTTTGTTTTCATTATTTTTCATTCTTGTCAGTTACATTTTTCTTAACATCCAAATTGGTTTTTCTATGCTCTGTATACCAGTAAATGTAATTTTAATTTTAATTTTAATTTAAGTATAATTTCGCTTAGCTAATTTTTGTTTAGTCGAATTGGTTGGCGTTTCCTCTCGTTATTGTTCTCAACTATGGGGTATCTCGGCGATTTCGCAATCTTAATAATTATACTGATTCATGGTTGTTTCTGTGAGTGTCTGTGTTTCGTGTGTGTGTCTGTGTGTGTGTATGGCACATTGGGAGTATCTTTTTGCCTTGTACGCGTTCCGACTATTAAGCTAATGATTCATTTGATTCGATTCGATTCGACCCGAGGATATATATATACATATACATAAACATATGCATATATAGTACATATGCATGTATGTAACTGATATTCATTATTGCTTGGACTTGGACTATTTTAAGCTAAGGCTATGTTTAGGTTTACATATGTTTTTGTTTTTTTGTTCATGTTTATGATTAATGATTAATGATTAGTTTACTTGTTTTATCTTTATCTAAATGCCATAATTTGTGTTTCAGTACGTTTCGATGCCCGTATTTCGTATTTTGAAAGTCTCAACTAAAATGAAAGTTTAACTAACATTTTTTGTTTGTAAGGCAATTTGTTGTTTCGGTTTCAGTTTCAGTTTTTGTTAGTTTTTAGTTTTAGTTTTTCGTTTTAGTTTCTGTGCTACATTTACGTTTTGGTGTGTGTTTGTTCTTTCTAACTTCTTTCCGCTCAGATGCTTTGGGATTGTTTTAAATCCAAATTGAATTTAGATTCGAGTTCAGTTCAGTGGATTCAGTTTGATTTCTAAAAACAAAATCATCTGCCTGAAGCACTAGCAGCAATATATCTGATATACAGTTCAAATGGTGGATACAAATCTAAAATCTAAAAAATCGAGTACTCAATACGAGCGTTACATCAGAACTAAAGTCGCTTTCTATGTTTCTGTGTGTTTGTTTGTGTGTGTGTGTGTGTGTGTGTTGGATGCAGGTGTGTATGAGTGGGTGTCAACTAACATTATAGCTAATATCATTATTATATGGGTGGAGGTGGGGGACTGTCACCCTAGCGTCATGAAAGCGAAAGAGATGGAGAACTCGTCCCTTGCGCTCTGCTCTGTAGCTCTCCTGTGGCCTCACCTTTCCCTCCTAGTGGAACTTTGCGCACGCAAAGGCGTTTATGATTCTTGGCGTGTGCTCGCTCACGCCGCACAGCTCGAGCACATTCTGTTTGAGCACAGTCGAGTACTCCATGGACTTGTGGTTCTGCCGCAAGCTCACAATAATCAACCTGCAAAAAGTCGTGAGTAAATTCTCGCTTAGAGGGAGCTATCCAACTTACTTGGCATTACACTTTCGCTCCTCGCGATACTTCTCCAGGAGGGCGGCCAATCGGTTAGCGCTGTTATTGGGATTTCCCCGAGTAGCGCACGGCACCACGATCAGGAACACATCATATGTGTTCTTATCCTCCAGAGCGCTGATCATTACTTCTGCGAGCACCTGCTTGGTCTTCTGAACCTGTAACACATTAGCATTTGTTAGCATTATGGCTTGCATGGCCACTGAGCAGCGTGAGCATTACCAATTGGGTTTTGCAACATTCCGTTGCCTCCACCACTGTCATTTCCTTAGTCCAGGGAAGCGTCTTGAGCTTGCCAGTTCGATCGGACCAATAGTTCACTTTACTGTCGTTGGTGTCGGTCTTATAAAAGCCAAAAGCGAGAGCCACAAGCGCATCCAGATAATTAATCGACCGATGGCGGCCATTGAGGCATTCTAGAATTACATTTTTTTAGTTCTAAAATTTTGGAAGGATTCGACTAGAGCACTCACTGCCTAAGTACAACTTTTCCAGATTTAAAGTTATGTGCAGCCGCCTGCCCAGGGCCTTGTTGTGTCCAAATGAGGCCGCGTAGACATTATACAAAAAGTTTGGCCTCTTCGGGCTAATCGCGGATGTCTAATGGAGAGAGAGAGAAAGAGAGGGGATGGTCAACCGCCAGAGGCACAGATTAGATGAGAGCACAGAAGGATGATGATGACTTACCTCTCCCTTATGCTTATGCAAACGCATCGTTTCCAGAAGGATGCGCAGCGGGGCTATGTTAGCCGCCTTCATCTTCGTTTTGTTGAGCAACTGCTCCTCATATTTGATGTACGAGACCTTTGGCGTCCGCTTACTGAGGCGCAACACCCGCGGTGAGGTCTTCAGCAGCTGCTCGTAGCTGATCATTGGGATCAGGAATTCGGCAAGCGCGGGATCGGAACGCAAATGGTCGGGCACTTGATCATACGTTAATGACAGCTCTTTCAGTACTGGCAGAGCCTCCTGGGCGGTTTTGGTCTTACGGAGCTTGACAATACCCTCAATTTGTTTTTTACATCCGACAAGGGGATTGAGGAATTCCGGCCAGCTTCCCAGCTCTTTTGTGGGGGTGGACAACAGCCGCAGGGTGGCCTTAATTTCAGGAATCAGTTCCACATCCCCATAATGGCAGCGACGCAGCAGATCCTTGTGAAAGGAACAGATTTGCTCGTCCTTCGCCCACATTTGCAGCAGCACAGCCGACGTTTTGTCCTTGTACCACTCCATGACCGCCTTGCGGATGGTGCGACTGAATGGGGTTTTGCGACCTTGCAATATCTGCACCTGCTTCACGAACTGCGTGAACATAAAGAGTTCCGTGTCTCTGCGCACCAGCCGAGGGAAATATTTGCGCAACAGCGTCCTCTCCAGCTCATTGGTGCACGTCGACAGGTACACGGCCAACACCAACAACGCCTCATCGCGCCGTGGCAAGTAATCGTCGTTGTTAATCAGAACTTCGACAAGGCAGTCCGCCAGCTGCTGGGCACCAATCTCGGCACAGAGGACGCGCAGCTCGTCGAACCTCTCTTTTGTCACCTTCTCGTTTGAGGAGAACAAATAGACAGCCACTTTCGTGGTGCTGATGTAGCAGAAGCGTCGCAGCTTATCAATGGCAGTGATATGTTTGATGGCAACGGCAACCGCTTGCAATGCTGCAGCAGGCACAGGTAGGGAATGTAGTTTAGTGTACATTTTGACGGCATGATTGAATAGGTACTCACGTGCCACCGGGGCCTTTTCAGGATTGGCTTCGCTCTTCGGCTCCTTCATGGGCTTAGTGTCCATCAAAACGTTCGGTGCAGCTGCCCCACAAAACGGAGCAGGCACATGAGAATGGAAATTATGTTTAGTTTATTGTGACGGTCATTGTTCTCACCGAACAGATACTCACGTGCCATCGGGGTCTCGTCTGGCTTAGCTTCGGCCTTGGGCTTCTTCATGGGTACTGCTTCTGGTACAGACAACATATAAATAGAATTTTATTGTGGCGACATCAGTGAAAAGGTACTCGGTACTTACGTGCCACTGAGGACTCGTCTAGTTTCTGTACGGTCTTCTTGGGCTCCACCATGGTCTTTGTGGCCATCAAACCGTTCGGTGCACCGGGGGCAACCGGGGCTACGGCTGGTTTCTCTTTGGCCTTGGGCTCCTCCATGGATGTTATGTCTATCAAATACTCTAAAACTACTCTCACGCAAGTTTTTGATTAAGTTTAAAGTCGGGATATGAATGAAAAAGGTACTCACGTGCCACCGGGGCGTCTTCTTCCTCTTTGGGCTCCTTCATAGGCGTTGTATCCATGGAAACCAGATCCGATGCTGATGCTACTCTTCCGCAAGCGTCGCGAGGCAGCCACATGCGTGTGTGTGTGTGTCGGAATTTGATTTAGTTTGAAGTCGCAGCATGAATGAAAAGATACTCACAATCCACCACGGGCTCGCTTGGGCTCTTCAAACCCTTGGCCTCCTCCATTGCTCACGCTGTGTACGACGAAATGCGTAGCAGTTGCTTCAGAGAGCTCGAGATGGATCCTGTGAGAATGAGGTCCAGCGAGAACAAACCACAAACGACGCACTTTACTTTGCATCCAACTATCTGCCGTAATTCGCCAACCAATTAGACTCTGCTGCCACGGAAAATACACGGGCACGTGTATTGCAAAATGCGAATTGAATGAGGCGAGCCAAACTACCAGGGGTTGTTGTTAGCTATTTTATTTAACAAAGCAAGCAAAATGTGTTGTCAAAACAAAAAACAAACTATAGTCAATAATACACTCTACACGGTTACTACACATTTTCTACATAATGGAAGGAAAAAGAGGGTGTTGACAACAGCCAACACGGCCCAGAGTATGCAACTCATGTAAGGTGAAATCCACCCCATTTGCCCACTATACCTTGAAGACAAAAAGCCGATTTTGTCTGCAAGGTATGTGTCCATACATGCTAGGTGATTGCAATTTGCCTTGGCTATTTTTGCCTGTTGTCCATATTCTTTTTAATAGCCCATTCAAAATTACGACTCATTTTTTCGTCGCAGGAGAGAGCACTTATTGATCAGGTATACGGTCTGACACTCAGAAATATACCAAAATATACCGTCTCATTTTCAAAATATTCCGTAAATATACCCTTTATTTAAACTCGATAACAACTTGAGGTTACCCGCCGAAAATAACACAAATAATAATAATAATAATTACTCTTGTGGGTTCATCCTATTCTTTATCTTTATTTAAAAATAAAGACCACGATATCCTTCACCTGAACTGCGCTAAAATTCTTCAAGATTAACTGGTCGCCAATGGGTTAATCGTTCTCTGTCCATGATCGAAAATCAAGTTCCTCGATTTTTATATTCATCTTAATAGTGCTAGCTAGATAGGAACCCCAGCTCTCAACTCATAATTTTATCCGATTGGTAAATCGATTTCCTACAAGACTGGCTAACTTTAAGTTCTCAGCTTTATTAGATTGTTTATAAAAGAAGGTTTAACCTGAAAAGGTCATCAAAAAATTGCAGCAAAAACGTAACTGTGCACGGAATGAAACGTATTGTTACGTCATTGTTGCTGGTCAACAGGGATCCGCTAAGAGTATGGACATCTTTATACCCTATTTCAAGTAATTAACATTAAAATTCTGTTTTCCAAGCTATTTAACTCTTCCTTTCATTTTAGCAGGTCGCCCCTCCGGTGACAAAGAATACCTCTTGAGTGCCCGCAACACCGATATGCCGACTATCGTTTACCAGAGGTTTCACCCTTCTGTTCTTCCGGTTCATATGAGCTACTGTGCGCGAGCTCCCCGCCGGCTCCTGCGCAAGGGGCCGCGATGCCGTGCGTGTCGTGCGAGGCTCTGGCCTTTGGCCTGGGCGACCTATGGGTCCAGCCACTGCCATGGCCTTTTTCCTTGCGTCCCACGCCGTTTTCTCCGCCTTTCCAATCCGTTCGCCGTCGGTACCTCCTCCGCGGGTGATTCCGCCGTAGCTCCTCTCCCTCACAGGAGGTCCAGGGTATATGCTCCTGGCTGGACTGTGGCAGCCACTGGCACTTTTTCTTCACAGAGGACGAGATATAGCATACAGAAAAAACCAGTATTTTAATGATTTGCCAATCTTCGGAAGGCTATATCTCAGACAAATAGGACCAGATCGGTGAAGGGCCAACTCTCCCAGGATCGTAAGGATACAGCCTGTCAAACGGCATCAAAATCTCGACTACGAAAATGAGGCCGATTTTTGGCAAATTTAATGATGTAACCATCATGATTTTTTGCGAAAATCGTGAAAAATGGATGTCCTTTTTTCCGACGGAAGTCGATTGGCAGGACTCGCCCGATCACGAAGAGACATGCCACGCCCAGATCGGCCGCTGTTTAGCCGAGATATAGCGTACAGAAAAAACCAGTATTTTAACGATATGCCAATCTTCGGAAGGCTATATCTCAGACAAATAGGGCCAGATCGGCGAAGGACCAACTCTCCCAGGTTCGTGAGGATCTAGACTGTCGAGCAGCATCAAAATCTCGACTTCGAAAATGAGGCCGATTTTTGGCAAATTTAATGATGTAACCATCATGATTTTTTGCGAAAATCGTGAAAAAATGGATGTCCTTTTTTCCGACGGAAGTCGATTGGCAGGACTCGCCCGATCACGAAGAGACATGCCACGCCCAGATCGGCCGCTGTTTAGCCGAGATATAGCGTACAGAAAAAACAGTATTTTTAACGATATGCCAATCTTCGGAAGGCTATATCTCAGACAAATAGGACCAGATCGGTGAAGGACCAACTCTCCCAGGTTCGTGAGGATCTAGACTGTCGAGCAGCATCAAAATCTCGACTTCGAAAATGAGGCCGATTTTTGGCAAATTTAATGATGTAACCATCATGATTTTTTGCGAAAATCGTGAAAAAATGGATGTCCTTTTTTCCGATTGCATTCGATTGGCAGAACTTTTCCGATCACGAAATGGCATGCCACGCCCAGATCGGTCCATAAATAGTCGAGATATAGCCAAAGAAATTATGAAAAAATCGGACATTTTGGTCGCAAGTTGAGGATTGTTGTTGCACAACAACAAAAATCGTTGGAGAAAATTATTTTTTTTAAATTTTAGATGTAGAACAATTAACGACAACAACAGACTACAACAAGCCAGTTTTGCTTGATTGTTTTCTTCGCTATTTGTGGCCCGATCAGTGTGATGGCTTCCTGTGATCGAAAAAATGTACCCGACTTAATGGAGCCCTTGTCAAGGATCCAGAATATTTTTCCCAATCAAACATATCAGTATTTATTTATTTATTTTAATCTTCGACAACGAAATCAAAATAATCCTTATCTAACTTATTTCTATCTTAAATAATAACAAAAATTACAAAATCATGCATGAAATAGGAAAAAGTCTATAATCAACCGTCTGATGGCTCCTCTCGCATCTCAAAAGTCAAAAAAGGCTAAAAAGTCAGAGTACAATTGTGGACATATTTCAAAATATATCTTCCTTCACAGAGGACTTATGTACCCTACGCTTTGGCACAAGCCGAGTCGTATTTGACTTCCCCCGCCAAAAGGAGTCCTATCCAAGCATTACCGAGGCGTGTACGAGACAGACCGAGTCCAATCCCAGCCAGACAGAAGCGCACCCCTCATCCTTCGACCTGGCCATCGACAACAAGGACTTCAAGGGCTACTAGATTCTAGATAGATATCGTTGTTGTTAGGCTTAAGGATATACGCGTCCATTCATTTAGATAGTAGATACAAATGTTTTCCACATGTTTATTTATACTAAGCTAAATTATGATGAATAAAACTATTGAAAAATCATCCTTGCTGTTTCCTTTATTGGGAAAACCATCCCGATTACAAAAAGGCGTGGCACGCCCAGATCGGGTCACAAATAGCAGAGAAAACTAAATATTTTTGATTGGGGAAAATGTCCTTGATCCTTGATAAGGACTCCATCAGATCAAGGATGTTATTCCGAACACAGGAAGGCGTTGCACGTCCCGATCGGGCCACAAATAGCCGAGAAAACTAAATTGGTATGGTTGGGGCTGCTGGAGTCCTTACCGAAGGATCAAGGAAATTTTTCTGATCATGGCGGGCCATGGCACGACCCTATCGGGATACAAATAAGCAAGAAAACAAGATATATATGTATCGAGAATATCCCATTGATCCTTGGTCCTTGAAAAGGACTCCATTAAATCAGGGGCATTTTTCCGATCACAGGAAGCCGTCGCATGTCCCGATCGGACCTCAAATAACGGAGAAAACAAAACTGGCTTGTAACTGGCGTTAAAAATGTAGTTCAAGAAATCACCGATAGAGGGCGCCACCGTACAAAAAGAAAAAACTGGCGTCAAATGGCCAAAATCTGGATGGGATACCAGGCGAACAGAAATCAGCAGCAAGCAACTGTAGTAATTGCAAAAAAATTTCGCAGCATACTTTAGGGGGCACAAAATTAAAAAAATATTCATCGACCTTCTGATTTCTGCTGATTTCTGTTCGCCTGGTATCCCATCCAGATTTTGGCCATTTGACGCCAGTTTTTTCTTTTTGTACGGTGGCGCCCTCTATCGGTGATTTCTTGAACTACATTTTTAACGCCAGTTACAAGCCAGTTTTGTTTTCTCCGTTATTTGAGATCCGATCGGGACATGCGACGGCTTCCCTGTGATCAAATGAAAAAATGCCCCTGATTTAATGGAGTCCTTTTCAGCAGGACCAAGGATTGCAAAAAAATGGGATATTCTCGATACATATATATCTTGTTTTCTTTGCTTATTTGTATCTGTTCGATGGTATGCCATGGCCCATTTGAGAGTTTTTCTTTTGATCCTTCGGTCTTGGACTCCAGCAGCCCCAACCATACCAATTTAGTTTTCCGGCTATTTTGGATCCGATCGGGACATGCAACGCCTTCCTGTGTTCGGAATAACATCCTTGATCTGATGGAGTCCTTATCAAGGATCAAGGACATTTTCCCCAATCAAAAATATTTAGTTTTCTCTGCTATTTGTGACCCGATCTGGGCGTGCCACGCCTTTTTGTAATCGGGATGGTTTTCCCAATAAAGGAAACAGCAAGGATGATTTTTCAATAGTTTTATTCATCAAAACTTAGCTTAGTATAAATAAACATGTGGAAAACATTTGTATCTACTATCTAAATGAATGGACGCGTATATCCTTAAGCCTAACAACAACGATATCTATCTAGAATCTAGTAGCCCTTGAAGTCCTTGTTGTCGATGGCCAGGTCGAAGGATGAGGGGTGCGCTTCTGTCCTGCTGGGATACGATTCTGTCTGGCTGGGATTGGACTCGGTCTGTCTCGTACACGCCTCGGTAATGCTTGGATAGGACTCCTTTTGGCGGGGGAAGTCGGATACGACTCGGCTTGTGCCAAAGCGTAGGGTACATAAGTCCTCTGTGAAGGAAGATATATTTTGAAATATGTCCACAATTGTACTCTGTCTTTTTAGCCTTTTTTGACTTTTGAGATGCGAGAGGAGCCATCAGACGGTTGATTATAGACTTTTTCCTATTTCATGCATGATTTTGTAATTTTTTGTTATTATTTAAGATAGAAATAAGTTAGATAAGGATTATTTTGATTTCGTTGTCGAATAATAAAATAAATAAATAAATACTGATATGTTTGATTGGGAAAAATATTCTGGATCCTTGACAAGGGCTCCATTAAGTCGGGTACATTTTTTCGATCACAGGAAGCCATCACACTGATCGGGCCACAAATAGCGAAAAAAACAATCAAGCAAAACTGGCTTGTTGTAGTCTGTTGTTGTCGTTAATTGGTCTACATCTAAAATTAAAAAAAAATAATTTTCTCCAACGATTTTTGTTGTTGTGCAACAACAATCCTCAACTTGCGACCAAAATGTCCGATTTTTTCATAATTTCTTTGGCTATATCTCGACTATTTATGGACCGATCAGGGCGTGGCATGCCATTTCGTGATCGGAAAAGTTCTGCCAATCGAATGCAATCGGAAAAAAGGACATCCATTTTTTCACGATTTTCGCAAAAAATCATGATGGTTACATCATTAAATTTGCCAAAAATCGGCCTCATTTTCGAAGTCGAGATTTTGATGCTGCTCGACAGTCTAGATCCTCACGAACCTGGGAGAGTTGGTCCTTCGCCGATCTGGCCCTATTTGTCTGAGATATAGCCTTCCGAAGATTGGCATATCGTTAAAATACTGGTTTTTTCTGTACGCTATATCTCGGCTAAACAGCGGCCGATCTGGGCGTGGCATGTCTCTTCGTGATCGGGCGAGTCCTGCCAATCGACTTCCGTCGGAAAAAAGGACATCCATTTTTTCACGATTTTCGCAAAAAATCATGATGGTTACATCATTAAATTTGCCAAAAATCGGCCTCATTTTCGTAGTCGAGATTTTGATGCCGTTTGACAGGCTGGATCCTTACGATCCTGGGAGAGTTGGCCCTTCACCGATCTGGTCCTATTTGTCTGAGATATAGCCTTCCGAAGATTGGCATATCATTAAAATACTGGTTTTTTTCGGTACGCTATATCTCGGCTAACCAGCGGCCGATCTGGGCGTGGCATGTCTCTTCGTGATCGGGCGAGTCCTGCCAATCGACTTCCGTCGGAAAAAAGGACATCCATTTTTTCACGATTTTCGCAAAAAATCATGATGGTTACATCATTAAATTTGCCAAAAATCGGCCTCATTTTCGTAGTCGAGATTTTGATGCCGTTCGACAGTCTAGATCCTCACGATCCTGGGAGAGTTGGCCCTTCACCGATCTGGCCCTATTTGTCTGAGATATAGCCTTTCGAAGATTGGCATATCATTAAAATACTGTTTTTTTTCGGTACGCTATATCTCGTCCTCTGTGAAGAAAGAGTGCAAGGGGCTGCCACAGTCCAGCCAGGAGCAAATCCCCTGGACCTCCAGTGAGGACGAGGAGCTGCGGCGGAATCACGGAGGAGATACCGACCGCGAGCGGACTGGTAAGAGGGCAAAAACAGCCTGGAGCCAAAGGGCGCCCAGGCCAAAGGCCATAGCCTCGCACGACAGGATTCATGTCCCGAGGGGCGCACGGCAGCGTGGAGAGCTCTCCGTTCGCCGGAGCCGGCGGGGAGTTCGCAATGGCAGCCGGTCAGGCGTCTGCAATGGATCGCGGCATAGCAGTTTGTGGCCAGAGAGTGTTTCGGGAACTGGTATGTAATAGAACTGGTATGTCTAGCGTGAATGAGTATCATGACTTTGTCGCGTATTTCAAATATTTTACCCCTGAACTGGGGATACACATACAAAATCGAACCCAAATTTCCTGGTAGCTGAAAAAACGGGGTCTTTTCATCACAAAAGGACGTTGAAAAAGGTCGGTATATGTCCACATTGGTAGATATCGATATGTGCTCAGCGAATGCAAAATGATATGGATATTTTTTGCAAGGCGGCGAAGCGGTAGTGCCGGTAGTGCAGAGCTGCCCCATCAGCCGATTTGAAAAATTCCCTCTCTGGACTGACGATTAAAAAAGAAAAACGATTTGCTATTTGGTTGAAAGATAAGAGTTTGGTTTGTATTTTTATATAAGTTTTTCAGTATTTTAGCTGTGTTGTTGCTGTTCTCCGCCATTCTCCTCTGGTTGTTCGTTATTGTTATAACTTATATTATTAGCTTTTCGAATTATTAGTATTAAATGTGGTTTTAAAAGTGAAATATAAACAATTGTTTCTTGTTTATGCTTGTTTGGTTTCCATTTTCTTTTCTCTTTGTTAATCATCTCGCCAAGTTGATATAATGCTTATTGCATTACATACATACATAATTAGGAGGTTCATCTGTTATTATTAATTAGTTTTTCTCCTTTTTTTTTTGGTTTTGGTTTGGCTTTCTATAGTAACCCAGCAAAAAAAATGTGGCATTTGGGTAAGTGTTTTTTTTTCGTCAGTATTATATGATGTTTTAGCTCTGTATATATTCCTATTACTGGTTTGTTTGTGTTCGGGCTATAATCAAGCATCGAGTGTCTGTCCCCCCCTCGGTTGAGGTTGGTTTCTAAGCAAGCCGCCTGCTGCGACCACGCGCAAGTTCGTGTAAGACTCTAAACTAAAGTAAAGTAAAGCTGATCTGATCTGAAGTTGTGTGTGTGTAGGTGTGTCTGTGTATGGGTGTGCTCTAACATTGCAAAATTGTGTCCGTGTGTTTATACGCTTTGCGTGGGACTTAATTTGAAATCAAGTGGTGTTTGTGTTCGTGTCTACGGTTCTGCCTCCCTTTGTCTGTCTCTGTCTGTCTCTGTGTGTGTGTGTACTAAGAGTGCACTAATGCAGGGTGCTGCTAAATAGAGCTTTTACATATTGAGGGCATTCTTTATCATTTCATTCTACAGCACCAGATCAATGGGGGTTACTCTTCAGCACAGCTTCCAGTCTCCTTATTAGGCGCACTCTTAGTACATATGTCCTTGCATGTGTGTGTGTATGTGCGTGTGTGTGTGTGTTTTTTTCATTATATAATTAGTCAAAAATTGATATTCTCTATGCGATGTGTTTAACTTATGAAGTTCTTACCACATGTGGCTTATTCGTGTAGAATATAATTATTATTATTATTATTTTTATTTATTTTAATATTAATATTTATTATTGCCAGTTTCGATAAGAAAATAATTTTAAGATACTTTTTATATTACTCTATTTTGTTATGCACTTTCTTCGATTGTTGTTTCCCCCAATTTTATTATTTTATAAATATTTCTTTGTTTTTATCCATCAGCAATTTGCGTTATTTTCTTTTTAGTTTTGAATTTTTTTATTTTTTTTTATAAGTCAAGTAAAATTTGTAGACTAGATTTATTCACTGGAGTATAATCTCCTTCCTTCTCTCTCATTTGTATTGCTGTCTCGCTCTCGCTTAATACTTTCTGTTACAGTTTTTTTATTATAATTATTATTATTATTATTGGTTTTCTGTTTGCATTTGCTTAGAACATTTCTGTTGTTTTTGTCGTACAGCCCGTGTCTGTATATTGTAGGTGTTTTTGGATACGATTAGGCATACGCATACCCGTACATGGGATGCGTACTCTTATTAATTTTTACTAGCTACGGGCCCTGGAGTCCTGTAGAATCCTGTAGAATCCTGACTCAAGAATAGCTGCGATAACAACGGCCTCAAATAATTCTCAATAATTCTTTGAAATGTGCCGAAATCTATACGTGTGTGTGTGTGTGTGTGTGTGTGTGTGGGGGGGCGGTGTATGTATGTATGTATGTATGTGTTGGTATGTACGTGTATGTACATCAATTCGTTGGTTGAACATTATTCAGCATTGGTTTCGCATTATTGCTTTCTGGTTCCACAATTGATGGATGCTGTGACGCTGCTAGCCGACCGATCCCAGTACGATATTTTGTGGCGACTGTACACACTTAACCGTTCACCCTTTTTGGGGGGGTTCCACCTTAGAATCTTAGAAAGAGAGGGTTAGTTCATCACAAAAGTTGAGTAAATGCTAGTTGTCGTCTGACTGGATCTGGATTCAGTATTTGGTTGAGCTTGACAACAGTCTTGAAGCCTCGAAACGCACTGTACCTGTACCGGTGCCTGTATCTGTACTGCATCGTAATTGTACTGTTACTCTGTTAGCGGTTTACGAGTCTAGCGGTTAACGGTTAAAGTTAAGCAGTCTAACGGGCGAAGCGGTTATCGGTTAAGCAGCAGCGACCACTTTTCTTTCTTTCTTTCTTTCTGGCCTTTTTGTCGAGGACAGGACGGATTAACTACTTACTAAAAAATGCAATTATTCTCATAAGTATATATAAATACTTCTGTGTGTGTGTGTGTGTGTGTGCGCGCGTGTGTATCTGATGGATTCGAACCAATTGTATCTGCGTGTGGGGCGTTTTCTCAAGCAACAGTGCAAGGATCGGATGCAATGGGTGTACGATACAATATATTTCGAAATTGGTAGCTGAAATTTTGAGGAACACCGTCCCCCTGACCTGCTCTTCACTGTCTCTTTCATTTTTTTTGTTTTGGTTTTTTCGTTTTTGTTCTTTTCCACACTTTTGTTCGATATTATTCATTATTAAGGCAATCGCATTTGATTAATTAATTGTAGAGTAGAGTTTCGAGTATATGTACGAGTATGTCTAATGGCATTCGATTTGAAAAATTGCTATTTAGTTTCCGCTTTTGCTTACGCTTTTGTTCTCTTTGTTTTCTTAATATTTGCACGAGATTGTGTGTGTTTGTGGTGTGTGTGTGTGTGTGTTTTTGTTCTCTAATGAACTTAGCTTAAGTTATACAATATGTAATTTATTGAATTCTTCATTAATATAATTAATTCATTTACTTTTACTTTACTTTTACATGAAATCACAGTCCGTATGTGAGAAAGACTTTATGTACTCGATAATGATGATAAAATAGTTACATGGGATCGGGCTCCTACATATACATACAATATGTACTTTTCTATATAATAATTTCAGTTTTTCGCTTTTTTTGGGGGGGGTTTGGGGGCTATGTCTATGTATGGGATACGGGATATTGGGATGCAATCAATAACAATTTGCTGCTGCCTTCCTGCTTCTCCATTTCCTCACAATACCCAGGCATATGCATGAGTGTGTGTGTGTGTGTGTGTGTGTATATATATCTATTTAGTATATACTGCATTTATTTAAAATATATACTTTGTTGCTTCTGTTGCATCTGCTATGAAAGGCATTTTGTTTAATCATTTTTTGGTTTGTTTCAACAAAAAAAAAACATTTTTGTTCTTGCTTGAGTGTTTGCTGCTGCTCCTTTAACTACATCATAATTATAATTTCATAATATTAATGTTCTCTATATAATAAGATTTGATTTGAATTGTTCATTGTGTTAGTTGTATTTGTTTTTTTGTTTATTAGTTGAATTGTTTTATTAGCTGAAATTGTTATCAATCCTGCAATGAGGCATCATCCGTCCAACCATCCAAACATCCAGCCATCCTTTAAAGATTCTTTTAGCTTACTAATTGATTAATCAAAAGGACTCTTCTTTTGTTTTTCTTATGCACTTAGGTTGCTTTTGGGTTTCGCTTGATATGACTGTCACATAGGGTGATTATGGGATCGATACTCCGCTCCACTCCACTCCACTCCATTCCTTCTCCAAAAACCGAAACGAGATTGCGATTGAGAGCGGAAATTCTTTGCCTAGCTTCGCTTTGCTTTGCCATACGATAGTTAGGATCTAATATTGTCATAAAAGTTTGGGGACGATGCTATGAGCGGGGGGCCGTAGAGCAGTGAAACAAATAAATATATAGATTGAGAGATAGATAGATGGATTGAGATATTCAAGGTTCCAGGTGTGCACATTAGATGAAAATGCCGGTAGAAACGGGGAATAGATAGACTGACTGATAGGTAGATAGATAGATAGATTGATAGATTGGTGTAATGTTCGTTTCAGCTTTTCGTCTTGCCATCCATTAATCTACAATACGCATTTTGAAGTTTTTAACTTGAGTTCTCTTCATTCGAGGAATAACAATTATAAGTATAACAATAATAATGATAGATCGACGGAAAAAAAATTGTTTTCTTACACGCTGATATTTTTGTTTTGTTTTGTTTTGTTTTTTGTTTCTCTAGATAAAAATTCATAAGCGCCATTTAGTCAGCCGATTTCTGATTTGATCTCCTGCCTCGCTTCGCTCCTTTCATTTAGAAGGCCATGCTGGTGCGTCTTCCACCCAGTCCCCCGCCAAAGGAGCCACCACCTCGCGTCAGTCCGCCGTGAGAGACACTACGCCCCATGCGGGCCTCGCTGCCCCGCCTCTCCCTGGCCCGCCGCAGCAAGTCCGAGGTGCTGGGCCGGCGACTGTCCTGGGATCCGCCGCCACGGCGGCAGGCCACAATATCGGAGGTGGAGGAGCGGCGTATGGTTGAACCATCCGGTGAGGGCATCAGCAGGCTGGCTCCCGTTCCACCCCCTCCTCCTCCACCTGCACCTCCTCCGCTGTATGGAGAGAGGAGGCTGGGCGAGACCTGCAATCGCTGACCCGCTACCGACTCTCGTCTGGAGGATGGTCCCGCACAAGGCTCTCCCTCTGGATCGACGCTCTCGATGCGCAGATACGGCGTCCTTCGCTGGCCTCCGTCCGCCGCTAACACCTGGACACCACCCGGAGAGCTGTTCGCATTGCTGGGGCTTGTGCTGCCGGTGCGCAGTCCGCTGTAGAGGGATTTGATGTGAAAGTCCAGGGACTTGAAGTTGAGCAGGGAGCGACGTGGCGGTGTCTCGCTGATGTTGGTATTGGTATTGGTATTAGTGAGGCTGCTTCCGTAGTTGTTGTTGAGCGTGTCAAATTGTGACTGAGAGGGAAGAGGCGCCGCTCCTGCTGCTGCTCCTGGTCCTGCTCCTCCTCCTGCGACTGTCATCGAGCTGCTGTGGATGGTGATGGCCTGATGCTGCTGCTGCTGCTGTTGTTGTAGTTCTTGCTTGCTTATTGTTGTCGTCATAGTATTGCTACTTAGGCTAGTTTTACTACTAATCACTTTCAAAAATTTATTATCATTATCTAAGGACTCCTTTCGTCACTGAATGAGACAGAAACCCTGCTTCGCAGCATCCTTGGCAGCGTCCACCTCCTCGATGAAGGCCTCATCCTCGACATGCTTCGGCGAATCGGCGCCGCAGGGACCGCCCCCGCTCAGGCTGAGCGGCCCCTGCGGGCAGGCTGATTGTCACCGAAGCGCCAGCGTCGATATCATTGGCGGCCTTACCGGTTTATTCTCCAATATCCGCTCCAATTCCAGCATTACGCTCGATGACAGGCGCGGCAGTAGCTGAAATACAGTTACAATCAATTCAGTTTAAGTCAAAAAGATCATTCGAAAGGGCCCTAGAAGTATGGGCATGGGCTCTTAATTTTCCATTATTTATATCGAATCATCAGGGGATTAAGATGCTATTGGTGCAAGTTCTTGGAATGAAATTTGGCATGATTCTTGAAGAGATTATGTGGAATCTTTGCATTATGGAATCCCTTTAAAGCCATCCTTTCTATGGTTTGTATTTGCTATTGCTGGTAGTTTAGTTTTAATTAAATTTAAGAATATTTATCTAAAGAAAGATATCAGGTTTCATCGACCTGGAAATCTTGTACAGCATATTGTATCCTTGCATAATCTTTACTGAATTTTAAAGGCATTAAAAGGCTCCTGCATTAATCTACAGATAAGACAAGACAAGATGTAATTCATGTATTGTTTAAGGCACTGGAAATGATTCAACGAGTGATTTCTTCTATCAAAGATATGGGATTCATTCTCTGTCTGTTTTGGCTGACTTTAGCGATTAAGAATAGTATGTATGTCTCTCACCTGCAGGGACTGCAGAGACTGGTGCAGCTGCTCGGCAGAGGTGGCGCCCAGGAGAAGGCACTGGACGGGCTCGTGCTTGAGCGACCAGGCGATCGAAAGCTGCGTGGGACTGCAGCCCAGCTTCTCGGCCAGGGCGGCCAGGTCGCGCAGTCGATCGCAGTGGCGACGCCCCTCCTCGATACGGTCCTTGCCCCAGCTGCCTTGCGGCGAAAGAGCGGCCTGAAATGGAAATAGAAGCATCCAAAAATAGTTAGTAAAAAGTCGATTGACAGATGGGATAGATCGCACTCACATTCCGATTGATCTCGTCTTCGGTCCATGAGAAACTCTTCGTCTTGAACGAGCCCTTGGGCAGAAAGATCTTGTCCCCGTTCTGGGTGTCGCTCAGGGCCATCGACAACGGACCCCAGGCCATGAGGCCCACCCCGATCTTGTTGTACATCTCGGGCAGATAGAGCTCGCACTTCTCGCGGCAGAACATGTGGTATTCGGACTGTTCCACGATCGGGGTGATGCAGTTGAACTGCCGGCAGTTGGTGTAGGCCTCCATGATCTCCACCTGGCTCCATCGTGCCGTCCCCCAGTACATGGCCCAACCCTGCTGTATCACATAGCTCATGGCACGAACCACTTCTGTGGGAGAATCGAGGGGCAGCGTAGAAGCGACAAAAAGGGATTACAACGTTTTCCTATGGCATGCTCAGAGGATGGACAGGACCCTAGACACTCACCCTCCATGGGGCACATAGGATCCGCCTTATGGATGATGACAATGTCGATGTACTGCAGCTGCAGGCGCTGCAGACTGGCCCGCACGCACTCGATGATGTGTTTGCGCGAGAGGCCCCGCTCCTCGGACCTGCGATATGAGGATATGAGGGATTTGAGGGATATGAAGGGATATGTCCACTCACTTGGTGCTCCAGTAGACCTTCGTGGTGATGACATAGGCGGTACGCTTCCAGCCCGCGCGCTGCAGTATCTTACCGATCTCCGTCTCGGAGTGGGCCTCCGAGATGTCAAACAGATTGATGCCGCTCTCGATGGCCAGCTTGAGGATGGCCTCCGCCTGCTCGTCGCTGACGCCCGGCGAGAAGACGGGCCAGGTGCCCAGGCCCACATTGGAGATCCTCAGGCCGCTCTTGCCCAGATTCTTGTACCGCAGCCCCGGCGTCGGTGTCGAGCCGTGGCGCAGCGGCAAGGCCGGGTTCGAGCCGAGACTTATCGAGCGGCCTGCGCTCCACGGAATGCCCAGGTACATGGTCATCGTCGGTTCACGTGCCGCATGGAAATGGTTTCGGTTTCAGAGGGAGCGGTTCGTTAGTGAGGCCTTCGCACCGGGGCTCGAGTGTGTCCGAGGAACAAAAAAAACACACAAAAAAAGACGTGCAAAAAGCAACAGCAACAACAACAACAACAACAACAACACAAACATTAACACGTAAGAAAAAAGTAGGTATTATTATGAATAGGAATAAGAGCGTCTAAGCAGGCAAGTGGCTAACGAATACAGTGTCGAAGCACCAGATACTCTACACAGATCGCAGATCGAACGGATCGTGAGACAGAAGTTACCGAAAGAAATACATTGATGGAAGACTCGATTTTCGGTGTCGAAGTATACAAAGTAGGTAGGTTTCACTGGGAAGTTTCTATTCAGAGGATTTTACGCAATAGGAGATCTCTAAGTAATGTCTGGACAATAAATATGCTTGCTTGAGTGAAAGATCCATGTGCTTATCCATTGACTAGTTCTAGTTTGCATTCGATATAGACTTATCCAACGTTCTACATATGGATGCATTATCTTATGTCTGCACTCAAGGAAATTCATGAAAATACCACCAAAAAACTAGTATTGTCGACTGGCTAATGGCTCGGCTTGTGGCAGGGTATAGGGCCAAGCACAGCAACAATAACAGCGGCGACATGCAATGAACATGAATAAACAAAAGTGACATTCTTCTGTTGGTTCCTTCCTTCCTTCCTGCCTGCCGTCTGCCTGCCGCCTGCCGTCTGCCGCCTGCCTTTGCTCCTTTGGTCTCCGCCGCCGCACAGTGCGTGCCTCCGGTGCGTGTTGTGCGTCCGTGCGTGCGTGTGGTGCGGTGTGGTGTGGTGTGGCATGCGGCTTGCGGCAGTGCCATTGGGAATGTGTTGGTGGTGTGGGGGTGTTAAAATGTTTCACTCACGCCCCCCGCCACACGGTTTGTTTTGGTTTTCGTTTCGTTTGGTTATTGTATAACCGAATAAAATAAATTACAACTTTAATTACAAGTTTTTTTTACCCCTCGCACTTCTCTGATGAAGAGGTAATTTGCCAAAGAAAAAATAATAATACAAAAAAAAAGCCTACAGCTATCGATGAATATTACAAACTCAAAAAAGAAAAGAAAGAACATGCGATTATCGTGTGAAAGCATTCAAAGGCAAGACAGTCAAAACAATCCGTAACTTGGAAAGGAATCAACGTAAATGATAAGCCTATTTGATAGTGAGAAATTTGATACCGAAATCAAGATGACCGCCCGTACCACTGAACTCCTCCATACAGTCGAGTGACGCGATTGGAGCCCGGCACCTGCAAGCAGAACAGAACAGAACATATCACAAGATGGGTTACAAATGGGATGCGAGTATATCTAGAATATATTTTAGTTTAAACTGATTATCTCCCAAACAGATACATCAACGGTTCAGTGCTCTTAAAGTGGACATTTAAACATTATTTCAATGGCCATATTCAGTGAATTCGACGAAACTTTGCCAAATGCAGCAGCTTTTATGCACTAAATAACTTGTACAACTGTTTAGTGGGATATTTGACACCGTTTTCATGCATTGCTCCATGGGAAATCAGACTTGATCAGCGCTCAGTGAAGTATCGCACGCGTGAACGCGACTGATGCATGGCTTACTATCGCGACGTTGTAAATATAATCGGGTCCGAACCTATCGATACTTGGATTTCACGTGCCGACTTTTTTTCTGAAATGGACGCTCTTGCAAATCATATCCATCCACTCAAGTTACATCAAATTGAAACATTTCTTGAGCGGCTTTGTCCTTATTCTTATCGATGTGTCGGCTATCGATATAAGCCAAAAACATTGTAGCATATGATCATCTGATCCATGAATTTAACCAGCACTATTGTCTTATCTCCATCACTGATCGCTGAGCAAGTTGTGCTGGTGATACAAAATTCAACAGAGCGCACCACTGTTAGGTTGTCAGCTGTTTACCACAGCTGATCGCTAGCGAGAGCAATGTGCTGTTAGCACGGAAATTATTTCTTGCAACTTGTATAAAATTAAACAATTTAACAGTAAGTAAATTTACAATGCATTCCCATCAGAGTGCTTTTGAATGTTTTTTTTTTTTTCTTTTTTGGCTGCTCCTATTTTGTGTATTTGTTAATCGTTTGACGAGTATACATTTTTGACGACTACAAAATGAGTCCAAAAAGATATTTGTGATTTGAATAGAGAAATATTTATTTGAAAATATATAATAACAAAAAATGTTTGCCTATTTTGCCCTTTTGCTGTCTTTTCCCTGAAATATCCCGGCAGGGTGTGACAGGAGGTCCTTGCATACAAACAAAATATATACATATATATCTTCTATATTTCCTTGGTTTCTGTGAAGTTGGATAAGTATTTTCTCTTAAAGTTGAGTTTATACAGAATTTTTTATTATAATTGCAGGAAAATTCCAATTATATTTCAAGATTTTCTTTACAAAAAGAAAAACCATTTATTCTTAATTACAGAACTGTTGGAAAATACCTTAAAAACAGTGGCCATGAATATTTACAGCCCCATTTTGTGATCTCCCACCCCGGAAGTGCTTCGAGCCTCCTCTTCCAAGCACCCTGTCCCATTCCCACCCATTACCTGTAAATTGTGACCGGATTCGAGTCGTCGCTCGTATTGTCCACATTGTTGTTGGGGTTATTGTTATTATTGCTGTCATTGGTCGAAGGCGCAACTGCGCCGTTGCTTATCATCCGCTGCTGCTGTTGCTGCTGCGTCACGGCTGCCTGCGCAGTCGTTCCCGTTACAAAATTCAAATTTCCGCCTGGCAATGCCATCATTATATGGCTGCCATTCAGCATCGGCAGTGACGCTGGCAGCGATAACTGCTGCTGCTGGTGCTGGTGCTGGTGCTGCTGCTCCACAGCTCCTACCATTTCCAGTGGCATGGGTATCGATGTTGCAGTGCCATCCACAACATCGCCGCCGCGCTCTCTCTCGGCTGCTCTCTCTCCGGCAGTGCTGCTGCTGCCCTGCTCGTGGCCCAGCAGCAGCGGCGTTGTGGCATTGCTTGCGTCGAGTATGCTCTCCTGTGTGTGTCCTGCTCCGGCTCCTGCTCCTGCGGCGCTTGTGCCAGCGCCAGCGGCAGCGGCAGCCTGTGATGACTGCGATGGCTGCTGCTGCTGCTGCTGCTGCTGCGGCTGCTGCGGCGGAGCCTGACTGCCGTCGCTGTTCAGGTTGCACAATGCCATAGACATCTCTTTAGCTTTTGGCTGCGGCCGGCAGGCTGATTGTTTCCGTTTCCGGTTATTTTATTTCCTATTTTTTTGGTTAGACACTACTGGACGCCATTGCTGCTGATTTTCTTGAATTTTTTATAATTTTCTATAATTTTTCTTATAGGTGTTTTTTTGTTTGTTTATATCCTACTAAAACTGGACTACAAATCACAATGGAAATGTCTTTTCTAGCATCTTTAAGGCAAAGTCCAGTCGATAAAAGTTTGCTGTTTTGATGGATTTTCATGTTTAAGACTTTTGCTTATTTCAAGCCTGATATACTATACTATATATACAAATACTCGAACATATATGTATTCCCATCGAAAGATAGTGCCTGGAATCTGTTGTCTCTGCTTTCAATACCATACCAAAAAAGAGACCCACGATATCTTGATTGAAAAGTTTTCTTAAAAGTTCAAGAGGGGGATACCCCATGCCCCCACAGAACAAAGCAAAGCAAAGCAAAACAAATGAAACGAAACGAAACGAAACGAAACATAGAGCAAAGAGCAGAGCAAAAAGAGAGGCAAAAGTCTATAAGAGAGCGAAGAAAGCTTTTCACCACACTCGCCCGTGCGGCAGAGAGCAGCAACCGCCTGCAACTTTGTCGCATTCCATTTCGATTTGCACTTTATGGAGGGTGTACGCGGAGCCACCCGCCACCCCCCTAAGACTTGTGTAAACATGGTCTAATCATTGTCGTACCCGCTAAACATATGGCACACGGCACACGGCATACACCTGTAGTACATAGATCAAGAGCAGAGCATAGGCACATACAGACGAGTGTGTCGAGAGTGAACGGAAATAGACTCTTCAATTTAGCCTCCCCTAACCCGATCCGACTCGTGTGTGGGCGTGAAAGCATAAGCACAGTCTCGTATTGGCAGGCGGACAGCATTTGATTTCCAATTATCGGGCGGACTGTTTAATTATAGCCCCCAGCCTTGACAATGATTCCTAGCCGAGGCCTCGCTGCTCGCTGCTCTGGCTGGCTGTCAGCTCCACATTGGATTGGGATTGGATTGGGATTTGGATTTGGTTAAGAGCTTCCCAGAGCCTTCACCGAATTGACAAGTGAATCGGTCTATCTGTCTGTCGGTCTGTCTGTGTTTCTATTGCTTTCGACTAGCTCGACTTTGTACATATGTAGCTTTCCACCACGACCTCTTGACATTTATGCAACGGCTTAGGCACAGTTAATCCGTTTAGAGAGAGCGGGGAGTCGTGGTCTCAGTCCTAATTGGGTTTGTACTTCACTTTTGCATAGCCTACTTCTGGGATCAATGACCAGTTTTGACGGCATACGGTAGCCCCCCTCTTGTCTCAGAAAGTTGACGAACAAGTGGCAAAAGTTTTCGAGCTCAATAAATAGCTTATCTGGAGGATGGTTGCGGGACATACCCATACGTGCCGTGCCGTGCCCCAAGAGACAATGACAGCTAATCTACAAATGAAACTTTTAGACACACACACAGACACGCACACGCACACGCACACGCACACAAAAGAACACTCGTCCCGAAAGCTCTCTTGTTATCCTTGATTATCATCGCACAAGTGTGGATGTTAAGGTGTTTCGACATATAAACGTATAAATGAGATTATCAGGCACTGAAGCTGATGGCCCGCCCGATAGATCAACGTTAAGTGCTCTCCCATTATCCATTGTGGGGAGGACCTAATGGAAAGAACGAGGATGGATCATCAGTTGGCAGAAGAACCAGCTAAGCGTTGATTAAACGAGGCAACACAGTCGAGCCGCTACTGAGCAGTACTTAGACTTGGATTCTGATTAATCTGCTATAAGAATCTGTTACCCTAGAATATCAGAATCGATTCCAACTCAAATCGGAAACAGTTTTCCAAGTAAAAATCATAGTATTGCGTATCAACTCTCTATTATATAAAAACTATAATGAAAACTACTTTTATGGATGCCAGCCATTAGCCAGTACTTAAGCTCTGGTCGTCACTTAATCGTCTTATCCCTTGCGCATTCCAAGTGCATGCCACACACATGCCCTGGGGATGGGGATGGGGCATGGGGCATGAGGTATGGGGTATGCGGAGAGGGCATGGCAGAGGAGGAAACCACAGCAATGCAATGCAATTGGAATGCATTGGAATGCAGCACGCGGCAGATGACAGAAGTACACATCGTCGGACAGTTCCTCTCTGTGTTGCAAGTCTCTCTGTCTCATCGCCTTTTTGCTGTTGCAACAATACGGTCGGTGTCGGTGTCGTTGGTTTGTTTGTTTGTTCGAATGTCTCGCTGATATTCTGGTGTCTGCACTCAAATCGCATCATTCACGATTATCTTTTTGCTGCTGGCAGTTGTTGTTCGTCGGTAGTCGGTAGTCGGTAGTCGGTCGTCGATGGCTCTGACCTTGACACGAGAGAGCATGCACAAACGGCACATGCCGGAAAGGGGTTGAGGGTGGGGGTGTTTGGTCAAGGGACAGCGTGAAAGCGAAGGCCGAAAGCCTAAGCTGTTTACAAGCTTATTAAAGCAACAGCAGCAACAAAAACAGTTACAGTGTCAGCGTCTGGTGCTGGTTCTGGTTCTTAATTATGTGCCCAGGGCCCAGGCACACCCCCCACCATCAGCAGCAGAAGGAATAGAAATTCGAATCACATTTAGTGATCGAGGGTTTGGATACCCTCAAGTGATCCATTGTTCCGAAGGGTTCCCCAAGTAGAATATGAAGCCATAACTTCTATGGCTGCTATAGGATATAGTCTACCGATTTCGATCCTTTATTCTGGCAAATTATTCTGGCGTTTTCTTGAGAGACCACAAAAGGGTACTGAACATCTGTGAGTCGTCCCTTTCCCCTACAATATTCCTTATTCCTTTTAGCTCGAAATTGACCTGTTTTTAACTATTCTTCATACTTTACCCTTTGAACCTTATTTATTATCTGCACTTTTCCCCTCATTTCCTCTCAGAGCAACACCAAACCCTCAAAACGGATCCCCAGGCTGATATGCCGTAAAAAAACGAAATGACCGAGGGGCCCTGCCGCATGACGCGAAACTTTTGATACCCTTTGGGCGAGAGAAACGGTTTTGGAGAAAGGCCAAATAGCAAAAGGAGAAGAAGAATGAAAATCCAATTTGATGCAGTTCGCTGCTGGCTTTCCCAGGCACTGGGGTCGGTCTCTGGGACTGACTGCATCATCCTCGGGCTCATCATCATCATCCCACATGCAACCTTGACTTGCAACTGCAACATGCATGTGCATGTTGCCATTTGTCTGTGTCTGTGTCTGAGTCTGAGTGAGTGTGAGTGTGTGTGTGTGTGTTTGTGTTCATGTGGCGGCTTAAAAGGGTTTTGAGGCATAGGCGAGAGCCCAGCAACAAAGCAACCCAATTGGAATTCCGTTTTGGCCGACTCTGCCACTTGCGCAGCACGTAGCCAAAAGTGCAAATAATAAAATAAATATGTATAAAATACTAACACACGCACGCACACACACAGACACACATGTGTACATATGGTATGCATATATGTATATGCATGTGTGTGCGTGTGTGAGAGTGGATGTATATTTTTTTTTTTTTTTTTTTTTTTAACAACCGCAGCATGGCGTGACACCAACACCGGTCGATATGCCGCATTTCTCTCTCACTCTCTGGCTCTCTGCTGCCTGCCTCCTCTCCTTTTGATGGGGGCTTTCCTTTTGTGGCCAGGCCTGGCCAGAGGAGAGAGCAGAGGACAGAGAAGAGAAGGGAAGGTGAGGGGAGGGGAGAGCAGAGGACAGAGCACGGGAGAGCAACTGCTGGTGCTGCTGCTGCCCTGACCCACTGACTCGATTCCCAGAGTGACCGGCCTACGGCCTACGTCGGCCTGGCCTATGAATATGCGGGCATACGAATACGAATACGAATACGAATACACGAACGAATATGAATATGGGAGCACGGATGTGCATCCGAGTGTGAATAAAACATTCGATAATCGATGAGGATGAGGATGAGGCAAGTGGCAAGTGGCAAGTGGCAAGAGGGATAAAGAATGAGGGAAGACGGATAAAGAATGAGGCACGAGGGAACAGCCATGAATAATGAGGAAAACCAGATGAAAAGGGAGTGAAAAGCAAACAAACTGAGGCACAGCGGATGAAGAATGAGGCAAAAGGGATAAAGAATGGAGGGTAACGGACGAACAATGAAGAATGAGGGCAAAGGGGATACAAAATGGAGGATAAAGAATGAAGGATGATGGAAAACGGATAATAGATGGCGAATGAATAAGGATCAATGGATAAAATATGAAGAATAAAAGCACAAGGAATAGGAAAGAGTTGAGGAATAGGGGAAAAGATAAAGCATGAGCAAAGGGGGATAAAGTGTGAGCGGAAGAGGAATAAATAATAGACGAGAGTGGATAAAATGAAGGCGGAGTGATAAAAGGGATAAGGAATGGGGACAAAAGGTAAACAAAAGATGAGCGGGAAGGGATAAAGTCTTTGGGGATAAAGAATGTTAAAAAGCGGATGAAGAATGACGGCAGAACGGATAACAGATGAGAGTTAAGAAATTGGGAATAAACGGAGACCTCTCTCTCGCATTTGTCCTTGTCATTTTAAAGGCTGAATACAATACAAAAGGGGACCCAGGATGTGGGCTAAAGTATGAAAGGATGAAATGATGAAGGCAAAACAGGATGCCGGAAACAGGATACGGGATGTGTGCCCCACTCGTTGCCTGTTTGCAGATAGGTTTCCGAGCCTTCCACAGCGGTGTTTGTGTCTGTGTGCGAAATGTTCTCCAAAAACTCATTTGCAACAAAAATTCTCAAGTAGAACGATGATTGGTCTTAAAGGAGAAATATCTCTTGGTGGTCCAATATCTTTTAGAGCCTTTTCCGAACTCTTCCATCCTTAGGCATAGAATTGTAGTCTCAGAATTAGGGTTCAAAGCGAACAGAAACCGCTGCTAATTGCGTTATAACGATCCTTATGCAACTACCACACCGATTGCCCTGCCACCATGGCCTATCAGCAGCCAGATCGAGTGACACGTGGCATGTCATATTGAAATTACATTTCTCACACGAATTTCACATTTCACCCGGCCCTTTCCTGCCTACATAATAGCCAAATCTTTTGCTTGCATTATATTCCCATCAGCGGCGGCGACGACGGAAGTGAATCAACAAGGTTAGTGCAGACATATTGTACCAGGGGCAAGGCAATGCGAGTGTACACTTGTGTGTGGTTCAGATTTGGTCACTTGTACAGCGAAATTGTTTGTGTGTGTGTAGGGGTATATCGATATCAGGGCACAACAATTCAAACCCAGAACAACACCACAATAAAACTTACAGCCAAACAACAACGAATGCAAATAACGAGGCTTTGAATACCCTGGACAAAAGGCAGTCTGTGGAAATAAGTCTCTGATCTGAACAGCCACTACCAGTGGAACTATACTATATACACTAAAAGAGGATCCACAAGATCAGTGCTCTTGGTATGACAATCATGGAAGAAAAAGATACTTGCAATAGCTTTTATAGTTGCTATTATTCCAAGGCAACCATTAAGCACATCTTAACAGCTGGAGTTCCAGCTCCACTTGCCTGCCTGTCAGTTCGAGCATACCCCTCTCTCTCTCTGTCTCCCTCTCAGTGCACAGAGGGTATAGGGTATGCAGAGCAAAGGCAAGTGGCGTGACTGGGTAATTACTTACTAAACACAATTTCTCTTGTGTTGCTTTTGTTCCTGTTCCTGTTCCTGTTCCTCTTTCTGTTTCTGTTTCGGCTTCTGGCTCGGTTTCTGTCTGGCTCTAATGCAATTCACACGACATTAAAGTTCAGCACGCGGAGTTATTGAACACTGGCTGACACTGCTGGCTGCCACTGTGGCACAGATGTTGTGTCCCGCTTTTGTTTTTATATCCCCAGCAGTGCTCTTTGCTCAGACTTTTCTCTCTGCGTGTGCCCCAGAGACTCCCATCGAGATAAAGACTAACCCATATTTAGTTTCATTGCTGGAGATGAATTTCAAACATACTCGTACTATATATATATAATACTTATATGCAAACACAGTGGGAGACTCCTCCAACCAAATTTCGAGTGTTTCGTATTATTCTTTGGGGGGATTTGTAGGGCAACTGTTCTTCACCCACAAAGTGCATTGGCTTCTTGAGCTTTTTGATCGAAATTTGAATCAATTTCAATTGAAAATATTCATAAATTCAATGACGATTCCTCATAGAGGATGCCCAAAAGCTATACCCAAAACTTCTCTATTACGAACCTCCATACAATGAAGTTTTCTATACGAATATCTCGACTGTATTCCAACAGAGCTAGATGTTCGATATATTCATCCGATTGATTGCTTAAAGTTAATAAAATACTCAGAAATATTTGGTTAATGGTAGTTTTCAAAAATGTTCCCGTATCACAAAATACTGCAGGTCAAAATAAAAAATAGATTCGATATCTAAAATAAATGTATATGTATCTTCAAGTTTGAAATTTGGAAAACTTTCGATTTGGATACATCATACAGATGGTTTTCTAAAATGTCACATGTATTATTCAAGAGGTTTTGGAATTTCGTAGTTATTAGTGCTTAAATAAAAGATATATATTTAAGATCAAGATCAAGTCCGGGCATCAGACCAGACCCCCTGTGAAACCGTGTTTACGAATGTGCAGCCAGAGCAGCCATTGGATGCAGTCCATCCTTGGCCTCTGGCACATCCTTGGCCACTCAGCAGCAATCGGTTATAATCATAGATATTTTTCTTTGTATTTCGTATTTTACACATTTTGAAAGCAAAGATCCCACAGATTCAAATCTTTTTTGGCACTAAACAGACAACAAGAATAAAAAAAAATCAAAAGAAATTTTGCGAATTTCGATTCGAAAAGTATATATATTTGATGTATATATAGTATGTTGATCGGGTGGCACTTTTGTTGGCTACTATAGCTACTATATGTAGAGCCTCTGGCGTTTCGTCTTTTACAATTATTTATAAATTATTATTAAATAATTTCGTTCAATAGTCGCCGCCTCGGAGCGCGCGCGACGCGTCGGTCTGGCACGCGAAACACGTAACACCGCAATGAAGACGGAAAGGAAAGGAAAGCGCCACACACGAATATTTTTCGGGCCCCGCAGCCGAAATCCGAAATCTGAAATCGGCAAACTGGCAAAACGGCTAAAACGAAAATTGCGAATGCGACGACACCGACAACGACAACGACGACCACGACGATGGCCAAAAGGCGAAAGCAGTGGCAGTACCACAGGCAGAACCTTCGGTAGACGGCAGGCAGCAGGCAGAAGCATTTGGGGCTACCGTAACGGTAACGAATGACACACACACACACACACACACACACACACACACACACAGAAAGAGAGATGCAGAGAGGAAAGAAAGGAAAGAAAGGGAGACAAGTGCACGTGTTATTTCGCCAACTGGAAGGAAACAGAAGAGAAACAACAAAACGAAAATAAAACATGACAAGGCGGGGAGAAAACTTTCAGAAGCTCGAGGCGGCGGCATATACCCTTTGATTGCCAGCAAGGTAGGGTCCATCGACAAAAACGTTGCAATTGATTTCAATATATATATATGTATGTATATATTATTCAGAGACATCCATGGCTTCATCCTGAAGATGTTCAATATTCTGCAAACTATCGTATCAATTTCGTACACCATTTCGTATACAATATATTATATCCCATCTATAGATTTATTTTGAGCTTCTGCTGTTCTGTTCTTGTCTAGGGTATTTCCTGCTTCGTCATTGAACCTTTCATAGTTTCAGAGCGAAAATGCCAAAGCGAGAGAGAAAGGCAGAGAGTGCGTTCAAGAGAGCAGCATGTTTTGGGCGCGCGCAATTTTGAGAACGGAGCGGAGAATGCTGAGCTTTTTTTTCGGCTGCCTGCTGCTGCTGCTGCTGGCTATCTGTTTTTGTGGTGAATTTCGGAGGGGAGCTGCAACCAACGCACGTGTCCCAATTTAAAAAGCCCACCATCAATATGCCGCCTACCCTCCCTCGCTGAATGTCTTCCACTTTTCCGTCTCCGCCTCCGTCTCCTACTCTTCTCTATCTTTCCTCTTCTTTCCTCTTCTCTTCTCTTGCCATTTCCCACTATTCACTATCCACATTCTACGCTTTCGTCCCTATTCTGTCTACTCCCTGCACCCTCTTCAATGACGGGCAGCAAATTGGCTAGCTGTTGGCCCGCCCGGCATGCTGCTGCTCTACTCTCCATGTGCTAGAGTCTCATGTGTGTGGGTGTGTACGTTCAAGTGTGCTGCAATGACAATTCATGTGTGCGGGCATCCGTGTGTGTGTGTGTGTGTGTGTGTGTGTGTAGATAGATGGGAATGCGTGTTTTTTATGAGATTGCCTCTTCGGCTTTGGGTCCCAAGTCCCACCGTCAGTCAGTCGGTCAGTCAGCCAGTCAGCCAGTCACTTGAGTATTCCCAACACTCCCGATGATATAAATAACTCCCATGTCCTTACACATACGCATATAAATGTTGAAGCATTAATAGGTTCATCTTTCCAGGGTTTGATCTTCAAAGTCCAACCAAAAATTCAGCTTTAAATAAAGATGCTCTCTCTTTAAATAAAAACCCTCTGTAAAGACGGGCTTGAGGTTTTCGCCCCAATAAGTAGGCAATGCTTTTTTGTGCTTAGAAATGCTTAATCCACAGCTAACCCATAGGAATCCATATATAATCCAGAGTCTGATATTATTAGATATATAGATATTATTAGATAATAATAGGTTTCCATGGAAGATTCCACCGAGCTAAAAAACATTTCCCAATAATTCTGTACCGATGTTCTTTTTCCAAAATTATCGAAACTTAACTAATTTAATAAATTAAAATTATAATTTGATTCACTTTGATTTGAAAACCTCAGCAAAATTTAATTTTAAATACCATGTTTTCCTTCAGATTCTCCAGAGTCTCTCTCTCCCAAAAAAAGCCCCAATCTCTACAAACAGTGCGTATTTTTTACTAAGGCCTCCCTTTCAATTTTCAAAACCCATTCTGGTACATTAGCGGGTATGTAGATGGTAAATAATGTATTTATAAAGTATTTTTCTGATATTAAGAAGGTAATTTATAGCATTCTTTTGATGATTTTCTGGGGCTGTATGTATTTGTATAGGATTCTTCTGTACGGAATAAGTACATCTATCGTATATTTGAGTGCTTTAATGTGTTTGAAAATCGTATAAAACTATAAATCAACATAAAATACTTAAGATTTGAACATTTTGCTGATTTATGATGGAATTGGAGAAACGGAGAAATGGAGAAAGTTTTCTTTCCGTTTTGGCAGCTACTATTGCATTGTAATTGCATTGTACCCACGCATCTAGACCACGTCACTGCCTTGGCCTGTGCATTGCCCTGGCAACTGGGAACAAAAGTGCCACCAGCCACACTGCAGCACCTGTCTCGTTGACAGTCATGAGCGTCACATGAATAATGAATGAAATGTGAACAAGTCATTTGCAAAAGGCCATTAAACACACTCTCTTGCCTTCTCTTTGGAATACTCGTTCCCGCTCCTCTTCCCGCAGATATACTCGTACATACATAATTCGATTAGGAATTCAAATGGATTCGGCCAAGTTATAAACTTAATTCTGATGGGAAGCATCCATCTGCTGCAAGTGTCCTTTTTGGAACAGAGTTCACGCTCCCAAGCACTCAGGCTCTGTCTCCGCAGCAACAGCAACGGCAATGAGCCTGGTCAAGTTGCAACAATTAGCCGACTGATTTATCTATGTGGAGCACAGCCCGACAACGAATGCCATGCCTCGATCGCATGGCAGCAGTACGGAGCGGAGCTGCTGCCGCACTCCGTTTCAATTTGATTTGATTTGATGTGAGCGCCTACGAACGAATGTTCGCGAACTGAATGCTGGTTCGCCGTGCCCGTGTTGCAAGCATCAGAGTCTTTAATTGGCTGTCGCAAACGCATAACGAGGAATGTTGCATATTTTCGCGAGTCCAAGCGTGAATTATTCCAAACGTTTACGTCTTTAATGGCTTGCAACTCATCGCATCCGCATCCGCATCCACATCCCATTGCCTCTGACTACGTTGGACCCGCTCCATAGTTCCCCTCCATAGGCGTACGTGATGTGGACAAAAGTTCTGTTTTCGGCTGTAGAGTTACATTCAGCCTTTTCCATGAATGTCACACTTGAGTTGCGGCGGAACTGAAGATGGGTGCCATGGGCCTGGTCTTTTCGGGGTTCGGAAGCCACACTTTGCTGGGTGTGGGCTACGGCTCTATTAACTAGTCGAGTCGAGAGAAACGTTCTTGCAGGCTTCCATTTAATTTCCATGGCCAATGGCATTTGGCCGTTGAATTTGCTTAAGCTGCCATTGTTGCCCCTGGGTTGCTGGCCATTGTTGTCCGGCCAGCAGCTGGAGAGGAAGAGGATGGACGCTCTAAAGGGGCCGCATGGGCAGGGATCTTGTCATTGCGCCTTCATTTGGTCACAGTCATGCCGACAAGTGTTGTACACGCATTCCGAATACTTTTCCATCATTAGTCGATCGTCTCATCGTTGTCGCTGATGTCCGCTCCGATGTGATCTGCTCTGGGCAAACACCTGCCAAGTGCAGTGGATCGAATGCCATTTGAAAATACTCAAGTTGGAGCAATTCCCCTTTAAGTGGGCTTTATTGGAACACGGATAACATAAGGTTTAATGCTAGCTCGAAACATAGTTGATACAGCGCCCGCGGATATTGACGGGAATCTTCACAAACAATTCAAACGTCAAAACAAACTTCAATTTTTGGAATAAGATTCAGGAATGGCGCTGACTCTAGTCTAGTAAAACACGCGATAGACGCCAATCAACAATATGACTACGAACAATATAAACATTTTAGACTTTAGATTATAGGCTTCGTCCAAGCTATTGAGCCAGCGACGAAAGGCCACAGAGACACTGGCCTCGTTCGGGCGCAGGGAGCGGCGTGCCTGGGGCTCATAGCCCATGTAATTGTAGCAGCTGTTGCGGTCCCCGTTTATTTCGGACCGCAGACGGGCCAAATTGCGTACGTTTTCGTCGATCAGCTCGTTGGCAAATGGTTGACGTGGTGGGGAGCGACGGTAGTCGTAGTCGGAGTCGGACTTCTCAAAGGCACCCAATCCACGGAAACTGCAACTTTGCCGTACATACTTCTATGGTAGGCTCTGTTTTGGGCGACTCATTTCTCTGAAAAGTAAAACTCTGAATCCTCCCTCTACTTTCAGCTGGATTTGCCCTTCTGCCCTTCGTGTGGGCCATCAATGTTTGCTGGTGCTTTGAGGAGGCATTCCGCAAACCCCCATTCCCGGAACAGAGCCAAATAAAACGATGTTAGTACCAATGAAGTTATCTAAATTCTAAACGATGTGATTTATAATGCCCCAATCCAATCTTTTCAGTTGTCATATATTCCGCTGTAGGAACACTTTTGTGGATCATCATATTCCAGACCAATCGCACCGCCTGGGGCGCAACCGCCGACTACATGAGCTTCATGATTCCGCTTGGCAGTGCATGAGAAAATGGCCAATAGCTTTAGGCATAAGTAACTTATGAAATTATTTACATATAAAAGACTTAACCCAACGCGGAAACGCAACCTATTCAGTTGAGCGGCACTGTATGTATACTCGTAGTGCTGTGTGCATAAACGAGTATGTACATTACATTAAAGAACACTTAGCGAAGGCAAATTTTGCCAAAAAACAACTACAAGTACGGGTGCGAGTACGGGTACGGGTACGGGTACGAGTATTCCCCAGGCAATTATAATTCACTTACTCTGTCTGACTGACTAATTGATGAGCGCTGGGCTGCTTGAGCCTTGAGTGTTGAGTGTTGCTATTCACGAGTTTTTTCGCGAATTATTACGCTATATAAATATAGGCCAAAGAAAGATGGAGAAAGAGAGATGGAGATGTAGGCAGGCAGAGGGAGAGAGGACACAACTCCGATCCGATGCCAACGAGGGCGATGCCGGAACTGCAGGCCAGAATCAAACAAAGCAAAACTCTTGCAACTGCGACATCTAGACATGGACTCGTGGCAGGCAGAAAGGCAGGGGGAACGATTAAAAGCTTGGCCCTAATGAAAAATTTACTTTTTTAATTTGAGGCCAGACTGACAATATACAAATGCTGTCTGCTGCCTGCTGTCTGCTGCCTGCTGCCTGCTGCCTGCCGCCTGCTATTCAAATCAAATGGTCGGATTTCTCAAAGCCAGCCCCTCCCACGACAAGCGAGAGAAGCTCTCCTGCTCTCCTTTCCGTTGTGCCGTTTCCTTTCGATTTCAATCGATGAATTCCCTAACCGGTGCACATCCAGTATCCTTAATTATTCAAAAGAAATTAGAGCACGGGGCTACTAGCTGCTGCCTCCACCCTTGTTGCAGCAGAGAGAGAGACAGAGTTCTCGGATTTATTTGTCAATTAAGAAAATGCCAAGGAGGCTTTTATCGGAATTTTCGCCTCTTGTTACAAAGTTGCAAGAACGAAGAACTTTACGCTTACTACGGCATGGGCCAGAGATTATGACTCCATTAACAGGCTCTATATGAGGTATTCCTCAGAGGCGGAAAATCCTTAAAAGTCGAGTTATTCAAGCACATATTACTTAAATTATCGTTACAATAATAACTAATAATAATAAACGTCTGCAATTTGAAAAATAAAAGTCTTTAGGAATGTTTAATATTACAAAAAAACTTATTAACATTCAAAAGTTTTCAACTAAAAAAACTCCTCAGCAGTAGAATCAACTATAAATCAGTTGAATTAAAGGAAACCTAATGTCACAGCTTCAACAAACTGTTTTCCTTGTAAAAACAAATCTTTGGCAGTTAAATACTGCGTATACTTGATATCATCGAAATATCAACTATTTCTACATGGATTTTAGCTATAAAATGAACTTTCTTTGAAGAATTAGAGACACATTGCTTACATTTACATTCCACATTATTTTGCGTATACTTGATTTGATAGATATATGAATAGCCTACATATTTCAACAAGCAACAAGCCACAGACAATGACACACACACTTTATACATAGATAAAGTACATGCTTTGCTTAATTTGGACGTGTACTAACGGCATAGTTTATCGAAACCCTTTTGCGTACCACACTGCGTATACGTGACGTTTAGCATAGGATGTGTGGTGTGTGGTTCGTGTCTCTGCTATGCCGAAGGCTGCGATTTTTGCATTTTTGCATTTGGTGTGGCCATGCAACGAAAAGTGCAACGAGAAAAACTGCCACACTGAAAGCTTGCTCTCTCTCATGCTTTCAGTCCGACGACTGGTGCATTGCAAAGCTTTCCGAGAGTGAGAGAGAGCGAGAGAGCAGCGCAGCGAAAAGTGTGGGCGAGTGGAAAAATGTACGCCTGCTGACCTTAGGCGGAAGGTTGGCCGAATGCTAACGACAGCATTTTGAATTATTCGAGTCAAAGGCAAATGGTGTGCTGGGGTGCTGGGGTGCTCGGGTGCCGGGGTGCGGGTCAAATGGGTAGAATAGTGCAAATAGTGCGGCCGGAAAGTCTTTGCACTGTGCAAACTATTTTCTGCTGTGTTTGAAGAAAAGCTTTATCTCGTTCTAAATGCAACGGATAGTAGATCACGTTGAAGGGCCATCAGAAGTATAATCAAATAACTATAATACGAGCATGAATACTTATGTATCTTGCTGAACGTTCTCTATGGTAGAAACACTTTATTGACCCACTGTGTGTGTGCGCACTAGATATTTGCCTTTATTTAAAATGTGCATACACAGTATGTATGTACATACATCAAGTATGCAAATCATTCGCCTCCAGCCCCCAAAAAAGCTAGAAGTAAACGATGTATTCAAATACGAGTATTTGCACATGTTCCTGAGGGCTCAAGAAGCAGAATAATGTATACATATTGTATAACACAGAAATATCACCCTATTTCTATAAAAAAAAATATGAATACCCAGTTGAGGAAAAGATCGTAAGCGATATGTCCTGGTAAAAGTATAGCAATTTTTGAGCCTTTAATGAATTATTTAAGAAGCCTATTTTAACACCTTTTTGGTCCGTTTACGATAAATAGTCATCGCTCGCAGATCTGTCTCGTTTCTACTTCTCTTTCTACTCGTTACTCGTTACTCGTCACAGCAATGAGTTATGCATAAACCTCTAACGCAACGTCTCAATCTCAATGGTTGCCCAGATATCATTAAAAATAATATCATGAATGCAATGGGGCGTTCCGAAAAATGGCATTTGAGGGGATAATAATGTGTCTGAGCAGAGCACGTGATGGCCTGCCAGACGATTGAATAACAAATTGAATAACGAGTACATTAAGGAGTACTTAAGTATAGTTGGCATATATAATAATTTATAATAATGGTATATGACAGATTAATATGTGTTTATGCATATACGATGATTACTCACATGATGCGATGGTAGGCATCCAGCTGGTTCTGTGCGCACGTCACGGACTGCTCGGACTCGGTGGAATCATCGCGCAGCGTGGCAACGCCGAGCGGCAAGATGGGAATGATGGCAGCTGTCGCAGCTGCAGCTGTTGCCGGCGGCCCCGCCAATGTCGTCGTTTGACCTGTTACCGCTGCTGCTACCGTTGACGTTGACGCAGACGCTCTTCTGCCTGCTGCTCCTGCGCCCCCGCTGACGCCTGCTGCAAAGTTCTGCTGTATGGACGATGATGATGCTGTGCTGTCAAGCTCCTAATAAAGGAAACCAGAGGATCAGCAATGCGGTAAAACAGTGAGTAGGAATGGTGCAGAATATGAGAGAGCACAAGAAGTACATAGTATGAAAGAGGAGTGAAGACAGAGACAGAGACAGAGACAGAGAGAGAGAGAGTGAGAGGTGGTTGTGGGGGGATGGGAGTAAATCTATGCAAAAACCTTGATCTCTGCCGATTCCGGAGTGGAGTAACGCTTGCGCTCGTAGTGAATCTCCCGCTCGATGGATCGGCTACGAAATGCCGGCGGTATACAGCGATCCGGTGGCGGAGTCTGTAGCTTTGGCGTAACGGGGGTATTGCTACTCCCACTGCCGCTGGCGGTGGCTTGCTGCTGCTGCTGCTGCTGCTGCGTCGACTGTTGCTGATTCAGTTGCAATTTCTGGCGCTGGTGCTGCTGGGATGTGGATGCTGTTGGCGGACTCTTTTCGCTGGGCGGATGATGGTGTGACGACGACGATGACGACTGCTCTTTAAGCTCCTTCTGCTGCTGGTGGTGTTGGTGCTGCTGCTGGTGTTGGTGCTGCTGCTGCTGCTGCTGGCGCTGCTGGTTCTGCTCCTCGCGCTTCTGCTGACGCCGTATCTCAAAGTCCAGCAAGCGTGCCTCCCGTTGGTCCTTGTCGCGCTGTTTGCATGCAATTGTTGCAAAGTGCATTCTTACTATAAATTGTTGTTTGTGTATTAAGCCGCCATGTTATCGGGTTATCGGGTTATCGGTTATTGTATATCAGGTGGTTATCATTAATTATTAATCATTAATCAGCTATCGGTTATCGGTTATGCTTTTTGCTTGTTTTGTTTTCTGCTTTCGCTTTTGTTAATTGGTTTTTCTTTTCGCTTGGCTAATTACGCGTTTGTTAGACAGAGACGCACCATCGACAACGACACACACACTAGCACACGCACACACTGAGACAGACAGAGCGACTCAGAGCGAGAGAGAGCGCGGCGCCCACACACACACCACTCCACTCACCTTGTAGTTGATGGCGTCCTGCTCTTCCTTTTTGGCCTCGCGCTCGTTGCGCTGTCGATCGCGCTGCTTCTCCTCGTCGCTTTGTGCAGTTTTGCTGTCTGTCAGATATATATAGAAAGAGAGAGAGAGAGAGAGAGAGGGAGAGAAAGAAAAGAGAGAGAGCGCAATAGAGAGAGAGAGAAAGAGTGGGAGAGACAGAGAGAGAGAGAGAGAGAGAGTCGAATGTTGAAGCTGATTTCAATATTTGGCTTTACAGTTTTTGTTATTGTTTTTTGTTACGGTATTTGTTACTGTTATTTTATGTTTTTAGCGTAGCGTTTTTCGAGGGCATGCAGAGAAAATTACTCCAAAAAAAGGTACTAAAAGGGGGGAAACGAGCAGCATGCTGGCTATTCACTATTCACTATTTACATTTACATTTGCATTCGCGTTTACACACACAAAAGTATCACAGCATCTGCATTTTTGTGAATATACATATGGTGGATATCAAGGCCAAACACGACAACATCGAGAGCATGCCCATGTCCGTGCTGCACTGACACTGGTACCCTGCCACTGCCACTGCCACTGCCACTGCCCCCACGCACGCACGCAAGCAACAAACACAACAAGCAGCAAATACCACACAAGCAGCCACGCCACACCACGCCACGCCACGCCACGCAACGCACATCAATCGCCTGGCACGAAGTTGGTGTGTTGTGTGGCATATGCCACATCACATCTCTACTTACACTCCGTCTCCTGGTTCTGGCCACGTCCGCGTACGGCCATCAGGTAGCGGCTCAGCTTGCGCGGCGGCGACATGGTTCTCGGTGTTCCGTTCTCTGTTCTCCCCAGGCCAGGCAGGCCAGACGACGCTGGCAAAGACCCAAACGACACTGACCCGAACAGAAACGGCGCACGGCCGGGTCGGGCCGGGCCGGGACGGGGACTATCCCAATTAGTCGTCGCTGCGTCGCCTTGCCTCTCGTCGCGTCGCGTCTTGTCTTTCTTGTGTTTTTTTTCTTCTTGGTTTTTTTTTCAGCGACTTGCGTCTGGCGATTATTAAGCTTTGGGAGAACCAAACCGTTTACCCGTTAGCATACCGTTTAACCGCTTCAACCGCTTCAAACGCGTGTAAGTATGTACATTCACACACACACACACACACACACACACACACACATATGGACAACATACGGCATACGGCATACGACATTTGAGTGCATGCACAGTGGGTTGCAAGAGTGTGCGCACACACAATGAGCAAGGTTAGCATGCAGCAGCAGCAGCAGCAGCAGCACCAGCAGCTGGAGCTGGAGCTGGAGCTGGAGGTGAAGGAGGAGGAGGAGGAGGCTGGAGGGGTAAACTTGTTGAGCTCAGGGTAGCGCCACCACCCACCACTCACTCACACGCACACACACAAAGGCATTAACACCCACAGACACACATACAGGCACACATACTACAGACACACATACAGGCACACAGGCTCGTGTTAGCCTTGACTAGAACCCGCTTGAACCGTTTTACCCGCTTAACGGTTCACCCGTTGTCAGATTTATCTGCGGTTAAACACGGCACATCGTCGCACCGTACCCGTACAGTGGGTTGCAGCAGTGCACGCACACAAAACAACATTCGTTTCTTGTTTCCTTTTTAATTTTTTGTTCGGCGTGTACGTGGTAGGGGTGGTTGGGGAGGGTGGGGCGGCGGGACTTATCATTCAACTAAAATTTTCTACAAGATAAAAACAAAAACAAAAACAAACTATAACAAAAACAGAAACAGAAACAGAAACAGGGGAAACCAGGTAAGAAAATATGTTAGAAAAACTCAAGGAAAACATTAGCGGAAAGCAGAGCGAGAGCGAGAACGAGAAAGAGAGATGGTGGAACGTGAAACGAAAACCAAATCTACGAGTACGTAACGGAACAGTCAACGGTATAACGGAATTTGCTTTCAACTAGGGGTTTCACACTAAGGGGCATATGTATGTACGGTGGCCGGTGCCGGGGAAGGGCAGGGCGGGGCAGGACAGGGCAGGGATTGCCAACACAACTACAAGACCAGAGATAAAGGCACAGATAGACAGAGAGACACAGAAACTGATGGCGGTACGGGCAGGTGGGAAGGGAGGGATGGCAGAGACAGAGAGAGAGAGAGAGACAGAGAAAGACTTACTTCCTTACCTCAAAGTGTGTCTGATGTTGTTGTTGTTGTAACTGTTGTTCTTTGTTACTGTTACTGTTACTGTTGTTGTTGTTTATTTGTGGGTTTACGGATGTTCGTGTTTTTTGCTTAACGGTTTTTTCTCATTTCTTTCCTGTTATTTTCCTTTCCTTTCATTTCATATCTTTTGCATCGCTTCGTTTCGTTTCGTTTCAATTCGTTTTCTTTTGTTTTATTTGATATATTCTCTAAGGAGAGAGCACTTTCAAAAACCGTGCGCGTAACGCGAAAACCGCAGACCCGAAAGCCGAATCGAAATCGAATTCGTATCCGTTATAATACCGTTAGGTGAGTGCGTTGAGTGTCTTGTGTGTGTGTTTCATTCGAGAGAGAGAGAGAGAGAGAGAGAGCGAAACAGAGAGAGATGGATAACAGATTTCAGAGAGAGAGAGAAACAGAGAGCGCGAGAGCGAAAGCGAGAAAGGGATCGATCGCCTTGGTTTACGAAGAATCTCTCTCGTTCTCTGCTGTTTTTTTTTTTTTGTTTTTTAGCTTTGATTATATTTTGATTCCTTATTCGTTTACAATTGCAACTGTTTTACAGTATATATATATATATAGTATATATATTTTTGTTTTTGTTGATGTTGAGATGTTGATGTTGTTATAGTTGTGGTGTTGAAAGACGGTACAATCAAAGAAGAGCAAAAGAAAGAAAGACAAAACACAAATCTTCAATTATTAGCACTTGAATTGGAACTAAATCTTAAGTATAGCTCGTTTCACGGGGAAAGCCAACAAAAGAGTGCCGCCCATCTGGCGAAATATTCAGAGATGGGCATCACTACTCCAAACGAACCAGCGATGGGCATCACTTTATATTTTTTTAAGATTCTTGAACGAACATTTCTTGGCTTAACCCATTGAAAAAACGTTGTTTTTTTCGGTTTGTTTGTTGCTAAACAATTTCCACAGCTGCAGCTAAGAAAAATCATAGAAAACTTAATAGAAATCATTGATAAGAAAATGTTCTTACAATATTAAGTACTGCTACACAATCTACTCGTTTAATAACTCGAAACAACTCTCTCTTTGATTCGTGGATCTGGCTCTAGGGTTTTGTTACTTTGAGGACTTTTTATATATGTAGCTATCAGTTCCTAACTACAATCAAATGATATACATATAAGTGGGATATATATGGTAACATATTTACCTAAGTAATGCCAAAACGAAATGGGGAAATCATCTGCTAATGTCTGACTAGGTTACATAGGTAATACACGACAATATATAGAGAGATACATATATATATTTTTAGATATGTATGTATTGAGAGGAGTCACTTATCAATAAACGTACCAAGACAAGGACACAGACATACAGACATATACGTACGTACAGATATTTAGACTATATGTTATGTAGATATTATATGATATGGAAATTACAGATAGTACCAAAGATTTATAGAGAGGACTCATAGGATGGCCTAAGTCATACAGTGATTCACTATTACCAAAAAAAAATAAGGAAAAACAACAAGTAGAAACTCGTTACCCAACAAAAATTCGAAACAGAATAGGAGGACAATTCGCTTCAGTCCCCTTCCCAAGCTACGGGGCACAGATCAACAGCGTAGCATCTGGTGCTCAGTGCTGCCCATGCGGGGATTACCTAGTGCCCGTCGGGGAGGAGACTGCGGGCGACAATTGGCTATAGGACGATTTGCCGTTCATATATCGATCAATCAAATTACATAGACACCGATGGACAAACAACAAAAATGAAATGGGGGAGCAGGTTAGAGGAGGAGGAGGAGAAGTAGTAGTTCTTAGTATTTAGTAGTAGAAAGGGGCCAAAATGCTGCGCTCGCATGCGAAAACCGTAAAACTCACTTGAGGAACCGCCGCCAGCGCCCGGTGGCGGGTAAGAGAACCAAAATTGATGGGCCAGTTTGGTGTGGGGCCCAACCAATGGGCTTGCTGCAAGAAAAAGTTTGGTATATAATACATTTTATTGGGTTCTCACGTTTCAAGTGGGCGAGTAGGGCGTTGAAGATCATGTGGACCAGACGCAAAACATTCGAATGTTCAAAAGAGGTCTTTCAAAGCTTTGGATCCCAAGAAGGTATTGGAGATGATGTTCTACCATGAAACCTTGTTTAATGTCAGACAGTTTTTTAAACATCTTCTCACTGAAGATTCTCTCGCAAAAGACTGTCTCGCTGGACTTCATCTTGTGAAAAACCTCTCGTTGAACATCCTTGCGCTGATGGAACCTCTCGCCGAAGAAGATCTCGCTGAAGATCTTCTCTCTCAGTAAACATGCGCTCACTGGTCCAATGATCAAACCGCCTCAAGGCTACTCCGAAACACCCCTAAAAAGACTCACCAGTAAATGAGTCGGTTGGTGTTGCGTCTCGATGTTTCAGTTGATCGTTAGTCCAGAGATCCAAGCACGAGTCCAGGCATCGGCTGTGGCTATGTGATAATTTGTGTGAGGTTAGGTTTCTTTTACGGGCTAATCGGGGAATCAATCAATCGCTCAATCAATCATTTCACTGATTGGACTTCCGTTACGTTGCAGTTCGTTTCTATTCGCTTGATTGTGGGTAGAACAATTTGATCTGCTGGTCTAGTCTGGTCTGGTCTTGGACCCTGGCCTGGGGGCACAAATGGGTTAACTGGCGAGAGAGAACCGAAAGACAAACAAATTAAAGTGGTATTCTCTGGCACATTTGAGGCAACAACAGCACATCCAAAAGCTATTAAACTTACTGACTTGCCACAGTATATTCATGTGGCAAGTACTACGAACCACTTACACACACTCACACACACACACACACACACATACAAGATACTCATGCACCCATGCCATGCATGGGCGGCATATGCCACATATGTGGCATGGGGCATGGGCCGCATACACTAGAAACCGCAAAATGCCGAATGTCTGTGGCTGTAGCAGGCAGGAATCTGGTTAACCATTGCAAATCAAATGGAATTACATCAGAGACAGGGCCTGGCAATGGTAATAGGACCCACTCGTGGGTTAAGTGGATTCAATGGTTAATACGCGTTCCCCCGACAAGGCTCAAAAGCGGCCCAGAGATGAGGCACAGCTTTCATGCTCCGAGTCCTGAAGCATGTGAAAATGGGTCAAAAACGTGACTCTTCAGCGTCATATGGAATGGGGGGACACGGCCTCTTCAGCATGTGTTGGCATGTTTTATGGTTTTAAGGACCCAGAATTTAAACCATTCCACTGATTTTATTCAGCGGATTTGTTACAAAACGAAAAAAACTTCATGAAAATTTAGAAAAAAACTAAAAGTGTTTCGGTTTTCGACAATGGGCCTCATATGCCACAACAAATTCTATATACTACAAACTATAAACTGTTTGGGTGCTTTCAGCCAAAAATGTGAAAATATATCACTATTTAGTCTTAAAAAAACAGCTATAAAACAGCTTTATAGAAGGAAAGATGCAATAAAAAATTGACAAATATGTAAAGGACACTTTGGAAATCACTTAAGAATGGATGGGGGGATCTCAGCTTTAGAATTTTGAATAACTTCTAAAAAAAAAAAGGTGGAAAGTGTTCACGGGGGCGGGCGGGCACCTTCAATAAATTTGGGTCACTTTATTTGGCAAAGTTTTTGGCCTTTTCCGGGAACTTTTGGCCTCAAAGTTTTATCAATTTTATTGTTGTTGATTTTTGTTGAATTTCGTTTTTATTTTTGTTACCAGATTCCGCTTCATTTCCTGTTCTGTTCGCCTCTTTGGGGGGTCTCTTTTTCCTATTGGAAATACAGTTTCGGTAGTGTAGGGTGTGGGGTGGGTGTCCTGGCTTAGCTGCTACAACAACCATTATGAAATTTTATTGCACACACACACACACTCAGACACCCATTTGCATGGGAGTGAACGAAAGAACATGCAAAAGAACAACATAAAAGAGAGAAGACTAGCTCATTCACACACACACGCACACGCACACCCATTCTAGGAGAGAGGAAGGCCTGTTGCGACCACAGGAAGCACCGTTAACGCACACTAATTAGAACCTGTTCTATTGACAGCCGTACATTACGGCACATGTGTACATATACATATATGCATGTGTTTTTGCTTCGCGCAATTTTGCATTCACCAGAACACACTCACACACAGACACTCAGACACACACTGGAAAAAAAAAGCAACAACAGCACAAGCAGCGACAGCAGCAGCGCAATTACGTAGCTGCCAAAAGAAGAAGACGACGAATGCAAAGGCAGCAAAAAAAAAACAAACGGCATATAATAATCGTGAAACAAGTACGAGAACGGGGGAGAGAGGGAGGGAGAGTGACAGAACAATTGGCACACGTCGCACTCTAAGTCTTTACCGTTACATACTGGTGTCGCTGCCACTGCATCTCTGCTGCTGCTGCTGCTTGCAAACATTGCTTTTCCCGCACTGCTCCCACGCTATGGCACTGGCTGCACCGCTACACACACAGACACACAAAACACGCAAGAACCGGAGCAGGACAAATCAGGACACGTTTTGGTGCGTGGGAATAGAACAGAATAGCACAGAGCACAACATAGTATTACAGAACAGAGCAGTAGTGCACAACAGCGTAGAACAGAAAAGAACAGAGTAGAACACACTCACACACACACACACATGAAAAAAAACTCAACTCGGACTCTCGGGCGGCGGACCTCTCGAAGGCGGAGCCCTTGCAATTGCTGGCGACTGTGGCTGCTGCGCTTGACTATGCGACTGTGGCTGCTGCTCCCATGTCCATGTCCTCGCTGCTGCCTCGGCTAGGCGCACTCACTGTCTTTTGAGTGGATGCGTGCCGTGGCGGTGGCGGCTCCTCTTTCTAGCACGAAGATGAAGATGCGACGGAGGAGCCGAAACCCAAACGCAAACGAAAACGAAACGGAGCGGTGGTACCTAGAGCACATGACGCGAACGAACGAACGGCCGCAGCAGCAAAAGAGCTTACATAGAGAGAAAGAGAGCAAGAACGGCAGCCAGCCAGCGCAAAAGAGAGCCATGCTTTTTTTTGCAAGCTGTCCAACGAAAAAAGCTTTTCGAAAGCACAACAAACGGCCAAACAGCTTGTTTGGCACTCGAACAGGATGATGGAAATTCAGAGTGGGAGAGTGACGAGCAAAAGAGAGCAGAGAGAAAGATCGAGCACTTTATTACCGTAGAGAGACCAGCAGACATACAGTGTGACAATAATGTCTTCGCCCAACAGCCGGTTTTCACTGATTTGTGCGTTTCTAAATTTAAATCTAGCTGATTTAAGATCATTTATTATGCTGCAGAACTATTCGTTTATTTATTTACTCTCGTTTAGCACTTAAACTAATAAATATGACCAATTAATCTTTGAAATGAGTAGCACTGGTTCCCTAAAGCCACTCTTTGCTATTTATGCTTTTACCTTTTGGTCGCATGAGCAAGGATATGAAGAAAATAATATAAATATCTTTTAGCAGCATTACTATTTAAATGACCGCAACTGTTTGCGTGTACATGTTTGTTTGCACATACACAGTATCTGCCTCTGCATTCATATCTTTATGTGTCAGTTATGGTGTGTGTGTGTTTTAGGGGCACGATTCCCACACCCCCAGATAACGAAATCTTCATATATGATGAACGCGTGAAAAGCAGCAGTAGAATTGTTAATAAGTCAGAAATACCCAAAATATTAACACATCAATTGAATATTGAAATGTGTCATATTTAACATGTAGTTAATTTTAGTTATTGAAAACCGAACTCGGATGAGGGGAGGGGACAAGTAGGAGCACGAAATGCTTGACTGTAATTTGTGTTTTTTCGTTGACTCTCAGTCTCTCTCACTACGCGATAAGCCTTTATATATAGTACAGACCAGACTGGTACACATACATATGTACATATGGTACAGTCGATCGCATGTTAACGCAATTTTCATCTATGGATGTTCATATGTAGGACACTCTTTTCTAAAGATTAAAACCGTAGGAGCTCGAGGAACATCCTACATAAAAAGGAATCCAGATCCTTGCATGCGTTAGAAAAATGCAAAGGAGTCTCCCTTCTCCTATCCTCTCTTTCCACCCAGACGCTCCCATGCGCTCTTCTTCGCTTTCGCTTTCTTTTTACTCTCCACGGCGTTCCAACGGCTTGTTGAACGTATCGGCTCTCTCTCATCGCTGGCAAAGAAGCAGCACGAACGTGCCAGAACGGACCAACAAAATTCAAGCCGCGCTGGGCTGTCCGCCCTGCTTATCGCACCTTTGTTTGTACAGCTTGACCTTGAGAAATTGATAAAAACAGAAACGAAACGATCGGCTGAGAGCGAAACTGAAAGACGAAAAAAACAAACAACAAAGTCAGAGTTGAGGCCCAAAAAAACAAAAACTGTGCCGCTCAGATAGAACAGACACACACAAACACACAGTGGCTACGTGTGGAACTGGTTTTGATACCCTTTCGGAGAGCACTATTATTTGGATCAAATTTTTTAGCAAATGCTAGGAACAATGGATATGCAAGAGTATCAAAAGTCTCGACCCCCGCCGAATACAGCAATCTCCTCTTGCTTTAAATGCGTCGTGCGTTTTATTCGTGCTTATTAAGATCCATATGTGTAAAATCGTATAAATTGTAGTCTTTAGCTCTAAATACAAAATGCTTAAATTAAAGCGAAAATTGGCACGCAAATCGAGTAAAAATAGAAACAAAAAAAACAATCTGCTTAGGCTTAAACAAAAAAACTTAGTTTTCCCATTTTTTCTGTTAATTAAGTTTCCCAAGTGCACTTTTAGTGACGCTGCACCGCTGGCAGCGTCGTCTCCAGCAGAGCAGAACTTTCGAGTTCAGAAGCAGAAGCAGCAGCAGAGGGCGCTGCCTCCGTTCTTCCAGTGTCACATTGGGAGCGTCTAAAGTGGATGATGATTATGATGCCGTTGAAGGTGGATTGTGGTAAGCAGTGGATTTTGGATGGTGGATTGTGGGTGGCTCGAAGGTGAACCGAGCCAACCCGCTCCGGTCCGATCCGGTGCATTGCCCTCCAGTTAGTCCCGGTCGGAGCTATTGCCCCCCTCCTTGCCGCTCGCCTTGCACTGCAGACAGTACCGATAGGAAACTGGCTCCGGTGGTTTGTTCACCGCAGCGGAGCCATTGGCGGCGCCTGCGGCTCCTCCCATGGAGTCGAACGGATTGGCCTTGGTGTCCACCGGGCTGATGGGGAAATGCTGCCAGTGGGGGCACGGCATCTGCTTGGGCGGATGGATGGGGAAGGGCATTCTGCTGGCACTTGCACTAGCAAAAAAATAAACACTGTCCCTCGAAGATCAGGGGTTTCCTTCAGATGCAGTTGGAGCCGGGAGCACTGTGGCTACTTCTATTGGAGTTTTTGCTGGCGCTCTCCTCGAACACTCGAAACGAACTGTGCGGTTTGCTCGAAGCGACGCCGCCATTCGCATCAACGACCAAAACAAAAACGAAACGCAGCGCACTCCCAGCTTTGGGAGTCGACCTGCAGATACCCTGAAAGCATGAGCGCACCACTGCGGTTTCTGGAAAATCTACCAAACAAAACTCTCTCTCTGTCTGTCTCTCTGAAACGCTAGGGTAGCTAAGCAGCCAGACAACAAAAGCACATAGAGAGAGCCCAGCTGTGCTTGGTTTCGGGTCTGGTTTTGGTGGGCTCGTCCAAGGTGTGTGATTGATAAGGTGGGGATAACCGTTCTCCATAGTTTCTCCATTCTTTCTGCCACTTCTTGTCTCCGGTTCCTGTTTGCCCACGCACTGAATACAAATTGGAAACCTTCGCAACGTTACTTCACCTTACATCAAGTACACCTTGCCTTGGTCTAGCCAACAAAGAAGCAACAACAACCAAACAGCAAAGAAGAACACAAAGATAGCCAGAGAGCGAGCGAAAGAGCGAAAGAGTGTGGCAATTGAGAGACCGGTGAGCTGCCCGCTCTCCCTCTGTTTGCCTTTGTGCGAGCGATTTTTGTTGCAAGTCTTTGGGCAGCGTGGGCGTGAAAAGTGGGGGGTGGTGTTAATGCAGTCCGTTTGCTCCGTTTTATGTTTATGCTTTGTTCCCGTTTTCATTCCCGTTTTGCCATTCTCCATTCCGGGACCCCACTACCACTCAAAGAGCTCTGTTGATGCTTACAGTTGGACTTTGAACGGCAGTTGGAGAGAGGTTTGGTTGGAATTAAGTGGAGTGGTGTAAAGTGGAGTGGAATGGACAGGGGGACAGGGTGAATGACTGTCTGCCGGACTCTCTTTCCGGGTTCTCGAATGCCTGGCGAATGTTGTTAACCTCATATTCCTTTGTGGCTTGCCTTTTGTGCGAAGTTTGTTCATTAAGTATACGCACACTTGAGCATATAGACGGGCATACATATAGTTTAAGCACGCACTGACTATATACGTCATAGTACATCATATATGTATGTATATAAGTTGGCGGCTCATTAATTGAGCACGCGAATAACTTTGAGTGCCCCTTATAAGTATATACGTGTGTTCCAAGCGGATCCATTGATTGTGGGTTGATGGTTATGTGCATGTTTGTGTTAGTTAAAGTTAGAGACAAGCTATTGATAAATTATCATTGAATGTGGAGATAAAGAACGAACATTTGTTTGCATAACCAGAAACGATTGCACTTTCAGAGATTCTGAACCAAAGAATACAAAGATGGTACAAATTTTAGATATATTTGGATTCCTTAAAGGCAAATAAGTGCACCAGAGGGCTCTCTTTCAACGATCATCTAGGCATCTCTCTTAAACTGTGTTCTTACTATCGGTACAAAATACCAATACGATGGCTCTAACAACAGATAAACTAAGAGCTGTATAAGGTTTTAATGATCTTCAAGTACTTGAGCAAAACTATCTATGGTGTGAATGCAAATAATGATATTAAATTTGTTTAATTTGATCACTCGATATTTATCTAATCTCTTTCTGACAAAAGCTTACCATACTCCATTGAGAGCCAATGCAATGGGTGTCAAATCTGTGGCAAAAACAATGAGTATCCGTTCAGTATTAAGTTAATCATTAGATCTTTATTAAACTTATGCTTTAATCCAAATACAATTGTAACCTCCAGCAGTCGATTAGCTGCGAATATATGCAATCCGTTCATGGTCATGCATTTACATATTGCCATTTGAATCTTCATGTATGTTATATCGTATCATTATATCATTTCGATACATATATAAACCATGCATCATTAGATCTATATGTGTATATATCATAATACACATGTGTTAAATCGCCTCAATTCGAATTTGATCTAAACAAAAAAAAAAACTGGTGTAAAGTCTACCATTATTTTATAGTTAATTTAAATAGATTTATTTATTTTACTTGTTATTTGCATCCTTTACTATCTTTTAATGTTGTCATTTACACTTTTCTTGGATTCTTAATTTCTCTTTTTTATGTTAAATAATTTTTTTATTTTCTAAAGGTTTTTACATTTGTGTGTTTCTGTATGGTTTTTTTTTTTGCTTTTTCTCGATACTATTTATTTTTAACTATTTTTAGTTACTAATTAGCTTTCAAATATCAAAAGGGTAATAACAACATTTAAAGAATATATTTTGGAAATTAATTTTTAGTTCTGTCATTCGTTTTTAGTTCTTTTATTTGTTACTTTGTTTTTTATATATATTTTTTAATATTTTCATTCAATTTGGTGTCTTCATTTTCATAAAATGTGATGATTTATTCCGCTTTAGTTAAAAACTGGTTTTAATCATTACGTTTGGTTTTTTTTTTAATCGGTTGTTATTCCTGTCAAGATTCGATTATTTTAAATTTATTCTTTTAAAGCTCCTTTTTCAACTTCTAAAATTTACATTTAGTTTTTACGTTTAGTTTATTATTTCACCTTTCGATTAAAATTAGTGTTTTTTCAGTTGATATTTTCTTGATTTTCCTTTTTAATTTATGCTTTTGGATTTATCTAATCTTGCCCTAAAATTGTTTGTTGTTATTAGTTTTATAGTTTATTATTCTGCGATTGTTGCGATATTTTATTTTTTAATGAAATTAAATGTTGTCTGTTTAAATCACCTGCACGAAAAAAAAAAAACCTAATCAAAACTATCATATTCAATGATTCATCTACCATGTGTGTGTGTGTGTGTGTTGCTTAGACCTATGATTACGATTACAATTATTAATGATGATTAAGATTATAAAAACCTTTACATTTTGTTTCAAAATTATGTTACCACTCTTACCGCTCGTGCTTTTGTATAATTAGTTTACTTTAACAATTGCCTACGTGTTATTTGATTTAATTAAATACAAACATAGAGATGTATACATATATATATTTACTTTACGATTCTATTCGTTTGATTTTCTGGATTTAAGGTATTTTGCGTTAAATTGTTGCCCTCATAAAGTAAGCTAGTTTCTATATCATATTTCTAAACATATTTCGTATATATTTAGGCTAAATAATAAACACTAGGTATTAAACATATGTTAAAATATATTTAGATTTAGATTTATATTTATATTTTTACATATATAAATATCAATTCGATTTTCTTATGCTCCACTTTTTCATCATTTTCATCCAGAGACGCCCTTCATTTTGCGAGTGAAAGTGAAATATTTACAAAACAAAGTTTGGAAATTAGAGCGAGTTTTCCTCCTAGAAATGCCTGCACTCGTACATTAGCATTCGAAAAGATATAGTCATAGATCGAGAATTACGTGTAGAATGATTGAGAGTTAGATACGTTAGATTACTTTCACTAGTCTGAATAGTTCTAGTTAGTTGGTTGGTTAGAGAGAAAGAGCCTTGAGTACGCAAGGAAAATTAGAATAATTAGAACACCTGAGTTTAACATTTACATATACTCGTATATATATATATCTCATATATACCATGCATATATCGTTTTACATATCAATTTTTAATATCAAGAGTGTTTTTGTTTACGTCTACATCATCATTTATCATTCATCGTTCAACATTCATCGTTCAACATTCATCGTTCATCAGCTTCGTCTTGAAATGGAAAGTTTTGGGGTCTTTGAGGCCCACTGTCAAATTGTGTCTGAAGACAGCTACAATTAACTACGATACATGTATGTATATCCATCCGCACAAGACGCGGATACAATAAGTTAGCTTGATAAATATGTTACATTGAAAGTTTCTCGTTTGTTTTTTGTGTGTGGTTTGCCTGTGTGCCTGCTAGAGATTACATTTTCATTTTCATTTCCTTTCTTTTTTTTGCCCTATGTAATTGTGGTTGTCATTACGTTGTAAACTAGCTTAAAACTTAAACAAAAAAAAAAAAAGACGTGATTTATATACCTATATACTACATACATATATAGTATATATAAAGAGCTAAGTAAAGTGCATTGCTATAGACAAGAGAAGCAGCTGCCAGTAGTGTCGGGCCTCTTATGAGGCATTTGAGACGGGCAGCGTGACGGGCGCCTGCCGGTAGTACTGGTTGGCCCCCTTGATGGGCAGCGGATGCGCCTCCGTGTTGAACACCCATTCGTCCAGCGGCAGTACCGAGTCATCGGAGAACAGCAAGTACAGATACTACATTCGTGCATCGCACAGGAGAAGAGATAATCAATGGTTAGAGCATCATCCTTTGGGTGTTTATTTGCTCAGCTCAAACCTTTAGTGTTTCGGCCAGGAAGAAGCTCTGCTGCACATCATCCTTCTGTGGCTCCTGCTGGTAGACATTGCGCAGGCCGCAATAGCCATGGGGCGTGCGGCAGTGTTTCTCCAGGGCCAGCACCGCCTCCCAGCCCCAGTCGCGATACTTCTGGTCGTGCGTGAGCCGCCACAGCACAAAGTAGCTCTCAAAGGTCTCCGGACGCAGTATATAGTACTTCTCCTGGGACCGAAGTGCCCGGGCTTCCACAGCATCGCTGAAGCTGAAGGAGAGGAAGAGAAAGAGAACTGTCAGAACGCTGTCGGGATGCTTAAACAGGATTGATGGCTATACCGGAATGCCTCGGGTCCCAGTTGTGTGGGTGCTCGAATGTAGCTCTCGTGGCAAGTGTTTGTGATGCCCTTGCCCACCTCCATGTACTTGTCCCTGTGCTCGTTCTGGCGCGTGGCAGCGCCCAGGGCAAACAGGCCGCCTGTTGGTGGATAAAAGAGAGTTTGAAATGCGGGGATCTTCAAGAAAGGCGAATGAGAAATGAAAAAGAAATAAAACTCACCCGAAAAGCAGGCCAAATGATCCATCTTATGCTCCAAACGATCAAACTTGAGATCGGACACATACGTCAGTCCATTGGGACTGGTGCGCACCATCTTGTCCATGATGGCCACCATTGCCTCGTCGTACATCTCGCGCGCCTCCTCGTCCGTCTGTCCCGACTGGAGCCAGGCCTTCAGCAAGTACTCGTAGTAGCTGTCCCCCAAGGCGCCCAGCGACATGTGAACTGCAACAAAGAAACGATCACAGATCAGATCACTCCAGAGACTCCACTCCACTACACACTCCACTCGACTTACGCTGTCCCCATTTGCCTGTCTTCGGATTGAGGAAGTTGGGATACAGCCCCTTTGGCTTTTCGATTTCCTTGAGCACCTGACGGATGGTCTGGACCCGTTCGCGGTACAACGGATTACCAGTGATGTCGCTGAGATAGGCAAACTCCAGATGGAGGGTCCCGAACTCCGATAGGATCGAGCTGCCGCCCGATGCCCAGCCATAGTTCTTGGCCACGCCCGACTTTGTGTTGACCAGGGCATAGGGTATGCCCGTGGGCGTCTGGAAGGCGGGCAGCAGCTTGTCGGCCACATGCTGTGCCTTCTCCTTGTACAGCGGATCGCCGGTGAAGGCGTACAGGGTCAGCATGCCGCCCACGAACCGAATGTTCGTCTCGAAAACGCTCAGCTCAGCACTGATGTTGTCCAGCGAGAACTTGCGCTCGATCCAGTCACGCCCCTCCCGATACTCGTTCTCCAGCCCCATAATGTACAGTGTATCCAGGCCATCAACGATTGTGGCTCCCAGATCGTACGAGCCGAATATGCTGCCCGAATGCGGCCGCTGTGACAGCGGGCGCAGCTCGTTCTTGCCCCAAGCATACAGTTTGTAGTTGTGCCAGGCATGCTCCATCATCTGCAACAAAAAAGGGGTAAATTACACATTAACAAATGGATTTTATATTGAATTTAAGGCCTCTAATTGGAACTCCCCCTTGGAGGCTCAAATGTTCAAGAAATCTTGCTTTTCTTTCAGTTAGATCTACCATTTTTCGGGGCCAAAGGCATCCGAATCCCTGGCAGATCGGAGCTCTATTACAACACATTATTACTCGTATAAATTAAAGCCAAAATGCTACTAAATACTACCATTAAATTATTGATTCATTAAGGAGAATCTCCAAACTGTTGAGCAACAGTTATCATGGCCAATACAGATACAGACTACAGACTAAGACAATTGATCAAAAGGAATTTGTTTATCTGGATATTGTCTTCTGGATTTCTTTCACTTTTATATATAGTCCTTCTCCTCCTCCGAATCGCTGGCCATGTCAGTGGCGACATTTCCCGTGGAGGTTCGCTTGAAGATTTCAGAGCGAGGCTCGCGAGAAACGTTTGATTTGTGGGAGCAGGAAGCTGGTCTTTCCCTCGTTCTCCTTGGGGCTGCTTGATTTTGTTCTGTCTCAGTGGAAGGCTCGGCTCCTTCATCTGGGCACAGTAGGAGGTGCCGCTTTTGTTGCAGGAACCCCCTTGTCCCGTATCCCGCATCCAGTGTGGCCATTTCGGCCACCAGCTCCATTCTCCATTCTCAAAATCTTCGACTCTCTTCTTCGGTCGGTCTGTGGTTCAGTTTAGGCCCCGTAAAATATTGGTGGCATGCAACACTGTGTGTTAGTGTGTGTGGTATGGCTTCTGCAGGCGGCGGCTCTTTGGCTATTTTGCATTTCGCCATTTATTCGCATCCGTTGCCACACACACAGTTGCACAGTTGCACAGTGGCATGGTGGGGTCTCCCATAACATAATTTGGCATTGCATACTTTCGAGAGTCCTTCTCCTTCTCCCCCTCCCTCTCTCTCTCTATCGCTCTCTTGTCTCACTCTACCTCTCTTCTCTGGCGTCCTGCTTTCACTGTCGTTTTTTCTATGGTTTTTTTTTAGTAAAAAATTAAATTACGACCACACGACAAAGCACTCAACACGGACCATGCACTCTGCACGTTCGTTCTCTCTCTCTCTCTCCCTCTATAATTTTTGTTTTTTATGAGAGAAGGCAAATGGAGCTGGACAGCGAAAGGAGAAGCTTCTGCTGGAGCAGGGTCTGGAGTGTGTGTGTGTTTGTGTGTGAGGGGCTTGCCCGTGTAGAGCAAATATTAACAATTTTCCCGGTAATTAATTAAAGTCCAACGCGTTGACATAACCCCCAACTATGCCCCACCCCACACTTAACCCCATAAATCCCAGTTGAATGGTTAGGGCCAAGTCCTTAAGCTTTCTTGGCCTGTCCTGCTCCTTGGGCTGTGTTTATGCGAGCCACGAGGCACACGCCACATGAAAATCTTTTTCTCTGAAGGGTTCAAGGCCGGGCGCTGGAGCGTTAAGGGGATTCCGATTGCACTGCGTGTAGGCGAATGCCACTATCCCTGGGCTGGAGATTCATTTACATTTACATTAATTGAGAAATTTTTGGTTCAAATATGTGATTTGTGATTACATCCGAGTGTGCGGCATAACTTCACGAAACTTCAGAAAAATGTCTCCTCTCGCTTACGGGAAATTTGTACAGCAAAAGGTATTCCACTTGGAAAAAAACCAGAGATCACAATTAAGTGCTATGAGTGACCTATGACCTATGTAGGTATGAAAATAATACAGCTTTACTATTTTTTGAAGCGATATTCTGGAACAGGTTAAACCGTTCTTAATAATTATTTTTTTAAATAAATATTATAATAAAATTATAGTAAAACTAATACAAACAATTTTTCCAGCTCTTTGCAACGTAGAGGTGTCTATAGACATGTGTTTTACATCGCATTTCAAGCATATTTTTCATTGATTCATGAGTCGTAAGCGGTTCACAGTCTATTGATATTGTACTAAGTTTCATCCCGACCATAGATCACTTTGATAACTTTCTTGGATCTCCATCTCCCTCTTCTGCATCCCCTTAGTACATAAATTTGAACTTGTATTGATTTTAATGTTGGATACAGAGTTTGATCGATAGGAACGGGGTAAAACAAGCATTAACTAGTGCATAATTTGCGAACTGAACTTAAACGAAACATACTAAAATAAATGATATTTGATTACATCTAGATACGATTTAGAATGGGCCACTATTTGCCAGCCCGCCTGGCTGGCCTTGTTCACAATCATCTGCAAATTTTGATCTGATTCAGGGTATTCTCGTCTAGGTTGTCCAGCAGATTCGATTCGACCTCGCCTGCTTCCAGTTTCTTGGGCAGCAAGCTCAGGATGCCATTCCGAATGGGTATGTTTACATTGGCAAACTTTTCCGGCATTACTTGGGCAACCATCGGACTGCCAAATTTGGAGAGCGCCACCTCGCCCGGCTTGGGGTAGCGCAGGAAGGCCATTGGCGGAGTCGAGGGCGATGAGGTGCGAGCCTTGTTTAGCTTAAGAGGAGTGCGATCGGCACTGAATGCCTTGGGCCGCGCGGACATCGGAGTGCGCATCTTGCTGCGAGACATCCGATTCGCATTGGTGCTGCTGCTAGAGAGAGAGGGCGCCTTGGCCGAGTGGATGACACTCAGCTCCCCGCAGGCCGAGCGACTACGGCGGGCACGACGGGCCCTGGCCGAGTGTAGGGGGCCGGGCGTCCGCATGGCCTTGGCGGATCGCAGCACGGAAGCTGTGGGAAAGGCCAGCATGCTGCCGCCGCTGGCTCCCAGGCTGCTGTCCTCTGTAAGGTAGTCTTCGTCGTTGCGGCTGCCGCCGCTGGCCAGGGCCACTCCGTGGCCGCCCGTGGTGTTGCTGCTTGCCGACATGGACGCTATCATCTGCGTCTGATCGCTGGCCTTGAACTCACCAAAGCGGTTCAGCTCCCCGAACAAGTGCAGGATCTCGGACATCTTCATGTCGCGCAGCTCGGTATTTGAGGGAATTCGAATGAGACGCTCGGCACCCACAACATTCAACCGAAGAGGCACGAATTGAATTGTAAGATTTGCAGATTAGAGGATTAACAAACCTGTGCAGGTGTTGTTTTTCTCATTGACTTCATGGCCATAACTTCTTGGCCGATCAGCAAGAAACCCTTTCTTCATTGGACCAAAGTGTGATTCACAAGCCATAGAAATATTGCACGGGGCAATAATTTATCAACGTCTGCATTAGCACCCAACGTAGCTTCAATTTTATTTTATTTTTTAGTACCGAGTAGTCAATCATTTAAAATGAACGACAGTTCGTAATTACTACTACAAACCCCTCCTGTTTTGTTTCTGGATTAACGTACTCATACTGTATATTGTATGTGCATTGTACATATGAACTTTACTGAAATTTACTAGAGCTAATGATGTGCCTCCATGTACAGGCTACAAGCTAAGGCACTTCCCATTCATTTTCATTTTCATTTGTATTTTTTTTGATAAGATTTCCCAAACTTTGCTTCGAGCCCTCTACTAATTTATAGGTTTAAGATTATATGTTCTCCCGAAGCTTTTGCTTAATATTAATAATATAAAATCAAAAATACGTGATTATCAATCTATGGATTGATAGGGCAAGGCCCTATCTTATGATGGAGTTGAAAGCAAACGGCTTTTCATACAGCAAAAAGAATCTTAATTGCAAAAAGAACCAAAATATATATGACTTACTGATGCATTAACATCAACTTGACACCATAACCAGAGCCATTTAGTTTTTGCCTTCTTAATAAATAATTTTTTTTTTTAATGCAACCTCACATTTTGCTTTGAAATCATTGGTCAATGCAACAACACTTTACTTTTTCGAGCAAACAGCAGACGCAGCCCGGTTTTGTTATCGATACGTCGGATGGTAAACATAATAGAGGCTAATGGGCGCTTAACAGCACTAAATTGGGCGCTTAACAGCAGTAATTGTGCGCTTAAACGGGAACGCGAAAACGGGAGCACCTAAAAACGAAAACAGAACGAAAAAGCTGGCTAAAAAGGCAAAAAGCAAAACGCAAAAGTAAGTGAAAACCGGAGCCTGCCTGATAAAGTCGCACTCACTCAACTCAATTCATTTCGAATGCAACTCTGACAGCAGGATGCCATTTGAGTTACCTTGAGTGGTCAGGCTTCCAGAGAGTGATGGTCGTACCTTTTAGCGTTCTAAAATTCGATGTTCTGCGAGTTATTTTGAGCTGAGCTTCTCATACAAGTACAACCATGGTTCGTTTGTTTGTATATCAAAGCAAAATCTAAAGAATATAATATAATCCTATATGTCGTATACCTTAGCTACTTCTTCGTTTTCCTTTCAGGTCCCTCAGGTATTTCCTTTATCCTTCATCGTCCTTCATCCTTCTTCATGACATCATCGTCCCTAACATCACCATCACCATCACTATCCGCATTCGCATTCATTTGAATTCCTTCCAAAACCTAATTAGCGAACATTTTATTTACAAATCCAACTCTTATCGGACACGAGAGTGAACACAGGACCACAGTCAAAACAACAGTTAGCCTTGGACATGACCTTTTGAGTCCACAAGCCCCACAGAACTACAGAACCCCTGACCCCAAAAGCTACAGCCAATGTGAAGGCCGAGAGCCTGAAACGGGTCAGTCAGTCAGTCAGTCAGTCAGTGATTCGTGAGTGGATTGAGGTAAAGGATGGGATGGGATGGGATGGTGATGGGATGACTGAGAGCGGCAGCAGCAGCCCCGCTGTCAAGTGAATTAAAAGTCGAAAATGTTTACAGGCAGCTGAAAAACACATTCTATGCATTAAAACGACTGTCAGAACGAGGCATGGCAATGAAAAACTTGCTCGTACATATAGATAAATCACAGAGAGAAGGAAGTCTCAACACGTGTGCATTGAACCGTTTCTTAAGACCAAAATTGGACATTAATCGATCATTGTGTACGTGTGCAATGAATACTTTTGTAACGCTTTAATCGATTATCGTGTGCATTGTATCCCTTCTGAAGCTCCAAAATGATATTTAATCGCTTAACACAAAGCTATTGAGAGCTCAAATTGGCAATTTTATCGATCAAATTGAGAGTCTCATCGACTGTTAAACTGCGATGAATCGTTTATCGTTCTTTAGATGAATATTGGGCTTTAATCGATTATCGTGTGCATGGAATCCCGTTTAATCGATATCAGTAAAGTCTTTAGTGCTACGATGGTATCGATGGTATGGATGGTATCGATGGTGTGGATGGTATGTATGAAGCATTCAAAACGTAAAGATCCATAGACCGTTTCTTCATGTTCTTTGGTATCCTTTTTTCCTTTTTCTGCATACTCCCTTATTCTTAACCCATCCGCTTGATCCACGTTTTCTTTGCGATCTTTCCGCTGTTTCTAATTCTTAAAAGGATCTTTTCGTATGGGTGGGACCATTACTCTCCTCATATTCCTGCTAGATTCCATGGGTATCCTTCTTCTCCGTCATGTCCTTGTTCTTTTCATCACAAACATCAGCATCATCGTTCGCATTCCTTTCGAAGCCTAATTACAGACAACGGACAACAGAGTGAAGGAGCGACGTGCAGGACCACAGGCAAAACAACATTTATCCCGAGACATGACCTTTCTAGCCCACAGAACCCCACCTCTGGCCCCAAAAGCCAACAAGTAAAGACCAAAAACCAAAAACCAATGGCAATGCCAATGCCAATGCCCAGGCCAAGGGCCTACTGAACGGTTCAGTGAGTGGGTAAGAGTCGGGACGAGGACAAGGAAGAGTGAGACCAGCCCCGCTGTCAAGTGAATTAAAAGTCGAAAATGTTTACAGGCCGCAAAAACACTTTAAACGGATTACAACTACTGTCAGAATCCAGGACATGCCTCCTCCTGCCACTGTTGAAGGGGGAAGACGGAACATGGATGATGGGCGATGGGTATGCAGACAGAGGAGTGCAGGGCAAAGGTCAGAAGGCGGTGGACTGGAACAAAGTTTTGTACATTTCGGTCGGCTGCGATTTAATGAGCCACAACACACAGATTGATGGGCATACCAGAGGGAATGCTAAATAGGAAGCGGCGGCACAAACACCAGACCAAAATGTAGAAGCGAAACGAAAAGACAGGCAACAGGATAACAGAAAAGCAGAAAAGCAGGAAAACAGGAAAACAGGCACGGCTGCCGAATGTGTGTACAGCAGTCTACAATTCATTTTGATAGAATTATGAGCTCTGTCCAATACTTTCATTCCTGGCTTTTAACTCAAATAAATTGTGACAGATTTCCGTGATATTTGGGGTTTTTATTGGACATAATATACGGCCTGTGGTCAAGGTCAGCCTTTCGGATTTGACCCTGGGCTTCACTTGCCGTACGTTAAAAATGGAGAAATATTCGGTTTACACCAAGCACCAATAAACTCGCCATTTACTCGACATATGTATATATATCGGCACATTAAAGCCCTGCATGAATCACAGCTATTCCCGTACTCATGCCCCTTCAATGGCCCTTCGATCGATTACGAATCCATCCGTCCGTCAAATCGCTATAAACCAAGTGCGAGTTTCATTCGCATGGCTCTGAAATGACTCAAAAAACATGCCACTAAAATGTTCAACGAATAGTCGAGTGTACAAGGATCTGCCACCCGTACTGCTGGGGAATTTCCCGTATGCTCGCCAGACAGGATCCAATGTCCATCTGCCACTAGGGACGACTGGGAGGGGAGTACCTCTACACGATCTGCTCCTGGCTCTCCATTCGATCAGTGGAGCTGTTGCGGCCACGTCTCCACGTCTCGTGGTTGGTCTTAAGATTGATTTGCCACCTGCAACCATTTATTGCCTCTTCTGGCCACGTCTTCGCACGTCGATGCTGAACATTAGCTTCTGAGGATGAAGCCCCCTCCGTATTAGTAGTATGCCGTAAATGATATTTTAACCGAAGAGTACACGCATTACCATTTAATTAAGACAAAAGATACATTTCTAAACAGGCTCTGGTTGGTTTTTGGTCCTTAGTTTCAAAGGATTCATTACTTTTTGGGCTTCGAGGTTGGATGCTTTGCCTTTGGAATCCTTCGATGGAGGCGCGCGCAGGCTTTGCGATTAATCTCAGATGTGGAACGACATTCGAGGGCTGCGCTGGCCATGATCAAGATTGATGGAATTTCCTGGATTTCCCCGAGGTCTCGTGCTGCCACAGTTGTATGTCGCGGCGACACGTATCCCTTTAAATTCCCTTAAATTTTGCGCTTCTCATGAAACTACTATTGAGCAAAAAACATTCTTCGAACTATGGGGATGGTATAGAAACCATTAAGGAATAATAATCAGCCCTTAATAGCGACACTGTGCACTGGCCACAGACGAGTATTTTGTTTTTGCATTCACGGGCGCGAATAGCGTTAGATAGATAAGTTCTGTGGATGCTGTGGATCCTCATCATCACTCAGACTCCGACTCCGACTCTCTCTCTATAGCCCCTCGATGGTTTGCGTTTCTGCCTGAAATTCGGTTTGGTGTTGATTGGGCCCAAGTCCTCAGGTTTTTCACAAGTTGCTCGAATCTCTATCTCAATTAACAGAACACAAAAAAAGCTACCGAGTACTCAGCGTATGCCAATCAATTAGTGGAAATGTTTAAATATTCAATTGAGGCCTTCAAATGGGAGGACAAAGCCTATTCATTATTAAACCATTAATTGATTTGCAAACGAAACGAGTTGGCAGCATTTTTATTTGTCTTTTTGATTTATTATAAATCGACACGGGGCTGGGGGCCTCTTAAAGAGCGATCACTAAGCCCCACTGCCCCAAGCAGCGTTAAGCAGCAGCCTCTCAATCATCAATTCTGACTTATTTACGGGTGGAAATTGGTCGACTGATTGATTGAATAATTTCTACGCTTGTTTCTTATTTCGAGAGAATCTCACTCGGACTCGGAAATGCAGGAAGGAGTGTGGCGCGTGGGGTGTGGCGTGTTTGCAGGAGGATGCCCGTTTACATGTCTTCATTAAACATGAAGTTATATCCTGGCAATGTGCAAACGTCGCAGAATATATGTACGTGCCACAGGAGCACCAGGAGCACCAGGAGCACCGGCAACGCAGGAATGCCAGCAGGAATGTGCGCTACAGTGAATGCTCGCCGAAAGGGGCATTAGAAACATTAGCCCCGACGCTCGTTGCAGCATTCACTGTAGATGAGTGGATGTTTGCTCCTGCCCGCCTGCCTGCCTGTCTACATACGAGTATATGGCTATGTTTGAACATCGTTTCCGCAATGGAATGTGTGCCTATGTAACAGAGAAACAGCAGAGAGAGAGAGAGAGAGAGAAGAGCTACTGCAGAGAAGCTGGGGGGGGGGGGAAACTGGGGGACACTCGTCATGTGTCACAATGTTTTCCACATGCCAGACAGTCACCAGGTGGCAGCAGCCACCAGCCACCAGCAATCGCGTGGCACAAGACACCGAAGCGAAAATTTATGCTCCGCCACGAAAATTTAAGCCCTCCAGAGAGACCACTCCCCAGTCCCCAGTTCCTCTATGTCCACTCATTTCTAGGAGACATTCTGTATACCCTTTATTTGCACCTTTAAGCCTTTTATTTGCCAAAGGAGGGGCTTGCCCAGGCTTCAGGAAGTGATCTTAATTCTAAAAGTTTGCTCTGTGTTTGCACTCCTTAAAGTTAAAGTTTCACAATCTTTAAGCTGTACAAAAACCAATGGGTATACATATGTACACTCATAGAATCTATAATAGGTCGTAATGTGAGAGTGAAATGAAGGTACTTTTATATCTTTATTGCTCCGAGCACGACTTCCATTCTTAGATCCGCTGTTTAGAATGATCGAGCGTCCATCTCCATCCTCTGCTCAGTGGCCGTACATTCTAGTACGGCCGTACATTTATGGATTATCAATATAAGCTAGGGATGCCGTACAGACTGATAGGGGTTCTACCACAGTAAGAACTATGTTTTTCCAAGTTTTGTTGGGGATTTCTGGGATTCTCTCCTTGATGACGAATGATTTACTCAACTGTAGGCACAAATATCCTGCTTACAGCATTGGATCCTTTAAGTCCTTTGAAGGGGACTCCAAACAAAATAGAAATTAATGTAAGATTTATTTTTGGAAGATCTTAAAAGGGTATCAATCGGGATACATACATATTTCGAAGGGTAGTATTACTCGTCTAGTATTCTGGAGCGTTGCTGCTGCCGGGCGCACTTCTACGAGTATACTCGTAGTGTGGTGGCATGCCACAAAATGTTGGCACTCGCTGGAATTGTTTTTCGTCAGCCAGCGGCACGTGACTTTCGTCATTCAATTCATTTCATTTCGTGTCGTGTTTTCTTCTCTCTTTTTTTTTTTGTTTGCCCTTAAAAAGGCATTTGTTCAGGAGAGAAGAAGCTGGAGAGAGCTGGAGAGAGCGGAGGATAGATATCTCCACTTTGCTGCCGCTGCTGCTACTGCTTTCTCCTCCTCTTTCTCCGAGTTTCTTTAATGGCAGGCGCCTGAGGGCCAGGCGATTTACGAGCGCAATCTTTACAGCCAAAAAATGAAAAGTTGAAATTGCTTCCACAAGGAGAGCGAGAGGGCGAGAGAAATTAAGAAGAGAGAGAGGGAGTGGGAGAGGGAGAGGGAGAGAGCAAGTGAAGGCAGGGAAATAGAAGGATATGTGTGTGGGTTACGGAAGGACTTGCATCGGTGGCTTTCCATAATTGAATAATCCAGAAATATGTATAGCTGCAATGCAACTTTTGGTTGAAACTTTTTCCCCGTCTCTTCAGCCAACAAAAGCCAGTGGCACACACAGTGGCACACAAAGCAAAGTGAGATAGTGCCAACTAAATACCAACAAAATACCGAGAAAAAAAATACCATAAAGGAAGCAGCAGAAGAACAAACGCAAAAGCAGCAGCACAAAAGTTTAACCAAAAAAAAATCCAGTCAGAGGCCAAAGAAAAATAATTCGCTTAAGGCCATAAAATAATGCAAAAGACGCCGCTGTTACGCCGTCAACCAATCTAGTTTTCCTTTTGCTTTCCCCCCCCCTTTGCAGCCCCTTTCCGTGGGGAATATCTTAACGCAAATCGGAAGGAATTTAGATGCGCATCTAAGCCCTGGAATACCCATTAATCGACTGTCAACATCTTTTTCAGGTCTCTGTTTAAATTAATGTTTAAGTCCTTATGAAAATTTATGAGCATTTGGCTTATGGCTGCCTTAAAATATTGGAAGAATCTTCTCTATTTATAGGTATATATCCAAATATCCCCGAACATTATGAATATTGAAAGACAGTTGGACACTCAATACCAAACGATTTTCTATTCAATGGATTTTCCTGACATTCGTGTTTAGATTAAAGTTGGAAATCGTGAGAATAACGGACACACGAATAGCAAATGAGCGAATGAGGCATGGGAAAGGAGCTGCAGACAGACAGAAAGAAAGATGATGAAGCCCACTTAAGGACAGATCTAAGCCGAACAGAACAGAAAGATCAGATGTTTCTGACTGATATACATATAACATTAATCGTCTATAATTTTGAAAACTTTTCAAACAAATAGACCTTCAATATGTTTTAAAAAACCAACATAGTGTCCAGCATTTACGGACTACAGGGTATGTGGAGGGGGCTATAAGAGGGGGCTGGTGGAGGGAGTGGAAAAACAATCCAACTATTTGCATTAAGGTGCCCTCCGGCTGCTGTGACTGTGTGGGCGCGTGGGTGTGGCCTTTGCAATAACAAAATATGAACTCAACTTTTACGAAAGACCAAATAAAGAGTTTGTGCAAAGAGCAGAGAGAGAAAGAAAAGAGAGAGAGAGAAAATGGGGTTTGAGGATAAAGAGTAAACGAGTCAACGATTAAGAAAAATATTTGAATGCAACTGCACAGAGAGGGAGCGAGTGGAAGAGAGACAGAACGAACGGGACCGTCTACATTTATACTCGTTACTCGCTCGCTCTCTCTCGCTCGCCTTCGCCAGAGAGCCAGCGAGAGTGTATGAGTGAGCGCGTGGCTGGGGGTAGCTAGCCCTCTTCCTAGCTATAGTAATGATCCGATCTAATCCAGATTCGGCAAACTGGTAGATATGCTCAATCACTATGATTCTGCGATTCCGATTTGGTTCTCGTATGCCTCTCGTAGGCCACAGATATACACCAAAACATCGAATATACCCCTATGCTCTTCGAGTATCGAGTATAAAAGGGGCTGCATATGGTTCCACCTCTTGGTTCTCCAATCATCTCCATCTTATGCTTCTCTCTTCATCTCCAGGTTCTCCTCTTCAATGTAGGATTCCCTTTTTCTGTCTCTTAGCTCTCCCATTCCTTTTCTCTTTCCCTCTCTCTACTTCTGGTTCTCTCTCTCCATCTCCTGTTTCTCCTGTTTGGCTTTGCCTGTTAATCCCTTTCGTCGGCCGATACTCCTTTCATTTGTCCAGCCATTTTCTTTCTGGTTCTTCATTCCTCATTCACATCTCCTCAATCGTTTATCGCCATTAACCTAGTCGCCGCTCCCCTCCCCTTCCCCACTCTTCATCTTTTTTTTTGCTTTGCCATTCCATGGCTAAAAATGTTAACCCCTTGGCGACCCTGTGCTATTGACAATGAAACCGCTCAAAGCGCACAAAATGCTGCACGAATGCTTACACGCACACTCACAGACACAGATGCACACTCTCACAGATACAAACACACACACACACACACACAGAGATCCAATGTCCAATTGGGGGAGACAAAACAATGGATGGATGGACGAAACAGAACACAGAAGACAGAGCACAGAACACAGGAACTGGGTTAAAGTCAAGCCAGACGACAGAAGAGCTCTCTTCTCTTTGTTTCTGTTTGCTGTCCATTGGTTTTGCACCACATGCTACCACGATCCATGCCCCATGTCAACGCCATTTGATGGCTGCACAGTGGCCTAGAAGTAGCTCAAAAGCTATGCCTTCTTAGAGATCTAGAGCCTTCTCTGTATTCCCTACTACCCAAAACTAGAGCTTAGGGCGAACCAGATGGACTTTTTCCGTATACAAGACTTCCGTCTACAAAAAACTATGCAACCATGAAAATGGGCAAATCCTATAGAAAATTGATTCATTTAGCGGACACAATTAATTGTCCTTTCAAAATTGCAATGGAAAAGCTCTTCAAACACCAGTAAACTGACGTTTTTCATTTCCCAAAGCTAGCTTTCCTTCTAAACATCCTGCCGTACCACTGTGCTAGCTCTGTGTGTGTGTGTGCTCTTGTCGCCGGTTCCATCCACTGGCTATTGACCATTTTTGACGGCCAGCTGAATTGGTCAATGTTACGCAGAGCTCCCCCAGTCCCAGTCCCAGTCCCAGTCGCAATCCCTTTCTCTCTTTAACCTCTTCTCTTCCACTCTTGCTTTCACCTCAGCAGCTTTTGGCTTTTCAATGCTTTCGCCCCTCTTCGATTTCGAATTCGATTTCCATTTGCCCATTCCACTGGTGTCGACCCCTCGACATGGCTTTTCCTCTTTTACTCGTTGTAATTTGAATGGTCGGTGGTCGATGGTCGATGGTCGGTGGTCGATGGTCGGTGTGTGGCATTGGCTGGCACAAGGAATTAGCAGAAACGAACAAATGGCTGAACACAATTCGATTATTAGCTGCCGACATGTGTAGAGCACGAGAACCAAAACAAGCGAAAGAAATGCGGCGGAAAAGCTGAGAAAAGCAACGAGCGGGAATCGCCCTTGAATGGGCCGAAGGGGGGAAATGGGATGGGATACCCTTCAGTGTTAATCTTTTCAAGAGCAAACTATTATTATGATGTTTTGGTTTTGCATTCTGCTATACAGAAAGTAGGCCGGGAACTGTCCAAGAAGTCCTTTCGTAGAGTGTTCCAAAGCAACTCAAGATGAAGCATCCAAAATGGAAGAATCTAAAGAGAAAGTGTGCTGGAATCCACATGGAATTGGACTTGGATTTGGGAAGAGTAGTGGCAACGGTGCCTCTCAGTTGGTGCCTCACGGCATCCAATGTATACAAAAGGTGCCTCCGAATTCTACAATCGAACCAATGTAATAGTTACAAGGCGATCCAGTGCTGACTAAGCTGTGCATTTCGATAGTTTGGCATTTGAAAGTACGGGGGAAGGGTAGTTGTGTCGGTGTCATTCGAATCCAGATATGTGGACTTCAAATGCCACAATCAAAATCCAGTTCGAGCGCCTGAATGCCGTTCAAGGCATCCAATGTCTGTGAAAGGCGCTTCCTGATCAAAGTTTTCTACTGTCAAAAGAGCCGTGTGTCAGCCTGTCCGCAGGTGGGGCTTCAGCTTCATGTGCTTTCTATTTCCAAAGACTGCTCATCAGCGTCAATGGCTAACTGCCTCAGTCCGCAGTACACAATCGAGGGTATTCGAACATAAATACAGGTTTTCCCGGTCACCCACCAGAAACATATCAAAACTTGTTTGATCCGATAGGAAAATGCCATTATTTGTTGGTTTTGTATCGCCGATTTGTATTCTTTACTACCGACTCACCATCGACTCACTATCGACTCACCATCGACTCAGCATCGACTTACTGGAGATGGAGATGGACTCGAGGATTTGCAGTGTTTTTGCCTTGCCCAAAAACATAGAATTTCGACCTGTTGCGATTTGCTCCGCGTACAATGGTGTTGGGGGCATGCTCTATTAGCATTGCAAAAGAATCCCTCTAGAGTCTAGACAACTACCATGTCTTTCTCTCTCTTAAAGGTACAAGCATCATCGCAGAGAAACATCAATACAAGACATTTCGGTATTGCCAGCTGATTTCAGCGCGAAGTAAAGTTGGTTGCGCCTCGCCATTGCGGTAAATGCAGTCAAAGAAACAGAAAGAACCGTTTCAGAGAGATTCTTCTACATTTACTTCGATAAATACACATTTTCTATATTTGGAGCCATTATCTCAAGCCTATAGATCACTGCTACCGTAATTTCATTGGTTTTCCTATGAACTTTGACCTTGTAATATCATTTATGTGTTCGTCGATTCTGATAATATAATTGGTTTACTTTCCAATTGAACTTAAGCCTTCCAAGCGATGTACGTATACCAGGGGCTTCCCCTTCGGGAATGTCGGACATTCATCTTGGGAAACTCACCTGAAACGAGGGACAAATCGAAGGGAAACAATGAATAAAACATTAGATCACAAAAGGCGTTGCTTGAGGGAGAAACAAGAAACTTAAATGGTAACATATTATACCCTTTCCTAATCAAATTGAATGAAGGGGAACAGGGGCAGCGCTTGAGCTGCTTTTCTCGCTTGGGATTACACATATAAATGTCTTCATCTGTCTGATCCCCCACACACTCACACACATCCTTCTCCTCGGGAGTTCGGACAGGCAATCACATGAATAAATGTATTCTCGCATTCACCTGCAACATTTGCATTCAATTTTTACCCACTCGTTCGCCCCCATTCGCATTCTTTATCTTGAATAGAGATTGAATAGAGATACATATATCATTTCTCTGTGTGTGTGTTGCATTGAGAAATATACTCGAATTTGTAGCGGACTTTGATGGAGTGCATCAACAAATGTCAGTTCGATTCTTAAAGCAGTTAAATGTCACAAAAAAATGAGAGATTTTGAAGGATACTTAAAGCTTTTGCTATTCTTTAAGCTCTTTCATCTTCGGAAAACTGCTAAAGACCTAATCTTTCGACTGCTCGATGGGAAATCGATTCAATGCATTTAAATGTTAATCAAATGGCAATTTTATTGCTTTCTCTGTGACTCTTCTCCGTCTTTAAGCTGTCTTTAAATGTTTTCGTGTACAGTTGTGTTCTGCGGTTGTGGCCAGAGTATGCCATTTGCCATTTGCCAATTGCCATTGCAGTTACGGTTAGAGTTTTGCGTTTTGCGTTTTGCAATTGCATTTGCAACTTGTTTAGGCGCATCGCCTGGCCCAAGGTCTACTCTACTCTACTCTACTTTCTAGCCATGTCTCCTTCTGGCTCCCTTGTCACGACAACACGGGCCTTTGAGCCGTCAAAGCGTAAAGCAATTGGCCAGAGTCCCCAGTCCCCAGTCACCATCCTGCACCCCACCACAGGGGCGGCGGAGGAGAGCCCACCACGTAATGGCAATTGTACAAGAGAAGGAGCCAAGTGAGCGTAATAAACGCCAAGATTTAGATCACATTCAGTGGATGGGGTGTGTGTAGCAGCAGCAGGAGGAGGTGCACCTCCACTTGACACCTCCTTGTTGTCGTTGGCGTTGTAGTTGTAGTTGTAGTTGTTGTCACGTGCATGTTTATCGCTCGCTGGAGGTTTCAGAACAGTTTTGTGAATGTCTCTCAGGTAGAGGGACCTACACCTGGCCCCTAGCCCCACACGTTGGCCCTTGGCCGTGTCCGTTTGTCTGTAACTGGAACCATTATCCTCGGCTTTCACACACACGCCCAGAACTGTGTCCTTTTGTGAGTGTTTGCTGGAAATCCTTCAAGTGCTGGAATATTCTACTCAACAAAGTCCACTGAAATGAAAATCGTCTTCAAAAAACTGGCAAAAGACCCCAGAAAGGATCTACGAATCGAATGATTGAACGATTGAACAATTTAAAAGCGAAAGGAATTGGTATACCAGGTCTGTGGGTACAGGCCATTCGAGGGGACCTCTGGCCAGTGCCATTCCTCGATTCCAGGAACAGGCTAAGGGGAATGAATGAGTATGTGGATCAAGGCCACATCGAACATCCAAAGAATGGGGCAGATGACTATTTGGACTACTTTTTCACAGCAAACTCTAGTGGATTTGTCGTTCCTGCATTTGTTTTTATCCTCAATCGGTGGGACTTTAATTTGGAGTCATTTTGGGTGCTCATTCATAGATATTTCTCCCAAAGGGAGCTTTCACTGTGAGCCAAGGCTGGAGGAGATTCAAGATGTTCCTCCTCTCTGACTTTATTCTTTAATAAACACAAAAAAAGAACGCCTGAGGAAGTCCTTCCCTCAGTTCTTAAGGTCGAACTCACCTGAACGACACGTGTCCGCTTCTGGTAATCAATCAAACCCTTGCTGGACGCACTGCTGTTGGACATGTCCCTCCCCCAGCCCAAAGGCAGGACAGGACGTGGAGCAGCAGCAGAGGGGGGAGGAGTACCAGCTGAGGAAGGAATCGCAGCAGTAGATGGCTTCTCGTTCAAGTTTCTCGCTTGAAAGCCGCCCTCCTTTGGACCGCTTCCAATCACCGCCGATACTTTGGGTGGCTCCATCACCACCGTCCCCCGCCCATCAGCCTCCTGTGCCGCCTCATCGCCCTGCTGGCCATCGTCATCGTAGTCGGAGGCCTGTGTGTCGTTGAGCTTCAGATAGATATTCCTGGGATGATTGTTCACGTAGTTGAGTTCCTTGATCTGATTGTCGCTGGCACTGACACTGTCGCTGGCCACCTTCTCGTTCAGCCGTATGATGTTCGACAGATTGATGTTGTTGATCAGCGTTATCCCCGTGATGCCCACGAGGACTATGACGAACCCAATGCCGCCGATCAGCAGCAGGGGCGTCGTCTTTGAGGTCTTTGGGCACATGTCCAGGCGTTCGATGTTCGATAAATGTTTTATTTCTTATTCGGATATCACTTGCGGTTTGTATTTAATTTTGATTTGTTATTCGCGCATATTCCTGTGATTCTAGTGATGAGAATTACTCTTTAAAATCGTTCCCTTAAATATGTTAGTCGAGAAAATGCCAAAGTCTTTCTATTTCCCTCATTTTATTCCCTGCCTTTGCCCCCATCCCCATAAATGAATGCTACTTTCTACTTTCTTTTGGCAAGCCCCTTGATGGGATTTTATTTGCTTATATCATGTTTTGCTGCGCATCTTCCCCAGCGAGCAATATAAAAGTTGGCCAAGTTTCTGGCAAAGCCAAAAGGACATCCGCACACGCACACACACACGAACACTCGAAAGGTTCAACAAATTCCTCAAAACACACACAAAACAAAGGAAATAGAAATGGAAATGGAAATGGAAATAAGAAACAAACTTCTTGGATGACCGCCGCCGATCTGGAGAGAGAGAGGACTTTTAACATTTTGGAAACACGACTCGCCTATCGTCTGGTCTGCTCTCCTGTATGTCCTGTATTCCATGCATATTATAAATGTTCCAATTGTTGGCAAGCAGCCGCACGACTGCACTTCAAATTCCGAATAATCAATAGGAGAGCGGAGCGGCACTCCCTTCCCTTCTGCCTGCCCGACGGGACAGAGAGGGCGAGAGGCGGGGGAGAGGCGGGGAGGGGGGAGGGGTACGGAAATATGAGATTTTATTGAGAACTCTCAAGGGGAAAGGTCGATTTTATAGAGCCTGGATAATGAATGTCTTGCCTTGAACATTGCACACATTGCGTATACGCAGCGGAGGACAACAAAGGGGGAAATAAATTCACAGAAATTTTGCTGCAAAATAATGATGCTCTCTGGAGTATCATATTATTTGTTCGTACGAATTTATTGAATATTTTCGATTGTTTTTCCCTTTAATTGAAGGAACTGCGTTTGTTTTGAGGGCGGATTTTGTATTTCCTACGAAGGCATCTACTTCGGAGGAGACCTTGAATCACTGAATCAGCACTGGACATCTTCAAGGAATTCATTCCGAACTTTTAGTCATATCTAGATCCAAAATCAAAGCCAGCAACCATTTGGCAAGAGATCATCATTCAGCAACCATTCAATGGCAATTTATTTGAACGCATAAATACTCGTATATGGCCCCGCCACTCAATCGACTACCCCTTTCGGTGGAGATCCATACAGAGATATACTCATGTACATATAGAATATGGCATCTATTCTGTCTCAAGGAATTCAGTTGGCGGCTGACTTAATTCAATTCACATCAATTCACTCATTCACAGCGCACGCCATTCACCAGCCAAATGATTCGAAGATACGAATGCGAATCTTCTTCGGGTATGTATCTTTTACAGTGGGCGCCCAATGAATGCTCTTGGCCAATCAATGGATATACATCTATATATATATATCCCTTAGCTTTGTTGTAGATTGTTTTTTAATGGGAGATTACTGTCATTCCCTGTCTCTATCGCAGGCATCTCCATTAATTTATAGGGAATTTATAGTTCTTGAATTTATCTATTATTTGAAATATTTTTTTCATTGAAATTAACTATAATTTGTTTGCCTTTCATTTGTTCTATAATGGAATTTTCCCGATTTTTTTTTTTTTTGATCAAAATATATCCATAAAAATGGTTTAGAATTTCTCTTAAATGGTCTCCAATGCCTCAATCAATCTTCCTTCGAAAAGGAGAACTTCTAGGCTTTATAAATGGTATTTTTCTGCAAAGGTTGTATTTTTTTGAAGAACTTAGCGATGTTCTACTGTATTCATTTTGATTCATTGCATAGATCTGCGTGCCATAGATATCGATCGTATCAGTTGTATAATATTGTAGTTTCTTTCCCCTTTTGTCTCTCTCTGTCTCTCTCTGTCTCTCTCTCTCTCTTCATCTCTGTCTCTTTTTTTTGTGGCTGTATTTTTGGTGTCTTGTGGCGCTAGTTAGCGTAAAGCTCATTGAAAGATAGATGCGTTTAAATATAAACTCAGGGGCAGGGAAATTGAAAGGCAGTGTGGATGGAGGGACGGGAGGGGGCTTGGGCAAGTGGGGTGGTGTGGTGTGGTGTGGTGCTGGTGGGAGAGTAGGCTCAAGGACAAGCTCGGCTCGGCTCTGTAGTTGGCAATTAACAGAAACACGAAATGAAAATGAAAATAAAACATAGCCTGAACAAAAACAAACACACACACGCATACACATGTATGCTACACACACACACACATATATATACACTCAGGGAATGCTGTGTTTTTAAGGAGGCGGCGGCGGGCGGCGGGTGGCGGGTGGCGGTTGGCTCTGGGATTCTCGCATGAGAAAAACGTGTCAAGCGCGTCGCGGCACTTGGTTGGAGGAGCAGCAGCAGTCGAAGCCTCTGGGCGCCGCACCACCACCCTCCCTGCAACCTACGCACTGCACCTGCCACACAGAGAGAGCGAGAGGGAGAGGGAGAGCAAGAGGTTGCAGGAGGCATGCAGTTTTTGCTGCTAAAAGTTCTGCATGCCTGGTATTTCATTTGCAATATTTCTCTCTTCTATCTATGATTCTCTATGAGACGCTCTCCAGGACGCTCTATGGTCTATGCTCTATGCTCTCTCTTTTATCTCCCGCTCTTCCTCGCTCTTTCTCAAGTTTCTTCCATTCTTCATTGAAGTTTGTTCCGCTTTTCTTCTCTGCTGTTTTGCAGATTCTTTCTGATTCTTTCTGGCACGCAAAAGGGGTCTTAGCTCCATCTGAATTCTGGCTTGTGGCTCCAAAACTGGCATCTCCGACACACATTTGCACTTCGCTTCAAATCTCTTTTGGGCAGTGTTTTTCTCGCATCTCTCGCATCTGTGATTCTTCAACGCAAAGCTCTAAATAAATGATAACCAAATTCTCATATCGTCGCAACCCCAAACACATCCTTCCCTCCCATGCCACCACCCACAAAAAGCACTTGGAACTGTTGCACATACGAATACACAGCCGAGCAGAGAATTTCCATTAATTTCTTGCACGAGGCGAGGAGAGTGAGCTATAACCCAACAACAAATGTAATTAGAACCTTAATTGGTTCGTTCGTTTTGGAAAAAAAAAAACGTCCACAATTTCATTGTGACACTTTTTATTTATACAAATTTTTGTTTGTTTTTTAGTTGGTTTCTCTTCCGTATGCGATACGCTCTCGTTCTTTTACGAGTCTATAGTATTTTGTTGTATTTTTCGTTTGGTTTTTGTTTTCTTCTCCTGTTTATCTGGGGCCCGACACAAGCGCGTGCACGCACTGAGAGACGCGGGACGAGACAGAAACCGAAAGCGAACCGAATGCGGCGACTGAGGCAACACCAATGGGCGCCAGAAAACGGGGCGAAACGGTAAAGAACGACGCCCGAGCCACAAACACGAGAGCCCGTCCGTGCCGCCGGAACAGAGATGGGAACGGGCCGGCACGGCCATGGCACGGCATGGGATGGGACGGGACTGGACGGGACGGGTCGGGTCGGAAGGGGAGACAGAGACGCGATGAACGACAAGCAGCGACAAACCACGACGCCGCATCGACGAAGCGCATCAAGTGACGAAAGAACGAAACGAACGAGTGACGAACGAAAGCACGAAGAGCGCCTAAGCGCCTAAGCGTTTCAGCGATGCTGAGTGAACGACAGACAGAGAGAGAGAGAGAGAGAGAGAGAGTAAGAGTTCGAAACGGAACGGCAACAGGCGGAACGGAACACCCACACACACACACGCACACAAACACACGCAATGCAATGCGCAACAATTTGGCAATGGAGAACCCAACAAAAAAGCTCTAATCCAACGTATATTTCAAACAATATGAGGCACCGGCCGACAGAGAGTTACTTCGAGAACACGCCTGCACGCCTGCCTTGCCCTACATGGGATATACCTTGGCCAGAGGGTGGAACCTTGAACAGGGATCGAAAAGCGATCGTTATTGAAACGCTCTCGTAGGCCCGATATTATCGCCCATGAAATATATTTAAATTAATTTTCATAAGAATAAATAAAGACAAAAACTGTACACAAAATCCATTTTCGAAATCCCATTTTTTGAGGTAATTGTGCACGGCTTACATCGGTACAAAGCAGTGTCCTTCGATGACAGCAGGAGTCAGCCCTTTTGGTAAGCCCCTTCCACCGATGGAGAGATGATAATGGATACATGGATACATTTGTGGGATACAAAGCAAATGTGTAAGAGTACATTATATTTACTAAATGAATACCTAAAGGACATTTAACATTTTCCAACTAATTTCCAAAGATTGTCTGTAAAGACTACATTAAAATAACGAATAAAAAAGAATGTATCTGTATCTCTATGTAATATATAATAGAAAAAATATAAAATACTGAAATAAAATTGGCAAACGAATGAAACAAATTGATGGCAATTAATGCACATCATTTATTTATTCCAAGAATCCCCCAGAATGTAATGGAAACTGAATAAAAAACAAAAAATAGTAGTATGAAATAATCAAGAGTTAGTGTGTGCGTGTGCGTGTGTGTGTGTTCCATATACATTTTAATTATGTTTAATTTATGACTGTAAATGGAAACGCCAAAGAAATATTCAAAAGTCCTACGTCCGGACCGCCTAGATACCCTCTAAATGGCAAAAAAAATGGAAAAAATACGAGTAAGCTCAGAAAGTCGATTCCGATGCCGTATCATTAATAATAAATAGTTTTATCGAGTAGATTGCAAGCAGATGCCATATGTGCCTCGACAGAAACGTTCCAATTTTATTCGGATTATATTTATGTTAATGAAAGTCGGGATATCAAAGATTTGTTACCATGGTCCATCCCCTGATCTTGTGGATGATGTCATAGATAGGTCTTTATTAGATCTTTAGTATATTTTCATTTATTTATTTATTATATAAACTTATATAATTATGAAAAGACATATATAAAATAGCACCATAGCCCAAAATAATTACAACTTCCATACGAATTTGTACTAGTTTTTTTGTTTGGCCTTCACTTGGCGCCATAGAATATTCGAATATCCGTATATGAATCCAGAATCGTATACTCTCGTAGATCAAATGGTTTGTGGAATAGTTATCCCTGTCCTTGTCCCCAATATACCCCATTTCCTCAACGGCTAATGGGTAGACGTATAATGAAGCGAAACGCAGCGCAGCAGGAAAAGGCGTATCATAAAAACGTGTTAAGTATACGCCCCACACGCCCCACCACAACCCCGCGCCAACAACCTCCGTCCGGCTATAGAACGCAGCGGCGGCTGCTGCTGCTGTTGGGCCACTAAATGGCATAAATTTGTAAAGAAATTGACTAAGGCAACGCGACTAATTAGAAAAAGTAACTGGGTTAAAAATCCTTTGCCCCGCCAGCCAAAAGGATTCATTCGCCCGAGCCCTACATTTCTTGCTGGTTCATCGCTGAGACTGCGACTGAGGCTTCCTTCTTGACAGGATTGTCTGTGGAGGGAAGTGGAAGGGCCATCCTTGAGGGATGTTGTGAAATTATTATGGGGAGCGCAGGCAAAAAATTTGAATATTCTCCTTCAGAAGTAGACCTTAAAACCTAATACAAATATTATGAATAACGATAAGATGCAGAGGGGTGCCGCTGCATGACGCCAAAGCGAGAGTTATTCATATGGAAGCAACACTGTAGGGTTTCTGGTGATCTTCATCGAACATCTGGGGAAAGTCGCAATCGATCTTCAAATTAAGAAGCATTTCGTGCACTTTTTTGTGCATAATTACTCGCAATAAATCAGTGGGGGGAAGACTGAAACTAGCTTTACAGATTTACTGTTTGACAGTGCCACTCTCCCTCCCTCATCTGCTCTGGGGAAAGAGAGACAGAGAGGCCTTGAGAAATGTGTTCCACTAATTCCCTGTCAACTTTGTTAATGTCTTCCAACCTCCTTTTGGGTCTCCGCTGTCTCTTCTTCCGCTTTCTTTCAGCCATAAATTAATTCCCACGCCGCATTCCATCAGCCGCCCCCCCGCCGTGTGTGCTTTCCGCCCCTCCGCCGAAATAAGGTCTTTGTTTCGGCATTTTCATAACAATAACTTATTTGGCCATAAGCCCCCCAACTAAGTAAGTAAGTAACTAACTTGGCAAGCAAGTAAGTAAGTAAGTAAGTAAGTAGGAGAGCAAGAGCAACATTTTTGCACTTGTCAGTGGCAACTGCTGTTGCTGTTGCTGTTGCTCCTGCCTCCAGACAAGAGGTGGGGAGACGCACACACAAAACACCGAAAGTAAAACAATAAAGTACAGTGACAACAATAACTGTAACAATGCCCAAAAGCAGCAGGCAGAAAGGATATGACAACAGGCAGCAGGGGCGAGGCAGGGGCAGCGGCAGGGGCAGGGCAGGAGCAAGGCAGGGGCAGGGCAGGAGATGAAATTCTGTAGCTGTTGCTGATGGGCTTTTTTTTTTGCTGTTGACACCGAAAATATACAACAAAATGTACACTCTTTGCAACGGGTACAGTCCTGTATTTTCTTCATTTTTTTCGACATTTGGGCAATCGGCTGTGGGATATATCTTTGAGGATTTTTCGTTTCAAATCCGATGCCGATTTCCGCACAAATTCAAAAGATTTTCACAGCTTTAATGAAGTGCAAAAATCTTCACTAATTGGGGTACAAGTCCCCCCCCCCCTTCGCCCCCAACAAATTCGTATTAATTCTGAGCTAAACGGAGCGTGTATTTCTGTTTGAATTCCGCACTAATTCAAGTGGTTTACCAATAAATTAATTATGAAATTTTATGCCAAATAATGTGTAGTTTTTCCCACAATTATTGGGCATTACTTCAATTTCCAAAGGGGATAGGGCATGTCTTAGGGCGGATCTGTACATCTGTTAAAGGGAAAAAAGGATGAGGTTAAATGATCAATCGGTTAGGGTATTAGCCTTCCTTTGTTGGTTGTTGATTTTTGTATTATTTCCTCTGTGTTGCTTCTTTTGTGCTTTGCTTTGTGTTGTTTTTGTTTTGTTTTGTTTGGTTTTGCTTTGTTGTCTCCTGACATCGTTACCTTCCTCTGCTTTTTCTTTCCATCTCTTGTCCCTTCTGTTATTAGAAAGCCAACAACAAGTTTTATTGTGTCCCCCGAGGGGGGGAGGAGGAGTAGGTAAAATAGGAAAAGTGTTGAAGGATATTTTGAAGGCGTAAAGCGCTCAAGACAACAATGAAAAATCCCCGCCTGCCCCCTAACAGCATCACGCCCCCATTGACGCCCTTGTGCGTGATTTCTTCGGGGCACACACACAAACACAAATAAAAGAGCGAGCGAAAATGGGGAAAAAGAGAAATAAAAAATAAAAATAAAAAATAAAGAAGAGTTAATTAGAAAAATGCTTTTGGTCGCGGTGATTATGAAAAGGAAAGGGCAATTACAAATTACAAACAGAAAGAACAGAGAAAGAGGAAGAGGACCCCCCCCTCCACCACTCCCACTCCCACTAAGTATGCTATGGTTTTATGCACTCAATAATCCCAGGGGAGAGTAGCGGCAAGGGCCGCGGCTGTACCTTTATACCCGATACAAGGCGGTACAATATTCTTGTGTGGAATCAGAAACCACAAAGGAACAACCTTAAAAGCTAACAGATCTAAGAGATCACCTTTGATCTAATAAACACTTATTCTTTGCTGCCAAATCCTTGGTTTTCTCACAAATATGTACCTAACTTGGCCAAGTACTTGCAGGCCCTCTAAATAATGTGTTATGGGTTGGCTTTGGGGTGCGAGGGGACCGTAGGTTGAACACGATCCCGGCTCGAACCTCTCTTTCTCACGGTCATTCACAAAGTGCGTCCGATTCGATTGGCACTCTCTCTTTCCCCATCGATATTTCACACCCGATATATTGGTACTATTGCTATCTTCTACAGGGTGTATCGTGCATTACAGAGGGTATTCTGATCATATAATAGGGGGTACCCCTTCGATAAACATTCTAGTTTGAGATTTCCATCGGGGTCGATCATTTGCAGCCAAATCTTTTGGTCACTTGATTTCTTTTTGTTCTTGAGTTGACTTTAAAGAGTCGCAGCAAGTGGTGCCTTCTGTCCTGTGTGCCATTAATATTCCTTGAATTCCCACTGCAGTGGCATGTAATACTCAGAGCAAAGAGAGAGACTTGAGTTTCCTTTGGAACGGTCTGGAGCGGAGAGGTGCGGAGCGCATTAATCCATTTAATAACGCAAGTGGACTGTGGACAGTGGAAAGTGGACTGTGGACAGTGGACAATGACCCTCTGCAGTTGGGGTGTGGTGCTGGAGGGCAATGCAGTTAAATTAAGGACACTCCGCAGGAGAATTGCAAGAAAAATACAATTATTTGTATCATCTGTTCCCTTTTGATGTGCACTCATGAACACTACAGATAATTAGATATATATTGTGTAAAGGAGTAGGGGATAAGCACGAGAAGGATATCTCTATAGATGATATCCCATCAAGCCTTTCAATTACATGGAATTCGATTTATTTCAATCATTTATAAACGGTGTTCTAGCACCAAAAAACATGCCTGGTTTTCGGAACTAGTTCCGCTTTGAGAACCAGCCGAGAGCAGCCTCCTCCCAGTCGTAAAATACACCAACATTTGGCCTTTGAACGATGCCATTAGAGGTGGCTCCTACTGCAGTGCACTTTTTCCCGGTTTTCCTCACTTCCCTATCGTTCTTTCCCTTGGCTTACACTCTACGTACATATGTATGTGTGTGTGTCTGCCACAGACACACACACACATTAAATTTATGGGCTTGAAAAAAGGAGAGAGTAAAACGGGGAAAATGTTAAGAAAATGGAAATAAAATAAAATAAAAACTCTTTACAACAAAAAGCACTAAACCCCTGGCCACGCCTCCACACACACACACACACACACACACACACACACACACACACACACACACACACACACACACACACACACACACACACACACAGGCACTCAAACAGGACCAGCGGCCGACCATAATGGGCGGAGAGGCCGCAAGGGAGGACTGATTCTGCTACGGCTATAAACATGAAAAATACAAGACTCCGAGAATCGAGGCTAAAAGCAGAGAGCAGCGGCAGTAAAACCGAAAACCAAAAAATTATACGGAATTTGCAATACCTTTAATAGAAATTTAATAATGAATAAAATGAATAAAGATTGATCAAATCTGTCCAAGGCATACCTTTGGGAAAGTGTGTGTCCGATCCGGTAAAGATATATAACAAAAGGACACCCAAAATGATTGAAAATCATTATTAAAACAGCCTAAACATACACGGTATCCTCTACACAAGCCTTCCTTCAAAATAATAATAATTCTTTGGTCGGCCATTCGATTGGTTCAAAACACATCTAACAGAAATTATTTTCACAATTTTTCGAAGGTCATCAACAGCCTGAAGACCTTGCGGCACTGGCTATAACTATTTATGAATAATAAATAAATAATTAATTGATAAATGTTCAAAAATGAACACATTATGTAAACAAAACCCGATATCTAAATTTAGGGGACGAAATTGCATAAGGCAGACAATTTATGGGTGCTCGGTGGAGAAACACTTATCCAATATAGTCCCAGAATTACACCTATGTATGCAAGAAGGCGAGAGAGCAGAGAGCGGATCACAAGAGCGAGAGAGCCGTCAAGCGCCCGAGAGGGGACTCTCATTACTCAGTTGGCAGCCGTCGTCTCATCAGTTGTCCGTCGCGAAAGTCGTAATCAAGAAGCCCAGAACTATTGTAAGACCCTTACACTAAATACCAATAAAAATTATATTAATTAATCCGCAGTAACGATGTGTCCTTTCCGTGGGTCTTTTAGCCTCCTTGGCTTGGCTCCTCGACTCACAAATGTCTAGACTTTTCTTTTAAGGTCTTAACAATAAACAAAACTGCCAACACCATCGATATTCGAACAGGTTTATGGGGAGACGCTTGGAAATTCCAATACGAAAGACTGCGATATCCAGGAGGAATGTCGGCTCTTAGAAGCGTTTGAAAAAGGTGAAAATACCGAATAAACAAACTCCTATTTGGGGCTGTTATAGCCATTCGCGGTATCATCCAATAAAAATCAATTATTATGCAATGGGAATCATTAGGGAAGGTGGTATGGCCAAGGGTATTCGGTTTCCACTTTATTGGCCTCATTAAACGCACTCGAAAAACGCGCAAAAACTCCGCACACACCCCTCACAAAAATGTGTGTGGAAATTAAATGAAATTGTGCTCATGATTGCGATTATGGTTATGACTGCTGCTGCTGCTGCTGCCTCCTCCTGCTGCTGCTGCTGGTGGGTGCTTGAAGGGGCCAGCTCTTGGGCCGTGCCATAAGGTTCGTTAAACGCAGTGCCACCGCTCGAGCGTATCCCGTTCTTGGGCTCTGTGCTCCACTAAACAGATCTAATTACCAGCTGCAGCAAATGTTGTAGAAGAGCAGCGCAATCAGCATCCACACAAACACAGAGAAACACAGGGCTGGGCAAAGCAATTAAGAGCGACCCCAAAACGAAATCAAGGTCTCATTCGCGGTTCTCTCTCTGTTTCTCAGATGATGATGAACTCTCTCTCTCTCTCTCTCTCGTAACTGGCTGCGAGCTGGCTCCACCTTCCCCTACGATGTGTGCTAATTGTTCTCTTACTTTTTTGAGGTTTATTTTGCTTGCTTATTCGAAAATTGCCATTCTGCTAATCTTCAAAGCAGACCCAAGGGGGTATACATATAGTAGACATATAGTATACATCTGTAAGTAGAACAGATACCAGACAGATCGTTGTACTTTGTTCTGTATTGTGTGCCACTTGATTCGATATGCCATCCCAAGATCCCATCTCCTGGGATCAACAAACAATGCAATTATGCAAATCGAGATTCAGATGCAGATTCCAAAGATTGGGGTTAAATGGTTATGGAAATCTCTCGTTGTTTGTCCGGTTGATTGGGTAAATCGTTCTCTTTTGATTGGACTTCTATTGTATGGGACAAAAGTGCTTTAGTTGGGGTCCATTTGTGATCTTATCCATCAGAGATATACGCCGGAAAGAGTTCTACTTCAGAGGGCTCCTGGGGCGATCCTTAGCAATCTTACAAGTCGTGTTGTGGATCTAACAAGTTTGAAACCTCGATTAGAAACGATTTGAAGAAATGTTGCATTAAACATGGCCTTGAATTGGTTTTCTTCCATCCATAAAACCGCTTTGAACGTGCCATTGGAACTGGAAAGATGTTTAATGGAGAGAGTGTTTGGGAAAGTATTTACTTTCACCTTCCAAGGAGTGCTAGAAAGATTCTTTATTGAAATGTAGAAAGAAATGGTCGGATATTTCCTTTTGAAGCGAGCTCTCTCTCTCTCTCTTTCACAGTGTGGTTTAGCATTACTATTCCCTGGCCATTGCTAGTCGTATTCCTTCAGATGCCTCCCCTGCCACATAATGTGGCATGTAGTTGTACTGTGGCGTATGTGGCAATCAATTCGGTTCGTATTTGCAAATTGCCAGCCCACGATGGCAGTTAACCAACAAATTTTGGAGCATTAAATCTGCGCCATTCAATTGCCAAATCTGTGGTCTGGGGGCAGGGGTAGGGGTGGGAGCATCGATTGAATTGCCATTTGCATGTGTGTGTCTATGCGTGTGTCTATGTGTGTGTCTATGTGTGTGTGTGCGTGTCGCTCTGCGTGTGACATTATCGCAAAATGGCCGCCCAATAATCATAATTCATGGGACATTGTTTGGAGCATTTCCCAGGCCAAATACCAACACAACACAACACAACACACATCTGCCGCCTGCCCCCATCATCTGACCCTCATCCAAACCCCATACCCCATCCGCTTCTCATCCCCCTTCCCTTCTCTCACATCCACAGCTCCATGATTATCATCCGTATTATTATTATTATTATCCTCATCGCCCCATCAGCCCCATTGGATCTCTGAGAATGGCGTGTAAAACCAATTTTTCATTTTTGTGCCCGTCGAGCCATAAAACTTTTTACGTTGTATTATTATTATTATTTTTTGTTGCTTCTACTTTTTTTCCCTCTCTTTACGTTTTATGCCCCGTCATAAAAAAAAAAAAAATATGTTTTATTCTATATTCATGTTCTAGACCTTGGCATCTGTGTAGCGGCGGCTCGAGGGCCATTAAAGCCTGTTAATATCGAGGATATCGGGGATATCGTATAAATTGGAAAACACAACAAAATGAGCAGCAAAGGATATCGGTTTCGGTATTGATTGCAAGTTTAAGATATTTATACAGATACAGATTATTTTTTTGGGTAAGTTTAGGGCCAAAAATAAAGCAATGATTACGCGACTTTTTCCACTATTTTTCTTTCGGTAAAAATCCTTTTACTGCTCGCCTTTTGGTTAACATATTGATTCAATTTAATTCGAATAAATTCGAAATATTTAGGGCCTTTCTCTCCCTTCGAGGGGCTGTCTTCGAACATCAAACATTTCCATCAAACAATTTAAAATTCATGAAATTTGTTACACTTTTCTTTCACCGTTTTTTTTTTTTTTTTTTTTTTTTTTTTTTACAGGGAATAATTTACGCCTTGTCCTTGCCTTTCGAGCGGCCTTTGACCTTCTTTAAAAATAGATTTTGAACTGCTTCTGTTGGCTGGGTGCTGGGTGCTGCTCCCTGGATCTGGCCCTGGCCCTGGCTCTGGCCCTGGCTGCTGGCTGGCTCTCATGCCTGGTTGCTGCTCCACCGGTTGATGGGTCGTATGCGTAATGTCTTTTATGCTGTCAAAGTCAAAGTTAATTTATGAGAGACAGTGCCGCGCAACGCTGCCGCGCTTCCAGTAAACGGAAGGGGCTCTAAATTCAATAACCAGAATGAAGTTAACGCACATTAAATGCGCCACCAGGCGCAAGGCAGAGAAATTGAATCTCGTCTGCCATCAGAGGGCCCCCGAGAATATGACTCATACGATCCATAAGCCTAGTACTGGCTCTCTCTCTCTCCCTCCTAACAAAACCTGTTGCACACATCATTTAATTGATACCTATGTAGATTACTGACAACTGGCCATCATGGCTGCGGGTCTGATGCATTTGTTATTTGCTTTACAACTGATTGCTTCCCTTTGTGTTGGCTTCGGGCATACTCTATGGCAAAAAGGGTATGCAAAAATATACAAAATAGGCCACCATTGCTCTGGCAAATTCAATCGGAATCAATTGTTCATGAGATATAGCCAGATGTGTCTATTTGTATGATAGATAATTCGCTCGGTTCAAAGTCTACTGACTGCAGACTCTTCGGTTTGCATTGCTTGTGGGTGGAATGGCCACGAAATGGTGCCTGTAGCCATTCGCTTATGGGTAATTTGTACAGCGAAAGTATTTTACAGCACTCAAAGTGTATTCTGTGCTTCGGTTATGGCGAATGGCCACGAAATGGTGCCTGTAGCCATTCGCTTATGGGAAACTGCCAGAACAAACACCTCTTAAAGGGTATAAAACGCTTCGGTTTTGCACTGTTCCAAGCGGCATTCTCCCAACAAAAAAATAAACACTGAAAATATCTCTGGTTTATGTTGCGGTTTTCATTGCTGGAATGCTGTGGTGTTCTGTTGCAGGACATGCAGGTGCGGTACGTCCTTGGCAATGGCAATTCAATCTCTCAGGGTTTGTGTTTTTTTCTGCCTTTGGTTTTATCGTATCCGGTATTTATTCATTTCGTGTGCCTTTGGCTTTGCCTTTCGTTTATTTGCATTTGATATGTGAACAATTTTATCAAAGTTCTCGCTTCGCTGAGTTCCCCTTTCCATTTCCCCACTCCTTCATCTATTTCCACCTTTCATTTTAATTGTTAATTTACCCTTTTTTCCCTCCCCCACCCCGTATTGATTGGGAGATGAGTAATGATTGCATTTCCAGGAAATAGCAAAAAAAACAAAGAGAGAAAATTTTAATACATAAATGACAATTCAATATAAATAATGACTCGGTCATCATTTTGGTTTGCGAATTGAATATTTTAATTGAATTATTCTACTCCGAATGGATTTTAAGGCCAATAATTACGGCTCGTTGTCGGTTGCTTTCCGCTCTTTAATGTCCAGCGAATAAATGGTAAAAAATGTTGAATAATTAATGGGACGTTTTTAGACGTAATTATATTTCGAAATTATACATTTTATTGCTGATTTTTATGGGGTAATCGATTAATTTAATTACGAATCGATAGACATCGAAGGAGTTGTTGCAGCCAACTTTACTTCGAACAGAAATCACAGGAAATAAATTATATGTGATTATATGTGTCGGATCCCAAGATTATTCCCAGTGTATTTTGGTCTTTCTGTAGAACACCTTAATCTGGATGCACCTTTCGTAGACATTGGATGCCGTGAAGCAGCGAATGCTCTTCGCAAATCTAAATTCAAATCCAAATCCATAGCATAGTCCACTTTCACTGGGAGTCCACCACACTTTCTCCCTTCATTCTCTACATTCTGCCAATAAAAGGCCACTAGACCAGTCTTTAAATTAGTTTAAAGCTAAATAAATATATATATAAATAAATGGCATACATAAATTTGTGGAACGTCCTTTGTACATCCCCTGTTTCGAGGTCCCTTCGGAGAAGTAAAAATGTCATCGTATTGGCATTTCACGCTTGAAAATACTCAAAGGTTTCTTAGTTCTCTTTATAGAAAGAGAGAGAGAGAGAGAGAGAGAGAGGGGGGGTCAGTAGTTTATGCAAATCTCTCTCTCGCTCTAGTGGAGGGTGTGGGGGAGCCATGAGAATATGATTTATGGGCCAGCAGGCGCTTCCTTCCTTCCTGTTTCACTTGCATTCGGCATTTGCATAACAAATAATTCTAATTGCGAGTCCCAAAAGTCGTAATGAATAAATCTGCTATGTAATTGCACTTACGCCCTGTCCTGCCCTCTGCCCTAACACACACACACACACACACGGACACAGACGTTCCATAATCAAGCGAGTCCCAGAGCCACCACAACAGGAATCCTCTCATTGAATATCTTATTGAATTATGTGTTGAATCTTTGACCTCATGGCTCCCAAACAGTCGTCGCTTCGGTGGATGATGATATCCTTTGACGGTGGATGGAGGTATCCTTGCGGTTCGACCGAGAGAGACACAGAGAGGGAATGGCAAAATGGTGGGTCAAAATGCCATAACCAGAAATCCACAGACTTGTCAAATGGTTTAGCCAACTTGTGGCAGCCACACAAATGCCAATGCTCGTACGAAAGGTTGCTCGGATTACGACAGAGAGCAAGAGAGAGAGAGAGAGAGATGGCTAGAGATACGATAATGCCACAAGATTGACGTAATTCTGTCAGGTCATACTAGTCCGCCCCAAAGGGGGGAACGGACAACGAGGCAGTGACTCGGCCAATGCCTGAGATGCCTGGCTGGCATATTTGATGAGTTTCAACAAACATCGCCCGAGAGCGTATCAATTTCTCCTTCAAGCCCGAATAGTATTTTTGATTGAGTTCCTCCTCTGCAGCCGGCAAAAAAAAAAAAAGATGAAGAAAAATTCACAAGAACAAATATTGTGATAGGACACAAGGGCACGATGCATCCATAGACATGCCCATTAAACGAATACTCAAATATGAGACAGAGAAATTAAGGCTGTGGATGTTATGTATAGGAATTTCCATGCAAAGGTCCTTCGAGGCCTACAATAAATTATAATAAAAATAATCAATAATCAAAAAAAAGTTCTGTCCCTGTTTCATTTTCTAAATTTTCTGAAAGTTAACTAATTTTACCAATTGGCAATTTTATCTGAGAACCTATTAAAATCTTTAAGGGCCCATTTTTCGGTATTTTATATTTTGGATATTGTATGGAATTTTTTGAGTTTATTTCGTATTTTACAGATATTTGGTATATACAATATTTTTGGTATATTCGGTATTTTTGGTATATTTAGTATTTTTGGTATATTTAGTATTTTCGGTATATTTGTTATTTTTGTATTTTTGATATTTTTAATGCCATATTTTCCTTTATTTGCTTTATGATAAAAGTTTTATCTAAAAATAAATACCATAAAAATGGCCAACTCTCGGAAAACGGTATATTTTTGAACGTTTATTATATTATTTATTATATTTCCAGGGAATTTTTAGGATCGGATAATTCCGTTCTTCACGGGACTAACATGAGTCCAGTAGAAGGTTTTTTTGTTGTTTTTTGACGCCACTCAAGTCTCAATTCTCATTTGAACTTGTTCTTTTCATTATTATTATTTTTTTAAGGGTATCGCAATCTTGGCGCACCCCTCAAATGTTTGGTTTGTTGTCCTGTCAATCACTTGATTGAGCAGCCTCAACTTTGGCTCTCTTTATGGCATCACCTACGGCTCCAAACGAACAAACGAACACCCCCACGGGCGACATTATCATTGTCAGGGTCATGTCATCAAGGGCCATCATCATTCCATCAGCATCACAGCATACCAGCACACCAGCACACAACCATTTATCGGTAAGCCAGTTGTCGGGTAAGCGTTTTTCTTCAACATTTTCACCCCACTAGTCAGCATAAAAATTCGAACCTTTTCTTGCCCACCGCCCCCTTCCCTTTCACTCTTCCTGCTCCTGGGTTTCGGCTTTGCTTTCTTGGGGTTTTTGTACATTGGGTGCCTAAAATTATGCAACACAAACTAAAAATTAAACAGTTTCAACTGTGGGTCTCCCCCCCGCCTGGTCAACCACAAAGCCAGACGCAAACACTTTTGCTTCCCATTTCCTTCTTCATTTCCCGCCTCTGAAAACTCAATTGGAAAGAGAGCCCATACACGCGACTGTAGGGATACCCTCCAAAATTTTGTGTTCATATTTTTCTCTGAGATGTGGCACATTTAGTGGAAACGTTTTTGTCGATGCACAGTTGAATAGTTTTTTGTGATAGAGCGGTATAAATATAGCACTAGCATTTATAAGACTTCTAAAAATAATCTACAAATATCCACAAATTTGTGGGAGCTATAGAAGAATATATTTGATTTTTTAAAATTAATATTTATTTATTTGTTAATTTTTATTCGTTTTACTTTGTTTGGTATGTGTAAAGTGATAATCGCTACATTTTTGCTTTCCTTTCGGATATAATTAGTGGACGCTCTGAATAATATTTTGATATATCGGCAGAGAACACTTGAATATATAATTCTACTAAATAGCATTTTCAAAATTGTGGATGCTACAGATTTTTAACTGAGAGATAAACAAGTGGATCCAGCTAGAGCAGAATCCCAAAAGATGTTCAAGAAATTGTTTGCTTTTCTTTTTATCTTTCTTTCCCCAAAAAATATAGCCCACAACTACAGGGTATTGCATTTTGAAAGCATTTGCTGTACTCAAGTTTTGGGTTGAAGAAATGGCAATGTCATCTGCTGTCCCTTCCTCTCACTCTCTCTTTCTGACTGACTCGCTCTCCTTTGACCTTTTGTTGTTGATGGTTATCTGGGAGAGAGTAGCATCCTCCATTCCAGTGGCAGCGGCAGCTGCGGTCCAAAATGGAGATGGACATAAATGAATCCTAAATACAGTGGAAATAGTTTTGTGGCCAAAAAGTTATGAAGAAGTTGACTTCACTTAACAGAACCAGCAAGAACCACTTGGATAGACCCCGTCCCACCAGCAACCCGCAGACATTTTACAAGTCTATCTATCGGAATGAACACATGTCTAGGTCCTTTCTCTCACTCATCACATATTTATGATTCATTTCATTTGGCTTCTTTTTTTATGACAATGAGTTTTCTCTATTCTCTGGTCGCAGCTGCTGCTGGTCGTTCTCTCTCTCTCTCTCTCTCTGTCTGTCTCTATTTCCTATTCTGGAAAACCATTTCCTTTGGCATTCAATGGGAAAACTCAGCTGCGTCCGCCAGACAGATTTTAAGAACTTCACTCAAGTTTGAGTCGTAGCCAAAAAAAAAAATATAAAAAAATGTTAGTGGGCAGGGGCATGGAGCATGGAGTAGCAGTTGCTCGTTTTAGAGGAGAAAAACGATAAAACAGATTGGCGTGTAAGCTCCTCCTTCTTTACAGACAGTTTTCGTCTTTTATTTTGATGTATTTATTCCCTCTATATCTCTCTGGAGGGGCCATGGAACCCCTCAATCTGTTTATGTAGATAAGTATTCCGTTGAAAGAATACTTTCAAACAGATCTTAAATGCTAGAAATACCAGGAATCTTAAGACCAAAATTCTTAAGACTATAGAAAATTCAATAAAAGAGAAGTCTAGGAATGATTTCTGAAAATGGAATACGTATAGTCTGGGTATTATCTTATGGACAGACGTAGTAGAATTCTTATCAAATAATTGATGTATTTCATTAAAGATATATATGTATCTTAGATCGTTCGCTGATACTGCTTTGTTCTTCTTTGATAATTCTCTGCATTTGTTCCCCCTATATGGCATTTCTCGATATGCCATTCCTTTATCTTAATTCGGTACACGTCTAAAGCGTCTGTCGTCCCTTGAACTCTTGTTGTTATTCCCCGACCAAAGGTTTGTTCTCAGAGATCGATAATACTTGATCATCGTTCAACGTGGTCTCTGTTAACTTTTTATTACTTAATGGTTTACTGTTTCGTTTCCACTATTCCTCTACTACTATTCTATTCCACTGTTTCTCCGCCTATAAACTTTTTTCTTATTCTTATTCTACTTCCCGATAATCCATTTTAAAGGATAATTCCATTGTTCATTCCGTTACCGTAATTCCGTATTCCCATCCTTTTCCCTTGTTCTAATTGAACTTCCACTGTTCCTCCATTGAGTGTTGACCATTTTCCATACTTCCTATTCCCATTCCCACTTCCATTCATGTTTCCTGCCCCGTTCCTGTTCCCTTTCCACTATTTCCCCATGGACTTATCTTATCCTATCGATGGCAATTTCCCATTTCTTTCTGTTCGCTTCTTTATTTCGCTATCGAACTCGAGAATATCGAGAATAAAGTGGTAGCCCCCAAGGAGAAACTGCAAAGAAGAGCAACCAAATGAGGGGGAGTCCTGGGCAGTCTGAGAGGGGCAATAAATAAAGGACGGCTTCCTTCCGGTTACAGACAGGACAGGACGGGGGCAGGAGCAGTCAGCTGGATGAAGGAGTACTGTGTGGCAAATTTAAGGACTCCTTCTGGTCAAGATAGATAGAGAGAGAGAGAGAGAGACCCGCAGCAAGCAATTAGAAAAAGTCATAAAACAAACGATTGCCCAAATGGTTTCGCCATTCCATTCCACCTCCTCCCAGCCATTCCTGGCGCAGGATATTGGGTCCTGCAAATAGCAAATCCCCTCATGATCTATGGCCGAGTATAGCGCGATTCTTAATTATCGATGGAATGTTGAAGCGATGTTGAATCGCTTATGGCTTGAAATCTCCAGCAACCGCAAGGCCGCAAGGTCCGCCGCCAAAGGATAAATAGCAAAAAGGTGTGCTAAATAATTAAATTAAGGACAATTGATTGATAGCCAAAAGCTTTTTATGCCATCGCATAGTTAACGAAGCGTAACAGGTACGAAAATCCCATCCCCCATCCCCCATTCCTCATTCCGCATTCCGCAAGCAACTGCCGACAACAACAGAATTAGCTCTCCCTCTCTCCCTTTTTCTCCACACAGCATCCTTGAGTATCCAGGAGCAGCCAGTCCTTGGGCCATGCAGTGCAAGACACAATCAGCTTTGCAGGTGGAAGGAAATATAGACACAACCAGAGGACCACCGAGTGACACTGAGTAAACCAAATATAAAAAAAAAATCAACGTTCCAAGGACTCGTAGGAAAGCCAGGAGCGCTCAAGGATAAAAGCAGCTCCGTTCGCAGAAAGGCAGTTCTAGGAAAACAAGCTCATGGGAAAGACCGGGGCTCCAGCTCTGAGAGAAAATCAGTTCAGGGCAAAGGGATGGGAGAGAGCTCTAGGAAAAGCAGCTCAAAGTAAGCCAACTCTGGGAAAATCTGAGAGGACCGAAGGAAAGAAGAAAAGCAGCTCAACGAAACGGAAGCTGTGGAGGACACTAGAATGCACCCCAGCCATCCCCTTGGGGGCCCTCGAAACGTGTTGTTTTTTTTTCCTATCAAATTTTTGTATTTTGTCAAAGATTAGAAAAACATTTCATTGCATTTTGAGGGCAACAAATTTGGATTAAAACTTGAGGAAATTGTTCACTGCTAAAGCTGGAGGCTGACTCTTCCAGCGTGGCTTAGCAGTGGATTCAAAGAGTGCGCAACACGTCGCTCTCTCCCTCCCTCTCTCTCGTACTCAAAAGAATACCAATCCATGAATGTGTGCCTCGATAGGTGGCTGCTAATCGTTCAAATTGGAAATTCCATTCAAAGGCTTTACAACTTTGAATATCTTTCGATTTCCAACGTAAAGAATGTCTCGTGCATTTTAGAGAGATCAAATCCCTGAAAACGAATCTCAGTTCACAGTTTCAATTTTGAATTTCAATTCCACCTGCAAATTCTCTCTGCATTTCTGACTCCAGGAAGCGGCAGGATGACAGGAGTAAGCAGGAAGCCCAAGCCGCAGGGGGAGTGCATCAGTTGCTGTCTCTGGATCTCTGCTCTGTCTGGGCTTCTCTGTCTGTCTCTATCCTCTGTTCTGTCTCCATTCTGGTTTATTTCTCTCCGTTCTCCATTCGCCGTGTATGCTGTCATCGCTTCAGTTGTGGCTGTATGTCTGTCCATGTGCCTGTAGTACCGTGTTGATTCTATTTCGCTCTTTCAAGCTCTTGCCACTCCCACAGCCACAGCCACAGCCACCCAAACGATTCACTTCAATCCACTCTTCTCTTGTGTGCGCTCTGGTCGGGTCGGGTCTGGTCTGGTCTGGTCTGTTTTGTACACGCTTCATGTCATGCGGAAATTGAATAGTTTCCGGTATTGAACAATGATTACTTACACTCGCTCCTGGGGACTCCGGCACAGCCACAGCCATAGCCCGAAAAATTCCAACCCAAAACTGCCTTCGGCAGCTGAAATTCAATTCGATTCACATACGAGTACAACAGAAAACATCCCGCTGTGGGATACCCTAATCCAAGGGTAAGGCGGCAGTGCCATAATTCATTCGCGGATGATTCGTTCTCGTACAATATTCCTCACACATTTCCTATTAAATCGACTGAATGTATTTTTACCTAAAATATTGGAGTATTTCCTTTCGATAAGCCCAGAAATTTCATAATTAAAATTCGCTCCTTTCGCTTATGGGCAATTTTTACAACGATTAAATGCCAAAATTTGCTTCATACGCAGTGCCTTAGTGTCATTCGAAAACATTCAATTAGGTATACTTCTAATCTCTTTTGTGGCTCTATAAAGTTTAAATTCATCTTTGGATAATCTTGGGAGAACTTAAGAAAGTAATGATCCGTCTTTTTTCCCCCAAAAAGTGTATAGTAATATTCTGGGAAATGAATTCTAGGAAAGTTATAGGAAATATGATACATAAAATCCACAGTACCCCGATCTTCATAGATTGTTTGCTAAACGGAATATTCAGAAAAAAAAATTGAATATAAGGAGTTTATTTTTCAAAAATAGTATTAATTTTTTTAGACGTATTTTTGCCTTGAATTTCGAAAGTATATCTCCATTTCCGTTAAAAGGTTTTGTTTCCGTCCGATTTACTTGGGAAATATGCGTACAAAGTTACGCCAAGGACATTTGCCTATGGGCCAAGCGCAGTACATGGACGTGGGCAGGACATGATAATTGAAAGCATTGGGGCATGCCACCATTTCATCCGGACACGGGCCACAAAACTTTGGCCAAGAAATTGCAGATAGATCCCTCCCCTCCCCCCAGCAGTACGGACCATCCCCTTTAGCACCTTCTGTTCTTTTTTTTTCTCGAACTGTCAGTAGCACTTCATACCATTTCATCCATCCACTCGTACCTCTTATCCGCAGAGAGAAAGTTTGTCTGTCCTGTCCCATGATATTGCACTAAACACGAGTCCCCGCAGTCGGATTCGCATTTCGAAGACCAGGACCAGAAACCATTACTTGTCGTTGTTGTATCTTTGGATAGCATTTCCATTCAAGTTGCAACTCACCTGAAAGTAAACGAAAGAAGAAGAAGAAGGCATGAGGCATGAGCATGGGTCGTGTTTTTCATATAAAGAGGCTGCTTTGCATTGCAATTTTGTTGGTTCATAAATTATACTACGCCTGGCATGACGGATGCCAAACGGAAATGGGAACAACACGGAACAACACAAAAGATGGACGAAACGGAACGGGGAAAAGGAACACACGGAGACAGAGACAGAGAGAGAAAAGGAAAGGGAAAGCGGAACAGGAACGGAATACCAGGAAAAGAGAAGGAATCGATTACCGTTGCAAAGAAGAGCCATCATTCACTCTTGGGGCAAAGTGATTCGCTGGAAAGGAAATGAACAAATGAACGGTAATTGACACGGGGGATAAATGTGACAAATGAATCAATCAAAATGAACTAGTTCCAAACAAATTACAGTCACACTTCGCAATCACGTTCGCAAAAACGGGTAATTTTTGGTACAAAAATTGAATGATTGTCCTGAAATGGACAAACACAAATCATTCAATTGTCTTTGGGGTGCTAAAGCTTCGTTTTCGGTTTTATCGATAACAATTTCCCATCGATAGTTGCCAACTAGCATCTCTGATAAGCACCGCAACAATTTAACAGCAAAAGAAAAGAAAATATGCATCGAAAGTATATCAAATGATTAGAAAAACAATACGAAAGTGAGGTTAACATATGTTCAAGTGCGAGCTAGTTCACTAAATGAACTAAGAATGAACAAGCTCCCTTTTTTGGTACAGTCAAACCGGGAATCGAGGCAATTACCTTTAAGGGACATGAAAACTCCTCAACGCAAATCAGCTCCATAAAAATGCTCTCTTTCTTCCCCTCACTCTGCCGCTCTTTGGCGCACTTTCCCACTCGCTTGAGCACTACCCCTTTCTTAAGCTCGTAAAGAGCCTACGGCAATTTGAAAGCTAAAAGCCAAAAGGTGCTTCGCTTCTGTTTGCCCAAAAAGTTAAGCAATTTATTATTAAGAAAAACTTGTACAACAACAAAAGACAACGAGAATGTGGCAGGCACGAAAGGAGTTAAAGCTTGAAATTAGGTCTACAAAATGGACTTTAAACTCGACTCGAGACTGGCGGACTTCTAAAACATAAGAATCTCCGCCAAGAAAGAAAAGAGGGGAAGTCCCGAAGAGAGGATCATCCATGTGGATTCAGCTGCAGGATTCGAATATTAGTTGCTAAAGAGAATCGGGTATGTATTATACGAAGAAATATCCAAAACTTTAGATCTGATGTTCATTTATTTCAGATTTGTATCTTAAACTTGCTTTACAGGGCTTCCTTCGAAAATGCTCAAGTAAGTGGAAGAATTAAAGCTTTTTCAAATGCATCTCTGGTGCATTCTCGTTGTGTCTCGAGGGCAGGCCATTAGGCCATTTAGAGAGTGTGAGGGAGAGGGAGAACAGCTTGAATGTAAATCAGCAAACGGAAGTGCATGAAATTAGCTTGCTTTTTTTAATAAATGAGCAAACTCGTAAAAATTCAACGTGTTAATTTGCTTGTGTGTGTGTGCTCTCCCTCACACATTTCCCCTATTTCTATTACGCTCTCGGTCTCGCTCTCTCTGTCTCTCTATCAAAGCGGTAGACAGGGGCATACATTAGAAAAGCAAGTGAATAATTTCACACGGAATAAGTTTGCAAAGTTAATTGGCTTAGCGTTGCGCTGGCTTTTGACTCGGAGGAAAACAAAAAAAAAAAAAAAAAATAAAATAAAGAGACAAAAGACACAACACAAAAGCGACTGACGACCAAGGGGACACCCACTTAAGGCCATTCATAAACGAATTGGCATTCGCCCCGAGGATTTTTTTTTTGGTATCAATCAGGGGAAGAGATACAAGATAAGTTATCGATACATTTCATTCAATGGGACTTGAATTCTGGTTGTGGTTCGATGGGAAATTCTTGGTAAAAACGTTAATACTCCAATGGAATGAGATAAGCGAATTGACATTCGCCCCGAGGGATTTTGATACCAGACAGGTTATCGATGCTTCAGCGGAATTTTCTTTCATTTGCTTGCGTTTAAAAAATATTTCTACGAAAAGTACGATTACTGGGAAGAGTACTGAAAGTAGACTTCAAGCTTTTAAAAACTAAATCGTAAAATATAATGCAGTGCCTTGAATCAAGACGCCTATGCCATGATTCATCTTCATTCAATAATAAAGATTCCAAAAGATTTTTGATTCCAAATTTCAAGAAAAATATCGCATAAAAAGTATTAATTTGTACCTAAATTATTAATTACATAATTTACCAAAATTCTTTATAAAAGAAAACTGTTATCCGGAGAACAAATTCATGATAAAAAAAATTAAGAAATAAAGAAAAGTGACATTTTTTTAACTATTTTATCTATTACTATATATCTATAGAAAAAGAGTAACTCTATCGAATGGGGAGCAGCATTTATTGATGGTTAAGGACAGAATTTTCTCCAATAGCCACCGAGAATAAAGATGTTTACAAAAATTAAATTATTAGAAAAGATTGAAAAATCGCGATGGAAAAGCTTTTAAAACCACTGTAAACTGACTTTTTGTTCTGCGCTGCTGCTGTCACATGTATCGCCACAAATGTGATATACCCTGGCTATCACGGGGTATCAAAATTGTAATGCGAGAGCGACTTCGCTTGGAGGCTGCGGCAGTGCCGGCGGAGGCTTGTCTATCCATTTCCCTGGGAAGGGGGCGGTTCGCCGCTCCACCGCTTCAGCAGCAGCCACTTTTTCTATTCGGCTTTTGTTTTTGTCATCCCTGAACTTTGGCATGTGTACTCTCCTCTTCACCTCCAGGTAATCGCATTAGACGGTATGTGTGTGTGTGTGTGTGTGTGTATTTACAGCGGATTTTGTGGGGTCTGTTCGACGGAGGAGTACTACTCATATCCACATCCTATCATACCACATAGGGGTGTCGCCCCCGCCCCGCCCCCGCCCATCGTGTGAGCTTTATTATTGTTTGCCTCGCAAAATGAGATTTAATTCTCGCGCTTATTTGCATTGGTGCTTTATTTGTTTATGAATTCCCTCGCAAAAGCTATTAAAACTATGTTTTTAATTGTAATCCGTTATCTGTAATCTGTTTGTCGTAATGCCTGAGGGCTCCACAAATTGTTCGGATTATATTGTCTCTGTAATTGACTGGCGTGCGGCGGGCGCCGTGGCCGTGGCCGGGCCGGGCCGGGGCGGGGCGTCGTGTGATGGGTTTTGGGTCAATAATTTTAATTAAATGTTGGCGGGAAAAAATGTGCCTCAAAATGCCAGATAAATAGCGTGGATTTCTGTGGCTTCACAGAACACGAAACTGATTTTAAAGGATACTTTTGCAGTCTGGAATTGGCATTGGAGCATCTGATCGATGGGGCGCCACATACACGTCCAATGGGGGGCTACAAGGGTGTACATCTTCTCTATCGATAGGCAGATGCTGGGCCCAAATGCGCTCTTCCATCGACTTCAATAGAAAGAAAGAGTGGCTTGCGCTTCAGGGAGATTCGGCCCTTGATTTTGTTCGTTGATACACTGCACAAATGTCTCATAAGCGAACGGACACTGATAATGACACCCATTTGGAGTCCATGAAGTTCTAGCTAGAATAAAATTACAGGAAAACCTCTACATACTAAGGTATCGTGTATCATATATCGGTATATATACTTTGGGCGACCCGGGTTCATTGAATTGACTTCCCCCATTCACATGGAATAAGCCTCGAAGGTGCACCTAGTATTACAATGCCATTTCATTTCTAGAGGGAGATCAAAACCGGCTCAAGACATATTACAAAATCGGTTTTTGCCAGTTTAAACCCGTTTTAGCGGCCACATCAGTCTACGTCTGTCGGGCATTCAAGCTTTATGCCAAAGTACGAGGGGGGGGGTGTGTGCAACAAAACGTGACAAATTTAATTGGGCCCCCGCCCGGTGCAGCAGTGCCACACGACGAGGCAACTACCGAAGTTTCCGTGCAACTGTGTGCCACCACATGTTAGGAGGCGGTCTCTCTCTCTCTCTCTCTATTTCTATCCTTTCAATGCAAATGCGATTCTCCTCCCCCACATTTTCCCCAAATCCCCTGCCCCCTGTCCCCCGCCCTGCGCGTAAAATCGAATTGCAAATGCCGAAAATGTTGGCCACAAATTAATTTTATTTGTGGTTAACCGCATTCTGTATACCCTCCCTCTCTGGTACTGCTTCATCTTTAGTGTTTATTTATTAGAAATCTGTGAAATTTTGTTAGTTTTATGGAAGATATCATTGAAATATCATTATTCCAGGGCAGAAATCTGGGATATTTTGGATAGTTCTGTGTCAGGAACAGTTCTATGGCAGAGATCTGTTAAATGTCATTATTCCAGGGCAGAAATCATGGATATTGTGGATAGTTCTGTGTCTGAAACCACTGAAATATCAGAGTTATGGCAGAGATCTGTGAAAAGTCAGTGTTTGAAATATCAATATTCCATGGCATAAACCTTGAAAATATCATGGATATATGGCAGAAATCTTTAAAATATTAAAGTTCTATGATAGAAATTCTTGAAATATCATAGTTTTTTGGCAGAAATCTTGTAAATATCATAGTATCATACAATGATTTAACAGATAAATAGATTCTCTTCCACAAAAAAGTAATCATACCCCCAGAAAAGGTATGCTAGGGGGCGTATGATAGAGAGAGAGAGAGGCAGAGCAGGGAGCAGTGGGAGAGCGACGACGACTATTCGTGTTTGTCGCTCATCGTGACAATGCAGCGAATGATTAGCGGGAGACAACAATAAAACGATAGCAAAAAAACGTGATGCCAGCAAAAAAAATAAAATAAATAAATTAAAAAAAAAAAAAAAAAGATTGTAAATTGAATTTTTAGAAATGGAAAGCCTTTTCTTTTGTTGTTGTTTTTTTCTGTGTGTAATTGGTAATTGGGAAAATTAGGTACATGACAATCGAGGAAATGGCAGGGGAAAATGAATAAAATAGCGAGAGAAAATCTCTCCCTCTCTCTCGCTGAAAACTTTAACGTGCACCTGGAGAAAAATTCCATGATCCAACAAACTGTTTCGAAAATAAATTAAAAATTGCAAATAAAAACATATTTTAGTTAAGTATATTTATTTTTTTTTTACTTAAATTTTCTATTCTTCCACGAAAATTGAACACTTTTTGGGCTAAGAATTTGGTGGGGGCATATGTGATGAGGGATAATGGGCTCCTAGGAAATTCTGATTTGTGATTGAAATTGGATAAATCTTTTTCGGTCAGTGTATACCTGCTTGACATGGGCGCGTCGCTCGAACTGAATGCCCCCTGGATTGTGATCCCGGATATCCATCACGATGTTGCCGCCTCTGGGGTGTCCAGTGTCATTTCCATTGACGCCTCCTCCTCCAATGCTCCTCCTTCCATTGCTGTGTTCTGTGCTGCTTTTGGAACTGCTTCTAGGACTGTTTCCAGTGCTTCTTTTATTGGTATTTCCATTTCCATTTCCATTGATGCTCTTTTCAGTTGGAGGCGCTGCCGCCACCAGTGGCACTGCTGCCGGCAATGATATGGAATCGACATTGCCCCCCATCAGGGCCTCGGCTGCTTCCAGCATATGCGGCATGCCCAGTGGCATGTTTCCACTACCAGATCCACTGCCACTGCCACTGCCGCTGCCACTCCCCTTGCCACTGGCACTGTCATTGGCGCTCCTTAGTCCGATTTCAATCACAATTTTATTGGCCTTCTGCTGCTGCTGCTGCTGCTGCTGTGGCAGCTGCTGTTGCAATGGTCTCTGCAGATTCTTTGGATGCGTGGATGCCGATATGTAGTTGAGATCGCTTTGCGATAGTTGATGCTGCTGCAGCGTCGAGTACTGCTGCTCGACCAGTGCCGCACGGGTCTGGGCCGCCTGATGGCCACCATTGGCGGCCGCCGAATCGCTGGCCACCTTCTCGCGCAGCTTCACAATGTTCGAAATGTTGATGCTGTTCGTCAGGGTGATGCCCGTGATGCAGACCAAAATGATGGTCAGCACAACGCCGCAGATGGCAAGGGTGGGCATTCGGAAGAATTTTCCACTGCACATGATGCACATGAGCGGAGGACGGACGGGCGGGGCGGATCGGGGCGGTCGGGGGTAATGGGCTGGGAGGGGTTTGCTGTTGGCAAATCAATCAAGCAATCATTTGAATAGCCCTTTTTGTCTGGTTGTTCTAACTCTTTGTTGTTTTGGGATCACTTTTTTGTTGAGTTTCAAGCGAGAGTTCAACAAACGGTACTGCTGCTGCCTGCTGCCTGCTCTCGTTCTTTGTTGCACTTCGATCTCCGCTCGCGATCGTCTCGCGACTCGTTCGTGTTGGCGTCTCCGCTCTCGTCTGCAGCTGGAACACGAATGCAGCTGCACTTCCACGGCACGGCAGGGCTTCGTTCGCTGCAAAGCTTGCGTCGCTCGCTCTCTGCTCTCTGCTCGCGCTCTTTTACCGTTTCGCTTTCGCTCTCGTTGTTGCTCTCTCGCTCTCTCGTTCTGGTTCTCGTTCTCGTTCTCTCAGCTGCTGGTTCACCTTGAGACCGAGACGCTGGCTTCAGCTGACGCCGCCGTCACAGCTGCGCAGCTGCCTCAAGCGGATTTGCATGATGTGTTTACCGTTTCAATGTCTGTCTTTGATTTGTTTGCTTTTTTTTCACCTCTTGCCTTTGTTTATTTGATTGGTTTTTGTTTTTGTATTTGCTTTCATTTATCGCTTTAAACGGGAACAAACAAAGTTATAGTTCTAAAAATACACACAACACACCGCCCGAGCCAGAAATGCAGATCGTTAAAAATTTAATTTGTGTACAGTTTTAGCAGTTGTTTTTTCGTGGCCTTTGTTGCAATTTTGGGGTTGCAAACAGAGAGAGGGAGAAAAACAAACGCATTTTTGCCTTTTCTATATAAAATTAATCAGTCCCAGAATTTACCCAAAGAAAAAAAAAAAATACATATATGTAAATATATCAATAAAAACACATTCCCACATGATTCTATGCCGATATTAATTTCTAAATCTTTTCAATCATTAATGTTCACTTTTTAAATATTTTTCGGTATTTTATAGACATGTTTTTAATTATTATTTATTTATTATTATTATTTTTTTTATTATTATTATTTTTATTATTATTATTTATTTATTATTTATTTTATTTATTATTATCTCCTATAAGAAATATGATTGATAATAAAAAGTTCTTCCACAAAGGTTGATCCTATCTAATAAAAACCCCAGAAAAGTAGCCCCATTTCGACTTATGGTATTATTTTATTAAGTCAAGAAATGTTTCAATTTCAGTTTTCTTAGTTTCAGAATCCAGATGAAATGCTGTATCATAATAGACAATAGATATCGTTGTCACAGTTAAGTAGATCTGCAAAGCAATCTACCACATAATAGTGGTGCACATCCAAATATAATATACTCTTGAAGAACCAATTATACAAATATTAACAGAGAAATCTGTATGTTCATTAGGCATCCCTCCTTCCCTAACCAACTATTGTCTCTATGCTGTTCTAATGCGGCTTTCAAAATGTTAATGAAATCAGTTTTCATCACAAAATCACTCTCACTTTTCCTTTACCTTTCACTCGCACCTGCTGCCGCTGCTTCTGGTGCTGCTTCTGCTGCACGGTTGAACCCGGCTTTGAGTATCTATGGGAGGCTTTAAGCAGGTTCTAATGCCTGGGGCTCTAATGCCCTCTTATCCCCGTCCCATTGGCATAAACAATAGGCTTTTGGGGACAAAGGGATGACAAGGCGGCGCCTTGCATCTTTTCTATTTCTCATTTACGTATACCCTAACCATTTTATTTCTGGTGGAAATACTTGATTTATAGTAAAGATACTTGAACCACAACGAATACCCAACCCACTCGCTGATGAAAATTTCCCATAGGCGAACTGACACGTTCGTTTCGCATCACACAGAAACAGAGACCATTCACAACGAGTAAATCCTTTAACAGCTAGATAAAGAAAGAAAGAAAGAAAGTGGAGGACTTCTCTTTTACAGAGCATCTCAGTTTCGTCTTAAATTACATTCTTTTCTGTGGGTTTTTTTTTGGGTGGGATTTAGGCATTCATTTCATGGGGTCTGCACACGCGCCTCTCGGCGATGGCGAGAGGGGGACATGGGACACTTGGTGGATTTAATTGAGCCGACACGCACGCACACGAGCGCCACTTGCGTGTGTTTGATGAACTAGGCAAGAAAGAAACGAGAAACGAGAGAAGGGGCAGGGCAAAAGAGAGCGAGAAGAGATTCCATTTAATTGCATATCAACGCCTGTTGCCTTCAAGAAAATACCTTCGCACATATCTCGTTGAACGTTGCGTTTCTTGTCAGACTATGTTGAATCTACCTTTTGGCACGATCTCCCTTTCACCGGTGCATTTTTTAGCCGTCAGTTCATTCTGACATTTACGGGGATTTTCCTGGATTTTTCTGGATTTTTCGAGTCGAGGCACACGGGCCGCGACAGTACAATATTAGGTACTCCATTTATTCTACATAAAAAATAAATATGTATATTCATTCTTTCACCCTTTGAGGGTTCCGTCGGGGAAAACCTATCGTTTTGGCTTTATCAATTACATGTGCCTGTCTCCAGCCCCATTCTGGCCCTATCCACTCCATATATTCCCCCATATCTCTCTCTCCCTCTGTCTCTCTCCATTCATCACTTTTATTCAATTTCTGTTATTTCTTTTGTTCTGTGTGTGTTTTCGTTGCTATTTATTTCAATTAATGGAGCTGCGTCTTTTGTCGCTTAATTAATTCCCAACAAAAGGGCTCTTAACAAATTTTCGGCTCAGCAGAACCTTGAGGAGGGAAGAGGAGAGTAGAGGAGTGTTGGGGGAGAGAGCATTGTGCGACTTTTTGAAGGGGCATTAACGGACTACATTTTCAATTTGGGATGTTTGAAGGCATTTCAATTAGTCGTCATTTTGTGAGACAAATCGCTTTGCGTGCGTGCAAATCGTAGGAACAGTATAAGAAAATCTATTACTAGAAGCTTCGAAGAATGGAAATGGAATCTTTGCGATGTTCTTCTTTTATTATATATATATATATATAAAATACAGCTTAAACGATGATTGGAATATTGCTAGAAAGAAAAGGTGTCGCTCTGCCTTCATAGAGTTCTTACTTTTCTCGGAATACGTACATCCCAAACGGTGCATCTTTACAAATAAAACCAAAAACAACAAGAAACTAATCTAAGTAGTAGAAGTAGTAGTAGTAGAAGGTAGTAGTAGTAGAAGGTAGTAGTAGTAGTAGAAGGTAGTAGTAGTAGTAGAAGGTAATAGTAGTAGTAGAAGGTAGTAGTAGTAGAAGGTGGTAGTAGTAGTAGTAGTAGAAGGTAGTAGTAGTAGAAGGTAGTAGTAGTCGTAGAAGGTAGTAGTAGTAGAACGTAGTAGTAGTAGAAGGTAGTAGTAGTAGTAGAAGGTAGCAGTAGTAGTAGAAGTACTAGTAGTAGTAGTAGAAGTACTAGTAGTAGTAATGAAGGTAGTATCATGTCGCCTCTAAGACCGTTCTCTCAATATGTCCTCTCTGAGCATATGTCCTCTCGATCCGTTGAGCAGGGCAGTCAAGCCCTGGATCTCCGCAATACGTTACTCGGATCTCATTTAGGATTTAGGGCAAGTGCAATGCAATACTACTCCAAGTATTTCGACCATTTCCAGAGTCTTTTGCATGATAGTAAAGAGTAATTCATTGAAAAAGATATCAGAAAAAAAGTTTGAAGATCGAAATGTTTGATTCGTTGTTGCATAATGAATGAATAGATCCCCAATGCGAGTACGAGTGTGTGGCAGGTCAAACCAGAGGCAGATATCGGAGGCGACATATTCCCTTAAATTTACAGAAGAATTTACAAGCGTCCATAAGGATGCCAGCCAGCCATATGCATGCCAGGGATAAGTAGTAAATTGCATAATAATAACATCCATCAAGGAAGAAGCAGGAAGAAGCTCTGGCTCTGAAGGAGAAGACGCTATGGCTGTGGCAGTGGCAGTGACTGTGGCTGTGGCAGTGGTTGTGGCTCGCTGGCACTAAAGCAATGAATGTGTAGCAATCTTTGCCGTTTCATCTTAATTATTTTCAACAGCTTTTCATGAAATTGCGGCTCAAGGCGAGCGGGCAACTGCAAACAGCAAAACAGATTGCATTACAACAAGTTGCATGGCGGCAAAAGGATGCAGCAATGTTGCACATTTCATAATCGAGAGAGAGAGAGAGAGAGAGAGAGAGAGGGGAGATGGGAAACTTTATTAAATTTACGCAAGTAAATTGCAATTTATTCTCTTCCCTCTGCCAGATCCTGCTCCTTGCCAGGCCTCCCATTCGCCATTCCCCTACTAGAACTCCCTTTTCCCCGCCAGGCAGGACCAAAGGACGCGGGACGCTATCAAATTGGATTACAGGCACTGGCCACAATGCGTATGCGTCATTTCGAAATGTTATGGCGCCGCATTAAGTACAGGGAAATGCTCTTCAGATGCGAAGTGTCGCCGAGAAAGATTGCAGTTTCGATCCATACATATAATATAATATCTATCAGAAATATATAGCACACATCCATCAGGATTCATGGGAAAATGCCCATATAGTTCCACTCTCAAATCGTGCATTTCCCTGACCTGCCTGAAAGGTTTTCCCAATTACAGAGCAGAGCAGAGCAGAGCAGCGGAGCGTAGCAGCACTTTCCACCTGATCGGCCTTGAATTAGGGGGCTTAAGCGCTGACTTTTTCCCCCCATTATGGCGGACATACTCGTATTTTGGGGTAATTTTAGCTCAAGTTTCAGCCTCGGAATCGGATGAATCGGATGGAATACTCGTAGGCTTTAGGGCGTCCAATGGTGGTCCCTGGTCCCTGGTCCCTCCCATTGCAGGCCTGCGCCTGCAGCTACGTGTTTTCCTGTTTTCCTCTGACATTTCCCACCGAAACATTTCCTCGCTTTCCTCTTCTCCTCTCCCCATTCCCATCCCTTTTTGGGCTGCTGTGTTGCTGCTGCCTGAACGCATTATTTTGTCATTTGCATTTGGCTCTGCATTTCGAAAGCCTCTCTCCTGCAGTTCACCCCTCCCTTCCGCTCTATTGCAGCCACTCTCTTTTTTTGCCCCGAAAAATTTTCATTTCGAGGCACGTCGAGGCTTCGGATTTGTATATCCTGCAGTGAGAGGATTCCATGGGGTGGATTGGACCATGGCAGGTCTTCGGAATATTTCGAGACCAAATGGAGATGGCACGTCTTTTGCCTCGACTTGATTGGACCACGCACCAGCGAAAGAAATGCCAAAACAACATACATGTCGTGTACATGATTTTTGTATTTTATTTTTTATTCTTCCTACAGCTGGCTCATGAAATTCGTACATTCGTACATAAAAATTTCCCCTAAGCGAAAGGATACATTCGTGTTGCAGCAGGGTATCCACGTGGACGTTTCTTTGGCTGACTTTTCTTTGTTTCTTATGCCCTAAAGGTTGGGCAGAAGCCTTCTTTTTGGCTGATGCTGTTTCTCTTTTTGTGGATGGAAGGAAGGAAGGACGGAGAAAAGGAAGGAATATTTAAATCCAAAATCCAATCCCCAAGGCTCTCTCTATGCAATGTGTCCTTGGCCAATGAGAGTAGTTTTGCTTTTCGCTTGTCAGAGATCCGCAAATCGAGTTAATTTCCTTCCTAAAAAAAAAATAAACACAAACAATTTGTTGCCTGGCTGTGTTTATATGCGGCATGTGGCATGCATTTAACCCGCGCCTTGACCCGTAACCCGTAACCCGTACCCGTACCCGAACCGGAGCCCGAGCCGCCTTTTGGGGTGCAGAATCAACAAAAACAAACTGCGACATCAGACGCGTGTGTCCTTGCGGATGCAGCTCCAGCAACCTTTCTCTAATTAGTACAACTGTTTGCCCAGCTCTCAGACCTCTCCCTCCCTCCTTCCGGAGGGACAGCTCTACTGCAGCGATAATTATAAATCTGAGAATCTGAGATTGAAGGGCAGTAGCTGCCTTTCGCCTCCTAATGATTTATTTACGCTTTTCTCTCGCAGTCTCACAGTTTTCTCAATTCGTTTTCTTGGGACAACAAACGTATGAAAGCATTTAAAACTTTCTCTAAATAAATAAAGACTTCTAAAAGACGCCCAGAGCAAGGAAAATAAATAATAATAGTAAAAAATAAATCAAATAACTCTTGCTGGGGATTTTCTTCGGTTTCAGTCCATTCATCGTGTATTGACGATGACCTTTTGGCCCAATTTCGCCTTATGACAGGCTAAATAAATATTCATTCAAGTATTGTACGAGTTGGGACGATTAATCCCCGTCTTCTGAACAAAAACAAAGAAAAATCCTCGACTTAATTATGAATTAAAGTCGATATAAATTAATGTGTATATGATCGGAAGTAGAAAAAACCTGACTGCAAATAAATGGAACATTGACTTTTGTCCTGGAAGGAGTTATGGCTGCCAGATGCTCCTTTTGACGGTTGACAGACGATGAATGATGGATAGTCGGCTGTATAATGGTTTGATTGATAGAACCGGGATGGATGGGCGGGGGCTTAACGTCTGTATGGTTATATATTCTTTGGAATGGGCAGCATTCATTCAGGCACATCTTTCACTCTCTGAAGAAAAATAAACGATATCTATGAACTATTTTCATAGTTGGTTCTTTAACAGCGATGACTGTACTTTCAAATCAACGTTTAGTTTCCCGCAGCGGTGACTGTACTCCCCAATCTACGTGTAGTTTCCTCTAGTTTGTGGCCTTCACAACGATCGCCTTCGGCTAGGGAGGTGGCTGGGGCTGGGTCGGGGACTGTGGACTGGGGCTTCATTTGCGTGGACATTTGGAACGTTCGAACGATGGTAGGAGCAGAACATTGGGCAGTGAGGCAGTGAGGCAGGGAGCCATGTGGCATGTGGCGTTGACAGGACGGGCCAGGCAGGCGAGGCAGAACGAATGAGCGAACGCTGTCCACTTCGACTACCTTCTGGTGGTGCCCCCCTGCTGCTCCGCCCATTTATTGTGTGTGCGTGCCTCTGAATGTGGTGCGGTTTAAAGCTAAACAAAAGGACAACGGCTACGCCAACGCCAACAAGGACATCCAGAAGCCAGAACCTATTACAAACGCAAAGCCCAAAGCAGCAGCAGCAGCAGCAGCCAGTCGTCTATTGCAGGCACTTTGAATTATTAAAACTGCACCACAAGGATATAACAATAACAAGAGAGGATGGGGCAGGAAGAGGAGAAGAGAGTGCCTCCTAATCCTACAGCCGCCAGCACTCTCTCCCCTTCTCGCCCTGGAATATATCTCTATAAGGCAGTGTCGTCCTTTGTATCGTGTTTGCATCTCAAAAAATGGTAAAAGCATAAAAGCCATATAGAACATTTTAATTTTCGTAGGTTTTGTGGGAACGGGGAAGGGGGCTGTTGAATGCGAAATTGGTAACCGAAACCGAAGCCGAAACCGGAATCGAAGCAATATTTAATTAGTGAATGCCAATTGTTGAAAGGCGACAGCAGAAGGAGGAAACATCCACAGCAAGAGGCTGTACACTGTCTCTTCCTTTCGAAACGAGCTGGCACACAGCCAGGACATGTTTAGGGACTTCCCTTTCCATACAGAGATAAAGTGAGAGAGAGAGAGATCCTCCACGCTGTCATGCAGGTGCTGCTGCTGCGACATGAGGTTTTGGGATGTGCCGCTGCTGCTGCTGCCAAAGAAATAATTTAGCATACTTTTATGCGTGTTGCAGGGCTCCTGCCTCGTGTCTCCTGTCTCTTGTCTCTATATTTCCCATTCAAACAGAGGACATGCTCGCACATGCAAAGAACAGCATCAGCGGAAAGAAGTAGGCGGGACCACGTTCGAAACGTTCTTGTCAAGGGCACATGTGCCTCTGAAAACTTCAAGAAGGTGCCATTTTCAACCATATCCATACCATATCCGTTCAAAATAAGCATACAAAAAAAAAATAATAAAAAAAATAATAAATGTAAAATAAATAAAAAAAATATTATACAAAAATGTAATAAATATAAAATAAATAACGAATAAAAATATATAATAAATAATAAAATAAATAACGAAAAAATATATATAATGAATATAAAATAAATAATAAACAAATATAAAATATATAATAAAAAAATACAATAAAAAAATAGAATACAAAAAATATAATAAATATAAAATAAACAATGAAAATACAAAAATAAATAATAACAAATTATTAAAATATCAAAAAATAAATACAAAAATAAAAAAAAAAAATATATATATATAATAAATACAAAAGTAAACAAATAAACATAATATGTATGTATGTCAGGCAGAAATCCAGAACCAACCAATGCGACCTGCCGCATGACGCGAAAGATTATGGTTAACCTTTCGAAAGGCTAGTTCTCAGGGAGTAACAAAAGATAGTTCAAATAGTTGTAATTTTTGGATGTTCCATCTCTTCGGCAGGCATTTTGGATCTCTGATTTTTCAGTCGGAGAACCGACTTAGACCCCGTATAGCCCCCTGGCCTATCTTTAGTCGTCATTTAGAGTCTGCTTTCCGACATCTGATCCCATGGCGATGCTGTTTGTGTGTTGCACTTCTTATGGTTCCTCTTTTTTGCAGCGAACCTTCTCGCTTAATTGCTTTTTGGTTGTCTGTCCGCCTGTCTGTCTGTCCTTCTCCTACTTTGGCCTCTCTACCTCCTCTCCTGTCAACCAGAGATACCCTTTTTGGTACCAAAAAAACAAAAAAAAAAAAAACAAAAAAGAAACCCCATTCGGCTTCAATTGTTGGCCTGACAAAATGGATTGTCTCTGTGCTTTGGAACCCCGTCCTGACTTTGGCAGCCATTCACCCAGACCAAGAGGTGGAGCAAGAGAGATAGAGAGAGAGAGATGACTACAGTGGTAGACAGAGAAAGATGGTTAGAGAGAGACAGAGAGGGACATCAATTCTGTTGACTGGCGACAAAAGACAGTTAAAAAAAAAAAAAAAAAAAACCGAAACCGAAACAGAAATAAAACTAGATTTTTGCAATTAAAATGCAACATGAGGCATGGGCCATGAAATTCAGAGATGGGCAAAAGTGAGAGAGAAAGGGAGATCCAGTAAAAGAGAGAGGGAGAACCAGAGCCAAAGAGCATGACAGAGAAGAAGACACTGAAATGCGTGAGGGAGAGAGAGAGAGAGAAAGAATGAGACCAACACAGCCAAAAGAGAGACAGAGATAGAGACTGAGAAGAGTGGGCAAAATGTGAAGTGAAACTTTTGGGCCAAAAAGTCAGCAAATGATTTTTACAATTTCTGCTGTCCAATGCAGTTACGTGTACGAGAAGACTACCGCCAGCAGCAGTAGCAGCAGCAGCCAACCAACAAACAAACAAACAAACAAACAAACAAACGTAAATAAAATGCATGAAAATTCTGCAAAAAAAAGTACTACACCTACACACACGCCCACATTACACACATACACGGGCACACGCATTAAAAAACTTTTGTCCAAAGGGAAAGTGCCGTAAAGACCAGGTAAAAAAAATATATGGTATTATGACCAAAAGGATACCCCATACACAAGATAGAGATTTATGCAAATGGAATTTTATGGAAGAAATGCCCCGGAAAGAACTGGATTCAGTTCCAAATACCAGAACTATCATGCACCTACAACTAGAATTTAACCATAAGAAAAAACCAAAAAACAAAAAAACAAAAAAAAAACAAATAAATATAATAAAAATATATACAATAAAAAACATATAATAAAAAATAAACATGAATAATAAAAATAAACATGAATAATACAAAAAATAAACATGAATAATAAAAATTAAATATATTAAAAATAAAACATACAAAAATATACAATACAAAATATAATAAAACAAATATAAATTATGTTAAAATACATTTTTTTATTTAAATAAATAAATAAAAAAAAGCTAACAGTAAATCATAGAAAAATTAATTTTATTTTAATAAGTATTTTTATTAATTAATTTATTATTATTAAATATTGTATTTTTTTAGTTAATATAAAATGATGAACGGCTACGCCAACGCCAACAAGGACATCCAGAAGCCAGAACCTATTACAAACGCAAAGCCCAAAGCAGCAGCAGCAGCAGCAGCCAGTCGTCTATTGCAGGCACTTTGAATTATTAAAACTGCACCACAAGGATATAACAATAACAAGAGAGGATGGGGCAGGAAGAGGAGAAGAGAGTGCCTCCTAATCCTACAGCCGCCAGCACTCTCTCCCCTTCTCTCCCTGGAATATATCTCTATAAGGCAGTGTCGTCCTTTGTATCGTGTTTGCATCTCAAAAAATGGTAAAAGCATAAAAGCCATATAGAAAATTTTAATTTTCGTAGGTTTTGTGGGAACGGGGAAGGGGGCTGTTGAATGCGAAATTGGTAACCGAAACCGAAGCCGAAACCGGAATCGAAGCAATATTTAATTAGTGAATGCCAATTGTTGAAAGGCGACAGCAGAAGGAGGAAACATCCACAGCAAGAGCCTGTACACTGTCTCTTCTTTTCGAAACGAGCTGGCACACAGCCAGGACATGTTTAGGGACTTCCCTTTCCATACAGAGATAAAGTGAGAGAGAGAGAGAGATCCTCCACGCTGTCATGCAGGTGCTGCTGCTGCGACATGAGGTTTTTGGGGATGTGCCGCTGCTGCTGCTGCCAAAGAAATAATTTAGCATACTTTTATGCGTGTTGCAGGGCTCCTGCCTCGTGTCTCCTGTCTCTTGTCTCTATATTTCCCATTCAAACAGAGGACATGCTCACACATGCAAAGAACAGCATCAGCGGAAAGAAGTAGGCGGGACCACGTTCGAAACGTTCTTGTCAAGGGCACATGTGCCTCTGAAAACTTCAAGAAGATGCCATTTTCAACCATATCCATACCATATCCGTTCAAAATAAGCATACAAAAAAAAAAAATAATAAAAAATAATAAAAAAATAATAAAAAATAAAAAATAATTAAAAAAATAATAAATGTAAAATAAATAAATAAAAAAAAATATTATACAAAAATGTAATAAATATAAAATAACGAATAAAAATATATAATAAATAATAAAATAAATTTAAAAAAATATATATAATGAATATAAAAAAAAAATAATAAACAAATATAAAATATATAATAAAGAAATAGAATACAAAAAATATAATAAATATAAAATAAACAATGAAAATACAAAAAAAATATTAAAAATTATAATAAATATCAAATAAATAACAAAAAAAATATAATAAATACAAAAGTAAACAAATAATCATAATATGTATGTATGTCAGGCAGAAATCCAGAACCAACCGATGCGAGCTGCCGCATAACGCGATTATGGTTAACCTTTCGAAAGGCTAGTTCTCAGTGAGTAACAAATAATAGTTCAAATAGTTGTAATTTTTGGATGTTCCATCTCTTCGGCAGGCATTTTGGATCTCTTATTTTTCAGTCGGAGAACCGACTTAGACCCCGTATAGCCCCCTGGCCTATCTTTAGTCGTCATTTAGAGTCTGCTTTCCGACATCTGATCCCATGGCGATGCTGTTTGTGTGTTGCACTTCTTATGGTTCCTCTTTTTTGCAGCGAACCTTCTCGCTTAATTGCTTTTTGGTTGTCTGTCCGCCTGTCTGTCTACCTCCTCTCCTGTCAACCAGAGATACCCTTTTTGGTACAAAAAAAAAAAAAAAAAAAAAAGAAACCCCATTCGGCTTCAATTGTTGGCCTGACAAAATGGATTGTCTCTGTGCTTTGGACCCCCGTCCTGACTTTGGCAGCCATTCACCCAGACCAAGAGGTGGAGCAAGAGAGATAGAGAGAGAGAGATGACTACAGTGGTAGACAGAGAAAGATGGTTAGAGAGAGACAGAGAGGGACATCAATTCTGTTGACTGGCGACAAAAGACAGTTAAAAAAAAAAATAAATAAAAAAAAACCGAAACCGAAACCGAAACAGAAATAAAACTAGATTTTTGCAATTAAAATGCAACATGAGGCATGGGCCATGAAATTCAGAGATGGGCAAAAGTGAGAGAGAAAGGGAGATCCAGTAAAAGAGAGAGAGGGAGAACCAGAGCCAAGAGCATGACAGAGAAGAAGACACTGAAATGCGTGAGGGAGAGAGAGAGAGAAAGAATGAGACCAACACAGCCAAAAGAGAGACAGAGATAGAGACTGAGAAGAGTGGGGCAAAATGTGAAGTGAAACTTTTGGGCCAAAAAGTCAGCAAATGATTTTTACAATTTCTGCTGTCCAATGCAGTTACGTGTACGAGAAGACTACCGCCAGCAGCGGCAGCAGCAGCAGCCAACCAACAAACAAACAAACAAACAAACGTAAATAAAATGCATGAAAATTCTGCAAAAAAGAAGTACTACACCTACACACACGCCCACGTACACACATACACGGGCACACGCATTAAAAACTTTTGTCCAAAGGGGAAAGTGCCGTAAAAGACCAGGTAAAAAAAATATATGGTATTATGACCAAAAGGATACCCCATACACAAGATAGAGATTTATGCAAATGGAATTTTATGGAAGAAATGCCCCGGAAAAGAACTGGATTCAGTTCCAAATACCAGAACTATCATGCACCTACAACTAGAATGTAACCATAAGAAAAAAAATAAAATAAATTAAATAAATATAATAAAAAATATATATAATAAAAATATATATAATAAAAAATATATATAATAAAAAATATATATAATAAAAATATATATATAAAAAAAATAAACATGAATAATACAAAATAAACATGAATAATACAAAATAAACATGAATAATACAAAATAAACATGAATAATACAAAATAAACATGAATAATAAAAATTAAATATATTAAAAAATAAAACATACAAAAATATACAATACAAAAATATAATAAAACAAATATAAATTATGTTAAAATACATTTTTTTATTTAAATAAATAAATAAAAAAAGCTAACAGTAAATCATAGAAAAAATTAATTTTATTTTAATAAGTATTTTTATTAATTAATTTATTATTATTAAATATTGTATTTTTTTAGTTAATATAAAATGATGAAAAACTTTAAATTTAATTACCAAATAATTAGGTATCTCGTAAGTCTTACTTAAACCTTGAACTTGAATCATCATACCAATATTTATTAATTAAATTATCCCGAAAATATATTTAAATTTTTATTGTTTCATAGTTTTTACTAGTGACCCTAAACAATGCGTTTTTTTGCTAAAAAAAAACAATACAGAAAGCGACACAGAAATGTGTGACAGAAAAAGAGGCATCCATGGAAGTCTTGGCTTTTGGTTTTTACAAGCTTCGCGATTAACATAGATCGCCTTACATTTGAATGTTTTATAGCCATCGGTATAGCACTTATAGTAAGAGTACTTCCACTCATTGTAGAGAGACTGCTGCACCATCTTGGGTCTGTCCCCTGCCCTACCCACCGATAAATTGTTTGTGTGTTGTTCGCCTTTTCTTTTTTTTGTATACAAACGGATGGCGGGCGCCACAAAAATTATGGTTGGACAACGAGGCCACAAGAAAGGCGTGGAAAGCCCAATGAATTATTAATCCACAAGAGGAAAAGGAAAAGGAAGGAAGGAGCAACGGAGAAAAAAAACAGGTGGAAACAGTAGCAGCGAAAGAAAAGGAAGCAAAAAAAGATAAAATCAACAGCAAAAACAGCAAAGAACAGCGGGAGTAAAAATTTCAAATGAATACAAAAAATTTAAATAAAATAAATATACAAAAAAAACATAAATAAAGTGCAAAAATTAAAAGAAATAAAATTAAAAAATTACTCAAATTAAATAAAAAATTCTCTAAGTAAACTAAAATAACAAATTCTCTAAATAAACTTAAATAAAAAATTCTGCAAGTCAATTAAAAAACAATAAATAAAAAATTCTATAAATCAATTAAAATAAAAAATAAATACAATTATATATAAAGCGTAGACCTCAGGTCTATAGAAAGTCAGACAAGAGATGGAGGGCCGAAGGATAGAGTTTTCCTTTGACTTGGAGTATGGCTACGAGTACTAGAGTTTTTCCTCGCAACCGACCGACTTGCCAGCTTCTTCTTCCCTGTAAATTCTACTGCTGTACATTTTTTCTTGCCATCAAATCAGACGTGTCAAAGTGGAAGGAATGTAAGGGGGGGGACCTTTGAGATGCTCGAAGATAGAGGAGTAGGGTACACACATACACACACACAAACACAACCATGGGGCAGGTCAACAGGCAGACACGAGTCGAAGGAAAGAGCTTGTTTGCCTCCGTTTTGGTAGCAGGAGGAGGGAATTCTTTAAATTCCTCTCTTCATCCTCTCAATTCTCCTTGTTTGTCGGTTGCACAGACACCTACACCTGCCACAGCTGACACACCTGCCTCCTCGCAGCATCAAGTGCAGCAGGCAGCAGCATCACCATCAGATTGTCCTGGCCTGGGTCTGGTCTTTGGCTTAGAGCGTGCTTCGCTCTCCGTCTGTATCACCGCTTAAGAGCACTCGAGTTGCCTGTAAACAAACACATGACTCGCTAGTATAGTACACTCGTTCGGATAGATACGGATACGGCTCTGCACAGAATATGATACGCTTTTGTCTAGGGCCTCTCAAATACTTTGGAAGATGCACATTGCGGGGCGGGGGGCGCGGCTTGGCCCTTTTCTCTTCCTAGCCCCAAGAAAACAAATTACGAGTATCGTTCTCCGTTTCTTCTTTTTTGAACAGTTCAGGTTCCACGGGGCAAATGTTTCAGGTTACAATTATTTCGATTCTTTAGTTTTCCGCAGGCAAAAAACTTTCCTTCTTTTGAGGATATATACTTCAGTTACAATTTCCGAGATCTGTAGATATGATACCAGAATTCCAAACGAGAATCGATAGCGCGAGAGATCGATAGAGTTATGGCGCGAGAGGCGCTTAGAATCCTGCTGATAGACCGACTAACATTTTTATTTCCATTGGTTCTAAGCTTGATTTTGTGTCAATTTTTATATATATTTTTTTTTAATATTTTCTAAAAAAAAAAATACCAAGGAGAGACAACCAAAGACAATAGCATAAGTGGTTTTCGCGAAACCTGAGGCCATATTTCAAGGTCAATTATATCAAAAATGTATCTATACAAAATGGGTTTATACCCAAAAAAAAAAAAAAAAAAAAAAAAAAGTTTAAAAATATATCTTTAACCGATTGATAAAACTAGTGAAGTTCCAGTAAATAAAGAATTATATGATATGTTTATCGACTTGTTATATTTTGGTCTCGGTGGATCTTTCCATGGAAATACATCTTCTATATAATTCTTGGGATTCTCCTTCTGGCAGGACGGAAGGGCTTTCTATTGGGGCGAGTCTGGAACCACCATGGGAGATCTCACTGTACATTTACACACTCTCTTCTTTGGCTCTTAAGCACTTTCTTCCTGGCACACTTTTCTCTACCCGTTTCTCAGGTGTCTTTCACTTTTCACTCCATTCTCATCATTCTTCTCCTCATCTTAGGCGCCTCCCCGTCTTCAATGCTTCCTCCATTGCGTGATGGTTATTATGCTCTATGCTCTATGCTGTATATGCTCCTTCTCAAGTGAAAAATGACGCATTATGCGTTACTTTCAAATGTGTGAATGCCGCTTCCTTCCACACAGTCTATGTCTCTATCTGTGTGCGTGTGTGTGTAAACCCTTGTGGCCACACATACCCCTCTATAAAGAACCAGAGCGAGAGCCAGAGGGAGGAGAAGAGTTTTGCCTATGACTAAGATTTTTATGCGAATTTTTCAACGTTTGAATACCGTATACTTTTGTGGTTTGGCTCTATACACTGAAAACTTTGATATATCAGATTATCATCTAAACATTTACCATTTACCCTATGATCCGATAAATATTTTGTATGCAACAGTCCCTCAGAAATGATCTAGAACAACTCTTCTGAACAGCGTGGATCCTTCAAGTCGAACTACCCTTTCTATGTGTATATTTTTATATTTTTTTGAAATTTCATAAACAGGGCTTGGGTCTGGATCCACACACTTTTCTCAGCCTTTCCACTCTTCCATTCACTACGTTTTATCCCCCCCCCTATGCCCATTCCCATACCTATCCGCCACTCTTTTATCCCATATATACATTTTTTCCCCCTTTTTTGTTCGTTTGTTTTATTTACTGCCGCTGCAACATTTCGCGTGTGAAGAATTTCTCTCTCTTGCCTGCTGTGCGAATGTACTAAATATATAGTATATATATATATTTCTTTTTTCTTTTTTAGATTTAGTTTTTGGCTTTCATTTATGCACACAAATACGAGTACGCGAGTGCGTACATACACCCATATTCGTCGCATATTTTGTTGTGCCCCATGCTGGGAGAGTGTCGTTGCTCTGTCCCTCTGTCCCCAGCTCCCTTGATCCCAAGCTGTGCGTTGTTTTCGGTGTATTCTGGTGATTTTTTTCCCCCATCCTCATCATCATCCTGTGTTGTATTCCTTATTATTACTCACGGGGATTCCTCGCTCGCAGCATTGAAAAGTTGCTTTGCTTTGCTTTTGAGTGTCAACGAATTTAAAAGTGGAATTTTGCTTGATTAAAATTTGTTTGCAAAAAACTTTTCCTAGAGATGTTTGTTCATAATTCCCGTGGATTTATATCCAGTGTCGGGGGACTGATTTTTATTCGAGAAATATACATTTATTTCTTTTAAAGGGATTTCCATGGTTTGACGCATTTTTAGGATATAGGATTTGATGATAAATTTCCAATTCTTTGCTTATTTTTCTTTCTGATTTTTAAAGAATTTCAAGAGCCTTAAAGAAATTTTTCAGTTAAAAAATTATCCCCTTTTTTAATTGAATTTATTCGAATTTTCATCATTTCATGAACCCACTTTATTGAGTTTTAAAATAAATTATTAAAAGCCCAGACGTTTGGAATGGCGACACACGTGACGCGACACTGCAAAAGCCAGTACTCCGTTTCCTTAAATCGAATATTAAAATGCATGTTTTATACGAGATATTCCTTCCATTCTATCCACTCAATGATAAATATTTCATGTGTTTCCATGCCGCACCGTCCATTACTCCCCCAAGAGCCACACCGCACAGAACGAGGAAGAGAGAACCCTCTGTCTCTTCATTCTGGCCATAATAACGATTCGATCTAGTCCGATCTGGTAGGTGGTATTATCCTTTTTTGAGAATTCTGCATTTTCGATTTCGTTTGGGTTGGCTTATCGTCCCAAAACAAAACCAAAAAATACCGAAATATATCTTAAAACATTTACAAAATATCCGCGGTTTCTAGAAAATTCGGACAAAGAATTTTGTACGTCAAATATATACAAAAACATGGCCTTTCTTTAGCAAACAAAATACCAGCATAAAATACCATGAAACACCTATTCTAATTGAATAGCATAAATTTTCCATTTTCCTGACCAGCGGGAAATTTTCTAGCAAAATATTTTAGCCCAGTATTCCCCATTAATTATGTGGCATCAAATAAATATTTAAGCATTTTTTTCTTCTTTTTTTTCTAATAATTTTGCTATTTTTGAAACTCTAAACTAATGAGATATTATGCAAAAATTGTTTTTTCTGCATTTTGCTGCACAATTTTTCCTAGAATTCTGAAGCCTAACAAATATTTCATATTTCATAATCAATATGATTTTATTTTTCGGTAGAATTTTCCCCGTTGAGAGCATATCCCACAAGTTTTCATTAAAAATTTGCATTCTCATGCATTAATATTAAGAAATTACTCATTTGCCCATTCATGGAATTCCACGAAGAATATCGCAGTTGCGAGACTCTTTTATTTTTTTTTGGTTGATGAATTTTCCCCATTTTCCACCATTGCGGAATTCATTATTTCGAACAGCATTTCACTCATTTTTGTGCTTGTTCTGGGAAATGGGAGTTATTTGTGCATGCATTTAATGAAATTTTATTTAAAATATTTCCTCCATTTCATTTCCCTCCATTTTTCTCTTACTATTTTGTGGCCACAAGCACTCAAAAAAAAACAAAAAAAATATACGAATTTTCCATATGAAATATCTTTTAAAATCCATTACTTTGTGGCCATAATAATCTGTGATTTTTTTGCACTTTAATTCAATTTTTAATGCATTTTCGACCCGACCAAATGTTGCACTGAATCTGAACCGATTTTCCTGTCACCATTTTCCGTATTTCATTTAATTTCATTCAAATGTAAACAAGAAAAAAGCACGTCAAAAAAATTGAAAGGAAAAGCAAGATGGTGTCATCGGCACATTGCACTTCCGTTTCCGCTTGGCAGCGTCGCCACCGTCACCGCCACCGCCGCCTGCTGGAGGTTTGGCGGTTTTGACCCCTTTGCACACGATGCACCACCACGCACCCAGAATTAATAGCCAACGCAAACAATAAGTTGCCTGCCCGCCTCCCCGCCTGCCTGCCTCTTCTTCCCCTTGCAACTGCAACAACAACATGCAACTTTTGTTCTTTATTAAGTAAAAGAATAGCCCAAATGGATGCTGGCTGATGGCTGCTGGCTGATGGCTGCTGGCTGCAGGCCACAGCCAACGTGCCTGCTGCAGGTATAGCCTTGAACACTCACGTACCACACAGCAAGCTACCGTTACTTGCTGCCGATTTACCGTACGACTCGTACTCGTAATCGTAATCGTAATCGTACGCGTACCGTACCGTACTACTCGCAACGTTACGGAAACGCGAAGCGCGCGCGCGTGCAAATGGAGTTGACGCTTCCAGTGCAGGAGACACAGTGAACGCGCCAGAGCCAAGCATCAGCAGAAGAACCAGCACCAGCACCAGAAGCAGCACCAGCACCAGCACCAGAAGCGACAGTGGCAAGCAGCAGTGGCAAGCGGCAGTGCCAGTGCCAGTGCCATTGGCAGCCAGACAGTTAGCCCTTCTCCTGGTTCGACCCCCCTCCCCATCTCACGCCCCTACCTTCACGACGAAGGATAACCAGGAGGCTATTCCCAGCACACGAGCGAAACATAACGACCCGAATGTCGGGCTCTCGTGCTCGGCAGCATTCGGCCCTCGAGTCGAGAAGCGGCGAATCGAAGCGAATCGAGTCCCGTCCCGTCCCCTGCCGACTGGCAGTCGGAGCGTAGGAGCCATCGACAAAGACGAGCGAACATACGCCAAGCAAGAAGGAAAGAGACGGAGACAGAGAGTAAAGATAGAGCTCGACCTTTGGATACTCTTTACGACTAATGGAAGTGGTCATTAAAGTGAAGCGATATTCTTCGCTGCGATTGATTCTGGTTAAAGAATATTTAATAATAAATATATATTTCAAATAGTAAAAATATACCAAATATATATCAAAAGTGTACCAGATAAATACCAAAAATGTTTTTTGTATCAAATAGATACAACAAATATACCAGATAAATACCGAAAATATACCAAATATACCGAGTTAATCCCAAAAATGTACCAGATAAATACCAAAATGTACCAAATAAATACCAAAAATTTACCAATTCGATACCAAAAATATATTTAAAAATAATATACTTTTTAGTATTAAATACATATTTCGAAACTTTCTAACGGCTTTATGGTATTTTTATTTGCAATAATTTTGGTATTTATTATTACAAATATTAATTTATTATTTACATATTTTTTGTACTACTTAATTATTATTTCGATTACATATTTACTTATTTATTTATTTAATTGTATTATTTTGTTTATTATTTTTATATTTTTTAATATTTTTTTACAAAGTGAATTACTGTTCGAATATACCCCTACCGCATGTCTTATCTGCTCTGAAAACAACAACAAAAACACAAACTAACGCCGCAAAACATTCAACAATTTTTTTTTGGCGCCAAAAAATCGGGTAAGCGTAGGAAAGCTCCCTAAAGCAGAGCTTTTCCCAAAACACAAAGCTCGCGGCAATCGGCGGAACGAAATGGCAAACGGAACACCACTCTCTCGCTCTCTATCTCTCTCTCTCTTCCCCGTTTTGTTGGATTGAGGGTGGGGGCATGGCCACACACCACCAACAGCATGGCTTGGGACCCACTGCAATATGCATGGGGATCAAAGCTTTTGGCCCAAAGGTCAGCGTTAAATGAAGCGTTGTTTTTGTATCGAGACCCCGCCATTCCATTAAAGTTTACAAGTTGGAAATTCTTAGCTCAAGTCGAAATTAGGAAAGAATTATTTGTATTTCATGGGATATGTAGAGTGGATTTTTAGAGGTATTTATAAATATTTACACATGTATATTGGCAGATATGTATTTTTGTATGTATTATTAGAGGTATTTACATACATGCATATACGAGAATTCATAGAGGTATTCCCAGAGGTATTTCTAGAGGTATTCCTTCCGTAGAGAAGTGTACTCGCAACTGCAGTAAAGAATCTTGAAGATCATAAGAACTTTTTTTCGGACTCAGATGTAGTTTGATTAAGGGCCGGTTTCTCTCGACTTCGGGTTAAGGTGCCGGTTAGTTGTCGTTGTGGTTCGGAACGAACAGAATAACAGGGTGCTGTACAGCGCAAATCACAGGGTTGCTTTGATTATTGCATCAGCTGTTTATGCTTTGTTTACTTTCCTTCGTGAGACTTCTGAAGGAACGCTGACCACACGGAAATCTCCTGCCGTGATAAGAAAGCAAGTATTTTGTCTCTGGCTTTCTTCAATCGCCTATTCATAGTCTCCTCTTCTTCGAGTTTGTAAAGCCTTCGCATAGCCCGATATCCACATTTTTAAAGAAATATTTAGCTCTTATACTACTATAAACACTATGTATTTATACTTCTACTATTGACTACTATTTATACTATTTATTTATTTATTTTTTACAACTACTATTTATACAAAAGAACTCCCTAAAAAGTGTGTGTTTTGGCTTCTTTTTTGCTTTGTAAATTTCGCACTAGTGTCACTTGTGTAACCACCCAGCCCCCCCTCCTGCCCACCTACCATCAATCAATCACTTAACCGTATATAGGAGGAACTCCTCTGAGCCATAATCAGGTTTTTTTTCACAGTTGAGCTGCCATTTAAGTGTTTTGCAATTATTACAACACAACGTACTATTACCGACTGGCTAAACGGAGAAGGTAATGACTAGTTTGATGGGATAATATTTCACATTTCAGGGAAAGTTATTGTCAATTGTCTCTACTGAATATTTAATGGATTGGCGCGACATGAGAAAGTAGGAGGTCCATGCAGGTCTCTCTATGTAGTAAGTGTGTATCATTAGATCCGTCAGCATCGAATGACTATATAATTCCAGCGACGAAGTTAGCCCCCGCATCGCAGATCATTCTTCTTTTGGGATGTGGACAGTCGGATCCACGGGGTAGGATGTTCCTGCACACATTGTCGTGTTCGGTGTCCGGAAAGTCCCCGGCAGAGCTCCCTGGTACCTAGACCTGGTATTATCGGTCCATCGAAGATGGAATATAGATTGTTTGTGTGTTTTTTCCGCAAGATTCAATGATAACTTTGCCAAAAGAATACACGCATTAGCATTTAATCAAGACAAAAGATAAAGTTCTTTGGGTTCTTGGCTTCACGACCTGCAGGCATCCCCTGGCACCCTTCAAGGGAGGTCGCAGATCGATGGAATTTCCCCGATTTCCCCGGGATCTCGTGTTGCCACATCTCTTAAATTTCTTTTGCGCTTGTCCTTCCAATATATACATATTTAAAACATTCTCAGAGCCATTGGGGCATTGGGGATAGCTATTTTTCATGCCATATAGTACCTTTATATCGTATTTCAAACGAAATTCGATACAAATTTAATTGCTTTATTGGTTTTAATGCATGGCTTTTGGTCATGGGGTAATTTTGATGTTTAACCAAAGAGAAAACAACTATTTTTTGCGCCCAAATAATTGCGATAATAACGGGGGGGGGGGCAATAGGCAACATGCAAACACCTTGCGCTCTACCGCACTCACTCCATACCCCTTTCTCTCTCTCACTCTCTCACTCTGTGAGTCACTATCATCGGGGGAACAATGCCATCGACTGTGTGGCAAGCCCCAATCCAAAAAAAAGCCAGGGCCCTGGCTATTGTCGCCTGTTGTTTGGATGGGTTATTGACACATTTCCTTCTATTTGGGATCCCCAATCATTCTATCTCTTTCCCTCTATCTCTCTTTCTATGCGAATGTGTCCCCCTCTCTGGCTGTACCTTTTTATGCGAGTAATGCGTCCTCTCTTTTACTCTCAATAGGTCTCTTTTTCTGTGCCTCTCATGCTGGGGCTTGTTTTGTTTTGTTTTTGTATGCATAGCACACGATATTTGGTGAAAGCCAAGCCCCCAGAGAGAGTGGGGGACCGCAAAACAGCAGACAAACATGGGGGATATAGTGGGTGGGAGAGTCCAGTGCCACAGTGGAAACAGTGCATCGAACAACAAATACAATCGAAATGGAAGAAAATCATCTCCGATTCCTTTTTCACAGCATGAGGTTCCACAGTGGAACCAATGTTCTATGTAAATATTGTGGGCAATGACTAAATTAACAACGCCCCCGAAAAATTAGTGGAACATTGTTCTAAGGCCCCACCCAAAGACACCATAAAGACACCAGCCACTACCAGCCACTGGTGGCATGAATAGAAATGTTGGAATATTTTTAAATTTCATTTCGTTTTTTGGGCACTTATGGCGTCTTATGGCAATGACAGGCACATATCTCCACCCTCCTCCACGCGTCTAATGTGTGGCAGTAGTTCCATAATTACTCCGATATTTGCAGAGTCATAATCACGCACATTTTATGCACAACTAGCTCGGAAAATGATTTTGAATAAGTTTTTTAAATGAGTATTCAAAATAATATATGGTACGGGTTTATCTGGAAATCTTTTGCGATGATGGATTTATAATGTGTGTGCTTAAATGGTTCGTTGAGTGTCCCCGCTCCGCCCCGTCCTTCGTCGTAGACTCTTTCAACCGTGAGAGATTTAGCGATATAGAGGGAGGAGTGTACAGCAGGGGGTAAACAATTTTCTATAGTTTGTCTCTGGTATGCCGATTGCATGTCCATTTTGCAATCCGCATCATGCAACAGTTGTAGGGCGGAACAGCTGTTTCTCTGGCACTCAAAAGCCACCGTTTCGGAGAAATGATTTTTTCAGATTTTCACAGAACAAAATATGTTTGGGGGTTTTGCAAATAGGTTTTTAGGGTTCTTCTAGGAAATGTTATACAACTGTTATACAACTTTTATGCAACTGTTATACAAATGTTATAAATATGTGCAAAATCTTTCACAACTATTATAAATCGGAGGAAACAAATATTATACTTTACTAACTGTTATATATTTGTGGAAAATATTTTTAGAAATTGTTATACATCATTGGAAAACATTTTTAACCAACTGTTGGAGACATCTTTAGAAACTGTTATAAAATTTAAAAACTGTTATACTTCTGTGGAAAACAATTTCAACAACAGTTAACAATCTGTGGAAAATATCTTTAGCCCCTTTATACAATTCATATCGAATGGAGCTCTCAATCTCACTTTGAAATAAGTTTTGCGGAAATGGAAATAAGATTTGCACTGAATTTCCGCCTTAATCTAACTCACGAATCTCCGCAAAAAGCCCCGTTGAATCCATATTAAATGACACGATACGAGATACGCGTAACATCGAAGCAAATTAATTAAATTTGAAGCGAAAGTTTCCCCGTTCCCAATGGCAAGGCCAGTATCTAACGAGGTGATTCATCGTTGGGTGATTCGATTTATTCTTCAGTCTCCACTCTCTACCTCCACTCAAGAGATTCTCCTCGACCATTCCCAAACATTATCCACGTTCGCCACACACTTGAAAGCGAAACTTGAGAACATTTTCGATGTGTCTGCGATACGATCGATGATGAGTGGAATGCGGGGCTGGCTTTCAAGCCGTTGTGTTGTGCATTTTTCAATTGATTGCGAAAGCCATCGGGTCCGGGTATTGATATCGGGGAAATAAGATTGCACATAGCTCTCGAGATATTTTAATTGATTTTCATGGATATTATTTTCATTCTGCCATAGGAACGATCGTACTATTCCACTGTCAAGCCCGCACGCTCCCATCTCTAGGTAAAAGTCAGCGACATCGCAGAAAATTACGGCAACCGCGACGGCGACGGTGACGTCGACATCGACGACGATCATCTCGTTTCGTTCTTCTCTGTTTCCATGTTCATCGTCGCACACATCTCCCCCCTCCCCCCTCCAACAAACGCTGGCTGATTTTTAATGATAATTCCAAGACTTTGTTTTCTATTCGTTTCGTTTGCCTACGGGCCCCACAGCAGCGTCGCGTCGTCGGATTCAACGGATTCTGGGTCACTGGAATTTAGCAAAAGCAAAAGCAACAACAAATAGAAAAAAAGACAGCAACGCAGAACAGAAAACGAAACGAAGAAAATGGTAAATAAAGAAACAAAGCAAAAATGTTTATTAAGACTTGCAAATTTGTAATGGAATTAATAATTCTGCTAAATGGTGGAATTAACTGAAGAGAAAGTTGCAATTGAGGAATAAAATTGCAAGAAGGGCATAAACTACCGCATAAACTATCTCCCATATGCTCTCTTTCTCAATCACACACGCTGATTTACTGATCCCCACCCCTCCGCCCACCCCGTCTGGCTCAATCAGGAAGCGGAAAGAGAGAGAGCAAGCTTTAAAGGGGTACGGGTAGGGTGGTACTCTTTTCAGGGCAAGAGAGAGCATGCCGATGGAAGGTGCCAGCGGGTGCGAGACCCACAGCGGGACGTCGCGCAGTCACGTCGCGGAAGTAAGCACCAGAGATGCGAAAGAGCAAATGGGAGAGGAAGCACAAATAGCGGAATGCTGATAATTGTCCACATACCAAAAAAAACCAGCAACAATTAACAAGAAATTCCAAATTAGAGCACGAGAGCGAAAGAGAGAAGGAGAGAGGGCATGACAGACAGAGATTTAAGGAATGGACAGAGTCGTAGTCATGGCAAGGTGGGGGCGGGCGTCCACAGACAGCCTCTCTCTAGCAAAATTGTTTTTCTATACGTACAATATGTATGCTGGCGGGACTTACCTCTTTAATCTTCTGACGTCGCTCCTCCAGAGTGGCGTCCACAGTGTCCGGCGCCTGGTCGTTGCCGCCACCTCCCATGGGCAATTGGATGATTTGCTGGGCGGGATTGTTGTGCGTGGGAACTGTGTCCGAGTCGCCCTGTGCAGGAGCTGCCAGCACGGGAACGGCCACGTGGCGGGCATCCTCCGCCTCCGCCCGCTCCTGTTCGAGTTGCTCCTCCAGCGCTGCAGCGGGGGCTGGGGCCTGGACATTGGCTGCATCCGCGCCGAATGCTCCCGCTTCTCCCGCTGCTGCTGCTCCTGCCTGCGCTGCGGGGGGCTCATCCAGGATGTCGCCCAGCTCTGCTCGAATTTTCTGCTCCAAACGCTGGCGATCGCCAATAAAGTGCGGGTCCTCGTTGCGCGACGCATGGGCGGCGAGAGGCGGGGCAGGTATGAATATCTCTGGACCGGCCTTCTGAAAGTGCTTGTAGACGCGGAGGACACGATCGCCGCCAAAGTTATCCGGCAGCAGAAAGATGCCGCCAAAGCACAGGAAGCACAGGGTGACCAAGACGAGGCCAATCAGACATTTCTCTCGCGAATGGAAGTTTGATTTCCGTCCAATTGGACCGATGCGATACATTTTAACAAATTAGTTGATTTTTTTGTGTTTTTCTTACTGATAGTTTTATTGCTGTTGCGGGATTTTTAGGGTTGTTGGTTGTTATTTGTTGTTTGTTGCTTTTGATTTTTATTATTTCTTCTGGAGGCACACAGCTGTTTGGTGTTTGAGGTTTTGCCGGTTGAGGTTTACAGTTGTTCACACACACTGACATACGCGCGCACGCTCGTTCTCGCTTCCTGCCTCTCTTGTGACGTCAGTTATGCGGCTGCATTGTTATTGTTTATTGCTATTTTTGGCAGGTTTACAGCACGCATACAACTACAATTTTAAGAACTGTATGTACGAAAAGAAACGGTAAATAAAATCGTAATCCAAATACAACAACGCTGGCACTGCGGCGTGGCGTACGAACACGAAAAGGAATCGGGGAAAAGAAGAGCAGCAGCAGACAAAACACAGACAAGCACACGCACACACAGATTTTTAGGAACGTTTATGCGTGACACCATTGATGCGTTGTTGGTCAAGATAGGAATTTCTTCAGTTTTCTCTCGAATATATATTGGTATGTGCTTGAAGCACAGATCCCGTTATACCGTGTCACTATACTAAATATTGCACTTTATTGACGATTGATCACGATTAGGTAGCACAGACCTAGAGTACAATGACAGTGGGATTTGTTTGCTTTAAACCACATTTCTCGTGGGAATTTGCTTCAACGCTTGATCACGACTAGGCTCCACTGCATGAACTGCAAGTAACACACACACACACACACAGTCACTCAAATACAGTGGGACAGACAGGAGAGAGAGAGAGCAAAGGAGAGCAAGCACAGTAATAGGCGCACACGCAATTTTTGCAATACATTTGCTAAACAAATTTGGACGTATTACGGAATATATAGACCGTTATAGCTTGCCAAAAGTACCGTTCGTCGTGAACAATAAAAAAAAGTGAACAAAAAGTATTCTGTCGTTACTGGTCGCTCTGCGTTGCGAGGGGTGGTGCGGGGTGCGGTGTGTGGGGGGTCCCTTTCCCCTTCGCTCTCACTATTTTACAGTTACAGCTGACAGACTGGCAAAGACCCAAGAGGGGTGGTTGGTGGGGAGGAAACTGAGGCATCACTTTGATTTTTTTCGCTCTTTCGTTTTGATTTTTTTTTTTTGCTTACTGTCTCTCTCTCTCCCTGTCCCTGTCTCTGTCTTTGCTGCTTCTTCACTTCCACGCTATTGTTGGTGCTTTTGTTGTTATTGGAGGACTCGCTCTCTCGCTCAATACCTGAACGTGGACTTTCTCTCTACTAACACAATGTGCCGTTACCGCTGCTGGCAAACATAATATTATTTACAATACGAATTTCACGCAAGCCACGGTTTAATTTAGTTTACAGCAAAAATATCACATATCACATATCGCGGCATTCGATTGGTTTTTTGTTTTGTTTTACATTTTGGCTTAGTTTGTTACATGGAAACTACACGGTAACTACACGCTTGCAACATAATGGGATGGAAAAGAGGGTGTGGACAACAGGCAAAAGGGCCCGGGAAACGCAACGCATGCAAGGGGAAATCCACCCCATTTGCAAAATATACCTTGAAGACGAAATCGGCTTTTTGTCTTCAAGGTATATTCTTGGTTGTTGTCCAAACCTTTTTTTATAGACCATTCAAAGTAACGACTCATTTTTTCGTCGCAGAGCAGAGCATCATTTTTCGCGGCGTTGCCGGATCAGCTGTTGTTGCTTAATGCTGTTAGCGCGTAATGTTGCTGTTAAATCAGCTGTTCAAAATATTTGCAATTTGTTGTTATACATTTGTTGACTGTTTTAATTATCAAAATTTAATATTTTATCATATATTATTATTACCCTACGTTCATAATTAAGTAAAAACATTCACTGCTCAAGATCACGGTTTAGCATCAAGAGTTAATCAACACTGCCAACAGCTGGTCGGTTTTGCCTGCGTTTTCAAATATTTCCGTCATTTCGCATTTTGAGGAAATAATAATCGTTTCAAGATGGAAAAATGGGTACGGGACACGCTATCCAAGTGCCTGGACTGCGTGGTCACCGACAAGATGATGGAGTGAGTGACCGCCATGGCTGCTGGTTGTCTTCCCCTTGCCTTTTCCTGCAATAATACATTTTCGACCCGACCCAACTATTTAGGGCCATCTTGGAGATCAAGGATGACTATGACTTTGATAGCTATTTCGGTAATCTGCTATGCGAGGAGAACGAGGAGCATCGCATCTTTCTGCTCAACTGCCGCCGGATGCTGCTGAGCGGCAAGCAGGCGCGCAACAACGCCAAGGGCGGCACACCGACCAAACAAATGCCAAATAAATCGCCAATAATGACAAAAAAAGCGCCCGTCGCTGGTGCTGCTGGCGTTGGCGGTGGCAGTGGTGGAGCCAAGGGTAAGCAGGTGAAATATGTGAATCTGTATTCGAACGATGGCCGGCTGCAGGGCGACAACATTATGCTGAAGGGACGCCGCCACTGCGACTGCCAAGCGGCGCAGCACAAGCTGATCAACAACTGCCTCGCCTGTGGCCGGATTGTGTGCGAGCAGGAGGGCAGCGGCCCGTGCCTCTTTTGCGGCTGCCCCGTTCACACGTCCGAGGAGGAGCTGCAGCTGGCCAAGGATGCCTCCAAGATCAGCCATATGGCCAAGAATCCCAGCAAGAGTCAGTCGAAGAAGAAGGAAAAAACCTCGATCGCAGCCAGCAGCCAGAAGCCTGGCGATGGTCTGGAGCAGGCCGTGGCGCAGCGGGATCGTCTGCTTGAGTACGATCGGAACAGCGAGAAGCGTACGACGGTCATCGATGACGAGCTGGACTACTTCCAGGAGAACTCCGTCTGGCTGAGCGACATCGAGCGGGAGAAGTACGAGAAGCTCAAGAGCGAGATGCACGAACTGAAGCACGGCAGTCGTCTGACGCGCAAGATCAAGGTGGATTTCGCTGGACGTGAGGTGCCCGAGGAGCTGCCCGTCACCAAGGAGTACGAGCAGCAGGTGATCCAAGATTTGGCGGCCATCAGCAAGGCCTCATCCGCATCCACAGGCACATCCCTCACGGGCTACTCGGCCATGGCTTTGGCCCCCAATCTGGGCATGGCCAAGCCGCCAGTGTATCGACCAAGCAAGGAGCTAAAGAACTGGCCGGCGGCGGCACCCGCAGCGACCGATAATCTGGAGCGCATCTACAATCGTGTGCAGGACAAGGAGCTGCTCGAGATGCAGGACATGCGGCAGTGCATGTCGATGCATCAGCCCTGGGCCTCGCTACTGGTGGCCGGCATCAAAAAGTGAGTGCAGTGGACCCCTCGATGATCATTTCTAATTCATGAATCTCTCTCTCTGGGCAGGCACGAGGGACGCGTGTGGTACAGCGAGCATCGTGGTCGACTGTGGATAGCCTCGACGGCCAAGGAGCCACATCCCGAGGAGATAGCCCACATGGAGGAGTTCTACCGGCTGCACTACAAGGGTAAGGTGGTCCAGTCTTCGGTCATTTTTCACCCGCAACCGCATCCACAGATCCCAATATGAAATTCCCCGAGCATTATCCCACCAGCAGCCTGCTGGGCTGCGTTCATGTGGAGAACTGTGTGCCGCAGGAGGAGTACCGCGACACCTATCCCCGAGGCGAGTCCGACAGTCCCTATGTGTTTGTCTGCAGCAAGCCGGAGCAGCTGCCGATCCTGCTGCCCGTCCAGGGCGATCATAAGATATGTGAGTGTTTGCCCTCGCACCATCAATAAGGGGCTGGCTCATGCTGATCCTTTCTCTCCTGCCGATCCACAGATGAACTGCCGCTGAAGACCCACAATGCCGCCTGCAAGACGCTGCTGAGGGCCAGGGCCAACAAGGGCTAAGAGCAGCCAAGGACTTCTTCACATTCGATTTCAGCCGTAAATGGCATTTAAAATGCCGATTTAATAAAAACATAAACCTAAAAGGGTTAAATCTTTAGTTAATTTTTACTTCCTGAAATCCTAAAAGGGCTATAAAACCAGAAAAAGCTAGATATAGCCTCAAATAAGCTAAAACGTCACTGCTCTTATCGATAGATCCCGCTGCTTATCGAACTCTCTGGCAACTCTGCGGCGATTTTAGACCAATTTCTGTTTTGATTGGATTTTGAATTTTATGCAATGGTGACCGTGGATGTGGAGTACTGGTAGGTATATACTCATCCCCATTAGCTTCTGCTGACCTCTGGACTCAATCCCTTGCAGCGGCGTGTGCAACTTCAAGCCGCAGTGCCATCTGCTGCGTCAATTCCTTTTGGAGGCGGCCGGCCCCAGTGTGGAGGTCAACTGTCGTCAGGGCAGGCGCGGCTCCTTTGAGGTGACGATCGACAAGCAGCTGGTGCACTCGAAGCTGGCCTCCCTGGCCTTTCCCGACCACCAGAGCGTGCTCGAACAGGTGCGTCGGGCGGAGAGCGGTGCGCCCGTGGTGGCGGTCCAGGCGGCTCCCATCAAAGATTGCAGTCTAATGTGATTCGAATACAGAAGGAGTGTGCATAGATTTATTCCTAAATTAAACAAACAAAAAAGAACAGTGTACATCTGTAGAGCATGGGATCAGCGACGGTAGCGATAGCGCTTGAAGTGGAACCACAGCTGGAAGATGTTGTTGTGGAACTGGCAGCGGAATCCCCGCTTGTAGCTAAACTCCCACTCCCGGTTGACGATCTTAAACGCAATATCTCGTACGGCGGTCCCGTGTGGAAGCGCAGCACCGCAAAGTCCCCATTGTCCGCACAGGGCGTGAGGAAGTACTGCGGCGTCTGTGACTTGTCCATCAGGTCCGGATAGAAGATGTTGAATTTGTAGCCCTGGACGATCTTCGGCGGCGGATTGTCCATGTCGTAGTGCGTCTGGTTGTACTTGTTCCACTCGAAGCCCGTGTGGACGCGATTGAAGTAGCGCGGCTTGCGCGGCCGATACTTGTCCGTCGCCAGCTGGGGCACGGCATCCAGGGTGGTCTCCACACTGAACTCGGCCTCATCGCCCTGCATCCCCTGGCGCGCCTCGTTCCGCATGCGCTGCTCCTGCGCGGACAGCTGCTGCTGCTGCTTGCCCGAGGACGACGCATCCACGCGCTCGGGACAGACGATTAGCATACGCTGTCGATGGATCCGGCTCTCATCGTCGCTCTCTTCGTACATGGCGCCATCGTCATTGTCGTCTCGGTCGCCGGCCTGTATCCGACGGCCGGTAAAGTCATCCTCCCTGATGTACGGCGGACTGTAGTTGCCGGCCTGGTAGAGGCGGGCGGCATTGAGCAACTCCCTCAGCGGTCTATCGTCTTCGTCGTCATCGTCCTCATCTTCTCCAGCGGAGGATGAACGCTGCTCCTCGGCAGCAGCCGCCACCGCCACCGCGTCCTCCGCTGCTGGTGCGGCGGCAGCTTCCTCCTCCGTCTCGGGGGCCTGCTGCCTTGACTCCTCCTTTACTGCGGAGGATTGATCCTCGCCGACACCAGCTGTCAGTTCGTCTTCATTCTCCCGCTTGAGGAGCAGCAGCTTCTCGCGCAACAGGGCCTGATGCCGATCCCGGAGACGGGCCCGAGCCATGTGCGCCTTTAGCTGGGAGAGCAGGCTCTCCCAATAGCTGATGTCGACGCCGTCGGCGCGGCTGTTAATCTTGGCCTCGATGCGCTCACGCATCTCCTCCAGCTGCTTGGCGTTCTTTCCGCGAAAGATGTCCGCCACGTCCTTGACGACACTCTGATGGATGCCGTCGCGTCGCTGGTTGAGCGCACTGGCGTCCGAGTGGAGCTTTTGCTGCTTCTGCAGCTCGTCCTGGACAATGGTGACCATGTCGTTCCAGAAATCGATATGCTTGCCCTGCTCCAGCTCCTCGTACACCTTGATGTCCACCAGCAGATCCTCCAGCTCCTCCATGGGCAGGCCGTGGAGCAGCATATACGGCTCGTGCATTTGCATCTCGAGCGACTCCTCGAGCGGGGCATTGCCAGCGGCCACATACTGGGCCAGCAGATCGATGGGTTTCGCCCGTCCGTCACGGATCCGTATCTCGCTGCGTAGGCGCGCCTGCTCCAGATGGAACTGATCCTCCTGGCGCTGCCATTCGCGGAACTGGACCGCCTCCTTGGCCCGCTGCTGCTGCATGGCATCGTCCTCGCGCACCTGCCGCTCCAGCTCACGCTCTTGCCGGCGCTTCTTCACCTTTTCCAGCTCCCGGCGGTTCTCCATTTGCTTTTGCAGAGACAGTACCTCCACCGTTTTGGTGGATAGATTCGAGAGACCCTCCACCTGCAGCTTCTTGCCCCAGTGGAAGGTCGAGGTTAGGTTGGAGTCGCCGAAGGGATTGTCCTCGTTTGAGTACGTCTGGTATTCGTTGTCCCAGCCCATGCGCTCGCGGCGACGATGCTCTTTGGCCTGCTTCTCCTGCAGGCGGCGTGCGCGCTTCTCTTCGGGTGTCTCCTGGGCCTTCAGCTCCTCCTTGCGGGCCTGGCGCTCTTCCTGATCGCGCAGGCGGCGCGCCTCGAGCGTTTGCAGCAGCTTCACGGAGCTCATAGCCAATGGCGATTTCGATTGGGTTGGTGGCGTTAAAGATCGTCGCTTTTTGCTGCTCTTGTGGCTGCTTCTCTCACTGTGGCCACTATCCTTCTCCCGACGCCGCTCACGCTCCTGCCTGTCTTTGTCCCTTTCTCTGTCGCGCGTTGTGTCGCGGTCGCGTTCACGTTCCCGCTCTCTGTCCTTCTCACGATGCCTGTCCCGACTGCTTTTGTGCTCGGGACTCCTGCTCCTTCTATCCCGGCTCCGTCGCCGGGATTTGGTCTCTTCTCTGGGCATATTTTCTGAATTTTTCACGAAAAGTCGAAATAAAAACAATTTAATCTGTCCGCTAGAGGTGTCAAACCATCGATGGCACTATCGATAGTATTGATGTTTTGGTGCTAGTTGCTACTATCGATGGTTTTGCTACTATTCATGATACTATCGAGCTCTTATCGGTCGCTTCCCCATCTCTCCCCATCAGAAAACATAGCCAACTCATTGCGAAAGGTGGCATTAAGGCATTAAGTCGGTGTTATTGTAACTGACAATGCGAGTGTCATGGTTAAGGCATGTGACATTCTTCAAAAACAAACCATCGATCTATCGCATAATTCAAAAATAGTGCCATCGATAGTGCGAAATCGTAGAGCAAACACCGATTCGTGAATACTCTTTAAATCTGAAATGTTATGTTAAAAACTGCGTTAAATACGTAGGAAAAAGCAAATGCAATGAAAAACAACGAAAATCATAAAGTTTACAGTATAACAGACCATGCCAGCAATAGGAAAATTCAGAAAAACCATGTTTCCCAATGACTTGATGCCCATAGCCAAATGTATTCAAACGAAGGGCATCTTCGAATTTAATTGCGGCAACTTTTGCAAATATAAATAAATGGTGTTAGTTGTTGCGCCAACAAACAGTCCAGTCCCGAACATGTCGTCATATCAATCAGAATACAACGCCGACGAGCAGGCAGCCATCGACAAAGAATTTACTAGACTTGCCAGTGAGTGCGGTGCGACGCGGGGGGTGCCATGGTGAAATACCCCTCTATCGAAAGATAAGAATCTAATAGTGGCTGTTTTTCAATTGTTTAGACAACAAGACCATTTATCTGGATCATGCGGGCACCACCTTGTACGCGGAGAGTCAAGTGACGGCCGCCGCAGAGCAGCTGCAACGCGATGTGATCTGCAATCCGCACACGTGCCTCGTCACCGGCGACTATGTGGATCAGGTGCGCTTCAAGTAAGTGGAGTGGAACGATCTGCGTGTCGGTGCACCTCGTTATAAAATTTGTATTTTCTTCAGAGTGCTGGAGTTCTTCAACACGAAAGAGGATGAATATTATGTGATATTTACGGCCAATGCATCGGCCGCCTTGTCTTTGGTGGCGGAGAATTTCGACTTTGGCCGGCAGGGGAACTTCCACTATTGCCAGGAGAACCACACCTCAGTGCTGGGCATGCGCGAGAGAGTGCAGGCCAGAGCCATGTACATGCTCAAGGAGGAGGAGATCACTGGCATGGCATCGGTGCCATCAGCAGCTAATGGAGTCAATGGCTCTTCTCCCGGTGACAACTCCCTGGTGACCTTCTCGGCCCAGTGCAATTTCAGTGGCTACAAGATCCCTCGCGGCCATTGGTGGCATACAGAAACAGGGTCTGCGCCACAGTCTGGGCAAAAGGATTTCGGGAGAAGCACCACAGACAACAGACAACAACTACTATGTGTGCCTGGATGCCGCCTCCTTTGTGGCGACCAATCCCTTGGATCTGCAGCGCTATCGTCCCGACTATGTGTGCTTTAGCTTCTACAAGATCTTTGGGTATCCCACGGGAGTGGGTGCCCTGCTGGTGAGCCGTCGCGGTGCCGAGGCCTTTCGCAAGAAGCGTAGCTTCTTTGGCGGCGGCACCATCAACTACGCCTATCCCCATGCCATGGACCATCAGCTGCGTGAGGTCTTCCACCAACGGTACGAGGACGGTACACTGCCTTTCCTCTCGATTGTGGGACTCCTCGAGGGCTTTCGCACACTGGAACGCTTGGTGCCGAGAAGGAGCGTGAATGGCGGTGACGTGGCCACTATGGAGCGTATATCGCGACATGTCCATGGCCTGGCCAAGTACCTAGAACAGCAGCTCCGCCAGCTGAAGTATCCCAATGGCCAGCCTCTGATCGAGCTGTATAACAGGGTGGGGTATGAGGAGCGCCACCGCCAGGGCGGCATTGTGGCCTTCAATGTGCGCACAGATACTGGCCCCTTTGTGGGCTTCGGGGAGATCGCCTGCGTCGCGGCTTTGCAGGGAATCCTCCTGCGCACCGGCTGCTTCTGCAACATCGGTGCCTGTCAGCGTTACCTCGGACTGGATGAGACCATGATGGATGCCATTTACAAGCGAGCCGGCCGTATTTGTGGCGACTACTTTGATTTGATCGATGGGCAACCCACGGGTGCCGTACGCGTCTCCTTTGGATACATGACCCGCCGCCAGGATGTGGAGGAGCTGCTCAAAATGCTGCACCTCAGCTACCTGGCCACCAAACCACAGCAGCGGCTGCAGCTAATCGAGGAGCAGGCGGGCGAGCTACCCAAGGCCCTAAAGGAGCGGGCCCAGCGCCTGCGGCCGCAGCTCCTTCAGCTGGCCATTTATCCGGTCAAGTCGTGTGCAGCCTTCAAGATCGAGGAGGGTGGCGCTGGCGGCACCTGGCCACTGACGGCACAGGGCCTGCAATATGACAGGGAGTGGATGATTGTGGACATGAATGGCATGGCCGTCACCCAGAAGCGCTGCTCCGAACTCTGCCTGATCAAACCCCTCATACGGGATGACCAATTGGTGCTGCACTTTGACGACTCGCCCGCCGGTGTCTCGCTGCCGCTTTCTCTGGCGGATCAAGCTGAGAATTCTTCGCGATGCCGCAGCAAAGTATGCCTCCAGCCGGTCGAAGGTCTGGACTGCGGCGAGGAGGTGGCCCTGTGGCTGAGCCAGCACCTCGGAATGGAGGGGCTCCGTTTGTTGCGTCAATCCTCGCAGAGGAGCACCTCCAACGGTGAGCAGCAGCAGCAGCTCAGTCTGGTCAACCAGGCGCAGTTCCTGCTGGTCAATCGCTCCTCTGTTCGCTCCCTGCAGTTCGAAGAGTCTCTGGACGAGACCGTGGATCGTTTTCGGGCCAACATCATCATCGACACGGGCTCGGCCTTCGAGGAGCTATCCTACAAACAGCTGACCATCGGCCAGGTGCAGTTCCAGGTGGAGGGGCCCTGCCAGCGTTGCAACATGATCTGCATTAACCAGCGCACGGGCGAACGCTCACCGGAGACACTCACCACCATCTCCCGCCTGCAAAGCGGCAAGATGCGTTTCGGTATCTACATCTCAAGGATCTCCACCGCGAACAGCAAGGAGCAACAGCACCTCACCTGCGGCGATGTCGTTGTGGTCACCTAAACACACCCAGACACAGCCCCGCATTCCGTGAGTTCCATGTGGAGGGAGGGAGATCCAGTGCGTTTCATGGGGCTACCCTTATAATAGGTGTACCGTCCTTATGCGATTAAGTTCTTATTATCTTTAAGTATTCGATGGAATATTCATATCAAGACACTCCAGATCTGACTTGTTGATCATTTTCATTATTATGTACAAACACATATTTAAATATGTACTATATATGGGCATATACATGGAAATAAAAACACATTTCCATTAAATTCTATCCCAATATATTCAGAATTGATCATGAGCTTTGATCTTTCAACCTTTCAAAAGAGCCATAGTTCATTTTTTGCTAAGTCGTTATTTATTATTTGTATTATTTTCGGCGGTTCACTCAAGTTGTTATCCATTTTGAATAAAGGGGGTTTAAGTGGGCTCGTTTTTTCACCGGTATGTTAACGGTATATTTTGAAAGTGAGACGATTAGTGCTCTCTCATGCGACGAAAAAATGAGTCGTAATTTTGAATGGGCTATTAAAGAGGGTATGCACAACTGGCAAAAACAGCCAGGGCAAATTGCAAGGTTCGTACGAGCCCTCACCTTGCGTGTGAGGACAACACGCCTTGCAGACAAAATCGGCTTTTTGACTACAAGGTATATTGGGCAAGTGGGGTGGATTTCACCTTGCATGCGTTGTATTTTCTGGGCCGTGTTGCCCATTGTCCATACCCTCTTTTTTCCTTCTATTATGTAGCAAAATTAAGGCGGAATTTAGCAGCAGCAGCAGCGAGCGCGCACACACAGAGCCCCCAGCACTGCACAGTGGGCGGAGAGAGCGAACGAGTGAGCCAGCAGCGAGTGCCCAAGAAAGTATGCCACAAAAGGCACAAGCATAAAAATGCACACCACATCCACATCCACTGCAGAAAAGAAGAGAATGTGAATTAAAAATACAATTTTTAATCGAATATTCATGTGTATGTACGTATATAGAGAAACCACTGTACATATGTGTGGATTTTCTACTACAAAAGCAGCAGAAGCTGAAGGAGCAGTGGGGCAGCAGCAGCATCAACAGACAAGATCCACACACACACATACAGCAGCAGCAGCAGCAGCAGTTGTTGTTTTTTTTATATAAGTGAGCGTGAGTGTGTGCGGCTGTGCCTGTCTGTGTGTGTGTGTGTGTGTAACCGTCGTAGTAAAACATAGTGGAATGCAACAATTACAAAAAAGCAGCGGAGGCAGCGCCAAATACAACGAAAATATAGGACACATTTTTTGATACACATTTTTTGCTAAAATAAATGCAAAGGCTAAAGCGAAAATCATAAGCAGCTGGCAGCAATAACAAAAGCCCAAAACCCAACAGATAGAGAGCGACAGAAACACACTGGGAGCGGAGCGCAGAACAAGAGAGACGGAAGCATAAACAACAAAACGAAATCGAAAATATTTGCCCAAAGAATTAAGCCACATAAGAAGAACGCGAACGCGACACTAGCGACACGGTGAGCGAGAGAAGAGATAGAGGCGCAAAAGGCAACAGCCACAAAAGCACAGGGAGAGCAACAACACAACAGCAAAAGTAACGGACAGAGCAACAAAAGCAGAAGTAGCGGGAAGAAGCAGCAGCTGGGAGCAAAAAGGAGAATTGCAAAAGCAAGGCGCTTCATCTTCATCCACCAAAACCCAACACCACCCAACCGCGTGTCGTGCGTGCCACCCCATCCTTCAACACACAGGAACAGCAGCAAAATGAACATGCTACAGAGTTTTAGCGGCAGCGCTGCCAGCACCACAGGCGATGCCACCAGCGGTAAGTGTGAGAGAGAAACTTTTACCTTCTGTGAAAGCCCTAGACCCTAAGCCAGGACCCCTGTCCTCGCCCTTCTCTCTGGCACCATAGGACCTACTCATTTCACTCGCAGCATATTCCAGCAGCAGCAGCAAACAAAAAATCCAATTACATATACATACATACATACACGCACAGAGTATCCATTGTATGTGTGTGGTGTGTTTTTGTTGTTGTTTCTGCTGTCCGTCCCTTCGGCTGTCGCGTCGCTGCTGCGTAGTAAGCGTCGCTGCTGTTGAAGAAGAAGGTGCGAAAGTGAAATGATTTGGCGTCGTTCCGCTAGAAGGAAAGAAAGAAGAGAAAACGCAAACCGAAAATATTGCGCCACAGTGGACACTGACTAAGGGGAATTGGCAATTATTAAGGAATATAATTTAATTATTGTTGCGGACTATAATTCGATTATATTGTAATTGATTCTATCAGAAACTGATCGGATTTGACCTTTACTCAACTGTATGCTATCCCTAATTACGAGTATTTAATCAATAACTAAACCCTGCCACCAGTTCCAGTTCGAGATATAAAATATTTAGTTACAGTTACGTTCGAGTTATGGAGGTTCAACTGCTTATACATATGTTTCATATTGCATCTGCTATATAAAGTCAGATATACATACATATGTACAAATATGAATCAGATAAAATTTCTAAATACATTGTGGTCCAAAAATGTAGAGTTGGTAGAAAATGATGCTAAAATATAGGCTTTTCACTTGCGCAATCACTGAAATTGATTCATTGAAAGAGCTGGATATACAGCCATGCTCCGGCTTTCGCAACTTTTTCCAATCGATAGTGTTTCGCGATTTTTCACTTGATAAAAAAATCAGTTTTGCTTTTGGAAATGGAAATCTTTTAATCAAATATGCCTTCGTTTTGGCAATCGCATTATATGAAACCAAAAGAACAAACGCCAACTATCACTTATGTAATCTTACGATTTGCGTAAACCGGAGCACGCAATTTTTCGATTTGACAGTCAACTCGCAACTTTTTGCGATTTTCGATAGTCGGAGCATGGCTGATAATGAAATTTATAATAGTTTTCTGGTTCTTTTTATATTCATTGTATCAATATTTGCCACGATTTCTTAGTTAGATCGTACTTTCCAGTTTCCATCCATTAGTATAGGAATAGCAAGAGTGTTTTGAACTTCAAGGATAAATTATGTATGCAACCATTTCATTTAGTAAAAGGTTAAATTAGACTAGACTTGGAAACACAGGAAAAACAAACAAAATAATAGCCGTTCCAAAGAACATTCAATTGAAATAAACTTCGAAATTTGTTTCCCCCAATTCGGGCTGAGACACTGCTGAAATGCTACAGGTGCTACAAATGTATGTATGTTGCTGAAATTGGCCTCGATTTACGAAGACCATTCGGAGGGGAGTGCACTTCAATGTTAACGATCAAAACATTTTTGTGATTGTGAGCACGTCTCTATGCCTCAGTAAATGGAGTAGATGGAAGAAGATATATTCTAAAGCAGGCTCCATTTTTGTTCGTTTATATGAAAAGCTACCAGGAATGATCCTCCCGACCCACATGTACAAATTCTGCTTTCTCTAATTCGAAATTGGGTTTCAAGTTCTTTTGCCATCCAGAGATTTGCTCTCTTGTTGCCCATACAGAGAGCCCCACTGTGATTACATATATTGAAAGTTCAGGCCAGCGAAAATGTTGTTTGTTTTTTTTCTTTTTGTAATTGCTTGAATAAACTGTTGAGGAGGGTCGGGGGTAGACGGTGGATGTTGGGGGGGCTGGGAGTGGGATGTGTGAGTACATAAGAGACCGACCATCAGCTAAAGCATACTTCTCGGGGTATATAGGTATACATTCCAATAGATATACAAGTACATATATGTATATTGTATGTGGAATGGAATAACAAACGGAGAGCAGACACATATATATGTACATACGTAGGAGAGTGTGTGTGGGCGGAGGATTGCAGAAATTAATCAAAATAAAATACGAGAATGTCGACTGTCGACTGTCGTTGGTTTTGTCGGTTGACAGGTGGTCCCCGCAGCAGGTTGCACTCTCTCTCTCTTCCCCCCTCTCTCGCTCTCTGGCTGTGCACCTGTGCGGCTTTGATGTGAAATTGAAATCTGCTCTAATTGCCATCGATTTTGGTTGCAATTTCCCCCCATTTCCCCTTAATTAAATGGCGCAATAACGACCATGAAAAATGCTAAAGTTCAGGGCCAAACAAGAGTCATTTTCGCATTAATCTTCAATGTCTATGGCATTGGCATTGGCATTGGCACTGGCTTTGATTTTATTCTAACGGGGAACGTTTGCTTGTATTTTTAATGAGAAAAACGTGGACGAGAGAGGCCAATTATCGGTTTTTAATGTCAAACGGCGACAGGTAATTGCATTATAGACGCAACCGTACGTATACTTGATGGCATTACGCTCGGTTACCCCCACCACCCACCACCCACGCACCACGCACCCACTTCTGGCTTCCTGGCTTCCTGGCTTTCGACCTCTGACGGGGGAGCCTCTCATTTGAAATTCATCAAATTGCCTGGTAATTAAGTAATCAGAGAAGCCCTAGGAGGAACACTTGTTCCTCCCGATGTCTCGATGTCCATCCATGTCCGGGTGCGCTCTCTCTGTCCCTGTATCATGGCCACGGCTAGACCTCTTACAAGGGCATGGTTTATTCAATTAGATAAAAGTAACAGGCAGTATGAAATAGGTCTTTGGCTCTTCGCACACCTGCATTTGCAAGTAAATCAGTATTGGGTGAATCACTATTTTACCTTTTTTAAATGTACAGTCAGGTGCAAAATAGTAAGAACACTTGGGTATGTTTCAGCAAAAGCTTTAGAAAATGAATGTTTTCGGGCATTTGAATTTGTGGGAAATATAATTAATATTAATATGAAAATAATTAATTTAAATATGAAATAAATATTGAAATGTAAGTGGGACTATTCGGGGCTGAGGGCTGATTTTTTCTCTGGGTGCAGGCTTGTTGTAGGAGGATACCGGTTTCCAGGACACGACTCTTCTGGTTTTCCTGTTGCACTCTCCAATTAGTTGATTCCTTTCTACTTAATCTGATTAGCGGTAGAGACTTTTGTGGTTCTCCATCTGTGCCTGATGCCGGATGCCTGCTGCCTGATGCCTGATGCCTGGTGCTGCCATTCCTGTGGCGGTGGCTGGCTTGCTTGCAACTTGAGCTTTGGATGAGACGGAGGCAGAGGTGGAGAGCCATGTGTGTATATACATACATACATATGTACACAATACACGAGCACACGAGGAGCCAACACGTGTGTACGAGTATGCGTGTGCGTCCTTTGTTGGGTAACAAACATATGTTTGGTCCCCGCTTCCACTTACAATATGGTTGGGTGGTTCCTTTTTCTTTTCAGTGTGTGTGTGTGTGTGTGCGTGTGTAAGGTAGAGCTTTCTCCTTGTAACTGGGAGCAAATTAAAGGAAACAGCAAAATGCATGCGCCATCCCTTTCTGATTACAGCCCAGAGCCCAGAGCCCAGAGTGTGCCACACGGGGCAGGCAGCACAGGCATCGTCTTTCAGCCGTGCTGTTGCTGTTGCTGTTGCCGTTTGCCGCCGTCTCATTTGCGCCTGCTCTTCTTGCCGGTTTGTCGTTTCGTTTCGTTTCGTTTTAGCCCTGTCATCAGCTGTTTTATGTTGTTCAGGGTCAAGTGTGTGGCCTTTGCCTCTCACACACGCACTCACTCTCTCTCTCTCTCTCTAGCAGGTGTTGTGTGCCACTCTGCCTCTCTTTCTCTGTCTCTCTCTCTCTCTCTCTATCTCTTTATGTGTGTGTTTGTGCTTTCTCCCCCACTCTGCGTGGCATGGCGTTGCTCCCCTCGTAACGGGAGTGTCGTCGGGAGGGTAGGGTCGGGAGTCCTGTGGTACAAAGTGTAAGGTTATAATTCAAGGAAGTTTTTTAGCATTGCCACCGCCACCGCCACCGCCAGTCAAGGTTACTATATCCATTGGTGGTGGGGTGGTGGTGAGGTGGGGCTTTGGACGTTGGGTATTGGGTATTGGGGTGGGTCTTGACTCTCGATTGTTGTTTATTGAAATGCTTTCCCACTTAAGGACGGACGGGGGCGGCAATTGCAAATTGCAAAAGAAATGAGAAAATGAGAATAAACAACTTAGGACCAATGTCGATTTATGTACTTTTTGCTCTCACTGTCGTCTCTGTCTCTGTGTCTCTGTCCCTCTGTCCCTCTGTCCCTCTGTCCCACTGTCCTGTCTGTTGTGTCTGTTGTGGCACTTAAAATAATATTATCTTTGTGTAATTTTTTGTTTGGTGGCTTTTAAGGCTGCAACGTTGCCGCTTTTCATACAGAGCGAGACAGAGAAGAGCCTGAGATTGTCTCTATTGTCAGCGCTGTTGCAATTTTGTCAGCCCCACCGCCTCCATTTCCTCCTCGATGTGAAAGTTTTGCTCCCTTATCGATTTTCGGGATTTGTTTTTGTTGTTTTCTGTGTGTGTGTGTGTGTGTGTGTGTGTGTGTGTTTGGGGGCTGTCCTGCCGGGCATTGCCGGGCCATGTCACGTAGCTGCGTAAATCCTTTATTTCCATTCTAATTAGAAGCGCGCGCCTCTCCTTGGAGTTGTGGCTCTCTGGCCCCCAGCTCCTGGCGTTGGTTATATCCTATTAGCATATTTTGTATATGGACCAATACACGGGATAGCCCATACATACATACTATTGTACATACACAGTATACAGTACACAGTAGAACACAGTGTGTTTTGAAACTGTAAGACCATGAGTTGCTTCCCACTTTGATTGCTTTCCCAAATATCTACAATATGTACATCGAATCGAATCGAAAACTTCGTTAACGATACAGAGATTTTATCCGATTTAAGATACAATCTGTTAATATTCTATAACAAAACTATAATAGGGATTGGGATTGGTTTTTGTGACAAAATAACTTTGCCAAAACCCATAAAGAGAGAACTCATAAAATATGTGTCGCGCAACATGCGGCAGCGCCCTTCGGTCTGCTAACCAGTGCTGCCATTTAAGCATAGTTCAGGCTAGATCTAGAATTTTTAAAAGTGAACTTGTTTGAACAATTTGCAGCTTGCTTTTTCTTTAAAAAACAAATTTTTTTTTTACATAGAATAAAGATAAGGCCCCGGTGGTGGCAAAAAGCTGAGTTATGGTTGCGTTTCATTTGCGTTTATTCAATTTTCCGCCTATCGTGTGAACTTTCACTTAATCGTGTATGAAAAGTATCGGAACTAGTTTGTTTTGCAATTCGTGATGCGAGTGAGTGAACAGAACTTTGTTCCGAGTCTGTTTAATGATAAGTAAGGTTATTTTGTTGGATAATAATGTCACTTAAGAACTAATGTCTCAAAATAGGACCATACAAAATACCAAAATAGATTCCATACAACAAAAATGAATAAAAAATAAATTGTCAAGTTGAAGAAACATAAAAATGGAAAAGTAAAAAACTTCAACTTTGGCTCGATATATCTTTAGATACAGTCCGTATCGACACGAAAAAAAAAAAAATCGTATGAAAGGTCATTCTCTTTTTAAGACATTATTTAAAAAAAATTTTTTATTAAAAAAGAAAGATTTTGGGCTATTTTGCAAGTTCTAAGTATGAGGATGTGATCTATTCATCTGTAGGAATGGATGATTTATTTTTATTACTCAAAAGTTTTCATTTTATCGCACAGTGTAGTTTCTTAAAACATTGCAATCGTGTTTTAAATGTTATATTGCCAAAACTGCGATTTTCCATCGTAATATTTACATAACGGAGAATATTAAGACAGACCCCAATCGGGTGATTCGTTATGCCGTTTAGATACTTTTAAATACCGAATATACTCGTTTATTTATCTGATATTCTGAATAGTCAGAATGGTATACTTCCCTTTGTCTCACTCTCTCTCAATGTTTTTAACCTTTCCGATGGGAAAGCTTTTTGTTTTGTCATTCGAAAGAAACCGATAATTGTATGCATTTGATTAATAAGGGAATTTGTTCCATTGCTTAGGTTATTTTATTTGCCTTGCAATTCAGAAAATAACTTATTTATGAATTCTCTTCAAATCACAAAAGTTTGTTAAAAAATAAAGCTTAGGAATTCAATAAACTTTATGAAATGAACTGCATTTCTTAACAATTCTCTTCTTATTTTGTACGCTTCTTTTTGTTTTACATTTAAGAATATTTATGTTCCGACCATCCAGCAATATGCCACTTGTAAATAATTTAATAAATTTTTTTTTTTTTTAAGTTTTTTTTATTGTATTTTTTGGTTTTCAATGTTTATGTATATTATTTATTAAGTATTTAATGATTTTTATATATGTATTTATATATATTATTTGTTCTTTTGAATTAATAAACCAATTTTTAATTTTTATTTAATTTAATCAATAAAGTGTTTATTTTTTGTTTTCTTAATTCATGTACATATACATACATATACAAATCATATTTTTCACTTAATAAATAATTAATCTATTATTATAATTTTTTAAAATTTGTATTTTTTAACTTTTAAAATCTTTTCTCCTTATTTTTCATTGTTTATTCGTTTGGGATGATGATGCAGTCATCAGATTTGTGTCTCAGACAACTGTCAGCTGCCAGTTCCCAGTACCCAGTCCCCCTGCCATTAATGCCTGATTCACCTGCAATTACACGTGATGGGTTGATGTGCCTGCATCAAAACGTGACATTCGTGAGTCTTCTGTTGTGCGTTATGCATGCGTTCTTATGGCAACGAAGCGCACTGTACGGCACACAGCCATCACATGCATACACACAGAAGTGCGTATCGTTTTCGTATTGTACATAAGTATTTATATAAGCATGAGGCATGAGGCTATGAGGCATGAGACTATGAGGCATGAGGCTATGAGGCTTTAAGAGGCAGAGGGACGACGGATTTGTGCACAGGAGCAAACAGAACCAAAATTGACAGCGATGACAAAATGATTGACGTCGGTCTGGGGCTCCGAAACGAAACGAAACGAAACGGAATGATGAGGAGAGGTGAGGAGAGGAGTCCACGTGGGTCTCGGGGCATGTGCAATCAATCAAAGCATATTTATGGGAGGGGGGACCCCTAATAGGGATTGGGATTGGGGTGTCATTAGCAGACAAGAAAGAGAGAGGACCAGGGCCAGGGGCAACAAATTACGCTTGAGTCGCATTAATTTCCGATTTCTATCCCCATCCACCACCGCACAGCCGAGACCGAGCTCAAGGAGCGGCTGATAGCCAGCGTCAAGAAGGAGGTGAAGCAACTGATGGAGGAGGCGGTGACCAAGAAGTACGTCCACGAGGAGAGCAGCTCGGTGACATCGCTCTGCGGAGCGGTGGAGGCCTGTCTGAGCCATGGCCTGCGCCGTCGGGCCCTCGGTCTGTTCAAGACCTCCTCGACAACGGCCCTCATCCAGAAGATAGCCAAAATCTGTCCGGAGGCGGACTACGTGAGCCGGCGCCTGCTCGAGCTGGAGCTGGCCCACGAGAGCACCGCGGTGAGCGGCAAGCGTTCGTCCTCCAGCAGCGACAGCATCATCAAGCCCAAGCTGATCAGCAAGCAATCGGGCAGCAGTTGCAGCAGCAGCTCCGTGACCACCATCAATACGGTCTCCAATGGGGCAGGCGGCGGCGGCGGTGGCGGTGTCCTGGGAGGCGCCGGAACACCGTTGGGCAAGTACCTGTGGATACGGCTGGCGCTCTACGAGAAGCGGCTGGCCAAGATCATCGAGCATCTGGTGAGCAATGCCAGCAACTACTATGATCGCGAGGCGCTGGTCGCCGACGCCGATTATGGATCCATTCTCAGCTCCCTGCTGGTGGGGCCCTGTGCCCTGGAGTTTACGCGGGCCAAGACAGCCGACCATTATTGGTCCGATCCGCATGCCGATGAGCTGGTAAGTGCCTCCCTTCCCCGCCGTCCCACGATTACCGATCTACAGCTGGATCTGATCTCCTTTTCTGCTTTTCTTCTGTGTTTTTAGGTGCAGCGGCATCGGATAAGCTCGGGCAACCGCACACCACCCACCTGCCATCGGCCGATCATTAACTTTAAGAGGAGCCTGCACACCAGTTCGGAGGACACGAGCAGCGGCAGCTTCAAGGCCTGCTCGCCGGCGAGCGTGGCCAAGGACTATGTGGAGTCGCTGCACCAGAATTCGCGGACCACCCTCCTCTATGGCAAGAACAATGTACTCGTCCTGCCCAAGGACGTGTCCGAGCCGATGCCCGGCTATCTGAGCCTCCATCAGAGCATCCAGTCGCTGACCATCAAGTGGACACCGAATCAGCTGATGAACGGCTACAACGACGGGGACAACAGCGACAAGAGCTTCTACTGGAGCTATGCCCTCAATATCAACGTGGACGAGATCGTCTACGTGCACTGTCATCAGAATCGTGGCGGGGACACCGGCGGCACCATCATCCTGGTGGGCCAGGACGGGGTGCAGCGTCCGCCCATCCATTTTCCCGAGGGCGGACACCTGCAGGCGTTCCTCAGCTGCCTGGAGACGGGCCTGCTGCCGCACGGACAGCTGGATCCGCCGCTCTGGTCGCAGCGCGGCATTGGCAAGCTATTCCCCTGGCCGAAGAGCGTGCGCCGGCATATACTGCCCTCCGTTATGGAGGCCTCCTCCAGCGACGAGACGCCCATCGACTATGTCTTTCGCGTGGTCAGCAAGAGCCAGCACGAGGAGTTCTGTAAGAGTCGAGTTCCTGTGAGATTAATTGATCAATCAACCTGTTCTCATCCATCCCCCATCCATCTTCTCTTCCCAGTGGCCACGCATCCCATCCTGGAGCTGGGGCGCTCGAGTCCGCGCCGCAAGCATTTGGGCAGCTGCTCCACCACTGGCAGCAGTGACTGCTCCAGCAAGAGTCTCTCCATCGATCAGAGCAGCAGCGACCCGCCCCTGATCCAGGCCAGTCAGACGGCCAGCATTGAGCTCGTGTGCTCCACCATGCGCCGGCAGATCATCTCGCGGGCCTTCTACGGCTGGCTGGCCTACTGCCGTCATCTATCCACGGTGCGGACCCATCTCTCCGGACTGGTCTATGGCCGCATTATGCCCGATTGTAAGTTCTGTCTGCAGATCCAGAGAAACTTCTAGAGCAAGATCTAGCGTTCTTTTATGAGTAAAACTGCTTCTTCTCCTGATTAAAATCCTCGTGATTTGCAACCATCAACGGGACTGGGGACAATGGGACTCCTCCAGGAGCTTTGTCCCCTTGCCCATATCATCGTTTAATTACGGGAGCCCCTCTCTGCAAGGGCTGTTCCATCTTTTGGAAGTCTATGCTTCCTTTACTGTTTACGTTTCTGTTTCTGTGTGTCTGTTCTACAATCACTCAGCATCTACTCCTCTACTCTTCACAGTGGCTGCCGACGAGGAGGGCCTCACCAGACAGAAGTGGCTGGAGATGCACGTGGATGGCGTTGTCTCTGGCGAACTGGAGCTCTATCGTTTGGTCTACTTTGGCGGCGTACAGCCGGATCTGCGCAAGGAGGTGTGGCCCTATCTGCTGGGCCACTATGCCTTTGGGTCCACCTGCGAGGAGCGTAAGAAACAGGACGAGACCTGCAAGCACTACTACGAGACAACGATGAGTGAGTGGCTGGCCGTGGAGGCGATTGTCCGGCAGCGGGAGAAGGAGAAGACAGCGCTGGCCGTGGCAAAACTTAGTGCGGAACAGGCGCGTCTGGCGGCCAATGCCAATGGGGCTGGCGCTGGAGCTGAGGCTGCAGCTGCTGGCCCAAATGCTGCACGGCCAATGACCAATGGCAGTCGGGAGCTGGAGCTGGAGCGTGGTCTTGGCGACGATGAGGCGGAGATGGGCGCAGATGAGGGTGAGAACGACGTGTTTGATGATAACGATTTCTCCGATATATCCGATCCTGGAGATCTGTCAGATGATCCCGAACTGGCAGCAGAAGCTGAGGAGCAGCTTGAAGAGGGAGGTAACGAGAAAACGGATGAGGAGCTGGAGCTGGACCAGGAGCAGGAGCAGGAGGAAGGTCGCCTCATGCCGCAGCTGAGCGAGCAGTTGATGCTGGAGTTCCAGAATCTCGACTGCATGGAGCCGCTGCACCTGCAGGAGAACTGCTTCGCCGACTCTGAGGCGGAGGGGGATATGGGTCTCGGGCTGGACGCCGGCGGGAACATCCTGCTGCTGAGCATCAAGAGCTCGCCCTCCACCAGCAGCTACGAGACGGTCGGCAATGAGTTCGTGGACATGGTGGATGTCAAGGAGGAGGAGCCAGAAGAGGAGATGGAGCCAGAGGTGGAGCCAGATCCAGAGCCAGAGCCCTGCGGTCTGTTGAGTAAATTCCACAGCGCCGATGATGTGCGTCGGGACGGGCAGGGGGAGGAAGCAGAGCATGAGCATGAGGAGGAGCACCCATCCACGTCCGTGATCATCACAGAGGCCGCCTCCCTGGATGCCCTGGATGTGCAGTGCAACGACGACGAGACCACCGAAGATTTCACCTCACGCAAGACCAGCCTCATGTCACCCATGAACGATGACATCACGGTGGTGGCCTCCCTGGATGCCCTGCAGGAGCCAAAGTCCGCCTGCGTCTCCCCGGCCAGCTCCAATGGCGGCGTCTACAGCGTCGAGCTGCTCGAACAGTTCGGCCTCAATCTGCATCGGATCGAGAAGGATGTGCAGAGGTGCGATCGCAACTACTGGTACTTTGCCAACGAGAATCTGGACAAGCTGCGCAACGTGATATCCACGTATGTGTGGGAGCACCTGGACGTGGGCTACATGCAGGGCATGTGCGATCTGGTGGCCCCACTGCTGGTCATCTTCGACGACGAGTCCCTGAGCTACAGCTGCTTCTGCAAGCTCATGGAGCGCATGATCGAGAACTTTCCCAGCGGCGGTGCCATGGACATGCACTTTGCCAACATGCGGTGGGTGTATCTCTTTCAAAAGAGGATCTGATCTGTTATACCTGTAATGCTTATGCTTATATGCTTCTAATCTTCTCTTAATGGCAGATCCCTCATACAAATCCTCGACTCGGAGATGTATGATCTGATGGACTCGAATGGGGACTACACGCACTTCTACTTCTGCTACCGCTGGTTCCTCTTGGACTTCAAGAGGGAGCTCGTCTACGACGATGTCTTTGCCACTTGGGAGGTGATCTGGGCGGCCAAGCACGTGGCATCTGGAAACTTTGTCCTCTTCCTGGCCCTGGCCCTGCTCGAGACCTATCGCGACATCATCCTCTCCAACAGCATGGACTTTACCGATGTCATCAAGTTCTTCAATGGTATGCGAACACTGACTGCTTTTAGATTATTCGATTCATAGTCGATTCTATTGCAGAAATGGCCGAACGTCACAATGCCCAATCGATTCTGCAGCTGTCCCGTAGTCTGGTCCTTCAGCTGCAGACCATCATCGAGAACAAGTGAAGAAGGAGGCCGTAACCGTAACCGCAACCGCAACACGCGTAACCATAACCATAACCATAACCGTAGATGTGTCCCCGTATCCGTATCCGTATTCGTACCCGTACTTGCCGATCAGTATTGAGCATGCGATGTACTAGTAGAGAGCACCATAGATCATAGAATGTTGGATAGAAACTGCGCCTAGTCATACCCGCACACGGCATACATGTAGTGCATATGATATGTAGTAGATGGCAATTAGCTGAAGCTCTCGAATGAGGTTTTGGGCTTGTTTTTTTTTGCTATTTTTTTATAGAAACGGCTGGGAGTCGCCTAAGATGCGATGCAGAAGTTAATTGAAATTTAGCTAAATTAAGGAAATTGTAGTGACCTGAGATGTGACGTCGAGTAAAGTAGAACAAATATGAGAGGAAAATGAACAACGTAAATGAGAAATAAATACTATTTACTATATACAATATACCATATATGATATACAGATACGATACTATATACATATGTACATGTATAGTATACAGCCATTCCACATACATATATAGAAGCAGTTACATATTTATACTTTTTGTATGGGGATGGTCGTCACATGCACGGCCATCAGGAACCATCTACATATATAGAGATATACATACATATATACACTATATAACATATACCAAATACCAAATACCATATACATACATTTGCAATGCTGTGCGAAGGTTTTCGGCTTGGGCTTTCGTGGCCCGAGGCTGTGGGCCAATTGTTGTTAATGTTATTTTTTACCGATTTAGCAAATAATCAGATATATACACACACACACACACACACACACATGTATATGTACATATACTAGAGGTCTGCAGAGAGCTAATAGGATTCATTCCCTCTCATTCGCATTCGTGCATTCGCCGCTTCGTTTAACTTCTTTTTTCGGAGTCACTCAATGAGTTTGAATGCATTCATATTCATGCAGACCCCTATATGAATATATGTACCTACATTTAATGATATTGAATTGCAATTGTTCGTTTCTTAGGTTGGATTTTGTTTGGCCTTGTTATCTTTGGGTTTAAGGAAAAACATTTTCAGTCAAGGTTACGTTTTAGGAGCTTCGGGTAGATCCTGCGGCTATATCCCATACACAGATCGAACAATTGTAGACCCCCCCACACACACACACACAAAATGTTATAAAAATGTTGTTGAAGCAAAAAACAAAACAAAAAAAACAAAAAGAAAAAGAAAAAACGTTGAGTTTGAGTTGATTGCGTTATTGTATTAGAAGAATTAATATACAACAAAAATATGATACATACAATACGAATATATATACATATATTAAACGAGTATTTATACGCAACCATATTATATACATATATACATTATATATACCCTATATATAGAGAGCAAAATGTGTTAAATGTGTTACTACTGTATATGATGATTTGTTATATGTTTTTTTGTTTGGGTTTCCAAACCGAAGAAACGTTCTCTCTCAGGCAAATGTTCTTTGTTCTGTTTCTTTCGAAAGCAATTCTTTTGTACTATTGCTGCTATGTTTTTTGGTAAGTGCAGGCGCACCAAAACTCCCTCCACTAAAGGGCTAAAGGTTTATCGGTTAAAGGTTTATACATATATATATACAACACATTATACAGATACCATACTATATATACATTGTATGGGACATAGGTAAATGCGAGTAGCACGCTTTTTGTGTATAGAAAACTAAACGATGGAAACGAAAAACAAAAACAAAAAACCAAAAAAATAACTTAATGTGATTTCTTGTTGCTTCTTTGAATATTGATATTTTTGTAAGCGCTAAAACAGAAACGGAAACAGAAACAGAGAAGAAAAAAAAACATATATATATATAATGAAAGATAAAGATAGAAGATAGCGGGCAAGCGAGAGCGAGAGCGAGAAAGAGTGCGTGTGTGTGTGAAACATAAGAGATATATTTTACAGATGAAAGCGAGACGAGACGAGACGAGAAGGGCCTCTGACCTCTGAACCTCTGAGTCCAAACATCATTTTGGCCACACTTTTGATAAAAATATTCGATGAAGGATCCGCCACGATCCAGACGAAACACGAAATACGAAAGAAATAACTCTCGCTATATAATATTGTATCGTAATCGTAATCGTAATCGTAATCGTAATCAAAGCTAAGCTACTATATATTTATATATACCCCGTCTGTGTAGAGACGATGACACCTATAGAGATGACACCCGAGCATATAGTACATACATACAAACAGATATTATGTTACTGTTACATATAGCATTACACATGAATAGTATGACAAATATCCTATGATATGTTCCACAAACAGAACAGCATCACACAGAACAGAAGGAGAGAAGAGCCCCACAAGAACATAAACAAAACAAAACCAAAACTAAACATACGATTATATGTATAATTTAACAGAAAAAAAAACCCAAAAAAATAACGATGGAAAATAAAAGCGAATTATGTAAAATGTTTACAACAAATCAGGGAACACTATTCATTTGTTGATCAGTTGGTGAATATAAAAGAGTATTAGCCCTCCGATGGATGCGTATATCTCAAGAAATATATCGCCATTACAGCATACATTATAAAAGGATCTCCTAATATACTCTTACTTATCCATATATTGCCATTTATAGCCATTATATGTAGTCAATACTCCACAAAAACGTATGATTTTTTATTTAATACAAATCCCAATCACAATTATAAATTGTTTATTTATTCAGCCTAAATTCGAGCTATTTACAACAATGAACATTTGAAGTATAGTCCTGCAAATTCTGATTACAAAATGAGCTTCGCGCTGAGGCTGAGGCCACTTTCCATCGCTCTCTTCCAGTGTGGCTTGGCCAACAGAAGCAAGAGACGAGTATACTGTAAATTATGACGGACAAATTCAAATCGAAATTGATTTGAATGCAATTTCTGGCCAGTTCTTTAGAACCAACCAACCTGAAAGACAGCCATTTGGTCTCTATTATACAGTTTTTTTATCATTAAAGTAAAAGCATTAAGTGTTCCAGACAATTAAGGGATATGATAACTAAAATGTTTCATAACTTACTCTTCATCCTTCCTCTCCCGTTCAGGTTTCCAAGGCATTTTATAAGGCCTTGATCTCTCGATGAACATTCTGTATCACACAACAAACAAAACGGGATATTTTGTATCCTATTTTGTCTTTAGTTGATGAAATGTTACCTGTATAATTTGATAAATAAAAAAAATAAAAAATTAATTTTTGATATATTTTTTCTTTTGAATTTTGATACATTTTTGTATATTTACTGCATTTATTTACAGCATTATCTTTTATATTCCTATCTTATTTATTTGCAATCTGTGGCATCACTTCCTGCACCAAAACATAAAATATAGATGCTAATTCTAAGAGAGTAGCACTATCTTAAATTCCTCGCAACATCTTCCTAGAAAATTCCATTGACCAACACTCTAAGTGGACTACAACAACCAGGAAACTACCTAACCAACACTGCTGGCATCTGGCCTCTAATGGCATCTTTTCTGCTTGCACCTGAGCGACACAGGAGCCACAAAACTGGGGCACGCACGCAAGCAACAACCCACAACCCCCCACAAGCTTAAGCACACATTTCGTATCCGTACATTTCGGTACACACGAAACCAAAGCGTGGTGCAGGTTATGTTAAGCACTCTAATGGATCGGTCCGGGCAGGGTGGGGCGGCAGGGAGGCCAAGCCAAGGCGTTATGGCGCACACTCAATGCGAAGCAACAGCGGCCCATTACACCCGAAATGTTTTCGCCCAAAAATGTGGGGCATACCTATACACACGCACACACACACAGACACAGACACAGCCACAAGCACATGCGGCATACATATACATATGTATGCATTTGTGTGTGAGTGAGGCTGGGGCATGTGGCGTGTTTTCGTCCTGTTGCTTGTGGCAGGCAGATTTTCACCACGCAGCGTGCGACGTCAGCAAACTGTTAACGGTTAATACGCACACACACCGACACACAATATGTATACATACAGACACACTGGCATATGTACTGGGCAAGTGCGAGCGGGATACACGATGGCCCAAAGGGCGCAACGCGAAAAGCTTCCGAAACGTAGCGTAATGGAGGCGGGTGTATGGAGCACAGTGGGACAAAAAAACCAAGGCAGCGGCAGCGGCAGCAGCAGCAGCAAGCTTCGTGCGCCTGTTGTTGTTGTTGTCGTTGTCGTTCACGCTCATCGTCAGCGTCAGCGTCATAGCCAGAGTCAGAGTCAGAGTCAGAATTTGTGTCTGGCTGGCGGTTCGGTTCGTTCGGTTGCTTTCAGTTTCAGTTTTCAGTTTTACTTGGGAGTTTGCCGCGTGCAGTAGTTGAAGGATAAGCAGTGGCTGCTACGCTTTCCAAAGATAATAATTAGGGACTTGGTCGTTTGTTCGTAAAGTCGAGGAGTGGAGTGGAGTCTGTGGTCATTCAGTGAATCGGTTGTTCCTTAAGAGTTTCTTATTTTCGGTTTATTGTTCGAGAGAGATATTGTTGCAATGATGGGAGCGCGCGCTCGTTGATCCTCTCCGGCGGCAGGCAGGATGCCAAATTATTTATAAAGCACCAGACCAGGCAGCAGCAGCAACTAGTTAATAGGCAGCCGAAAAAATAAAAGAACGAAACAGAAAAAACAGTGAAGAAGAAGGAGCCCAAAAGGAAGAGCATCCAAGCAAAGAAAGCAAGGAAGCGCAAAGGACAGAAAGGAACGGAACGGAAAGAGGGTCTAAGAGGGGAGTGAAAAGAAGCGCAGCCCACAGGCGACACTTTACCGTTTTACCGTTTTACCGTTCATCGCACATCCATTCTCTGCTGCCGCTGTTGCTGTTGCTGTTGCTGCTGTGTGCCGTTTACACTCCTCCACGCACAAAAACAAACAGCCACATTTTCGAAATACATTTTACGCGCGCGCGTGCGACAGAGAGAGAGAGAGAGGGCGAGAGGGCGAGAGCAAGCGAAAAAGGAATTACGGTGCAAAAAGCTTTGGGCAATCTGCCCGCACGACTAGCTAGGCCGCCGTAAGCGCCAAAACACACGCCCACACACCGAAATTCCACAGGAAGAGCCACTCGAAAATGGTGCAAACCAATGCAGGTAATACATACAAAAACATACATACATACATAGATATATATGTATGTATATGCAGGCAGGTAGATGTGTTTGTAGATAGTGGATGCATTCAGGCATCGCTTTTCATATTTTCGTGATTTCACACTCGCCTGCCGCTGAAGCGGCGATTGAAGCCATGACTGGAAAGCTTCATGCCAATATTTCACATACATATGCAGTATATCATATACATATACATATACATATATGTACATCCATGTGAGTATAAGCATTGTGTGGGTGGTTGCAGTGCATTCCATCCCGTCCCATCCCCCATTGTGGCTCCGATAATCCCGGGCAATCAGCGAGCGGTGCTTCACTTAATGCGACAATAGTATGTATCTTTTTGTTTTTGTTTGCAATGCCATGAGGGGCCTGGGGCATGGGGCACACACATTCAAGGCCATGCCGTTTTACATTTCTCTTGAGCAAAATCTTCTTCGACTAAGCGGAGGGGGAGGAAGGTGTTTCTCAACAGGTTATCCATCCAAAATAGCGGCTAACTAATACATTTTCAATGGCTGCTCAAGAAGCACCAAAATATTGTCTCTTCAAGGAAAAACAACACCTTAAAGACTAGTTAAGGAAACACATTTCAACATGTCCCTTGACTGTAGATCCTGCCCCTGAAACACTGTGGCTCACTATGCCAGTAAGCCTGCCCGGCGGCTAATGGTTTCCCTGGCAACAGGTTATCTGGCACTCAGGCTGTCAGGCATTGCATTGCACAAACAGCAGACCCGACCAGATCTTCCACCATCTTCCATCCATCAGCCAAGGCCATGGCGGATGAGCCTTTAGCATAATGAAATGAAAATGAATGTGTCCAGTGCTCGCGGCGGCCATGACTGTAGCCCTTTGGCTTCAGCTTTAGCTCCAGCTCCAGCTGCCGCTCCATTCTGTCACTTTATCTCTGTGGCTGTTTGTGTGTCTTGGAGCTTAGCCACAATCAAGGCCGCACAAAAACTGCATGGCACACGGCAACAGGTTGGCCGGGTGGTGGGTGGGGGGTAGTCTTGTCCCCCCTTTAATCCCATGTAACGACTTTGGCTGTTGCTGTAACAGAAACATCAGCAACAGCAACAGCACTCCCCTGATTGATTGTCTGCGAAAGATTAAGCCCGCCCGCCCGTCCACCTATTCATTCTGGCCGTGACGGTGCTGCTGCTTAAGTCCTTTGCACCTACATTCACACATACATACGAGTATGTATGTCTTTTTAGATCCCCATGATAGGCTTCCCTTTCACCCGGAAGGAGCTGGAGCTAGAGCTGGCGCTGGCGCTGGAGCTGTTGCCGTGCAGTTTTTATACACTGCAAACATTTTGGGATAAAGCACTGATCTCTCACTGAAAAATGCAATCTAGAGACAATGTTTTATTGAAAGAAGGAAGGAAGAAAGGAAGAAAGAAGAGCAGGCAAATGTTCTAGATGCAACGGCAACAATGGCATTAAGCGGACCCATCCCCAGGGGATATCTCATCGTCCTAAGGCACCTCGAATCGATTGTCGCTCTGCGGCAATTGTAGAAATCGTTGAGACCATACGCCGAGCGCTATAGTTTTTCAGCCATCTTTTTACGCACCTCGACCTCAACGGGAACGACCTTGTAGGTGTGGGTGAGGGGTAAGGGGCGGTAGAAACTCCTGTACATAAGGCAGTAATCCCACAGGCAGTAATCCCTTTGTGCCCAATGGGACACATGCAACAGCGGGCCCTTCTTTTGCATTTTTCACATCTTCTTGGATGCATTTTTGAGATCCTTGGCCTCAATCTTTTTCTTGGCCAATGGCGAATGCCTGGGGATGTTTCCAGCCTTGAGCATATCGGAAACTCTAGGGAAAAACAAAAGCTAATTGAAAAAGACGAACGAGTAGTGTTGCACAGCGTTGAACTGAAAAGAACGATTGGTAGTTTGACAACACTGAAATGAAATGAGCTTACATAAGCGAGTGGGCAGGGGACTTGCTCGAACGAGTAGTGTTGCACAGCGTTCAACTGAAAAGGACGATTGGTAGTTTCACAACACTGAAATAAAATGAGCCTATATAAGCGAGTGGGCAGGGGGTATTCATTATTCAGTATTCATTAATGAATAATTAATCCTGTTCGATCTAGAGCTTGAAAGATAGTTTTGCACCTAGAGAAACGTTGCTCGATCTTGCATTTCTCCCAGTGCATTGACTGCAGTGACTCTTTCGTGGCGGAGACGGAGACGGAGACGGGGCACGGGAACGCTGACAATGACGGATGGGACGCATAGATGGGGCAAAGCCAGTTGGTTGCTTTATGGCTTCCCTTGGATGAACGTAAAACTTTTATGAATGAAAGGCAATTGGCCACATCAATGTGGTAGTGAAACGAATACTAACACGAGACTAGGAGAGGAGAGGAAAGAGCCATGCCAGAGTCAATGCCGTGCCGTGTCGTGCCATAGAGAGAGTGGAGTGGAATGTGGAACGTGGCGCTTGGCGCGTGGGCGTCTGTTTACTTTTTATTTGCCTGTTCTGGCTAGCGGCCTTGCCTTGGCCACACACAGACATTCATTCTCCGCCAGGACCTGGCGGCACTTCCCACTCGGATGTGGGCGAACGTGAAAGGCTCTGCTGATGCATATCCGCCATCGACTATGACTCTGCGACACCGACGACGGCCGACGAGGCTCGGGAGGATGATGATGCGGTTGATGATGATGGTGTGGCCTCTATCAATCGCTCAATTATGGCATTAGCTGTGGGCTAAGGACGAGATTGACTGGGAAAAGTCAGTCACTCAGCTCGGACCTGTCGGTGGCTCCCAGCCCCCTCTCGGCCCACTTCGTTGACACTCACAGTGGGGTCACCGAGGGGTCACCGAGGGGTCACAGAGGAGACACGTGGGGGCACGTGTGCGTTAAGTATGCGGGTCGTAAAGCCGTATATACTTTCGAGTTGACGCCTCCAAGGGATTGCTAGGCACCGATAATAATCTCCCGCATGCCCATAATAATGGCAGCCAAGAAGCATCCAATGGGAGATCAAAAAGCTTTCAACGGATTCCTCCACGGGAACCCACGGGAACGGGCAGCCATCCAGTGGCGTGGCAGAGTCGGCGATGCCTTCGAGGAGTGCCACTGGGAGCACACGATCTTCCAGAGCTCAGTGCTCGCTCCAGAATGATCTTCATACCCATACAAAAATCAATCTGCTTGGGGGAATGGATTTCTCTTGCAGTCTCTGCCTCTGGGTCCACGGATTAATGCTCGCATTCCATGCTAAAATCTGTTGTTGCAACGCATTCCACTGCCCTTGGACCTGTCCTTGGATTTACTGCTGTACTGTTGTACCGTTGTACTAATGCTTTGTGGCACGTTTTCTTTCTCGACAAAGCCCTCAAAGATGGGCGACTTACTGTCAGGGCAACAGAGACTCGTTATCCGTGCCGTACGTGTGCGTGTTCGTGTGTCCTGTGCGTCCTATCAGAGCCATTAATACTAAGCCCAAAAGTCAGTGTCAGGAGGCAGTGCCAGGGCGTCGCTCTGGTTAGGCTCTGGCTCTCCTTCAAAATGAAAAGTCCACTGTCTGGTCATCATTAATTTCACGTCCAGCCCCCTCGACATGACAGCGACAGTCTTAGTCTCAGTCTCAGCCCCAAACCCTGATCCCTGTCCTCGTCTCTGACCCACTCGATTGTCCTTTCATCGTTGGTTTTTGTCGTTGCTCCTTTGGAATGCCTGCCAAAGTGTCCCGTTTGGATGGCCCACAAATTTCTCAAGTTCTAAGCGAGCAAAATTGCTAAAGAGAAATTCCTTAAATTGTCAATCAAATTCCTTAAAAGTATCCTTCGCATTGCTCTCCATATTCCGGTAAATTGATAAATGGATGATAATGATCGCAGTTTGATGGGGCCATAAATCGGTCATTCTTTAATGTGCCATACTTCCTGCCTTCAAAATATTGAATAGAGATCTTAGAGCACTCCATGAAGGCCCAGTATTATTGAAATCAAAGCCAGTTGAAGCAAATTGAAGCCAGTTCAATGCTTTCGAGTATTAGCGTGGCTCCAGAAGAACCTATAGACCCATAAAAGAGCCTATAAAAATCGTGTACCATTGAAATGGCAAATGAATTGCCTTTGACTTGAGGCTGGGACTCAACGAGTGGCTTCTAAAATTTGTATCTTAAATCTTGATCTTAAATTCCATAGATACCGGCGACAATTGCCTGGCTATTAGTCGACACGGCATCTTTAATTAGTTCATCTGAAAGTTCTTTCCAGTTCCTTGCGCTTCGATCATTGAGTTTCACATAACAGAACCAGAACCAGACCCAGAGGCAATCATATTGATTCAGGAACTTTCTTCACTTTCTATGTTGGCTGTTGGCTTCCCACTCTCTCTCTTTCTCTCTCTCTTTGTGGCTGCTGCTGCTGCTGTTACGGCATGTTGCTGTTGCTGCCGTAAGAAAATGCAATTTGCTGGCTATTCGCAATTAAGATGAAATTCTCTGGGCTTCAATTATCCGCCTCTGACCTTTGCTGTACATTCCACCAGTTACGGAGTGGTCCCTGGTTGCTTTCTTGTGCTCAAGAATGTTGTGCTGCAGAAATCAGAAATCAGAGCTTGCTGCAAGAAAAATTACCATTGCACAATTGCAGTTTGCAATTTGCCATTTCCCCATTTTCCATTTGCATTTGCATTTTGCTGACTCTATCCACCACTAACGCCCTCGCCCTCGCCCACGTCCACGTCCATGTCCATGTTGAACTGAAATCCTAATTATGCCGAGCAAACCTTTCCATTTGAGTTTGAGGGGCTGCCTCCTGCGAGTGCAGCCACGTAGTAAAATGTCAGAGGGTGCGCCACATGCCACGGGTATGCACGAGTGCACGTATGCACGGGTGCACGGGTGCACGGGTGCACGTCGTGTGTGTAGGCGGGAAATGGATTGCTGAAAGGGGGCAATCACATCCCCTTTTAGTGACCTTTGGCATAACTTTAAGCCAAGCACTGATCTTTGGCTTAAGCACTCGATTCAATGGATTCAATGGAGACTGGAATGAATGCCCAAAAAAGTAGGCAACACTTTTTGCCGTTTGGCGATTTTCCAGATGTGGCAGAATGTCCTCCTGCGGGGACTTTGTGTTGAAATTTCAGTTCGATTTGCGGTCAGAAATGGTTGGACCACTGGCTGCAGCTAGTCTGAGTAGGATTTACAGGCTATGGTCTGAAGTGAGCATCCAGGGCGGATGATTGATAATTCCATTGGCAAAATGATGTGCGTTCTATACAAAATCCATACTTAGGTGTAACTCAAGCTCTTATTTGAAGTTTATTTGAAGATTTTAATGAACTGAGATTTTAATTTAATGAATTTATGAAATGTTCAGCAAGTTTTTCTGACTTTTTCGGCTAAAACACTACTAACTACTAACTTCGGCTAACTTAAATATATCAAAGCATATTCCTCTTTAATCCCTTAATAAATACTTGACCTTTGTCTAAGTTTAAAAGAGAAATGACCCCATAATTGGCGACTGCATTGAAACAAACAAACAAAAAAATATGCATTCCGTATGCAGGGGGCATGCCACATGTGTTCTACGACTCTAATTAATCTACTAAATTGTTGCCTTTTCTCAGATTTGCCAAGGAAAGTCCTCTTCTATTTGGGGAACCGGCCCCCTTAATGAGTATGGGATTAAGACAAACTTATGGTTCCTTAAGTTCCCCAAGAACGAAACCCCAATAAACTTTACTCCTGAGAGGGTAATGAGGCGGAGAAATAGCTGCTGTTGTTGCGGGGTGTGATTTCATTGGCAGTAAACATCGAAGGAATCCATATCCATATGTTCAGCCCCACATTTGAAACGCTTTCCTTTCCCCACGGGTTATGCCCACACCCCACGTATCCCAAATTAAGTTGGGCTCTGTGTAATGCAGTTTGCGTGTTGAAACAAGCACCAGACAAGCCCTCGTACTCCGGCACAGACACACAGCACACAAACACACACACCGACACACACCCACACACACGCGATACGAATACGAGTACATTAGACCGTAATTAATGTCGCAGTTTCGCACTTCCACTCCTACACCACCCTCCGCGGCCCCCTTTCTCTCACTCTCTCTATGCATATATGTATGTACGTGCATGTATCGCCTTATGTACGCGTATATGTGTATTTTGTTATCTGTTTATGCGGGCGTTTCTCTCCCAAAAACAAAAAAAGGAAAAGGTACAGCCGAAAGCTCATTTGGCCACAAAATGAATTGAAAGCGAAGGCAAACACACAAAAACAAAAACAAAGAGACAGATGTAGCACCGATAGGATGTTGCGGATAGGGGTGGTACACACACATAGAAGAGGGCTTTCTCCTCCTCCTCTTACCATACTTTTCCACCATATTCCATTGTCTAATTAAGTGTTTATCTTAATTCTACGCGTACATACGAAAAAGTTGCTCAGATTGATAAACTTTCAGGCATTACATAGTATATCTATACGAATACATATGTATATTTAGATATTCAGATATGAATACCAGTATGTTCGAGTGTATACTCGAATTTTGGTCTGTTCTGAATGGGGGATATCAGAGCCCCCAGCCACGAATTAAATATTTATGCCAATATATTTCCACCGAGCTTAGACGACGCCCAATTAATGCACCTACACAAATAAAATATAAAAACTTAAGAAACAAATTTTTTTCGACTTTTTTCGAGTTTTTAAAGCCCAAATTTTGAAGAAAAAAAATACCGCATAAAATGGTAAATTTTGCATTTAACAGATTAATATTCAAAATTTATAGCTGCATTTTCAGAACTGCAACTTATATAGAAAAAAAAATTTAAAAAAAGTAAAATTTAAATACAAATATTAAAATTTGTAAAGCCCCGAATCTATCAGAAAAAGTTCGATTTTGTAATAAAAAGACTTTTTGAAATGTATATATAATTTTAAGATGCCAGTTTTCTCTCAGTGCATCCATGCTGTTGCTCCATGAATCTATTTGTTCTGAATGGGGTTGTCCAAGATGTTTTTTCTTGGCAGTGAATTGGGGATCTCTGTCTCCTTCTCCGTGAGAGCTTTGAAACGGATTAAATGCAAACATTTCGATCAGAAAACTGTGGCCTTTTCAATGTTAAAGGCCTTCAGAAATCGAGGCTTGCACTGGTACTGACCATCTTTAAAATGGTTCTAAAAAAAGGTCAAGTGTAAAGTATTTTTATCGTGCATCCACACACATTTAGATGGCCATCTTTATAAATATCCTTTCGGGCCATCGAATCGAATCCGGACCAACGAACAGCAAAAAATGTCGCTGGCTGAAAATAGAAAAACGATTCGCTTTGGAGCTTAATTTAAAATTGTGGCACCCAGACCGCACCCTCAATTAAGGGTTTGGTGGGTGGGTGGTTGAGTTGGCCAAAACTCTCGCTGAGTCTGAACCTGTTAAAGCCAGCAATTGGCATTTGCGGGCCAAATGAATTTACGATTACGATAACGATCCCTATAGGGAGGCCATCGAAAGCCATCGGCCACTCCATTCCCTAGCCATGCAAAATGTAATCAAAATGATTAAATATTCTATTGAAGTACGATTCACATTAATTTATTCCAATTTGCAATTTATTTCGAGTTTTTCACATTGAAAATGAAACGCTCTGAGGATGGATTGTGGATTAGGTGTAGGGAAGGAGGTGGAACCGCTGCCAATGAGGCAGCCTTGCTTCCTCTCAAACATCATCGTCATCAGGTTATGCAGAGGGTCGAGAAGCAGTGGCTGGGATGGGAGCCAGGGAAGTGTCCGTCAAGAGCGGGCAAAACGATGTGTACCTAACAAGCAAGCACACTCTTTCGAAAGTGCTGATTGGTGCTCTCCAAGCACTTCAATGCCGATTAAGAAACAGCAGCAACACCCAAAAGTGGCGAGGATCCAGTGACCCAGTGAGAGGGACCCGCAGAGTGAAGTCAAAGAGTTTTCAGATTCGGGGAAGTGCTTCATGGATTCACAATGATTTCAATTTGCATCTGAGAGTTTTGCAGCGGAAGAAGTCCTACCATTAAATCCAGGGCTATTAAGAATGTGGCGCTTAAACTGTAAGTTCCTTCCGCTATACTCGTATAGTATTTCCATCAGCTTCTGTGGCTTTTGTGCGCCTGGAGCACATAGTGCGGTATACCCCAAGGGACAATCGGGTGTAGGGGATACTCGAGGCCGCCTAGAACGTGAGAGTTACTCATTGGCTCTCTACTCGTCTGGTCTTCGTTCTGATTCCCACTGCTCCATGAACCAGCTTCTGTTGCTGTTCTTGTCCTGCCTGATGTTCCTGCTTCTGGTCCTGTGACTCCTGTGACTCCTGTCCCGGTCCCTGTCTATGGCCTTCTGCAAGGATCTGCTCATGGTCCTGCGTCATACCCGCTTCCCTTCTGCTCCTGGCCCTACGCTTTGTGTACCCTTGTTCCTGCTGCTCCTCGGTCTGTCCCTACTGCTTGACTCCTTTTTAATATTCCTGCTGCTCCTTCCTCTTGCCCCTGCAGCTTCTTTCTCTACTCCTGTTTCAGATACCGCCTGCAACTCCTGTCAATGCTGGCCATTCCCCAATGGTTTTTAAACTTTACTTTGTCGCCAGGATCCAATGTCCAAAGGCAGGAGGTGACGGGGATGGAAGCCAGTTGTTTGGGGAGTGGGATGGGGAGGGGTGTTGTGGCAGTAACCATTATCCATGGTATTTCCTTTCATTTGTGCAGCGTCAACATGCGGCACGGGGCATGGGGCTTGGGGCAAACAGAGAAGCAAATAATTATACAAATCAACCAAAGACAAATAGAGAAGGAGAGAAGAAACTTTTGCTCTCAGCCATCACCATCTCTCCATCTGTCTGTTTGTGTCGTTCTTGATATTTGCATTTCCCAGCTGCCCTGACACCGTTGTCATGCCCCATGCCCCATGCCCCATGCCCCATGCCCCATAACACATGCCACACTGGCCCCATGCCAGCAGAAATTAAGTTATTAAAACTTTGGTGCCTCCTCCCCGCTGACCATTTAAATGCTAATTGCATGTGTGCCACATAAAAACTAAGCGATGTTGCACACAGCCCTGCCACTAGCACTGGGAAAATGGTGCAACAAAAAAGCAGTAATTAAAACGGGGAAGCCCCGAGCACCATCCAGCCATCCATCGGAGCCGCACAGCCACAGCCACAGCTTCAGCCCCAGCCTCAGACCCAGCCAGTGGCAAGGACATGGCCTGGCGACAACTCGGTCGGCGTCCCAGACATCAGCAGAGTGTCGCCGCCACCAGCACACCATTCCACCCCCCCTATGCCCCATGGTAGAGTGGTGCCACATCATCATCATCGCCATCATCATCATTAAAACGCGGAAAGGACACACATAATGAGCTCGTCACGCAGCTGGCAACTTGACTTTACTGCTGAATGCATTTGGGGGAAACCCTAAAACCGAACCCCCCATACTAGGGCATATCGATATCCCATACCCCCTGAATGTGTGGAAGATGATCGATTCTGGATATGGTTTGGCCACAACCTCACAAACCCCAAACAGTTATAGTCCTTGAAGTCCTCTTATATGGTGACTCCCTGTGCAAATTTCATATAAGCGAACAGACACACACAAGACGCGTTTCGTGATCCAATAGAACATTTTCCTTCCAACGGAGCATCGTATACATCTCTCTACTAAATAAACGTGTATCGGCGGAAGCGAGTGAGCCGGGGGTTGGCCCACGAGCGTAACGCGAAACAGCAGTCATATATCAGGATCATTTTCTCTACAACCTTCCAGCTTTAGATCATTCTTCATTCTTGAAAATTGGCGTGCGACCTTCTTCCCGCCATTTGGCTATAATTCATTCGGAATCCCTCAACCATTATTTATCATCCTAAGATGAGATATTTGTATCTTCTCTCTATAAAGTATCTATATCTGTGTGTTGTCATTTGTCATGGGGGCATTCCTCCTGCCATCTGAGGAGCCCTCTCTAAATGGAAAACAATTAATGAAAATTAAATTATCCATGGCCGTAGGACATCATGAATTTTGAGTGCAAATGCCATTAGCATTTGTGCTTGTTCCTGAGTGGGCGTGGCCAAAGTGGTCAACAATTGGAGGAGCTGCCAGCAGCAGCATGCCGCAGGGGGAGCACGACCTGGCTCTGTGTCCTGTGTGTTCTGGTGCTAGGGGGGGGGACGGCTTTCAGCACATGTTGAACATATTGAATTTCAGAGTGCAGGAAGGATGTGACGGTGGCAGTGCCAGTGCCAGTGGCGATGGCAGGGGACACACACAAAACTCGTAGATGTGGCAGGAGGCAGGAGACAGGGTCTGACGGCGGGGGTATTTGACATTGGGGCGTTGGCGCTGTGATTTCATTTTAAGGCCCTGCGGGGGGCTTTACTTTTTATGAGATTCACTTTGCAGCACAGATGGTGATAATGATGACGTTATTCCAGATGGCTGCGACTACAAGGAGCGGCTGATAGCCAGCGTCAAGAAGGAGGTGAAGCAACTGATGGAGGAGGCGGTGACCAAGAAGTACGTCCACGAGGAGAGCAGCTCGGTGACGTCGCTCTGCGGCGCGGTGGAGGCCTGCCTCAGCCAGGGACTGCGACGCCGGGCCCTCGGTCTGTTCAAGACCTCCTCGACCACGGCCCTGCTGCACAAGATCGCCAAGAGCTGCCCAGAGGCGGAGCACATCAGCAAGCTGGTGCAGGAGATCGAGGCGATGGACCCGAACAAGCGCTCATCCTCCAGCAGCGACAGCTTCCAGCGGCCCCCGATGCTGAAGAAGAGCAGCAGCAATTCGATGCAGTCCGCCAGCAGCAGCAGCAATGCCACCGGCATCGCCTCCACCGCATCCGCCGTCAGTGCCAGTGGCAGTGCCAGCAGCTCCAGCATGGCGTTGGCTAGCATGAAGTATCTGTGGATCCGCTTGGCCCTCTACGAGAAGCGTCTGACCAAGATCATCGAGTATCTGGTGAGCAATGCCAGCAGCTTCTACGACCGCGACTCCCTGGTGGCCGACTCCGACTATGGATCCATTCTCAGCTCCCTGCTGGTGGGGCCCTGTGCCTTGGACTTTACGCGGGCCAAGACAGCCGACCACTATTGGACCGATCCGCACGCTGATGAGCTGGTGAGTCCCGTCTCTGTTCCCCTGAGGTGCGCCTCTATTCTGTTTACTGTTTTCTGTTCCAGGTGCAACGTCATCGAATCAGCTCGGGTCGCCGCTCCTCGTCGACCTGCTCGCGGCCGGCGATCATCAACTTTAAGCGGAGCCTGAACACCAGCTCCGATGAGGCCAGCACCGGCTCCTTCAAGTCCATGGCCACGGCGAGCGTGGCCAAGGACTACGTGGAGTCGCTGCATCAGAACGCCAAGGCGACGCTGCTCTACGGCAAGAACAATGTGCACGTCTTGCCCAAGGACGTGGCCGAGCCGATGGCCGGCTACCTGAGTCTGCACCAGCACATCCAGACGCTGACCATCAAGTGGACGCCGAATCAGCTGATGAACGGCTACAACGAGGCGGACGAGGGCGAGGACATCGACAAGGAGGCCTTCTGGGCGTACGCCCTCAACATCAACGTGGACGAGATCGTGTACGTGCATTGCCACCAGAGCCGGGGCGAGGACAGCGGCGGCACCGTCATCCTGGTGGGCCAGGACGGGGTGCAGCGACCGCCCATCCACTTCCCGGAGGGCGGGCACATGCAGCAGTTCCTTAGCTGCCTGGAGACGGGCCTGCTGCCGCATGGACAGCTGGATCCGCCACTCTGGTCGCAGCGCGGCATTGGCAAGATGTTCCTCTGGCCGAAGAGCATGCGCCGGCGCATCCTTCCATCGGTGATGGAGTCCGTGGACGAGACCCCCATCGACTATGTCTTTCGCATTGTCAGCAAGAGCCGGCACGAGGAGTTCGCTGCCACCCACTCGATACTGGACTTTGTGCGGAGCACACCGCGTCGCGCACAGCTGAGCAGCTGCTCCACCACCGGCAGCAGCGACTGCTCGAACAAGAGTCTCTCCATCGATCAGTATCCGGTGGAGTCGCCGCTGCTGCTGCTGCAACAGCAGCACGCCCAGAACACCAGCATCGAGATGGTCTGCTCCACCATGCGCCGGCAGATCATCTCCCGGGCCTTCTACGGCTGGCTGGCCTACTGCCGTCATCTCTCCACGGTGCGGACCCATCTCTCCGGACTGGTGCATGGCCGGATCACGCCAGAAAGTGAGCTCCTGCAGGATCCCCATGCGATCCATGGTTGCTTAATTCGATTTCTGTTTCTTTTTCTTTTCCTTTAGTGAAAGCCGATGAGGAGGGTCTCACGAAGGAGCGCTGGCAGCTCCTCAACGTGGATGGTGTCCTCGAGAATGCCACCGAGTTCTATCGTTTGGTGTACTTTGGCGGCGTACAGCCGGATCTGCGGCAGGAGGTGTGGCCCTATCTGCTGGGCCACTACGCCTTCGGGTCCACCCGCGAGGAGCGTAAGAAACAGGACGAGACCTGCAAGCACTACTACGAGACGACGATGAGCGAGTGGCTGGCCGTCGACGCCATTGTGCAGCAACGGGAGAAGGAGAAGACCGCCAGGGCGGTGGCAAAGCTCAGCTCCAGCGGCAGCAACAGCGGCAACGAGCGGACGGTGCGTGCCGCCGACCTCGATGCGGGCGGGGAGCTGGAGAACGAGGTGTTCGAGGACATCTCGGACATATCCGATCCGGGCGACCTGGAGTTCGATGACGAGCAGCGACAGCAACAGCAGCAGCAGCAGATCCATGTCCAGCAGCAGAAGCAGAAACACCAACAGCAGCAGCAGCAGGAGGAGGTGTCCGTTAGTGGTATGCACCTGTGCGTGAAGCCCATTCCAAGGGCCATGAAGACCAGCACGGACTCGGGCCATGTGGACGAGGGCGAGAACTTTAACGAGCTCGATGAGGAGGCCGAGCAGGAGCAGCAGGAGAAGATCAACGCGGAGCCACCCATAGCCAGCTGCTCTACGTCAACGGCATCCTCCTACGAGACGGTGGGACCCGGCGGAGCCCCCCACCAGCCCAGCGACAGCCGCAGCCGCAGCGTCCTCAGTCCGGAGTACCTCAGCGCCGACGATCTGCAGCTGCCCGAGGACGAGGAGGAGGTCAAGCCACCACAGCAGCAGCAGCAGCAGCAGGCAGCTGTCATCATCACCAACGCCTCGGTGGACATTGCCAACTGGGAGCGTAGCCCCAAGGCGGGCAACAGTCAGCAGATGTCCCCCGTCCAGGAGCAGGCGGCGGCCCTGGACGCCCTGCAGCAGCCAAAGTCGGCCTGCGCCTCCCCAGCCAGCTCCAATGGTGGGGTCTACAGTGTAAGTAGAACATCTCCATAATACGTATATGTACCCTCGATGATCCTTGACGATTTGTTGCGATCCGCAGAGTGAGCTGCTCGAACAGTTCGGCCTCAATCTGCATCGGATCGAGAAGGATGTGCAGAGGTGCGATCGCAACTACTGGTACTTTGCCAACGAGAATCTGGACAAGCTGCGCAACGTGATATCCACGTATGTGTGGGAGCACCTGGACGTGGGCTACATGCAGGGCATGTGCGATCTGGTGGCCCCACTGCTGGTCATCTTCGACGACGAGTCCCTGAGCTACAGCTGCTTCTGCAAGCTCATGGAGCGCATGATCGAGAACTTTCCCAGCGGCGGTGCCATGGACATGCACTTTGCCAACATGCGGTGGGTGTATCTCTTTCAAAAGAGGATCTGATCTGTTGTACCGGTAATGCTTATGCATATAATCCTCTCTTAATGGCAGATCCCTCATACAAATCCTCGACTCGGAGATGTATGATCTGATGGACTCGAATGGGGACTACACGCACTTCTACTTCTGCTACCGCTGGTTCCTCTTGGACTTCAAGAGGGAGCTCGTCTACGACGATGTCTTTGCTACTTGGGAGGTGATCTGGGCGGCCAAGCATATAGCCTCTGGGCATTTCGTCCTGTTCCTAGCCCTGGCCCTGCTCGAGACCTATCGCGACATCATCCTGTCCAACAGCATGGACTTTACCGATGTCATCAAGTTCTTCAATGGTATGCGAACACTGACTGCTTTTAGATTATTCGATTCATAGTCGATTCTCTTGCAGAAATGGCCGAACGCCACAATGCCCAGGCAGTGCTCCAGCTGGCTCGGAGCCTCGTCCTGCAGCTGCAGATGATCATCGAGAACAAGTAGAGGGGGAAATACTATACTATACGAGTAGTAGAGTAATAGTAGACCAGTAGACCAGTAGACCCATAGATAGCATGTGGATTACGTACATATACGAGTATAGAGAATTGTTCCAGATCGTAGTTCGGATCGTCAGTCAAATTTCGTTTGCCAAAAAGGATAATCAAACCAAAAGAAATACAAAATATAGCAAAAAAAAAAAAAGAAAAAGCAACAATAAATAGTATGCATAGGAAATACTTTTGTTTCTCACTCGATGTCTTCTTTATATGCGACATGCAACGTGCAACATGCGACTCTAAGTGTAACCGTAACCGTAACTGTAATTGTATCTGTATTTATATGAATGTAAGCTGTGTTCTTCCCAAACAAAACATTTCTCACGCATATCCCCAATAAATCGAAACAAAAACCAAAACAAAAAAAACCAAAACAGGGGCTGACAATGCAAAAGACTCTACAAATCAATGGAAACGATTGAAATCTTATATATATCTACCATGTACTGTATACTGTATAGGAATCTAACTGTTTTTTTTTTTTTTTTTTGAATATGTGTGAGCCCTCATGGGACCCATGCAGATATACAAAATATAGTTATATATACGAGTATATTCGATATATGTACGATATACGATATTGAGAATCAAATTAGTGCAATGTAATTATCACGGCTATATCAAAGGCAAATCAAATTATGAATATACACCATATACACTACTTATATATAGGGCAATTCAGAACTGCTGTGGGACAGTGTATCAAACCCACTGGGAAGCCCACTTGATGGAGCGACACAACAACAAATTGGAATGCAATTAAAAGGAATAGATGAGAACAGTCTTACAGCACTGAAACGCACTTTACACCACATATGCAATATATGTACAAAAAATTAATGAAATAAATCAAGATGAGATCTGAATCTAAACTCTGTAATATTCAAATCAACAATAAGTCGAGAGAACTCAAACAATTACAAGCATTCCACAGATACATACATACACATATGTATATGTATCTTGAGTGTCTATAATATGTATGTATCTGTGTATCTGTACTCTATAAGCTGCTCACCGAAACCGAAACCGAAACCGAACAGAACCCAACCAAAATCGAACTAAAACGAAACTGCAAATTCGTTGTTGTTTATTTGAGTTGTATCTTATTTTTTATATAAATATATATATGTATACACACACACACACACCCAAATTATATATAGATATATAGGGATTATATATGTACATATATCTATTACCATTACCTTCCTCCCTGTGTGATCTCTCTCTGTCTCTACACCGAGTATAAATGTTGTGGATTACTACTAAACATATATTGTATCTTTATACCCCGTAAATTATGCGATAAACAGAAAAAGAACCAGAACCAGAACCAGACAGAACTCAGACAACAATCTTTGTAAATGTACCTTTTCTCAGACCAGAGCCGGGTATAAATCATCTGCTTTTTATCTGATTTTATCTCAATTACAAGTACATACCATATATATATACAGAACAGAACTATATACATATACCTATACGTATGTAACAAGTACAAAAGAAACCCAATGAATGAACACAAAGAACATGTTTAAAATGAAATCAATAAATACCACATACATATACGATAAAAAAAACAAAGAACAATCAAAATATAACCACTTTCGGGGAGCGGAAATATGGAACATACGATAAATCCAGATCCACCAGCTGATGATCATCCCCAATCGCAATCCCAATCCCAAAACCAAACCCAATGGCAACAGAGGTAAACAATTTCTCACTATCAAGCGATAAGGCGGGCAGGTGGACGGACCTTCCTCGAAACTCTACATACAAATATGTATGTATGTATGCAGTACCGATGGTCATATATTGTATACTCTATACGAGCATTGCTGCTATTGCTATTCCTGGTGTGGTTGCCACTTGATCGATAATCTTGGTCAACAACAAGTGACGACGAGTGGGCATTGTGGTGGCATTGCATATGTTCCCGAGGGGAGGAAGAGTGAATGAATGGAACGGATGATTAGGCAGGGGGAAACCGTCTTATCACACACCTACTGGCGCGCGCTCTTTGAGTGTCCGATTTCGCCTTGCGTTTTGTTATTCCATTTCTGTTTACTTGCCTCCTCCTCATTCACATTCTCATTCGCCTCAGATCCGACTAGCATCCAATTTTCTACTATACTGTACTATGTTAACTACTATATAAAAGGCACCCCTGCAGCTGCAATCAACCCATTCCGCAGAAGAGGCGACCCGTGATCACACCACAAAAACAGAATGTCGTCGCGTTTGGCCACTTTGCTGGGCCTCAGCCAGGGATCAGAGGATCAGCACCACCTCCAAGTGGCCTTTGAGGAAGGCAGAAAAAGTGAGTCTTATATCGTGATATTATCTACTCTACGATCCATCCGCTATCCGCTTTTCTTTCCCCTCTCGGTTGTTCGCAGTAGCAATAGATAAATATGGTGTGATCCCATATTCGATCCCGCCGACATGCCCTCATAGGCTAATCATTTCGGGACTTATTGTGATTTATGAGTGAAGTGAAGGTCGCACTTGAGATTGTGATAATGGAATATTTTCTTAAGCTCAGAGCAATGCACATTTTTGCACTATTCAGTATAAAAATTCCCCAAGTTATAATTTTCCAATTCCAATAAAAGGCACTAGAGTAGATCTTGCAACATACATACCATTTCAGTGATGAAGCAGTTTTGGTCCACTGTGCACTGTGTATTCTTTCGAACTCCTTTAAAACTCTTCCACCTTTCCACAGAGCAAAAGATCACGCCAGACGCTAATTACTATAAAGCTTTTCGTTCTTCTCTCTTTAATATCGCAAAGCTTATTTACGCACGCACGCCCTCAAAGCTCGCACTTGCTCTCCCGCTCTCGCCACCTATTTTTATATTTGCTGGCTGAGCTTTGCTTCATTGATCGCACAGTCGAATAACTGTGCTTCTGGTGAGTGCTTGTGCCAAACCACGCCATTGAGGGGCCGCTTTACCGGTTGGGCTGTCTCATGGGAAGAGGGGAACATATTTGTGTGATCTTTGGACTGTTGCAATTCTGTTTAATCCGTTCTCTTGTGCTTGTGTTTGTGTTTGTCCAGCTCCCACCAGGCAGACAACGAACCTGAAGATGTCGCCGTCGCCGATCAAGTACTACTACGACCTCATGTCGCAGCCCTCGCGGGCCCTGTTCATCATATTTCGCCTGAGCGGCATGCCCTTTGAGGACTGCGTGGTTGCCCTGAGGAATGGTGGGTGCTGTGCCCCTAATCATACGTAGCTCCAATCTAATCTCTGCACTTTGCCCCCCCCCATAGGAGAGCACTTGACCGATGACTTCAAGCGCGATATAAACCGCTTCCAGCGTGTGCCCTGCATCAACGACAATGGCAACAAGCTGGCCGAGAGCGTGGCCATACTGCGGTATCTCAGTGCCAAGGGAAAGATACCCGAGCATCTGTATCCCAAGTACTTTGTCGACCAGAGTCGCGTGGATGAGTTCCTCGAGTGGCACCACATCTCACTGCGCCTCACCTGCGCCATGTACTTCCGCACCGTGTGGCTGGAGCCGCTGCTCACCGGCCGCACGCCCACGGAGGCCAAGATCGAGCTGATGCGCATGCATATGGAGCGCAACCTGGACATCGTCGAGGAGGTGTGGCTGGAGAGCAGCGACTTCCTGACGGGATCCACGCTCTGCGTGGCAGATATATTTGCAGCCTGTGAGATTGAGCAGACACGTAAGTAGATTTGTGTGATCTGCAATACGAGTGTGGATTCTGACCTCTCTTGACCTTAGGCATGGCTGATTACGATGTGAGGATCAAGTACCCCAAGATCCGGGCATGGCTGAAGCGCGTGCGCCAGAGCTGCAATCCCCACTACGATGTCGCCCACAAATTTGTCTACCAGATCTCGGGAACGGGTCCACAGGCCAAGCTCTAAAGCAACACCATCCACCAGCACCATCTGTGCTTCCTCTGACTGATTGCCATTTTGTACATAGAAGATCATTTTCATTTCTTTAGGATAGAGTTTCTTCAGCATTCCGTATGCTAGAGTTTAAATTATACAACAATTGTCTTGTTTCTGGTTTATTCTTGTACATTTATTCTTAATATTTGTTGTTTCTCTTTATTGTGTCGTCATTTATAGCATTATAGAAATCCACATTTATTTGTTGTTTGAAAAAAAATCATAATAAAAATACAATATACACATATACATATATAGTAGATGTACATACACATATATGTACATATATATAATAGAAAATACAATTTTTAAAAAATAACTACCTAAACTCTAACAAAAAATTGGTTTTTATTTAATAATAATATTTATATAGCAACGTTGCGCGCTTGGGGTTTCATTTCTATCATTCGTTTCCTACTCTCCTTCTCCTTCTGTTTCTGTTTCCTCTTCCCTTTCGCTTTCTACATGTCCTTTCCGTGTCGGGTAACAAAACAAAATGCGTAAAAAATATATATATATATACCTACTATATATCAATACATATGTTATGGGGGAAAAGGAGGAATGAAATCATAAGTTTAAAATGAAAATAATTTGTATATACAGCAAAAAAAAAATTAAATAAAAATAGTGTGGGATTCATATAGTATACTATACAATGTGTGTGTGTGTGTGTGTATCTGTATGTAATACTACACACAACTAAAAGCTAATGTTTTTAATTATTCATACTTTCTTTCTTTTCTTCTCATTATCAAAAAAACAAACAAAAAAAAAGAATCATATACAAACAACACAAAAAGTATTTCATAAAATATGTATAAATTTATGCCGTTTTTCGTACGAGTCTATATTTTGATCAAATATAGTCGCTTTACCTCAAGTCATCATTTACATAATTTTGAACCAAATATATTGTTATATTGTTGCTCAAATGTCGCCTGTCTGGGTAGCGGGGAAGGATCTCTGCCTGAGGTTCGAATATACAAAATATATCTGTATATATATATATATCTAAAATAAATCTGATCCATTTTGCACAATCAGCGCATGCGCAGCACCATCTGTGACTCTCCAAAAACAAAATCAAATACAATTTTCGCTAATCCCAAAAAAAATTCTGTACAAAAACAAAAAAAAAACCACGATTTTGACAAAATGTTAAAGCAAATAATTTAAGGCACCTAAAATGGGTTCTATGCACTGAATTCTCGTGTTTTCTTTTCTTATAGCAGGTACACACACACATACATGCTGACGAAAAAAAACCTAAACATTCGAATGGGAGACAACGAGAGGGTGGGTGATGGGAGCAAGGGCACAGGCACAGGCACACAATCTTCTAAAAAAAAAAAAAAGAAAAAAACGACAAAGACAGACAGACAGACAGGCGACAAATAGCATATAATATACGTCTTTTCCATGCATATATACATACATATGCATATGCACATAGGTTTATATGTATAATAATGCGTGTGTTTGCGTGTGTGTGTGGGTGTATATGGTTAACAATTTGTTGCATTCGCTATGTATGATAACGTCACAAATATATATATGTATATATATATAGTAGTATATATATAATGTATATACTATAAGGTTATTTATGCGTATGGTTTTTACTGTACTGTGTATACGGTTTACAAAATAGTTATCTCTCAAGCTCCCTCCAACAACTCCCTCTCCCTCTCTCTCTCCCACTCTTACGTTCTCATTCGCTGTCTCTTTCGTTTTAACGCTAACGCTAACTCTATCTCTGTCTCTGTATATCCCCTCGTTCGTCGTTTCTTCCGTCCGTATATCCGCTCTCCGTTTCGTTCTGTCCCTCGGTTCCCATATAATGTATGTAGTATATTTATATTTTGTTTTGTTTTGTGTGTGTTTGAGTGTGCGAATAAATATAATCGATTCTCCTGAAACATTTTGTTATCTAGGATTTCTTTTGTGTGGTTTTACATTCGTTTGGGGGTTGCGTCTCTCTCATCCTTTCATTTAGAGTGCCCAACAGATCTAAGATCTAAATAGAAAGGACTCCTTTGCACTCTTGTCTACTTCTGGAGTCGGTCTAGGCTCAGATTTCCTCTCGTATCCTGTGTGTGCCCCACAATTTGTTGAAGTGAAACGTTCCAGCGAACCAACTCTCACTCTCGCACACAACTCCCCATCGATCCTTGCATAGACATAGACACATATACATACAACATACATATATATGTATACATATATATCTCTATATATACACATATATATATATATATAAACCATTATGTAATACTAATTTAAACTGTGTGTGTTTTGCTGCTGCTGCTGGTGCTGCTGCTGTAAGCTCCAAATCGTCTCTTCCGTATGTTCCGATCCTCTAGTAGCGTCCGCGATTGATATTCTTGATGCGAATGCCCACCTCTAGGACTTGGTCTCCTCCTCCCACAGCGGAGGCTGCCACCACATTGGTGGGGGTGCTGCTGTTGCTGCTGCTTCCGGATGATGGTGGGGCATTGGAGGCACCACCATTGCCTCCTCCTCCGCCTCCTCCTCCTGCTGCATTGCCATTGCTGCCATCGCTTTGTGGCGAATTGTTGTTGTTGGTACTGCTGTTCGAGGAGCCGCCGTTGCCGCCAACGCCACCGCTGCTGCTGCTGCTGCTGCTGGTGCTAGAAACAGAGCCGCCGCCTGGCAATGCCACCACATTCGGATCGCTAGGCACACCGCCCGCACCCGTTGCCGAACCCGAAACCGATCCCAATGCTGTTCCCGAGCCGAGGCGACGCAGCACCGTGGTGGTGGTTGTCGTTGTGGTGGTTGTCTCCGCAGCGGCGGCACCATTACCGCCAACGCCGACAACCACAACGGATCCCTTGAGCAGTTGCTGCTGGTGATGGCGATTGTGGTGGTTGTAGTTGATGGCGGCCAGATCGTGGCCACCATGGGCACCGCTGCCATGGCCATGGCCGTGGCCATGTCCGTGTGTGGTGCAGCCCCCGTTGGCCGAGTAGTCGTGTGGTCCGCCAACGGTGTGGCGGCGCTTGATGGATCGATTCTGCTTATTCTGGATCTGGCGCTTCTTGGTCAGATTCATGTCAGTCTTTTCGTCCTTGGTCAGGCCCGTGGCCAGGGCCGATGATGGTGACTGACAGCAGGCGGCCACCGTGGCCACAGTCGCTGCCGTGCCGACCGGCGTGGAGCTGCTGCTGCTGTTCACGTGTCGGGTCGAATAGTTGCGACAGTTGAAGCTGGCGCTGCGAAAGAGCCGATGGTCTCGACGCTTCTTGTTGTAGCGCTCGAGAAAAAACGATGGCGATGGTCGCTCGCCCGCCAGCAGCAGCTTCTCCTTGGGATCGCTGGTCGTCGAGCCCTCCGAGTCGTCGTCCTCAGAGGCGGCAACACCTCCGCCCCCACCACCAGCGCCATGATGTCGCTCGTACGCCTGCGATGTGCTGAATCTCAGGTGCATATTCTTGCCGCTGCTGGGGAGGTTCCCTCCTACAGAACTGCGCTGTGATCCTCCTGCTCCCCCAGCACTGTTGGTGGGTGTACCAGCCACTGGGGTGGATCCCCCTCCAGTGCTGGTGCTGGTGGGCGTTGCAGCACCGCTGGCCGGTGCCGTGGCGCTACCCGGATGTATCTGTATCTGGTGTATAGGCACCGTGGCCGAGTGCTGCAGCTTGTGGGCTGCCTTCAGGAGGCTGGGCGGCAGGGGTGCCACTCCAGCCATGGCCATGGCCTGCTTCATGGTCGAGGGCTTCTCATCGGCGCCCAAAGTGTTGGTGGCCGTGCAGGAGCGGCTCAGGTGCAGCGAGTGGGGGGCATCCAAGGGGCAGAACTGATGGAAGAGACGCTCGGGCGACTCGTCCGCATAGGGAATGTTCTCGGAGTGGAGATGCAGCGGTTGGCCGAGCGTGTGCCGGCGATTCTTGGGGAATTCCGGCGACCCATTCTCGTCGTTCGACTCGGAGCCGCTCCGTAGATTCCGCAGCTTGCTGTCCAGTGTATCCGTGATGGTGGTCAGTGACATGGAACCTAAATGGAACATCGAGTGCAGACAGTGAGAGAGGTTCATCCACGAAGGAGCAGAAGAGACCCACCTGTGTCGCTCAGCCTGCTGCTGGAGTCGTCGTCGGTGAGGAGTATGGATATGTCCACGCTGCTCCGCTGCTGCTGATGCTGTTCCTTGCCATGCCCCAGGCCCAGGCCCAGACCCAGGCCGAGGCTGAAAGCCATACTGCCGGCTGAGTCCACGCTCGTCCCAGAGTCCTTTTCGTCCAGGCTCGCTTTGCGCGTCTGCGAACGAGAGCCCCCGCCGAGGAACCCCACACCGCCGCCCATGGTGCTGCGCTTCTTGGTGCCTATCAAGGAGGCCGCGGATGATGCCTTGGACACTGCTGCCGCTTTTATGGTGGCGGCTGTTGTCGAGGAGCCCAAGGCCGAGGCCGAGGCCGCGGCGCCAGAGCTAAACTTTGTGCTGTGGCTGTGGCTCTGGCTGTAGCTCTGGCTGGTGGTGGATGAGGAGGAGGCATTGGTGGTGGTCTTGCTGCTGCTGTGCAGCGTGGAGCTGCTGCTGGTGCTGCTGGCCGAGACCTTGGCGTAGTCCAGCGACTGAAAGTGAAGGGAGGGAGGAACGGGAGGTGCGGGCAGGATTAAAGCAAAGTCACAAATGCTCTGCACAGCCTTGCGCTGCTGTCGTCGTTGATGTATGGTTTTGTGGTTGGTGGTTGTGGTGCAAGTGGTGCAAGTGCTAGTGGTGATGGTGGAGTGGCTAGTGGTGGAGCTGCTTGGACAACCGCTGCTTACCAGAACACTCTCCCCCGAATATGTGTCCGAGTTGACGGCACTCCGCTTGCCATGGGTGCGTCGCCGCAGCTGTGGAATGAACCGGGAGGTGCGCGTCTCCCGCTCTGTGATCCTCTCGATCTTCGATAGATTGTGCAGCAGCATGCTCGTCTGATCCTCCTGCGTCTGATGCTGCGGCTGGGCAGCACTGGCCATGGCCGTGCCACCACTGACATCGGCTAGATCCGGCAGATTGCCGCCCTCAAAGTAGTATTCGTACTGTAATCAACAAAAAAGAGAAATAAAATAACAATTAACAATAATATTATTATTTGGTGAAGAAAATCCCCTAAAACGTCTTAAAAGATATATTGGAGATGGTTTTCCTACTGGAAATATATCAGAATCTATCGAAATGATGAGCGCAAACGTGTGAAAGGAGTCCTTGGCGAACGAGATTTCTTCTTTCCAATAACATGGATACATCGTAATAGTAAAAGAGGTTGGAAACTGTAGGCATCTCAAAAGAGCGGCTGGAACACATCACATGTCCCCAGGCCAGCGCACCAAACGCTCTCATAAATGATATTCGAAAAGGAGTGAAATGCGAGACTTCAACCGACAAATCACTCACAATCGTCTGTCATATGTCGTTGTGGCAGTGAAAGTATCGTTCACTTGCGAGCAGAAGGCTAGACATTAGGGAGAAGTGTTCGTATGTGCACTGCATTTATAAGCAAAAAAATCTTCTTATGAATTACATTTGACTATGAAATGTATCCCAATTGGACCATCTTTGATGGTTGTTTACATTTAGGATATGTTTTGAGGCAGGGCGGAGGACAGTCGAGAAGGATCTCCAGCATGCAAGTTGCAGGAGATAAAGGGTAGCATTGCCCTCTGGAATTCATAAAAATTTCAGCTTCTCTGTACAAATACTCCAATTAAAATTAAGAGCTGCTAAAGCTTAAATGTTTTCCAATCCCCAAACATTCTCTGTTGTGTGGTAATGCTTCACCTGTGTAACGAGCAGCTCAACGATGCGACACTGATGCTTCATATCCTTGACGGCCGTCTCGAGGGTGTCGTTGGGCGTGCGTATGATCGACGGGCCAAAGATGATGGCCAGATTCTTGGGCTCCATGCGGTTCACCTCACAATTGTCGCTGACGCGGCACAGATGGCGTATTAGATGCTTCATCGTCTCGTACGGATGACGGGGTAGCGACTCGACTATCTCCCGCAGTAGAACGATCCGCTCCAGGCCGACCTTCTTGTCGGCCTCAATGAAGTTGATGTAGTAGCTGGCCGGCATTAGGGCGTCGGGCAGGCTCCGGATGAAGAGCTTCAGCAGACTGCTCACCACATTCACATCCTCCCATCGCACATCGATGGCACAGCTCTCGAACTGAAAGTCCTTGGTGTTCACCAGCTCCGAGAGCTCCGAAATGGCCGCCTTGTTGCCGGGTATCCGATAGATCCCGACCACACTCAGCCCCTTGGTCTCCACAATGTTGGTGCACACCTCCACGAGATGGGGGACATACGGATTCAGCTTGGACATCGGACAGCTGCGCAGCGGCACCCCAATGGAGCCACAGGTCTTCACCGCGCAAGCCGAGGGCGAGGCTAGATCTGTATGGTGGTGGGACACACCGCCACTGCCACTGCCGCCGCCTCGACGGAACAGCAAATCCTTCCAGTTCTTGGACTTGGGCGACCCCAAATCCTTGTCGGGCAAATGCTTGTGGGAGGACGATTTGCGGGCCTTCATCACCGGCGATATAGAGTCACTGGTGGCGGCCACAATTGCTGCGGCAGCAGGCAAGGCAGCCACATGGTGGTGCTCCGCCATGCCCCCACCCGAATGTGAGCTCAACGGAGAGCTATCCACGCCGGCTCCACCAGTCACCACATCATCGAGATAGTGGCTGGACGTGGCCACCGTTTTCTGTGGCTCCGCCAATTGTTTGCCCTGCTGCGGCTGCTCCTGGAGGAGGGGGCGATAGAAATGAGAATGAGGTATGAAATGTAGGAAACACAATCTCCTAGGATTCGGTGGTGCTCACATTATCATCGTAGTTGAGGCTATCCTTCCACTGCAGTAGCCCAAAGAGTCGCTTCATCTCGTTGCTGTTCTTTGTTTTGAAGAGTATCTCCGTATAGGGCCCGCCGCTGGCGCCGCCGCCGCCGGTGCTGCTGCTACAGGAGGCGGCCATTGGTTCATTGGCGCTGCTGCTGCCCGATGAGGTCAACTTGTCGTGCACATCGTCCAGATTGAGCTCGTTCCCAAGACTCGCCAAATGGGCACCGCTCGGCGATGGCTTTGACTGCATGCGTATCAAGTACTTTTTCTTGTCCAGCGACTCGTCGAAGAACTTAAAGTTTCTAATATCAAGTTCTATCACCTGCAACGACGTCAAAGAAATGTTTTAACAGATTTAGCATTGATTTTCCCTCTGGTGTTTCGCTTCGCTTTGTTCCTTACATTGTGCTCCGACTTGGCGTGACGCCCTGAGAAGATGCGCAGCAGATCGCCCTTGATCTCCAGCTTCACCTGACGCCACGAACGGTACTCGGACATGCGCTGAAACGGAAACGGAAGAACAAAATTCAATGAATCAAATCAGTTGCGGATCTCTAGAGTTTGGCTTTTAGTTTATAGTTTCAGGAAAGGATTTTCGCATAGAGATAGGATACATCTGTGCATACAATATTGAGGCTATGCCTGGCGTACAAAAGAGTCTACGGAACATATCCTGAGAGACTGTCAGGGCGTGTCAAGGGGGGGCCACACGATGAGCATTGAAGAAGTGAGAGAGAGAGCTCTAAAACCAGGAAAGATTGCGTTGCATTCATGCAATCCATCGGATTGTAGCAGTAGAAGCAAATCTATAGAAGAGTATCTGAACATTTGAGGAGAGGAGCAACAGTGTCCCCGCGTCACAGCATAGGGGAAACGAGACCCTAGTTCCTGTTCCAAAGAAAGTCGCCTTTGAGCATCACTTTTAGGATAGCATTTACATACATTGAAGCTATGGGGAAAAGTAGGAATCTTGGCCCTGGCCTTACCTTGCCATTGATGCAGGACGATTTAATTTCGATTTCCGTCTCAAAGGCCTCCAGTTCGTTGGGCACATACTTGCCATTCAGCTCGGCGTCGATGTGGATGCTGAAATAAACGATAGATAAATCAAAGAAAAATCAGCGGAAAAGGTGAAAGAGGCCAAAAGAGACACTCACCTGCTGCGCATATCGCTGCTCATGGAGGCCCGGCGACTACTGCCATGGGCCGACAGACGCACATCCTCGAGGCCGTTCGGTGTCTCGATGAACTCGTGGCCACCGCCTGTGCCCCCGATGACATCGTAGGTGGGATCGGGATGTTCCTCAACCATGGATTTGGTCTTTTGCGGCTCAACAACGGCCACAGGCGTCACAATGGGAATTGCAACTGGAATTGGTATCGAAACTGTGGCAACAGATGTTGCTGTTGCTGCTGCTGCTGCTGATGCTGTTGCAGCATCTCCAGTGGGCGCTGCATCCGGATTGAATTCGGTCTCGTTGTTGGTGGCCCTCAGATAGGAGATCCGACGCATTGGCTTGCCCTCGTCAAAGGAGCTCGAGGACAACGGCTTATAGCGTCTTATCACACCAGCACTTGAGCTGCCAGCACTAGCCGCGGCTGCTACTGCTGCTGCAGAGCAACAGACAGGATTAGTTACTGCGGGGAATTGTAAAATGTATTCAAAGTGCAGTAAAAAGACTTACCGCCACTGGCGCTGCTGCTCTCGGAAATGTCTGCCAAGGTGGCCCCTGCCTGCTGCTGCTGCTGCTCCGTCATTGCGCTAAACTCTGCCACAGGAGGTAAAGGAGGGTGAAATTAATTTCAATTAACTCTGCGAAACAAAATTCCAAGAACTCACTGCTAACCACCAGCGGTGGGGCGGTGGCATCAATGGTGGCATTGGCCAGCGTCGCCTTGTGCAGCTCCATGCGACTGTTCGTCTGTCCATCCACCGTGTTGGTGCTATGTTGCTGTTGCTGTTGCTGCTGCTGATGCTGGTACTTGGCCAGCGGATGCTGCTGCAGGGACTCGTACAGGACACTCTGCTTTTTCACGTTCGAAGCTGCCGCCGCCGCTGCCGCTGCACTCGTGGATGCCGATGCCGCCTCCAAGGCGCTGGTATTGATCGACAGAGGCTTAAAAGGATCGAAACCCATTGACATATGGGACACCAGTTTGCGTTCAAATCTGTGGGCAATACAAAGAGTAGAAGTTTAGTCAAACAGAAAAACATATGTACATATTTCTAAAATATTACGAGTGGAAGCTATATTTCATTTCAGAGCCTATTCTCAATCCATACACACGCCTTTTGGGTGTCGTTTAGGTACGTTTTTTCTTCATAGCAACCGAATATGGCCAAAGACTACTATTTGTACAACTACTGCCAACAGAGGCGCCTGTACCATGTTGGAATATGATCTGAGGAATGAATCTATGGTACACTATGGACCACTGCACTTTGAAGAAGAGGCTCTTATTAGAAAAACAGCCCTGGAAACGACCGAAGGGCGCTGCTGCAGATCGCATGCATGCAGGATAACATAGTGATGGTAAGAGTCGTAAGAGAAAGAGTAAGATGGAAAGGTATTCCACATGTTCTCTGGTCTAATGGTTCCCCTTTCTTTCCTTAAACGACTATTTCAGATTCCTCCCCTGGATTTCTTTGGTTTCTGTTACAAAACTCACACTTTATTGGTCACTCCGGTCTCTTGGAGTGTCTCAAAGTAGTCCAAGTCCTTTGAATACTTCGCATTGTTGTTGATCATCTGCACCTGTCGCTGCTGTTGCTGTTGCTGCTGTTGTTGTTGTTGTGGGTGGTGGTGGTGCTGCTGCTGTTGCTGCTGCTGATACTGGGGATGATGCTGAAGCTGGGTGATGTGGTGATAATGTGTGGATGAGCTTGACGATGCCTGTATAGGCACCGTCGAGGAACGTTGCACTAGTTTTCCGCCTGCATAGTACATATCGAAGTTGCCGGCGACCCCCTGCTGCTGCTGCTGTTGTTGTTGTTGTTGCTGCTGCTTCATGAGCACCTGATGGCGACTGCGTGGCGGTGGGGCAATGGGAGCACCTGCTGCAACTCCCGGAGGAGTGTGCGAGGGAAAGAAATGCTGCGGTTGCTGCTGTTGAGCTGGCGACGACTGTGCCTGATTCCCATTGGTCCCGGAGGCGGATGTGGAGGAGGAGCCGATGGTGGTGGGCACCGGCGACTTGAGGAACTCCTCCTTCTGCTTGATGGACTCCCTCAGCCGGATCATCAGGTCACTGTTCTCGCTGCCCCCACCGTTGCCGCCACCGTTCCCGCCGCCGCCCCCACCACCAGAGCCTGAGGCTGAGCCATGGCTCACATACAGGGCCTGATTTAGGGCGCTGCCGGACTTTGATTGGCGTGAAATGGGCGTAGGACTGGAGGAGGTGGCCGTGATCGAGCCTGTTCCTGATAATACTGTTAAATTCGGCGGTTGATTGGCACTGAAACACACAAAAGAAAAGGGGGAGAATGAGTAAGGCTTTGGATAGAAACATATGCAGGATATCCAGGACAATGGTTCAAGAGTAATAGGATGTGTTCGTGTGTCTATTTGTGGGATTCTCAATCACCTCCGCATGGGATCGGGCAATCTATAGATGCCACTCTGTCCAAAGCAGTGCAGCACAGCATTCAGCACATATCCGGCCACTAAAAACCAAAACATACATATTTAGTGCTTACATCTATCTATATATCTATCCGTCTAGCCATTTATATGTAAATCTATCTAGATCTTCGTCTTAGGAATAACTCTTCTAGGCATTTTGGTGACGACGCAAAGACGCAAAGTTCTCTAATTTTTACCCAACGAAAAGCTTGAAGAAAGCCACCAGGCACTGCTACACCTGCAGTAGGTTCAAGTAACGTATCTCTCTGAAAGTCTGGTAAGAATTCGAAGCCTTAGCCGCCTTAGTTTCATGGCAAATATTTGTCAATTGAATCAGCGATCAACGATCAACGATGAACGATCAACGATCCGCGACAGGAGATCCAAATTGGCAGTCAACCAAATAGAGTGTTCCCCCCCCCATTTGTCTGATTTCTGTTGCCTCTGCTGTGGCACGTGCCATCCCAAAAGGGGGTTCGGCGGAGGGCGAGGGTGATGGCGTGCTGTCGTCATACGATGGACGCATGCGCAATCCCCTCCGATCGATCGATCGATCGTCCGATCGTGTATGCTGGTCACGCTCTCTTCTTTAAGCCGCGCTCCGTCGTCTGCTGATTGCCAAATTTTCGAATTCCGTTTCCATTCACACACTTTAAGGCCACCACCATATGCCACGCCCCCTCACTAATTTCATAAATTAATTTTTTATTTTTGTTTTTTTTTTTGGCACACTTTTCTATCCACAACTACGAGTATATGGAGTGCAATTTCGCATTTGCACATTAATTCGATTTTGATTGGCTTCCGTTCGGACACCTCGACGGGAACTGATGCAACTGCTCGGCCGATGGGGCATGTAGAACGCTTGAAGTGTTTATTCCCGTGGCAGAATGCAACAGATTTCGCTTTGTTGGTGCTTTTGCCCCCAGAACAAAACAGGTGACGGTGCTGGCTTGTTGCATGCATCCCAATCCCGATCCCAATACCAATACCGGGCGGCGGCTCGTAATTGGGGAAAACATTTGTGAAAACTTTTAGTTTAGTTTCGCGACAGGCACCACCACAAACTGCTGCTTCTGTGTCTGCTTCTGCTTTAAAAGTTCTGCTTTCCTTCGATAAGTAAACTTTCACACACCCGTCCCGCCCCTCGATTAAAAGGGCAGATTAAAAGTTTTACTTTTGCAAGAACTTTGAAGAGAGAAGGAAGGGTGCACCCATGGTTCATGGTTTTATGGATAGATAAATGGTTGGATGGATGGATGGCTTATGCAAATGTGCAACAATTTCCCTCCTTGACTCTGATTCATATGGATTCCTGAGGCAATAATTCAATGTGACTCCTTTTTTAAAATGTTGCGGATCGATGTCTTTTTTTTTTTTTTTTTTTTTTTTTTTTTTTTTTTAATAAAAGCTAAATAAATATACCGTTAACCGATATTGGGCTAATTTTCTAGGATTTCATTAGAGAGATATTGTGGTAGAACTTTTAGAATGAATCATTCTTATAGGAGATACTTAATGAAGAAAGACATGGATTAAATAACCGAAAAAAAAATTTTTTAAAAAAATAAATAAATACAAATAAATAAATAAAAACAAATAAATAAAAAATAAATAAATAAAAATAAATAAATAAATAAAAATAAAAAAATAAATAAATAAAAATAAATAAAAATAAATAAATAAAAATAAATCAATTAAAAAAAAAATATAAAAAAAAAAAATAAATAAATAAATGATAATAATAATATTGGTACCGAATCCCATGGAAATTTGTTTCGATCGATATCGATATTATTCGAAATTCCAGTTCTATATTTCAACTCGAAAAAAACCTATGTGAAGCATTACCCTTAAGGAATTAATGATGGAAAAACCTGAACTTCGATTTAAATACGTTTCGATCAAGACACGCAGCTTTCGTAAAGGAAACATTGTTTTCCATTCCATTTTGAAAAGGTCTGTTTGGAGGAGGGGGGTTTTCCGCCACTCTCTGTGTCTTTCTATCCCCTCCCCTCGCGTTTCTGAACGAATGTCACGACCAATGGCAAAGTTCTCGGTTTTTGGAGAACATGCATTTTTGTTTCGCTGTCGGTCAGCCATGGCCATGACCATGACAGACGCGAGAGGAGACGAGGCCCAAGGGACAGGCGAACCCGAAACCCCATGGGAATGATGGGGATGCACATTCTATATGCTCCACATCCCACCAGGGCAGGGTGTTGAAGGTAGAGAGGTAGCTAGGACCAGGTATTACACGCTTTTCCTATTCCGGCTCGTGTCAAAGCTAATGACCATGACCATGACCAGGACTCACGGACTTGCATTGCACCCTCAACCCCACCCCCACTCTCTGTCTCTCTCGGTCACTCTAGTAAATGACACATATCTTTCTCTCTCTCTGTCTCCCTCGCTTGATGCCCACCCACACTTACAGTGGGGCCTGGCCCCTAATAAACTGTGCAAAAAGCCAAACAAATTAGATTTTGCCATGGGGCAACAAATGGTGGCAACAGCAGACGCAGCAGAAGCAGCAAAATAATTCAATTTCATGCGACACAAGGATGCCAGCAGAATGGCAGGACACACTGGGAAAAGGAACGGGAGAGAGGAAGCGAAACAAAGGCAGATTGAGAGCATAGAAACATTTGCCTGCGGTTATGCACTGGAAAATGGCAAATTAGTTTAACTATTCCACAGGCACCCACACCCACACCCACACCGCCATCCCAAACCCCATCCCCCATTTCCACCTGCCTCTTCTCAACGTTCTCTCTCTCTTACCTGAGGACTTTCCCGCACATCAGAGATTGTGAAATGAAAGTTCAAAGTTCTATAAATAGTTTGCAGGTCGTCTTACGCGCATGTGTGTATGTGTGTGTGTGTGTGTTTTCTAGGAAGGATATTTAATTCAATTTCGCTTCTAAAAGCCTTTCCCACACTGAAAACTCAACTGAAAAGCCAATGGAGGAAGGACGACAGACAACCGATGACGGTCAAGGTCAAAAGGTAATGAATAGAATTATCTCTGCGTCTCTCTCTCTCTCTGTTGCTACTGTTGGTGCTGCTGCTGCTATCTCCCCTATTTCTCCCATATTTGGATCATATTTCAAGTCGCAAAATAATAGAATAGCGCCATCTCTGTCCCCACCGCATACATTTCCATTGCCTAGCTTTCAGGGCAGCGGCAGTGGCAAAGAGAAGTGACAGCAGCAGAGGCAGTGACAGAATACCAGTAGGAAGCGGCAGAGCCACCAACAGCAGCAGCAGGCAGGCAGGGAGGCAGCGGCAGAGCCACCTACAGCAGCAGCAGGCAGGCAGAGAGGCAGCAGCAGCAGGAGCACATAAGCAGCGACCGAACAGCAGCAGCATGCAGCTGCAGAAGTAAAGCAGAAGCAGCAGCAGCAGCGGCAGAGGCAGCGGAATGCAGGCATAGAGAGTGGCGGCAGCGAGTGGATCAGGGCAGAGGACCGGCAGAGCAGGCTGAAGAGAGCAGAAGAGTGGGAGAAGTGCAGAGCCAATCCCTGGCAGAGAGAGAGAGAGAGAGATAGAGTCAAGGGCAGAAGTGCAGAGGCAGCCAGTCGCTGGCATTTGGGTCGCAGGAGCAGATGCCGGTAGAGAATCAGTAGCAGAATACCAGAAGGCAGCGACCAGAGAGAATCAGTGCAATGAAATATGAGAAGGCAGTGGGTGAGAGTGGAATAGAGCGGTGCCAGCACAGGTAGAGCAGCAGCAGCAGCAGCAACAGCAACAGCAGGCAGAGAAGCAATGCAGGAATAGGAGTAGCTGTTGGCAGAGGAGGCACAACAGCAGCGAATGCAAGCATCGACAGCAGCAGCAGCAGCAGCAGCAGGTACTCGGTTCCAACGGTAAATTCATTGGATCAGAGCGCGCGCTTTTTCTCCCTCCAACAAGTCAATGCGTATGCGTGTTTCTTATGTGTGCGTGTGTGTGTGTGTGCTTGTTTGTAAGTGTTAGTGCGTGTGCATGCTTAAATTATAATCTATGCACAAGCTCCACAACACCCCCACAGGCGGCCACTCAATTGACACGCGCACACCAAAGGGCACATGAATACGACACAGAGAGGCGGCGAAATCAGATTAAGACCCAATTATGCTATCATAAGGCACTCGCACTCGCGCTCGCACTCGAGAGATGTTCATTTTGGTTTCTGTGTGGGACTAACAGAATATCTTTCAGGATTAATTGGACATTTCTGGATATTCAGAGTCCTGCTACATGAGATTTACAAAATGCTAAATGCCAAGCAGGAAAATTCGTTTGTGAGTCTCTCAAAACATTCAATGGAGAGAGGATCTACCTTTTTTAGGTGTCCCACTTTGAAATAGACATATTTCGAAATCTCAGCAAAATAAGAAATCAGAAACTGTTATCGAAACAATGTTCTGCATGCTGCATGCAAAAATAAACAAAGCTCTCTCTCAAAATGCTCAAGCGGCTCAACGATTCGCACAGAATTCTATCTAGGCGACATTCCAGTCTGATTCCAGCTGAATTTGAGCTATCGTCAACAAATTGTAGGATCAACAATTTGTAGGATTTAATACGAGCTCTGAAGACAAGTTTCATTTATGGATAGATACGAATTTCGCAACAAAATTGAGACTCAATTTATATAGTTCGAGTGACACATCGAATTGAGTGACAAATTTTATTTTCTATAATATGACCAAAGGGAATGGAATGTTGAATAAATTTTGGGTGCAGGATTGGCCTTCATGGACGGATGTCCCCATTGCACCTATTCGTGTGTCCACGACTGTGCGTATGTGTATGATCCACCGAAGCATTGACACAAGTGTGACTCTTACATGTACAATTCAATTCAATTCGCTTCGATTTGATTCCGCACTCAACCACACCCACACTTCCCACCCACTTCCACATTCTAACATTCTAGCATTCTCATTCAATGCCGGCACAAGCTCTCCTTCTCTCTCTCTGTCTCTCTCGCATTCTCCTCTCTCCACACACCTATTGTTGTTGTCTTATCGATGAAAGGCGGCGGCAAGCGGCGCGAATGAGCTGTATCTGTATCGTACACACACATCCCCTCTTTTTTTTTGCGTTCTCTCTCTCTCTCTCTCTCTCTGTGTGTGTGTGTGTGTGTGGAATTTCGCGCTTTATTGTCCGATTGTTGTATCTCTCCCTCTCTTTCTCTCTCTTTCTGTGTGTTGCACACTGAACCTATCCATTGTTGGGCCTCTTGCGCTCATTGTTGTTGCTTTTGTCATCGGTTATTGTCTGATTTGCGTTTTGCCAACGATTGCGGACTCTCTTACGACTCTTTGCAATTAACAAGTCATAAATAAAAAAATTGTTGACACATTTGATAAGCAACAAAGGTGGGGTATGGATGCGGGGGGGAACCTGTCAATAGCACACACACACCACACACCCACGCCTACCCCTGCCCACACCCCTAACCGACCTTCCAACACAATCAGATACTCGGTGTGAATGATTTTGATATCGATTTCGCTGCCGCTGCTATTGAAACTGCGACGTCTGCGTCAGCAGCAGCAGCAGCGCGCTGCAGCGACAGCAATTCCTCAATTGGCCCATTGTCCTCCCCCTCCCCCTCCTCCTCTCCCTCTCTCTCTCTCTTCCACTCTTCCTATTGTAGGGGAAACTCAAACGAATCCCAGCTAGTGGGAGAAGGAGTGGAAGTGGAAAGGAAAACGGGATCTTCAAGGCTTTCATCTATAGTGATCCCTGCCCTATCCCCTGTCTATCCCGCGTAACTCATCTCTATGAAAGCAGAGAGCGGGGAGGAGAAACGAAAGAATTTGCGAACTTAGATCTGATAGAGAGAGCAAGATTAATGATCAGCTGATTATTTCCTGTTATCACAATCTCCCACCAAAGCATTGAAAGATGGGTCAAAGCTGAGATTGATCACTGGATTGACTGTGATCACTGGATGGATTCATTCTCATCTGCTATTATCTATGTATGTACCACTCTCTCAATCCGCCCAATGATGCAAACGATCAGAGAGAGAGAGAGAGAGAGAGAGTAGAGGGATCACTTGATACTCTCTCCCGCCATAACAAAAGATCAGCTGTGAGGCTCTCCCAAATTATCGATCGGTAAAAGCTGAGTGTGAAAGAGCGTAGAAAGATCACCGTTTTGCGTAACGAAAGATCTTCTAAGAAAAGAGGTGGCAGAGAAGTTGATCACTTGATTGCTCCTCTCCTCTCCAATGGAGCGAACGAGGCACTGCGGCGGCAAACAGAGAGAATACGTGTATGATCCCCCACTGAGAATGATGATCGTTGGAACTGATTTTAACCATTTGATTCTAACCTTTTTTTCGAGGACGAGCTCTTTTGTTCGGTAGACATTGTAGAACCTCTATGTACCCGTAGGACACTTCGCTATGGATTCTACTGACTGAATTAATGGACGGATGGATTTGGACGTTTCTTTTTTACGAAAAGTTTAAATATATACGATTGGATGTTTAGTTATTTTGAAATGATCTGGAATTCAACAGGAACAATAATAATGACCGAAGATCATCTGGAGGACCACTATTATGGATCTGATTGGTGTTAAAGATTCATTTCACAAAGTAGAGTGAAGAAACAGTAGTTCATTTGAGAACCATTGGGACGAGATCATTGGTTCTACTTTTCATTCAGTCGTTAGGAATTCCAAGCGTGTGTCCTACATGGATAGTGTTGAGTTTTTGGAAAACACTTGAACTTTTGATCTGTATCTGATGTCTTTTCCTATGTCTAATGTATATTTCAAGGTCTCTGAAGATGGTGGTTTCCTGTAGGTATTTCTGTTTCCTCTCTGTGGGGCTCTCTGATCACACTTTTTTCTTTTATCACTTCAACAAACAAAAGGCAATCACTACGATATGTGTATAGCATAATAAATCAAAGAGTACGAGAGGAAATCTATAAACAAACAAATGGATGGAACAACAAATATAAACGCAAATAAACTCACAAGAGATCCCCCACCCCGTCCCAATCAAAAGAATACAAAATAGTTGGCAAAATACAAGAACAAAAAACAAAAAAGAAAGTCTGGAAATGTAACAAATATTTTGCTTGCCGCGAGTCACAAAAATATGAAATCTGCGCGCTCCGCTTGCCGTTGTCGACTAAACTAAAGTACAGCGCAGAGTCCATGCAGCTAAACTAAAATCAAAAAAAAATAAATAAAAAAAATAAAAAAATACGAGAAATATACGAGAAAAAAATAAACAGAAATTGGCTTTGTGTGTGCATGTATGAAATTCATATTAAGCGGCAGAGAGACAGCGCGACTGAGGACTGAGGCAGAAGCAGCAGCAGCAGCGGATAAACGAGCCCGAGCAGAGGAGACACTGCTACTGCCAATGGGAGAGACTGGCAGAGGCGGTGGCGGAGGTGTAAGCAGAGACAGCGACATAGCAAAGCAGAGCAGAGCAGAGTGGCGTGGCGTGGCGCAGCGCAGGCAGAGGCTCAGAGCTCCGGCAATTGAAAGAGACCCATTGAGTGGGCAGCGCAGCACAACGGGCGTACGTACGGGCGACCCACCGGCTAGAGATGGGCGCTCGGTTCGGGTTATCATCATCGCGGAACCCGAACCAACACGAGAACCGGCGCCACAACGCACGACGCCCACACGCCGACTTCTCATATAACATTTGCGCATATAATCTCATCGTCCTCGTACTCGTACTCGTCGTAGTTCATACAGTTCCCACTCCAATCCATTCATCCCCTCACACGTAAATTTGATCTACTTAAAGCCACTCGAAAGCTATTCAACAGATGAGGATAAGCACACACACAAAAGTTTTGGCAATCAATCAAGCAAATATAGTCTGATAAATCTGCAATATATATGAATGCATGATAGTTATCTGATAATTATGATATTTGGTTGACTTATGCGAAATTATATTCAACTACAGTTTTCATAAATTTGATGGTTTGATCCGCAGAAACCTACAAAATGTTAACCGATCATCCTTATGGAAGATAAGGATAACCATAGAAAGAAAGTATATATATATACTCGTTGATAGATACTCGTTGATAGATACTATTTGTTTGTACTCGTTGATAGATACTCTTTGTATGTACTCGTTGATAGATTGAAAGATATACTCGTTCTTAGAGAGATGTAATCGTTGATAGATTTACTCATTGAAAGATGCACTCGTTGATATATTTAGTACTCGTTCATGGATGTACTCGTTGATACAGTAAAACTATATTGCTGGATAGTACTAGATAGATGTTCCAGATGCTTGAAATTTATTCCAGATGATGGACATCGTTGGATCGACCTTGAATATATTGCCTCCAGAAAATAATTAGTTTACAAGGTTTTTTATATAAGGCTACCTTCATTGTAGGTAGATGTTAACCATGTAGTTTTCCCCTGAGACTCGTGCTCTCCCATTACTGTCCCACCTATCCATTGCCCCATCCCTAGGCCACCCGACTGATGCTCGCTTTTCTTTGCCACTCATCTTTCGTTTTTTCTTCTTCTTGATTTCGTTCTTCCTTTGTGTTTTTTTTTTTTTTTTGATATTTTATAACCAATAAAAAGATAAATAAATATTAAGAGTGAAAGAAAGAGGAGTGTGACAACTGCCCACAGAGTGGGTTTTTGCACAACAGAAGGATGGGCGAGAGCCGGCGATATGCAGCAGGCGACATCTACTGCTCGCTCGGGAATCACTATCAGTGTCCACCGACTGACTGGCCAAATACTGGGCGACCCATCGCATCGCCAGTACTCCTCTCCACCCCCATTAACATTGTTTATTTATTTGCCCAGTAGTGCCAGTGCCAGTGCCAGTGGGGAATGGATGCAGAGCGAGAGCGAGAGAGAACGGAATGTGGATGTAGTGCAGTGCAGTGTGGAGTGTGGAGTGGCACATGGTGTGGCTAGGGGGTGGAATACCCAATACTCGAGTATACGTATACGTAATGGTCAATGCAGAAACAAGTATTTAAATTTGTCATAATGCACAGTGGGCTGCAAAGGGAAGAAAACCCACTTCTACGAAAATATCTATGTCCATTTGTCGCTCCTTCTGTAGCTAAAACTCTGTCTGGAATGCAGTCTTATTTTCATTTCATAGAATCAACTAGTAATCCTTAAATACACAATTTATCTATAGCCAGAGGCAACACCTGTCACCAGAGCACCATAAAGAGAGAATTCAGTCACCATTGCTAATGGAATTTCTGAAGAACTCGAAAAGCCTTTGGCATTGGCATAGTCGGTCCTTCATTTCAGGTGAAAAATCTAGAAAAATCCTTACGCCCCCAGATGCCACAGGTGTCACAGTTGCCAGTTGGGGGAGGGATGTTTAAATGGAATTTGCATTAAATAAATGAAAATATATTCATAGCAATTTTCCATGCAAAATTTCCACCAAATGACGCTACTTGCAGCATCACCTATCGTAGGAATAACGGAACTAATCCCAGATCAATCAAAGATCATTTAATGTATCATTACGGAAACATTAAATAAAGAAAGAAAACTAAATCACGCGACATGCAGCATCACCCATCGGTGGGAGAAATATTCACGAATGATTAATTAAATAAAGAAAGAAATGACCTGACATGCAACATCACCTATCATCTATCGGCTTCGTATCGATAACTAATTAGGCAGCATGAAAAAACCCTCGGCAAACGATGCGGTTGACATTTTGTTGCACAAGATACACCAGAGCATCCAGAGGAGGAGGAGCACACATGCCACTGTGCGCGCACATGCATATGCCACACGCATTGTGGAAATTTTGTTATGGATTTTGCTCTTCTGCTTCTCTGGTTTTGGGGATGGGGATGGGGCGATGAGTGTCGACATTTTCGCCACCCATCAATCAATCAATCAATCAATCGAGTTATAAATGCGCAAACAAAAACGAATGAATGCACGTGGAAGGATAATGCGTTATAAAGCTGTACAGTTGAGTGTAAGTACTCAAAGTACCCGCACACAAGCACACAAGTACGAGTATTCCATATTGAAGGTCAACTTCTGTTTGGGACACGGACAAGGCAGTGGCAGCAGCAGCGGCAGCGGCAACGCCAACGTAAAGCCCAAAACAGCAGCAACAACGTCTGCAGCAGCGAAAAAATTGACGGTGGATCCAGGCACAAGAAAAACGTGTTGCCATTATACAATTATCTAGATACTTACTTACATATGCGCATAAGATACGAGTGCGAGTACTGTACAGTATAGTACATCCATCTGTTTGTACCCATGTTAATAAATACTGACTCGTACTTATAATCGCGTATGTACTTACGAACTCGTACTTGGTGCCCCTGAGGTACACGTGCCGAGGGGCACGAGGTCTACTCCAAACTCAATCGGAACTCGTCTCAATTTCCATCTTAATGTAAGGAAAAACACTTGACAACATATGTATACGTTTGGGACTATGGCATACCCCCCCTTAATCAAAACTCTCTTTCACCTAAAGTATTTTGTGTGTGTCCTTTAATATAACGATCTACATATAATAGATAATCCAAATTGTTCTATCTTTACTCTTTACAATCGATAGAAGGAGTTTTGGTTCTTGTTTTTCTTTACTTAGGAGATGGTTAGTGGTTTATTATTTAAACAAGAGCCCCATATCTTACATTTCATTCTCTTCTGCGTCGAAGAATACATCGCGGAACAATCTAGATTCAAGACGTTACACGACGTGTCGCTCGTAATGCGTCAGTGCCTCTCAAAGATCACTGGAATCAATAGAGCGCTTTCTTGTGTCTTTTTTTGCTTCTGCATCAACAGTTGAAGCCAATATGCCCCAAGTGCTGCAAAGTGGAACACAGGGTATAGGAATCTCTCTCTCAACCTCTCTCTCTCTCTCTGAATGGATGGGGGAGTGTGTTGTGGTGTCTTGCTGTCTGGTTGCTTCGTAGCACACATCTCGATGAATGCATTCCTGAGCGTGGGCGTGGTTCTTCGCTATATTTGCCATCTCCTTTCCACACACCTCAGACACCCCCGCTGTACCATCGAAATACCGCCCCTCTCATGGCTGATAGCCGAATGATTTGACATATGTATGCCCCTTCCTTGCTGCTGCCACTGCCACTGCTGCTGCTGTTGCTGTTGCTGCTGCTGCCACTGCCAGTGCCACTGTTGCTGCCTGCAGTCACTGCCTCTGTCGGCGCTTCCGCTTCACAATTTTCTCCCCGTCTGCACTGCTTCTATTCGGTGGCAGTGTTTGTTCTGCATTCCTGAACTGCTTATTCTTCTGATTGCACGGATTCTCTTATCTCCAGCATAAACAACTGCTTGCTGGTCACAGCCTGAACTGCTTGTTCTTCGGCCAGAGATTGGATCTTCTTATTCTCAAAGGGTATGTTGTTGGCAAACCTTTGCCCTTTCCACCGCCAAAAGGCAGCATCGTTAACAGGTGAGTCCGACGTATAGTCCCCCCTAGTTCCCCTCTACATAGAAAATAGTTCATCAGCAAAGTAGGATTTTTGCTTAAGATCGGTAAAATAAAAAACGATTCACTGTATCCTGCTTGTTCTTATGGCAGATGGCTTCTACTGCTTTGTCTTCCAAGATTCCACTGCTTCTTCTACTGCTTCAGATACTAATGATTCCACCTGCTTTTTCTATCCGATCTTTCTGATTTCCCTGATTTCTCTGCCAGATACAGATTAACTGCCCTTTCGTCTCACCAGATCCCACTGCTTGTTCTTGCTCCTTCGACGGCTTCTTCCTTTGGCAGATCCCACTGCTTCTTCAGTCCGCTTCTCCTGCTTCTTCCTCTGGCAGATCCCACTGCATGTTCTTGCTCCTTCGACTGCTTCTTCCTCTGGCAGATCCCACTGCTTCTTCTGTCCGCTTCCACTGCTTCTTCCTTTGACCAGATCCCAGCGGTTCTTCGCTTCTTCTGCCCTGATTCCACACTGAATCTGTTTTTTTGTGCGTCGCCCATACAAAATTCAATTAAATATTTCTCGTAATTGTTTAACAATAGAGCAACAACGCGCGCGCGCGCTGTAACAAATATTCGTGTGACGCGCGTCGGCAAGTTACAAAAAAATAAATATAAAAAAAATGCTATTGTCAATGTGTATTGTTCGGGCGAAATACTGGGGCTTTCGGGGGGTGCCAGTGTCGGTGTCGAGCATGGGGTATATCCATTTACACTCCGATTTCTGTACAAGGTATTGCAGTGGCTTTTATCTCTCTCTCTCTCTTTCCCCCTCTGCGTCTCTCTATCAACCGACTCTTTCTTCATTAGTCAATGAGTTGTGTTATTGCTTTTGTTGCTGCACTTTTTACTGTATAATAATTGATTTATTTATTCATATTCATATGCAACAACGCTGCGTATACGCAATGTGAGACGACGACGACGGCAGGGCCATTGGATTATGGCCAGGGGCACAGGGGAACCGGGTAGGAGGGTCGCTAGAAGGGTGAAAAATGTTCGATATTGCGTTTTGCATATTAAAATAATTCATTCTCAATAATTCATATGCGACAACGACCACGGGGCCCCACAAACACACACAAATCTCACATTGGAGCCCCTTTAGCAAGTTGATGGACGTGAAAAATGAATAAGTGGGAAATTGTTTAGACCACTTCGCTTCCCTCACATTTTGCGTACAGTGACAGCTCGAAAGAGTGGATGGAAAACGACAAGAAAAGGAGACCATTTGCCATTCACACACACACGCATTTCTCCGCGGAACTCACGAGTACCGAGTGTCACCGATTATATTCTTTTACACGAGCTCTGCATGAATCCACAGTATTCATAGAATCACAGCTATACTCATTCCCCTTCAATGCGTTCGATCATTCGAACAACCCCGAATCACTAGAAACCGAATCCGAATCGTTAACATGTTTCTGAAGTGATTCGACACCTACTACGGAGAAATCATTTTGTGTACGCATGTACAACACATGGAGATTGGTATTGTCGCATACTCGGCATCCACAAAAATACATTTTTTCAAGCAGAAGGTGCTGTGTACTGCTTTCTCGTTCTCTCTACCAGAAAAAACCCGAACGTCTCGGATCTAACACAATACAAATGACAAGAGCTGCTTCGTTCAGTTCGTTTTGGGCGAGCGATTCGAAGTTATGAGTCGCTCGGACCGAACGAAGCGAATCCCGAATCCCACCGAATCGATTCGGTCGCCCGTTCATGCAGGGCTCTACCAGATACTCGAAAGCAAACCCTTTTGTCAGCTAAGATAAAAGCATACCGAGAGCTTTTCGGATCTTAACAGATTATAGATCGTTCTTTTGCGGAAGATCTGCGAGTATTATTCATGCCAGGAAGGAGGAATTATTACCGAATAATAAATGAAGTTTTCTGCCTGTGGATCTTTAAATCTCCTTTCCCATTCGCTCCGTTCTGCACGTACCGATGTTCTGGAGAAAGTAAGTTTTGCCATTGAGCAATCTATATCTCTACTATACCTCACGCCACACATCATGTTTGGAGGGGAGAAAAAAACACATTGAAGATGTGTTGAGAGAAAAACGTGACAAATTTCCCAGCAAAGACAAATGTAAACTCTAAACAAAGAAGGAGAGGAGTAGTTGGTAAAGGTTAGCGCCAAAAGTTTAAGAGATAACATGTTTGGGGTGGGTACGACCTTGTCCGATCTATGGAGAGACGCTGTGCAGCGGATCCCAAGAGCTGCGTTGCTGCCTGGCACGGTTTCCAAGAGCCCCCCTCGTTCTCAGGCTTGCTTCTGGGACTGGAATATCATTCCCAGTATTTAAACCAGAGATTCTGACTAGAAGTTTCCAGTTTATGCTTTCTTTCTCAATCAATTTTCTGTTTATTCCTCAAGTAATTTCTTCTTCAATCAAGTATTTTCTAAACGTTCTTCTTGTTCTTTTTGTTTGAAACAAGGAGTCGGATTCATTCCATCACTGACCAACTACTTCATAGTCGAATGAAATATACATACCAGAGAGAAATGTACACGCATGGCATATAAATGTTCATTCCGAACAGATGCGATGGGGAAAACAATGGTTGCAAAATACTCGTATGTATGCCAGACCAGACCAGACGAGAGATGAGATGAGATGAGAGTACTCGTATGAAGAGAAATTCTGATGATGACTGAATGAAATCACCCAAAAAGACAAATCAGAATAGCGACACAGAGACAGACCCCAACATATTATGTCGGGTTTTCCACATTTTCCATGGGCGAGAGTGGTGTTGGGGGTAGGTGGTGGATGCCCCCATATAAATTATTGCCACAGAAAAAACAAAACAAAAAACTGGACTTCACTGGCGGTGGCGGTGGCATGCGGCGGTAGAAAAATTATTCAGGGTTTTGTGGGTCTGATGCATTTCGTACAGTCTTCCATTTACAATTGTCTTTAATTATTCGCATTGTTCGTTACATTCCGTTCCGTTCCGTTCTCGTTGGGCTGTTGTTATGACATTATTAATGTCATTTAGCTCATCAGCAGCTTGATTTTCTCTGCTCTTTGCCTCTGGTTGACTCTTTTTCCCCCTCTTTATATTCGTATCCAACCAGAAATCGCTAAAAACATTTCTCGTTGCCAATTTCGTGCATTGAGAGTTTGCTTGTTTCTGTTTCAGCTCTGATTGGTTTTGGCCACTTTTTTAATGGGTTTTTCATCTTTTGCAGTCAACAGACGACTGGCCATCCATAAATCACACATGCACACATCTGCAGACGCAGGAGGAGTGCGGCACACAGTGGTTGCCCAGGATTCATTCGGAAAGTTTGTTCGCTTTCAAACATTTCAATATTCTATAGAAATCTTAATAATAATTTCATTTAAATTTTAGATATCTTGCCAGAGGAATACCTGAAATATCCATTACAAGCTGAATGCAGAAACATTTGTACATAAATCGAAAAGCAAGCCCCCCAATGAAACTGGGGGAAATCTTAACATTAAAAATCCACAAAAGATGTTCACAAAAATGACATCTGATCAGAAGGCTATACACAGTTCATAGATACCCCGTGGAAAATTCATTTAATCAAAGGTTGCCACTTGAAGACTTAAAATATATAAATAGTAAGATGCGTAACGCCTATACTTTTTAATGGTAAAATGTTAAAGCGGCTCTTGGCTCTCTTAAAATTTAGAAAAGCCACAAGAGTGACATGCCAGTCTCCCAATGAAACCCGCATGAATCGTCAATGACAGTTTCCTGGGTGGTGGGGACTTTTCCCATGACACGCCAGACAAGCAACATACGGAATTCTGCGTCTTGTTTCTTTTTTGTTATTCAAATTCATGGGCTTTAAGAGACTTGTATAGACACCTCTAGTATGTAGCTTCCGATGTTCGAATGACTCTTCAAACATACTATAATATATTGTATCTTATTCCGATATATACACATTTAAAACACAAACATCTGCGTATCTTTGTGGGATTTCATTGTAACAAACACAAGGATCACTTGTAACGAATGTATTTCGTTCACCTATGGGAAATTTGTACAGCGAATTAGCGTCATTCGATTACTATGGAATCTTTGATCTATTTCCTATATGCATTACCATCCCTGTTCCTTACATTTCTACATGCATAGACCTCTGTATTCTTAGTAGAAATAGTTCCGTTTTTATCCTATTTAATGCCAACTTGTATGCTCTTGTACCCTGATAGCAATCTGCACTTATTCTTATTCATTGCTTGATGATTATTATTCAATTAAACAGAATTCAAATTTCCTTTTATGTGCATTCTTTCGAGCACTTATTCAATTATTCGGAAATGCTCAAGTGCAGTCAAAAATCAAAATGTCAATTCCAATTTGTAGCCAATCAGAGGCCAAGAAAATTGACTGCCGGATGTCACATTTCAATTGAACACTTTCCAGCCAGAGATGATCCAGTGCCACACATCCTTCTGTATATTTTCTTCGGAATTATACAATTAAGCTCAAAAATCAATGGCCAATGGCTGGATAATGATGATTATCCATTAGTTTCCCCAAATATTTATAAAATAATTTTCTGTTGTTGTTTGGGAATTGGATAATCAAGCAATCCTTGCCAAATATTTCAAAGCACATCACAACGCTTCTCTGTCTCTGTCTCAGTCTCACGGGAACTTAACAACAATTCATATACAAAATACGAATAATAATTCTTACAAATAATTATCCAAACAGCCACCAACAGGTAAGGGGCAAGAATATCAATTAAAAGACTTAGTCCGTTTTATTTTTGTGTAATTTCTTTTACTATCTTTTTTCTTTACGGTAAAGTCGCAATATGATTGATCTGACGAACCGTGCTCGCAAGATTCGCTTTATTTGCAGTGTGCTGTACAACGAACCGCTCGTCTGGGACATAATCAAGAGCTACGCTTTCTTTGTGGTGTCCATTCCCATTGCCAAGCAATTTGATGGCAAATGATGGGTTGCAGTTTTTTTTTCTAAATTCAAAATTGGTTTGATCCAACGGCAGCCTTCTTAAATTCTCTATAATTCTATCTTCCATCTTCAGGTGAGGACCAATTGATAAAGCATAATTTCTTTGTAACTCGTTTTCCTTTCCCTTTTTGCTTCGCAGTCAAACTTTTTGGCAGGCTCTGGCGTTTAAATTCTTAGTGGTTTTTTGTGGAATGTTTCTATCTTTAAGACCCGAATCACAAAATTAATCTGTTTCTAGATCAAAAATCTGATGTAATCCCAATGTTCTTTCTTTCATTTATGTTTGGGGGGAGGGGAGGGGAGGGGGTGGGAAAAAAAGTTTATTGACTTACCGCATGAAGGCGCCACTGCTGCCGCCGCCGGTGGAGAGCAGCTGATGATGATGCTGCTGCTGATAGAGATGCTGATGTGGATGCGGATGCTGACGCAGGCCCAGGGCCATATCACCGAAATCAATGCTACTGCTGCCGCCACTGAGAGCCGGATGACGATGATGATGCTGCTGCTGTTGCTGTTGTTGCTGCTGCTGCTGCTGTTGTTGATGATAATGACTCATGGAGACGACTCCTCCGCTGGTGGTGCTGCTAATGCTAGCAGATCGACTACCGCCATGCAGGGACGGTGCATGTCCATGTGAAGGATGTGATTGAAGAGGATGCGGATGCGAATGCGGATACGTATGTGAATGCTGATGCTGATGCGGCGAGGATGCCGGCGATGATGTGGCAGCCACAGCGGGATATGAGATCAACTGTTGCTGCTGCTGTTGTTGTTGTTGTTGCTGTTGTTGTTGTTGCTGTTGTTGTTGTTGCTGCTGTTGTTGTTGCTGCTGTTGTTGTTGCTGTTGTTGTTGTTGTGGAAATGTGGATTTTTGGATTGTGGTGGCGGCGGAGGAGGCATTGATCGTTCCATTGGCCAGCAGCGAATGCGATGGCGAGTGCGTTGACATTGTCAACCGATTCGATTCCGGCGTATGGGCAATGCTCGTATAGTGCTATAGAGAGAGTGAGAGTGAGACAGAAACAGGGAGAGAAAGATAGAGATAAGAGGTAATAGATTAGATATATAGAATATATATATCATCATCTTCTGCTCACCATTTGTAGCACATCGCATTCCTTGGGTACAACGTGCAGCGTGAGCACCGCCGGCGTTTGCTTGATCATCGAAACGATGGTGCTGTAGGCAATGCCCGCAATCGGCTGATTGTTGACCATCAGCACTCGGTCGCCCGTCTGGAGGTTCGCATAGTGGGCCGGTCCGTTCGCCTGCACCTCTTTGATGAAAATGGTCTCCATCGCTTTCACCTGGTATGGCGGCAGCGATGTCGGTGATGTTGGTGGCGGCTCCATTCCGGCAGCAGCGCTGTTGTTGCTGTTGCTGTTGCTGTTGCTATTGCTGCTGCTGCTGCCGCTGTGGCTGTGTCTGTTGCTGTTGTTGCTGTTGCTGCCACCTCCAGTGGATGCTTCCTACACACAAACGACGAAGAAATGAAGACCAAAAAGCAGAAAACAGAGAGAAAACAACAACAGTTTAAGGCACATAAATCGTGAAACAAAAACCAACAACAACAAAGCATTCACCCAGGAGAGCGGATAGCGCGGAGAGAGAGCGCGAGAGAGAGAGAGAGAGCCGAGCCCCGCCGTTGGGATCGAGAGAGCGTGCCGCTGCTCCAGCTGCTGCTGCAAACATCATACGCTTTCCACCGACACTTTGTTCATCGATTGACAAAACTAACCTTCTATTTCATCGATCAAAAATGGAGAGATAGATTTTCATAATTATTATCTTGATGCATTTTTCTATGCTCAAAAGCACTTTTACTGACAAAACCCTTACAAAACAGCCCTTACAGACAACAAAAAAGCGTCGGTGGAAAACGTATCGTGTAACAGCAGCTTAAAGAGAGTGTCGGGAGAGAGAAAGAGAGAGAGCGAGCAAGAGCGGGGGCTATGATTTTCAATATTAAAACAAAAAGCAACAACAAAACTAAAACGAGCAAAACGCAAATTAGTGCAAAAACAAAACACAACAAAAAATGAGGCGAATGAGAAGAGAAATATGGATGTCGTCCATCCGGAATACCCTTTCAAGGAAAATATTATAGGACCTTAACACAAAAGAGATGGTCGATATGTATTTAGAAATAGAAGAAAAACATAATCCATTATCTCATCCTGAATATTTATATTATTCCGTACAAAATGGGTACGTGGGCAATCCGTACAAACCTCTTGATAAGCCACATATGCCCGCTGCTGCAAGGAATCGTCGCAAAAAGAAAGCAGCAAAAAAAAAAACAGAAAATAGTCGCAATTTGAATAAGTCGCGCGTGCGCTGCTGCTGCTGCTGCTGCTGCCGCTCACGTAACGCGACAGAGCGCGTCGTCATCAGAGCCGGCAGAAGAGTTTGTGTTCCACCATTGAAAGTTTACTCCCTGCAAGCCTGTTTACTCTCTCCCTCTCTGTCTCTCTGTATACTGCTGTCACACAAAATTTGCATGCGGGAAAGAAAAAAAAAAAAGCAAAAGTGGACGGGCAGGGGCAGTCGGATGACTAATTGCACCTCTCTGCTTGACCGGCGCGCCAGCGCAGTCAGCCCTCTCTTTCAATCACTCGCTCACTCTCTTTCTTTTACTCTCTCTCGTTTCCTTTCGCAAGGTCTGCCCTGTTCCCTTTCCCACCGTTTCTCACCTGTGACCAGCTGGTGACGCCGGCTGACGCGGCCGCCGCTGCGTTGCCATCATCTTCCGGTGGATAGGCAATAAAGTGACGCAGCGTAAAGCCGAAGCCCTGATTCGGACGCCTTCGTATGACAATCAGCTTCGGTTGTATGGATGAGGCGGCAATTGCAGCATTATTAGCCGCCGCCGCCGCTGCCGCTGCTGCTGCTGCTGCTGCTGCCGCCGCTGCTGCTGCTGTTGCTGCTGCAGTCGATGGTGTGGCCACGGCCGATGCAGCCTGCGCCGCTGCCTGTGCCGCTGCAGCTGCGTTCGAGTTTTGTAACATTTTGCTGCCGCTGCTGCTGCTGCTCTGCTGCGTTTGTGTTTGGTTTTTTGATTGGATTACTCTCTCCCTCTTTTACTCTCACGCCTGCCCGGTCGGTCGGTCGGTTGGTCTGGTCTGCCGCTCTCTTTCGGTGGCTTCTCTGCTTGTTGTTTCTGCGGTTTTGGTGGTTTTCTCTGTTTTATTTTTTCTGCTTCTTTCTATTTGTCGTGTTTTTGTTGCTTTTGCCTTTGCTCTGGCATTTGCTTTTGATTTTGCTGTGGGCTTTTGCTTATGTATGTGCTCCTCAACCTGTTGTTGGCCCGTCGTTGCCCACCCCTCCTCATTTGTGGGTGGGGGCGAGTGGCGTTTGGAAGGGGAGGTGCTGGTACTGCTATTGGCCCTGGCCCTGGCACTGGCCCACCGCTGCGACTGCGGCTCCTACTATTATTATTCTATCTCCTTCCTTCCTTCCTCTTTGGCTTTTAGCGTCTGAGATGCGTTGCAAATAAACGGCGCTTTGGCGCCACGAGGCCCATCGTAGCGCTGGATATTATCATATTTACTTTCCCTAGAATAATTTTTTGCATTTCTTATCCCATGGATCCCCAATGGAATAGTACGATCTGAAATAAGGAAATAGGGAAATTTCGTGGTTATAAAAAAAGATGGAACAAAATACTAAAATACTGTTAGATATTGCAGCGGTTTTTCTGATCAAATCATAAATAATTTTTTAAAACACACCAATGGAAAAATACCCTGTGAAATATACCCAATACTATACATATTTTCTCCAAGAATGGAAAAGTGTAAGGAGATATTCTGACATAAATATGAATAGATTTGGTTTAAATATATTTAATATTAAAAAATAAATATCTTCCATATTTAAATCAAATATTAATTAATTAAATAAAATTCAATATTCTATGTACATATTTCTGTTTATTTTAAAGTAACGAAGGAATAAGTATTATATTTATGGGTGTTACTTTTCACTATGCCATTTTTCTCTGAGTGTACAAACAATGTTGGATTTTTATGATAATTTGTAGTAAGTCTTTAGGTATTCAGAATCCAATCTATAGAAAATACACCGCAGAGCAAGAAAAAAAATTAACTTTGCCAGGAAAACCAACCATTATATTTTTTATTTTATTCTTTGTATAATAGTTCCTTCTTACATTCCTTGACTAATGCTCTTAACCATTAGATCAAAGTGCATGGAAGTTTATTCTTGTATAAAAATAACAAATGGAAGCAAAGTCTTCATCACTTTGCTGGTGGAAAACCCCACTTTAAAACCCGCCCAAAGACCCAAGTATTACCAAAAGGTCAGAGATCAGTAAACCCTAGAAGCAAAACAACAAAAAAAATCTTACTTTTTGGGGGGCGGTTTTTCTGTGTCGTCATGCGATTGAGTGACGAGGAGGTTCATGTGGCAAATGCGACGAGGCGTGCCTGCTGCTACAGTTTTCAGCTGCCGGCCCGCCCCTCTCCACCCGACTCCTCGCCACCGATTTGATGGTCAATGTCCAGCGGACACACGATCATACGCGAGTTATGGCTGAGGCTGTATTTCTTCTTTTTTTGTTTTGTTTTTTTTGTTTTTTATATGCATTGTAATTAAAGCTGTAAAAGGTTTTTGTTTTTTGAAGCTTTGGTGTTTTTTGTTTTTTGTTTTTCAGCTCCAGTAAAAAGCGGTTAAAAAGCACTCAACTAACTGTAATCGGACATATGGGGATGATCATAATGATCCATGATATAATGACGATACACAGAGTTTGTCGTTCCCCAGTTTGTTGCCGCCTGCCGCCTCACAAAAAAAAAACGAGAAAAACTTTCAACCCAAAAGAAATGAAAACGAAAAATGAAATAGAAATAAAAATACAGCAACTTTTAATGTTTTTTTCTGTTGTTGTTGTTGTGGCTTAAAAAGCTTAAAGGCCAAAACAAACAGATGGGGCAGAGAAAGGGTTAATACCCCCATTCAGCGGGACGGGGCAGTGCGTTCCCCCAATGTCATTGACAAAAAGATGGTGGGATATCATCATCGTGGAGATGAAAACTAAATGGAAATCAATACAGTGACCCTCTGGATAGTGATCAGATCATCCCTTAATCGAAATTTTCGATACACTTCTAAAATATTTTCGGAGGCCCTTAAGACTCTTTCGTTGCTCGAGCGCCTGCCGAAACCTCTAAATCCGGCCCTGTGCTCATAGGTCGACTGCTTGCTGTATCCTTCCACTGTCGAATGGTTGGTTCCTCAAAATGGTTCTCCTCCATGACTTGGTGATACTTTTGGTTCTTTAAATTTTAAAAGAATAGGCAGCAGCATCCACTATTTCCACCAAATATATCACCTAAAACTTTGGAAATACGAATAAGATTATACACTCTTTAAACCAATATCAGAGGATGGGGAGGGGGCTGCTCTCTCTAACAGCCACAGAAGTACCATCCATATTGAATATTGAATGGAGCTCTGGCTGTGTGTTGTATAGCTGACACTGGGGAAGCCTTTTCTCATTCCATCTAGATTCTAGAACGATCTACAATGATTTTTCCCCTACAAGAGCTTTTCAATCTCATAATTGGTGTAGTGGAATTCTTTTCTCATAGTTCAAATGCTGCCACCCCCTGCGGCTGCCGTCGCCTGTTCTGTTCTGTTGGGTCCATGACCCCATGGTACCCCTGGGAGTTCCATTTAATTGGCCAAGCGATAAGGTCAAAGGCCCTGAGCTGCCCCAGTGGGGCGTCAAGAGTCCTTGATTTGCCAAAGGATTTACATATATCTCTTTACCTCTTTCTCTCTCTCTCCCTCTGTCTCTCTCTGTCTATCTGTCTTTGTCTGATTTCCTGCTAATTTAAAGATTTGTTTTTATATATTTCTTCATTTGCTTTTTATGTCTCGTAATTAAACAACGAGAAACCGCACTGCACGACAGACAGACAATAATAATTTCAGAGCTAAAACATATGTAATTACGAGCAACAGAGCAACAAATGCAGATACAGATAGAGAGATACAGAGATACTCTATAATTGCCCCATTCTCCCCATTTTTTTACTGGTAATTGCAATTGTCAAAGTGGTTTTTGCGGCTCTCCACCGCACCACTCACTCACTCGCTCAAGTGTGTCACAAGTCATTCAAGGCAATAGACATACGATCGTACTTGTAGACAGAGGTAGAGGGAGACCAGCAGCACAGATAATCTTTAAGTAAAACCGAAAAAACAAAAAACAGAATGGCAAAATAGAAAACATGAGTGTTTTAGCCGGCTACTGACTTTTGGCTTCTGTTTTTTTGACGGTTGGCACAAAAACAACATCATATAACGACCTATATATCAGAATTATCAGCAAATTTAAATGCGATAGACGATTGAAGGTTAAACGAGGCAGCAAGGTAGTGCACTCCCCATCAGCACTACCCAGTGGCAAAACAGCAACAAGAAAAAACGTTTATCGGCAGCGTGTTCCATATGCCGTGTCATGCACACGACATGTATTTCGGACATTCTTTTTTGAAGCATTCGATTGTGCGTCTAGAGTCGAGCATCAATGTGCAGCGACATGTATGTGGGTTTTTTCATACACACGACATGTATGTTGTTTTTTGGATTCTCGGGTGCGATGGTTGCTAATTGGTTGTTCATTTTACTCAAAATAAAAACAATGTAGGTTCTTCCACACATCGAAAGGCATGGAAATTGATTGTTCTTCCGCCTAATAAAATATGATATCACGGACAAACAAAACAAACAGAGGAATCAGTTGCTCAGTTTTTTTTATTTATTTATTTATTGACGACTATACTTAACAGCTTTTCTAGTGTTTTGTTGTTGGCTTTTCAGTTCTTTCTTTTGCCGTTCTTTCGTTGATAACACAATTATATTGATTGTTTTGCACTACTCGTTGCGCGAGTGGGAGAAACGAGAGAGAATCTTCCGGACTACAAGATACCTAGAATATCTACAAGATGTGATATATCTAGCCATCCATTTATGATTTTTAAAAGACATATAGATATAGATCTATCATATAAACAAAACTCCAACAAATATTCAGCCTACACAATGAGAAAAATGGCAGAACAGAAACAGACCCGCACCCATAATAAAAACAAATATTCGCTTTTAAAATACAAATATATGGAAATAAAATAGACTTTCCTTTGATTTAAACATAAATGCATTAAAAAGTATTTTTATTTAGGCCCGTATAGTGAATTTAGATATAAAAAACACTTAAAAAAATATATAAAAATTATTAAATTTGTAAGGAGAATATTTAAATGATATATGAAAAATATTTAAATTAAATATGATAATTATTTTATTTGAATATAAAAAAAAATTGTCAATATTCCAAGATTACACATCATACCTCAACATCACTCGCTCTTGAAAAATACAGGGTGTACAAAAAAGAAAAGAAAAAAAAAATTAAACAAAGAAGAAGCCCAAAAGCATAAAACGAAAACCGTATCGTCGTATCGCCCGTATGGCATGGAAGATTGAAGCAGAGGACCAGCAGTAGAGAGCGAATGAAGGTAGAACAGGCGTGTAATGAGCAAACGAACGGTAAAAGTACAGAACGGCCCAGAAGTAGAGAAGGGAAGAGGAAGAAAAAGAGGAACAGGGAGAGAGAGAGAGAGAGAGATAAAGAGAGAGATCCGCAGAATTACATCAATCAAAGTTGTTTTCTTTTGTTTCGGGGGGCGTCACAAAAACAACAATCCGAAACCAAAACGAGATTAAATGAGAATTAAGTAGAAAAATAAACGGGTGAAAGAAAACAAAAACAGCCTATCAATCGGGTGGGGGGAAAGTGGGATGTGATGGTTAATGGAAATAAGAATAATCGCTGGATCAGAGCCATGGATCAATCAGATTGCAGCTGCATCTCCCCCTCCCCCTCTCTCTGTACTGCCCTTTAGTTCTGCCTCTCGTTGGAGTTCTCTCTTTTGAAGAAGAAGGAGTCCAAAATCACGCAAAAACAAAGCTCAAAATGCATTTAAAGCTGAGAAAAAAGTGTCCGGTAACAAAGGCTTTGGTCCTTTTCTGTACGATGCGTTTCCCGAAGAGATCTCCTCTCTGTTTATTACTGCTATGCATCGAACAAGTCCACTTCAAAGGGTACTGGATGTCACGACGATTTTATGAATTTATTTTTGTATGTTTTAGTGTTAATCTTTTTTTTATATTATTTAATCTACTTTTGTGGAATTTTGTTTTTATATGTGCGGTATTTTTTGAATATTTTTGGTATTTTGTATAATTTAATAATTTTTTATTTTATTATTAATATTAATATTTTTTATTTACAAGTAAAATTTTTATATATTTATTTATATATATATATTTTTTTATATACTTTTTTTATTTTAATTTTTTTTTATTTTTTTTTTTTTAATTTTTTTTGTTATAATTTTTTTTTTTTTATTTTTTTTATTTTAATTTTTTTTTGTTTTTTTTTTTTATTTTTATAATCCTTTTATATTATTTTTTTTTATTTTAAAATGTATCCAAAAGTTAAAAGATTTTAGAGAATCGTATACGCAGAATCATCACAAATCCTCCCTAGCAGATGCCAAAAGTAGTTGCGTTGGTATTTTTATTGCATGTTTTATTATTTGTGTTACATTATAATATTCCCGTGCTCAATCTGCTCTATCTTCTCTCTCTTCCAGTGCAGCTTAGCAGCTTACTGGAAGAGCGCGCACTATCCATTTCCTTTTGTTTGTTCACTTTTTGAGTCCCATTCAAGCAGGAAAAGGGAAATGACAATTAATGTTCCAAGAAATTCCATTCGAATTCGATAAGATTAGAACAAGAGATCTTTTGTATCAGTATGGGGGGAACTTGTGTGGGGGATTATTATGGGGAAGAGCCACTCCTGCTCTAATCAGAATCGTATATCAATCGAATGGAACGCCACCGTAAATATCAGAAAGGTACACGTAATTTTTCATAGCCAGAGAAGAGATAGGCGCAGTCCCTTTTTTTAGAATATATTTCAGAACGGTAAATAGGTGCTGAAAGGATTGCCAGGGTTCTCTCCTGGCAGTAGTATACCAACAATAAAGGATAAAGGGTATTGCAAGAACACTCCCTTCTCTTGTTCCTCCTTTCATTCTGGTGTTCTCCTATCTATCGTATCTATCTATCCGTATCTTTCCCTGTTGTCATTACAATTTCATTTCAAGAGATAGCCCCATGCCATTACCCCTCCCCGCCCAGTGGTTCCATATCTGGGGGACACTAACAAACAAATAGACAGCGGAAAACGAGGGCTAAGAGGAGACGAGGGCTAGACGACACCTCTTTTATATATATGATACGATTCGATGCGATACGATACGATATGATTTGATATAGGGGCTGGCTTTTGTTGTACTAGAATCAGTATCAGAATCGATAACATAAAAAAGAGTCAAGCAAAAATCAAGAAAGGCACACGCATCGTGCAATACGTGCAATTACAGATATATAAATGTATATATATACATATGTATCCGTATATATTACAGTTATGCCTAGACTTAATGTTTATTCTTGATTTCTTTGTCGATCGCAATTCGCAGAATGAAAGTCGATAAAAAAAAAATAAATTAAATATACTCGTACAAGTAGGAACATAAAGCCGACACATGAAGAAACAAAAGTACAATGCAAACAGCGATATGAACGCGATAAATCACTCATATACGGGAAGTCTGTCTATATACAGATGTACGTATATAAATCAGAAGATATATGTATGGAAATCAGACGATCTCTGAATAACGGACAGGCGGTCTAGAGGTGAGGATAAACAAAGGAAAGGAAGGATCCACTGAGAGAGTACCTCTCTAAAAAGCTTCCAAAAACAGACACAGGAAGAGGGAAAGAGAAATGGAAGGATAGGACAGGGATTATTTCATTGAAAAAAGGTGCCTCGTGTGCCTTGTGTCCAAATGATACTGCTTGACGGGTGAAACAACTGCTTACGAGGTTTATCCGTCTCGTTGCAGAAGAAAAAACTACTTGGCAGGCGAATGAACGGATTTACATGGGAAAGCACTGCTTGCGAGGCTAATCAACAGCATTTTTCCAAATAAAAATAATGCTTGGATCAGTGTAGGATCTGCTTAACATATTAAACCACTGCTTGCAAGGCGTACCCTTGCGAATCAACAGCTTTCAAGGTAGATGCACTGCTTTCCTGATGAACGCCACTGCTTTTAAGGTGTAAATACTGCTATGTATATTAGTCTACTGCTTGCTGAAAGGCAGAATAGCTAGAGAATGGTTTAATGGCTAGTGGAAGTGAGCGAGAAGATGGATAAGCCCCCACAAAACAAAAGAAAGTTCAAGTTTCAAGTGTAAGAAGTAAGACCCCACACCCATCCCGCATCCCGCCCAGTCAGTTGCACCCATCGAGAGGTTATCTAAAGAATTTCCTCGCACCTCCACAATCCCAACCCCCCGCCCCTGCCACCATCCATCTGTCGATCTGTCGATCTGTCTGTCCATCAAATGTGATAGAATCCATCAAAACAATCAAAGAAATACGAGTGCACGCGAGTGAGCGCGAATGTGGAAAGAGAATATGTGGAAAATATGGTGGCAAACACACAAACATCAAAGAGCAATTGCCGATTCTCCATATACAAATATACCTATCTATGTATGTGCACCCATTCGCCGCCCATTCATTCATTTATATACATATATATAACGATATATATATATAACCGAACCCATTCCTCTCCTCTCTAGCAGGGATGGAATCCTGCTTCACTGCTTCATGTGGCATTCAACTTGTTGCCAAGTGTCGTTGGCAGCCCCAGTCCACTCCCCACGGAACGGCACACTCTCTTCCACCCATTCCCATTCCTATTCGAAAAGGAAATGTACACACACAATTTTCGATACACTATACCCATGCCAGACCGAGGGACGCTGCTGCATCACGCGTGCCATCTCTAAGAGAGATCTTCAGAGTACAACAGTACGGAATGTTACTCCTGGAGGAGTTTAAGGATCCTTATTTCTCTGGTAATTCTCGAGAGTCTCCTCCAGATTTACCACATCTTCTATGCATAGCCTTTCTCCTTCTCTGATTAGATATAATAATATATTCATTGTCTTCTAATTGATCTATTCTTTTCTTTTCTATTTTTAATTATATTATTATTTCTATCATTCAGATTGGAGACAGTATATCCTCCGGCATTGCTTTCTCTCTGATTCTCATTCTGAGAGTTGATTCGCGTGTAGGGAGGGTATCCCCGAGTCGCATCCACTGCCTCGAAGGTTTTCCTACTCGTGTTTTTTGTGTTTTATTTCGTTAGTGTTACGTTTATTTTCGAATTTTGTTTATTTAATGTTTCTTTTTTTTTTTTTTTTTTTTTCTTTTTAGCGTCGTCGCTGCCGTCGATCGTTTGTTTGTTTGTTTTTTCTGCGTTTTATGTATTTTTTTTCGTTCGTATTTCAATATGCCATGGTCCCTGTACCTCTCCCACAATCATCTATCCCTTTTTTTCAGCAGAAAGACAACGGTGGAGAGAGAGACGAGAGAGACAAGAGAGTGAGCGCCTTAAAAATCTCTCATTTTCTGACATCCAAACGCCACAAATCAATAAATGAAGTGGAAAATAGAAACAAAGGCAAGAAAGTGCTTCCCTTTCTTGGGGATCCGATGACTTGGATACCCTCGAGTCTTCAAAGAAAACAAAATTCAGTTTTTCCGAGTACAAGGATTCTTAAAGGAATGATAAACCACGAATAATTCCTTCTCGGACATTGCATCCAAAAGCTGTCCAAAGTCATGAATACCCTCTACCCTGCAGAGACATTGATGGTTCAAGGAGTCGCTGCAGCAGCAGAGAAGCCCAAGAAGAGATAGCGGCGGCGGCTGGCAGAGATAATAGCCATAGGAGAAAGAGAGACAGCAGCAGGCAGCGCAGCAACCGCTACCTTGACCTCATTCAACGACCTTTTTTTCCGTATCTGCTAGTTTCGTTTCTGCTGTTGCTGCTGCTGCGTGTTGGGCAGAAGCGAAGCAGTGCAGGGAGGAACACTGCTTGCGTGCAAAGCTTCTTTCTTACAGTTTCTCTCCCACCCTCCCTCAATGGCCTTGCGATTGTACTTTTTCTATCTGTCTGTCTGTGTGTGTGTGGGTGTGTGTGTGCGTGTGTGGGTGGGTAGAATTCGTAATCGGTTTCGTATTATATCATTCATCAAATGCCGTTGCCGCCAAAACGAAAGAAACAAAAACAAAACAAAGAAAAAACACAAACACACAGAACGAGAGCAAGAAGCAGTAAGAAAGCAGTTCACAGCAAAGAAATCATCACAAGAAGTAAGCAGTGAGACAATATAGTATTAGCAGCAAGCAGTGGATTTGTCAGTGGTGCGTCAGAAAGTATAAGCAAGCAGTGGAATTAGCTTTGGCAGAAGCATCACAAATTGGGCGAATCAGGAAGTGAAAGCAGTACCATCGAATGCAACAGAAGCATGCCGTATGATCAGCAAGCAGTGGAGCAGATGCTAACGGACGCTAGAGAAGCAGGAAGAATGTAAGCCTCAGCAAACGGTACAGACTAGGGAGATAACAGTGAAGTATAAGCAATCGGTACTGAGCTTACGGCGCAGCAAAGCCACAAGCAAGCAGTGCATGCACCGCAAGCAGTGCATGTACCGCAAGCATCAGATAGGAGCACACAAATGTCAATGAAGAAGCATCAGGAACTCAAGCAGTGCAAACAACAAACCAGGCGATATATAAATGCAAGCAGTGCAAAAGATCTGTAAAAAAATTATCAGAAACTTTAATCAAAGCAGTAGAATGCAGCAGTGGAGGGAAGAAGCACCCGAAGAAAGCAAGCGACAAGCAAGCAGTGCATTTAAATTGGTCACAAGCAGTGCCACGGAATTTCTGTAGCATAAAAAGCAATCAAGCAGCACAAAAATGATCAGCATTCATCCAAGCAGTGCAATGAGTAGTTCTGGAGCAATCCAAAATGCAGAAAAGTTCAAGAACTCTCGCTCTCTCGCCCCAAAACAAATTCGAAAAACAACAAACCATCAAAAACAAATAACGGAACACAAACAAAAACACAAAAACACAGAAACACACACAGAACGCAAACGCAAGAGAAAAACAGTTCAAGGAAAACACAGAAAAACATGACAGAAAAACAACAGAAAAAAGGCATAGCAGAGCATAACAAAAATCATTTAAAAACAAAAAAAAAAAAACGGAATGAAGGAAGGAAGAGAAATGACAGAAGGATACAGAAATTTGCGCCATGGATTTGAAGAGAATTTTGAATGAGGGAAAAGCAGGAGTAGGAATCTCTCCACTGTCTGAAAGGTCTGCAAAATTCATTCAAATGCGATTCCTGTTTCCGCTTAAAAATCTTCCAAATAGAATGGAAATCGCTGTAAAATAATGCTCTGTAAATTTCCCCCTTTTTTATCGTATTGTTTTTTTGTCACGATCGAAGCCTGCTAATTGATCAGAGACTTGTATTATTTCAGAGTTTCTATTTCTATACAAAAACACGTAATTATTACTCGTATGTGTATGTATACGTACACATTTATTATATTTTTTTGCACTTTGCCAAGCATTTTATATGAATTATTCGTGCATGATTAATGGATGGATTGGCTTGTTTTCGCGTATATCTGTATATCTGTACGATTTGTTGTCTGTTTTTGGCCTGTGGGGGCCTGTGACAAATGTAATTTAAGTGTAAAATATTACGCCCCGCGCCCCACGCCCCGCGCCACCTCTCGTACCCCCACTGAGGCGTCTTTAATGACGCCAGAATTTGAGAATGAGAAAAACATTTTGGGGCGAGATTTGTGGCGTGATTATGTCATTGAGGATTATCGAAATGAAATGAGATAAAACCAAGAACAACAGCAACAAATGGTGTAAAGTGCATAGAAAAAATGAGATTCATTTAAAGGATCTATGGAGAAGTTCCTCTGGCAAGGAGAGTGCTTTTTTCTCCTTAAAAAATACAATCGTACCTCTCCTTCCCCCATCTCTCTCCTCCTTCTGCTTCTCCGCTGTTTACCAAAACGGACATCCCTCTCTCTCTCTCTCTTAGGTCAAGGTGCACGCCCTATCAGCCCCTTGCCCTCCTCTAATTGATTGCTTTTCCTGCTTCCCCATCTCTCTCCGTCTCTCTTTCTCTTTGTCTCTTTTGCACTTTCTCTATGAACAGATGCCGCTGCTAAAACCAGAACAAGGCAAAGAATGAAAGAGAGAACACACACAGGAGAACGATAACCCAAAAACGGAATAAACAAAAACCAAAAAAATTTCATAAATAAACAAAACCAAAAAAAAAAAATACAAAATACAAAATACAAAAAAAAAATAGAAGAACATGTATAGTAGGAAATATAAAAAGAGGATGGGCATTAGGCGGAGGAGGTAGCAGAAGAAGAAGGTTGAAAAGGCTACAGTTAGAGGGAGAGAAAGAGAGGAAGAGGAGGTGAAGGCGGAAGAAGCAGGCCCAAGGCCTTTGCAGACGGAAGGCAGAAGGTGTGGCAGACTCATTCCCCCTCCCACCGCCTTCAAAATCACAGGCTCCTTATCGAAACGAATGTCTCCATTAGAGTAGTGCTATATCTTTTGCTCTCAACTGCCGCCAACTGCCGCGAAAACAGACTTCATGTCGTGTGCATGACAAGAGCACTTTGGTCCTTCGACTCGAGTCACGCCGATAAGGTTTGTAGATTCAACTTTTAGTCCAACAGTGAAACAGGAGGCATACCTCCTGCCTCCTCCCTGCTCCTCCTCCGTTCTCCACCACACAAACACCAAACCAAGGCCCTGCCCCAAAAGGAAGAGAACAAACCGCGAAATGCAGCAGCAACAGAAGCAAACAGAGAAAGAAAGAGAGAGGGGGAGCTATGCAAAACGACCAACAACCGACCTGCCCCACACTGTGTTGCATCATCACACTGTTGCCCACCCACCAGCTCTCCCTCTCTCTGGGAGTACCGCCTCTTCTCTCCTCTGGCTCTGGCTGTGGCTCTTCTCCCTCCCCAACCCTTTTCGCAATTATTCAGAGGCCTTTGACCAATTTATTCGAGAGCACATCCAATTCAAAAACGAAACGAAACAAAAACAACAACGAAGAAAACAAAGAACACAGACAACAACAGAGAGGAGGATCGAAGCCTCGGATACCCCTTGCTTGCTGTAAAAATAAAAACCCCTAAGAAAATAGAAGGAATCTGCCTCTGTCTGGCCACAGGGTATCATGTGCGTCTGCCCCTCATTCGGCCTCATGCGATTCTCTCTGCAGTCCTCCTTCGGCAAAGTTCAATTGGATGTGAACTCTCAAGTAAAACGACATACCCCTTGCATTTGAGGGTACAAGGGTGTTCGGGCAAATGGAATATGCTACATGGTGTCCAGAGTTTCGAAGTAATGGAGATTCTGTTTGGATATATCTATCTGTTAAGCTATTAACTAATTATTTCAATTATAACAGCCAGAATATGGAAGAAAACCAGTAGGAAATACCCTTCTTTGTTCTTCTTGGATTCTTGGATTGGTTGTCTTATTTCTGGGGAGTTTTTTCGTGTATTTGCTAGCAAAAAACATTTGTGATTTGTACAGTTTTTCAGTATATTTCAGCTTATTGTTGGACATCGATTTAATCTAGTATATTTGGCTAGTATTTCTTAATTTCCTGTTAATTTTTCTGACATTTTGTCTGGCATGTAAATATATATTTTCTAGTATGTAATCTGTGATATTTCTGGCATTTTTTCGATTCATTTTCTGGTATTTTTTCGAACACTTTTATGGTATTTTTCGAATGCATTTTTTTCAACTTATCTTATATTTTTTCTTTGTTTGTTTTTAAAATGTTGTTCTTATATTTTTTGAATTGTTTCTGGTATTTTTTCTAAATACAAATCTGGTATTTTTTCTAAACAAATTTCTGGTATTTTTCTAATAGTTTTCTGGTATTTTTTCGAATATCTTCTGGCCATAAGTATCTGGGAATTTCCGCATTCCATAATCCACAAATGTTCCCCTCATTTTTCGAGTTCCCCGCCCCGACCGAAAAGTTCTCTTCACTTGTTTTTGGTTGTTTCTAAAGTGTTTCCCTCTTCATTTTTCCCCATTCCTTTTTTTTGTTACGTTGTTTTGTTACGTGACTCGATTTGCATGTTGCAACACAATGATGCATTGTGGATACCTCCCTCTGCCGCTGCCACTGCCTCTGCCTCCATACCCCTATACCCCGGCGTCGTCTCTGTGCTGCCTAATAAAGTTTTCAATTTCAAATTATGAATAAAAAAAAAAACGTCCACAGGGGAAAAAACAAAACAAAAACACAAATTACTTCATAAATTGCAAAGTCACTCTGCGGGCGGGGCGGGTAGTGGCGTGGCATGCAACAGAAAACTCAATTACGAGAGGAAGAAGGAGGAGAATGAGGAGGAGAAGGAGGAGCGCTTCCAATGCACTTGCAGGGGGGGGTTCCCTTTCGTTTCGTGGCTTTTCCTTTGTTTGTGGCCAAGTTTTGTGGGGCCCTGAAAATACGGGCTGGTGGATAGGGTTTCCAGTGTTCACGGCGGAGGAGGGAAGAGAATGAAACATGACTTGAACTTTTCCAAAAGGGAAATTGCTATATTAACCAGCCAAAAATCCCAGTAAAAAATGAATACAACCATTAGGCATTCGATTGCACATAGAAGATACGTATTCCTGCTACAAGATCCACGTAAATCCCAGAGGAAAGTCCTTACCTTTGGTGGAAAGCACTGTCTTTGAAGCAAACTTCGGGCATCTGTATCCGTATCTGTATCTGTATTTTAGGCGGATATCTTCGTCCGTTCCGCTGGGGAGCTGCAAGGAGAAGCCATCGAAAACAATTTCATATATTGAAAGTTTTTTCATTTAATTAAAAGAACGATGTATATCGATGTATCGCTCCACTCCCTTTTGTGGGCAGTCCAAGGATTATAACGCCACATATCATTATCGTATCAGTTACAAAGACCCGAAGACCCCCGATAATCCACATTCATCTTCGGCTTCCACTTTGACAACTTTGATGGATGATGGGATGGATGAATGGATGGATTGCAACTCCCCGAGGGCTTAAGGGTAAAGAGAGAGAGAGGGAGATAGGGCCAGCACTCATCTTGGGGTTGTTGGCGTTTCAGGGGTTGATTTTGTAGCTAATAATCGTGATTCGTTTTGGGTCTTTTACTCAATTATCATGAGAGTCAGATCTTGTTGGAGTGCGTAACTCGTATGTGGGGTTTTATTGTGGAGATATTCGGATAAGATAAGGTTAGATCCATGAAGATTTGTGTATCCACGATGGTCTTTAATGCAGGCTAGAGGAATTTCTAGCGAGACTTTATTTCCTATAAAGGTCGTTATTTTTTATCGGAACTTAGCCAGAAATGATCAAATACTTAAAGGCAGAAAAATATGAAAAAAATACCCAAAAAATATCAAAAAATACTAGATTAAACATTAGACAACACAGCAGAAATATAACAGAAATTATCTGTTAGATACTAAAAAATAAAAATACTAAAAATACCTGGAAAACACTATAAAAATCAATATAAAATACAAGGAACAAATAAAATACAAAAAATACTAGACTAAATACCATGTAGGAAATTGTAGGAAAATAACAGAAAAGGGCTGGACATATCAGCCAAATACTATATGAAATACTAGACGAAATTAAAGACAAAATCCAGAAAATGACTAGAAAGAATTCCAATAAAATACGCGAAAAATACTAAACCGAAAAACTAACTAAATGGTCTTTAAATTGAAGTTCTAATGAGATCTTTTTGGTTGATTTTGGACTTAAGATTTCGAGATTTTTCCATCATTCCATAATTTTATTGCACGATTTAAGATTTTTCACTTTCTGTAACCTTAGCCTTGTGCCAGCGCTGTGCAGAGCCTCATTTGTGCAGAGACTGTCTCGAGTGCTGGCTCTACTTCAAACAATGTACATCTATGGGAGAGAAGGGGAAGGGCTGTAGGTACATATATTCCAACGTTAATTTCATAATGAAAGCTCCTCCAGTGGAGGAGTGGAGAGTGCATACTCATGTAAATAATAGCAGCAGTTGTCCGTATCCCCACCTCTGCCAAAGACATACACATGTACCCCCGGGGGCTCTGGGCGGTTCGGAGATTGCATCCACTTTAAAATCCATTTATGAATGAAAAACACACGTACACACACACAACGACGACGAGGGGTGATGCCGGTCCCTGGGTTAAAGGGGATGTCTCGTCTACTCCCCCGAGGGGTGGCCCAGGGGGAGGTTGGGTTCTGCTCATTTCATGCTTTCACAAACAGGATGGGGGGTGGGATTGGGAGTGTGCCCTCCATTAATGAGTATTCAAAATGCAATCCAGGGAACAGAAGGAGCAGGAGCACAAGGGGGTTGCACCAGCAGCATAAGGGTGGCTCAAGGACCCCAGGCCCAGGCCCAAGCCCATATGCATAATGTTTCCAGTGTGGGTTTTCCAAAGGATCTCCCACTCGTGCAGATTAAGGCTCGCTCAAGGCGATGGCTGGACAGTGGTCCTTCGTGTTTTTTTTTTCGGTACAGTTTCAGCCCGCAAGGCACTGATAAATTGGATGCAACCCTGCAAGAGCAAAAGCAAAAACCAAAACAAAAACAAAAGCAAATACAAATACAAAAGCTTCACTCTCCTTCTTTCGCTTGAGTGCAGTTCAATGCAATTTGCAATTGCAGCAAAACAGAGAAAGAGAAAGAGAGAGAGAGAGAAGTTTCAACAGAAAGAGAAAGGAGAGGCAGAAGCAGAAGCTGCAACAGCGACAGCGGAGGAGGATCCATGAAGAGATGAAGCTGCTGTTTCAGCAAATTTTCTTGTATTTTTCACCTTTATTTTTGTTGTTGCTGTGTGGAGCCAGGGAACCAGGGCTTTGCACCAAAAGCAGCTTAAAAAAGTTGAAAGTAAAACCAAGTACAGTAGAGCCTCCATGCCCCCCCAAAAGAGAGATCATCAAATATGTATGCAAAAAAACACATTGAAAGTGGATCCCCGTTCGCTGACATTCCTGAACTTGAACTTAACTAAAATACTAAAAAAAAATACCGAAAAAATACCAAAAACACAGACAAGAAAACTATCAGGTAATTAGTGGATAATAACTTAAAAAATATATACCAAGAAATCCGAAAATTTCAATACCAATTTAAGAAAAATACTCAAATACTAAAAATAAACGACAGAAAAACTACTAGCAAATATCGAAAAAAAATATACCAGAAAATACTAGAAATATATAGGAAAATACTAGAAAAAGTACCAAATAATTCGTACAGAAATTAATAGAAAAATATACCAACAAAATAACTACAAAAAAATAACAAGAGAATACGAATCAAGAGTTTTCTCAAGAGAAAATCTGATATGCCGAATTTTATTTTCAGAATTCCAAAGTAAAATTCCTCCTATATCTATGACATCCAGAACTAGATATGGGCTTTCTTTCGTTCAGTTTCGGTTGTCGGTTTTCGGTTTAATTTGAGCAGCGTCCACTGTACCATCGCCATGGCCCTGGTTTGCCGAACAGCAGCAGCAGTTCAAGGACCAGGCAACAAAACAGGCCGCAAACCGGCTCCAAGTCGCTGCCATTGCTGCAGCGAGGACGCAGGCGCACACACGCACTCACAGAGACACAGACACATGCTCGAGGTAGCAACAACAGCGGCAGCGGCAGTGGCAGCAACAACTTCAAGGCTCCTTGACTCTGCTGCCTGCTAGCTGCATCGATGTCGCCGTCATTGTTGCTGTTTTTCCATACCCTGTAAAAAATAGGCAGCCGGCACCAGGGGGTATTCGTTTGTAGTAAAGAATACGATGTCTGGAAGTTCTGGGACGGGACGGATCTCTACAGTTTCAAACATAATCTAAGAATCAGAGTCCATTCATTTTTGTATGAACTTTTATTAAAATACTAAAAAAAATTACCAGAAAAATACTATAAAAATGCCGGAAAATTCTTAGAAAACTACAAATATATAAAAAAATGTACAAAGGGAAATTCCAGTAAAATACTATACAAAATACAAAAAAAAATGTTTATAGAAAATACCAGAAAAAATACTGGAATTTATCTTATGGTAAACAATGTTTACTTGAAGCTATTGTCGAAAGAAAAAATACCAAAAAAATAACTAATATCAAAGTTAAAACTTAATTCGAACTTATTCGCACAAAAAATTTCCAAAAATACTAAAATATACTGCAGAGTTTTCGTTTTAAGAGTTTTTCCTTCTCTTTAGGGAGAGGAGATCCTTGTCGAATCGAAATTAAAAATGAAAACATCTTCGAGAGGTTGAGAGGGGATCCCTGCAGTCGGAAGTACTCCCTTTCGTTTCGTTTTCATTCTTTTTTGTTATCTTCTGTCGCATCCTCCGTCGCAGAGGAAGAGTCGTTATGGAATCCCCAGATTGCGTGGAGGAAGGGGAGCGAATGGGGAACGAAACGGAAATTGTAGACACAAACGGAAGGGGGGTCGGAATCGGAGTCGGAGTCGGAGTCTGAGTCCCTCCGCTCTCACTCTCAAGTTCAAGTCCTCTCCCGCTCTAAATCATTCTGGGATATTTGCTCCTTGGGGCAGGCAGGCAGGCAGGGTTCGAGGGAGGCGATAGATACATAGTAGATGCGAATGGCAATGCAATTGGCAAAAGCTTTTATCCATTGATTCATTTAAACGTAATTTCCTGCACAGTTGCCATTCGTCTGCCCGTCCCTGGAAGGCAGGCAGGAGGAGAGGGCAACAGACAGGAAGGAAGAGTCGTTGCAATTGCATTTGTTGAAAGGAATGAAAGGAAATCAAGTTATCTACGAGATGCATTCGTCCATCCTCACGGAATGGGAATCGCATCTGTTTTCTGGATTGCTTTCAGGATTATTGAATGAAAAATAGGGCAATGCCAACGGAGCCAAGGGGGATATTGAATAAACGAATGAACAAATGACTCAATTGATATTCACTTGAGTGAATCCTACAAGGATCCTACACGGTCGTTCTCCGCGCAAAGGTATGGCATTGATTCGCTGAAGAAATGATCCCATAAGTGAACGGCTACATTCTTTCCCGTTCGTTCTAGGCTCCGATTAGGGAGGGACCTCTGAGGGGCCATGTCCACGATCTACTGCAGACGAGTCCCTTCTCCACTTCTGCAAACACCGATCGAATCCGGCAAATCCGGCTTCAGACCCATTCTCTTACTCTCCTATGCCATTTTCCTGAACTAATGCCAAAATATGTCAAAAAATTCAAATATCATTCCAACGGTTTCGTAAAGACCCAAAGGATGCAACAAATTATACGTTTTTCTTCCTTTTTTTTATTTTATTAGAACATTTATTTTTTATTTTTAAGTGTTTTATTTGTTTTTGCTAGTATTTAGCTTGATAGCTTGGTATCTTTTTGGTATTTTAATAGTTTTTTTTTGTATTTTATTAGGAATTTTCTTTTGTGCTTTATTGTAATTTTCTTTTTTTGATTTGTTAACTTTTTGGTATTTATTTGAAATTTGTTGGTATTTTTCGTTTCTTAATTACTTTTTCATTGGTTAGTTTTTGTGTACTTTTTGGTATTTTATTTGATTTTTTGGTATTTTATTTGGTCCTTTTTGGTATTTTATTTGGTATTTTTTTGTAGTTTTGTGTGAAAGTGAACGCAATCGATTGCCACCGATGGCGAAATGCTGTGCGAATGTCAAAACCGATTTACTAAAAATAAAACATCTCGTGTTCCGCTCTGTTTCTCTGTGTTTCACTCTTTCATTCTTTGCGTTCCATGCCATGACACGGCCCGACATGACACGGACCCACTCACTGGCTGCTGCTCTACAGCTACTTCTTTGCGGCTACTGTTTCCGCTTTTTCAGCAGTGTTCTGTTTCTGATTCTGTTTTGTTTCTGTTTGTGTTTTGATTGTTATTGTTTTTGTTCTGTTTTGTTATTTTGTAGTCAAGTGTTGTGTCCTCCAACGCATTCGCAATGATGCGACGACGTTCGTTCCCTTTGCCCCGCTCTACCCGCTGCCACTCGCTCCAGCACCTCTCCGCTATACAACCCTGACTCTGCTTCTGCTTCTGCCTCTTTTGCTGTCACTTCCACACGTTCCAACACACACACGCACACACACACAAACATTCATTCTGTTTGTACAGTTTTGCTGTCTGTCTGTGGCATGGCTTTGGGATACCCTTCTAATCGTGTGGGGAGGGGGGCATGATATTCTGTTGCATATCGGTTTCCCTGCTATTGGGAATCTCTCTAGGAAGAATCTCTCTCGTGGCCGTAACTCTGGAGGAACAATTCTGAAGGGTATTTTATATGGTATTTAATTCGGTATTTTATTTGTAATTCCTTGGTATTTTGTGGTATTTATTCATATTTTCTTTGTTTGTTTTGTTGCAGTTTTTCGTATTTTATTTGGTATTTAATTCGGTATTTTATTTGTTATTTCATAGTGTATTGTAGTGCATTTCCCTGTGTATGTTTCCAGGGTATGCCCCACAGGGTGGTGCCAAACGTAAAACAGCTTTTGATTCCACATTTGCTTTTTGTGTTTTTGTTTTATGATAAGAGGAAACAGAACACAACGGCAGCTGCCACCCACTCATTCGCCCTCCCCCTGCCCTTCTCCTTATCACCTCCCCCTTCAGACACGTGTCTCAACCACCCGATACCCTAGGGCTGTGGTTGGATGGGGAGGACAGTGGCAGTGGCAGTGCCCCAATCAGCAGGATAATCACAATGCTCGACGTTGATAATGGCGACGTTGATGAGTTTGAACCTGAGCACTCACCCACCATGGAAAAGAGGGGAGGGAAAACAGGTGAAAAAAAAACAAAAAATCTAGAATCATTTGTAGTGCTGCCACAGACAGAGCCATGCCCCCAATGCCACATGCCTCCGAATGACAGACGGTGGACTGGGGACTGGGGACTGGACTTCCTGCTGCATTTCCTTTTCGACTCTTTTTCCGGTCTCCGGGGCTCATGGGGTTTTGGGTGTTCCAGGGGGGAGAGATGGGGAGATGAGGAGGCGTGAAATGTAATCACATCCCTGCACCGGACGCCCTTTGGCAATCAGAGTGCCACCTGAGTGACACAGCAGGGTCCCCGTCCCCGTCCCCGTTCCGATTCCTCCCCACTTGCATCGAAAAGGTGTCCGATTGCTCCACAGGATGGACGGAGCACCAATCAGAGAGTGTTTTTGTGGTTTCTGACATTCGTTCGCTCGCTCTCTTCCCTCTTCCGCCTTCAAGTATGGTTTATCCTTTGGGATTAGAAATAGAAACCGTCACGGGTCTTGTGTCCTTGGGAAACCTGTAAACAGTTTAAGGAACAAGACCTTTTTGGGCCTTCTTGGGAGATTCTTCGTCTCAATGGGACACAGCAGAGTGACTGTCGATCGACTATTGCACTGCTTTCTTGTGTTGATTTTCTACTTTGCACTGCTCGATATGATAGCATTCCACTACTTGCGTATACACTCGATATTGAACTGCTTGCTGCTGGCACGCTGGCTCCACGGATTCCACTGCTTTCTTTTATCGCTCTATTGCTTGATTTTTCTTAGTTCTTTGCTTTTGCTTTTTTACTTTTGTCTTTTTTTTCGTATTCGCCCTACTCCCAGATTCTGTTGTTGTTTAACTCCACAAAAAACACACACACGCACACACAAACACACACACTGCACACGAAAAAGAATTCCAAGGTCATTTCCATTGCTTATTTATTCATTCATTCATTCACTATCTCTCTCTCTCTCTCTCTCTTTCTTTCCATTACTACATCTTTTGCTACTTCTTTGGCTCGATCTTCCCCTTTCCCTTTTCTTTTCCCGTTCTTCTTCGTGTTTTGTTATTATTGCGCGTTGTTCTGTGGCTGCTTCTGTTCTGCTCTGCTTCTGCTCTTCTCTTCTTTTGCGATAAGAAAGAGCTTCGTTTCTCTAATGAAATTACAAAACTTTTCTTCAAAATGAATGAACCACGTGGGTCGGCGGTGGACAAGAAAAACAACAGGAGAGAGAGACAGAGAGAGAGGGAGAAGGAGAGCAGCATATAATTAAGGAATCGACACTTAAAGATGCAGATATAGATAGATAATCCACTGATATCTGGGGCATATGACAGACAGGCACTGCTTTCTTTTGAATGAATTTAATTTTTGTTGCTTTGGGTCTCCCTGGGTCAACACCCAGGGCTGCTTCCATTAATTATAATATCCTTTCTCTTGGAGAAATACTCATTGATTGTCCAACGAAATGAGATTCTACTGCTTTATTCTCCAGGCCAGCGCCCATCGAAATTTGTTATTCCACCGTTTATTTCCCTTTCAAACTATATTCTACTGCTTTCTTCTTTATTCAAGATAGATTATACTGCTTTCTTCTTTATTCCACATAAATTCTACTGCTTTACTTTGTATTCAACATAGATTCTACTGCTCTCTTCCCGGTTTAACACAGAGTCTATTGCTTTCTTCTTTATTCAACATAAATTCTACTGCTGGCCTTTTTTTTACCCATTAACGTCGATTCTACAGCTTTTCTACTGTTTGCTTCAAAACAGATTATACTACCTTCTACGGCATCCTTCTAGCATGCTTTTTTTACACTGCTTTCTACTCCATCCTTTAAAATCGTGTATTCTACAGCACTCTTTACCCTCACAGTACAGAAGTTCTACCACTTTGTTCTTTTTGAACAGTTATTCCATTGCTTTCTTCTCCATTCAACATGTGATTCTACTGCTTGTTTGTACACTGAAACTGCTTGACAACAAAAACCATCCAAAACAGAACCCAAAAAAATAGTTGAAATATTTGCTATATCATAAAGCATTTTATCGGTTACTAAAACCAACAACCACCGACCATTATATATATATATATATCTAATAACAACAAAAATAGAGAGGGGTGGCGCTCCCTCCCTCCATTCCTTATCGGCGCGTTCTGCTGTTCTCTGTCATGCACCAGCAGCAGCAACAAATAGCGACAGCGACAGAACAAATGTTTAATTCTAGTATTTAAAAATTGTATAACGCTGTAAATTTCACGCGATTTACAAATGCAACAACCACAATGCCACAATGGCACAATGGCAATAACGAAAATACAAAACAAATGATGTTGACAAATGTCCGGAGCTTAATTAAAGCGACAGCCGTTCCCGGTTCCCGTTACCCCGCCACTGCCACTGCCACCACCCCCACAACAATAGCAACAAAAACAACATGGAAGGGGACTATGAGTAATGAAAAGGAGAACATAGTAGTGGGAGTGGGAGTGGGAGAGGTAGAGGTACAGAGAGCACTACCTACAGGCAACCTCATTTGATGGCTCGTTTGAGAGCCCAGAAAGAACTGGAGAAAGTTGAGGATACGATCCTTGGCTGTCCATTGAAAACTTTTTTGGAAGAATTGCCAGTAGAAGCAGTGTGGCAGTGGCAAATGAAAGAAAGCAGTCGAATGTAGGAATGGAATGGAAAGCAGTAGAAAGAGAGAAGGAAGCAATGGACTCTCCTTTGAATGAAAGAGCAAGCAGTAAAATCTATGCTACAATTGATAATTTATAATCAGTGGATAAGATCCAATATGCACCACGGCATCCAAACATAAATTAAATCCTTATATCGGAAGCATTCCCCAGCCATCCAACCATCCATCCGTCCATCCATCCATCCACTGGATCTTTGAAAGACTTTTGCCAATCGATGTTTTAATGGAAAAATGGATAAAAAATATTCAATGGATAATTATGTTTAATGAGCAAAGAATTACCAAAAGCCAAGCAACACAACACACCAGTCATTGGTGGCAACAATTGTTGCAACAATAGTCTGAATTTATAACCGAATGCTGGGGCCCAATAATAGCGGTCATTTTCGGATTCGAAGTCCAAGTCGAAGTCGAATTGTGGCCCCAAATCACGATTGTGCTCGGTTACTGCCTGCTTGCTTGCTGCTGTTATTACCTCAGTTTTCGTTGGTCGATTGTTGCACGCAAGAAGCAAAAGTAATACAAAAAAAAACAACAATCAAAAACAACAACAGAGAAAACAAAATGAAAGAAGAGACGAATCGGCAAAGGGAACGACGAAGAATGAGATACACTCTTTCTCTCTCTCTCAATCTCTACCGCCAAAAGAAATCCTGATTCGATTTGAATGAAAATCAATCATTTGGGGAAAATCGTTTGAATAAACATCAAAATTTCGCTGGAATTAATGTTGATTTTTGGGAAAGTTTTGATTCGCTAAAAATATTGAAAATGGAATTGCTGAGGCTTCAGAGACTCCTTCCGCTTATTGGTATGCTGCCGTATCTAATCGGAAAACCCCTCATAACCGCTGGGAAGGAAAGGGTATTCAAAATTACATAAAACCTTGGGACAAGCCACAAAGCCTGAGACACCTGGACGGGGGCCTGGGAACACAACTGTCTTCACCTTTTTCCGCAGAGAGCACGAGGCAAACGAACTTGCCCCAAACAGTTGCTGCTGCTGCTGTTGATTAACCTTCTTCTTTTTTTTTTTTGTATCACAATATTTTTCCCCCCTTTTGCTTTTTTGTTTTGCTCAAAAGGTTTCAAGGCTGGCAAAAATTAAATAAATGTGCAATTATTTTACTACCGCAACAAAAAGAATACAAGAAAAACGGTTCGACTTGGGGGGGATGCCCTGTAAGTCCTGGAGATCGGGGCATTAGCATGCCCCATCGAGCAGTGCAGGGTATCGCTGAAAAGAGAGAGCTGCAAGCTTAAGAGAACGAACGCAGAACGAAGAGGAGCAATAAAAGGAAGAGCTTGGCAGAGAATAAGACAAAGCTTTACGGATCAGATCACCTTATGCTCTATCTCGCTCTCTCTCTTGAAAGCCATGGGAAGAGCGCGAAAGAGAAACAACAACAAAAGCAGGAAGACAACTTTCGCTGTTTGTGTTTGTTGTTGTTGTTGTTTTTGTGCAACGGGAAATGTGAATCGACAAAAGAAGGAGAAGAAGAAGAGTGACATGTGGAAGGAAGAGAGAGCGCAGAGGCTCTCTTCTGCCGTTCTTGAAGCTCTTCTTTGCGCCCATCTGCTGCACCTCTGCTTCCTTTTGCTTTTTTTCCTGTCCTGCTTTCTCCTCATTTCGTGATTTTTCCAATCTCTTTTTCTTCATCTGCTGCTGCCTACACCTCTTTATCGTTTGATTTCCACCTCATTCGGTTTTTGTTTAGATTTACACCAAAATACAATTTCAAATTATTCTCAAATAAACAACAATTAAGAGAGACAGAGAGGGGTAGAACTTACCGGGAGAAAGAGCGCACAAGAGAGTGAGAGAGAGGTTGAGGTGGTTCCTGTTGCGCTGCCGCTCCCTCTGCTGATCGTCGTCTTCGTCGTGCGACTGCCTGCTGCTTTGCTTCTCTTTTTTTCACTGCCGCTGCTGCTCCGATCCTTATTTTTTATACCGTTGCTTTTACTCTAGTTTTTTGTTGTCTTTTTACTCTTCGTTTGAGACTGCAGGATAATGTATGCGGTGGGAGGGGAGTGTGGATTAGAAGTGGAAGAAGCAGAAAGTAAAAGAACCAACAAACACACGCACACACACACTTCTTTATTCTGCGGCTGATAAGAATAACAGTAATTGGAGGATAACAACAAAATGAGTCAGGTTTTCTTGTTGTTGTTTTTGCTGTGGTTTTCTTTCGTTTTTTTTTTTGTAACTAAGCGCACGCTGCCAACGTCGACGCTGACCATTTCCTCATGTGGCGCGCCGCACGCACAAACACACACACACAAGCACACACATTTTTTTGGGACCTCCGACTCTCTGCCGCTTCTCTTATTTCCTTCATTCCTTTTTCTACTTCATCGTTTTGTTATGTTTTTTCTGTTGTTCGCCGTTCGCATATTTGTTTAAAGAGCAGTTTTCTTTTCCTTAATGCTCACATTGCAAAAATACAATTGTTTTTGCAGCCGCCGCTCTTTTTGCTCTTAATTTTTTCTTTTTGATTTGTCTTGGTGTTGTTTTTGTGACACTGCTTGGCGTCGTCGCTGCCGCCGATGGCATTAATTGACGGCAGCGTAGGAAAAAAAATATATATAGAAAATATATTACGAATATATATTTTTTGATTGAACGCCTCCCGCCACAACTTCCTCTCACTCTTCTTCTTCATCAACCGCTTTTACCGACTCCCCCCACACCGCACCACCCCCCCTTCGCCAACGACAGACGCACTTTTGAACACTTTTCGCTTTTTCCTTTCGCTCTTCAAAATGCACGATTCCCCAGAAGACAAAAAAAAGCAAAAAACACACACAAGAAAAAAAGTTGAACTCACGCCACGGCCGCGACACAGTCGTTTGTTGCCTTTGCTGCTGCTCTTTTGCATTTACAGCTATTAATTAATTAATGATTCAACCAAAAATAAAACAAACACAATTTTTATTGGTCGAAAATTTCATTTATTTCGTCCGCGGCGCGATGCAAAGTAGAGCTGGAACATCGTTAACATCGATGTCATCGATGTTTGGGTTGACTATTGTATACAGACTATACAATACGATACTATTCGTACAGACTATTGTACGGCGGACTCAATAAACATGTAGAACAAAAATTAAATTCCTTGTATTTTATTTATATTTGTAATTGGGAACAGTAAAAAATAAAAATACAATACAATTAATAATACAAATATTTTAGCATTTTTTTCCTTTTCTTTTCCATTCTTCCTTCAAACGTAAACAAACTTATTCCGTTTGTTTGTGTATATTGTTGTTTGTGTACATATGTGTATGTATGACATACAAAGTACAAAGCAAAACGTAAAATTTCAAGAAATAATAATAATAATAATGGTTAAGGCATTTGACATTCTTCAAAAACAACACCTACACCTATGACCACTGCTTACATTTAGAGGTGCAAGACTGCTTGAGCCAAGAAAATTTGAAGTTAGGGCTGACAAAGTGCAAGCGCATGGTTACCTCTTTTAAAAGTAGCACGATCGCATATGAATTGTTTAAGGTTCAAATGTTTGCAGGCAGGTCTGCTTTCTTTTGCAAGAGAAATAAAAAAAAGTCTTTTGATATTTGAAGATCGCTCAGCAATCAGCCTTGCCAATATATAAGATCCCCGATATAAAACATAAGGATTTCGTTCGCAGTTCAATGCAGATCAAGCTACCGTTTTACTGGAAAACATGTTCGCTACTTCCAAGAAATTCCAAGAAACCCTGCTTAAATTTATGCAAGCGAATATGAGACTAAGAAATAATAGAGGCTTTGAGTTTTAAAAAGGAAGAATATGAATAAAATGTAGAATTTTGAACACTTTTTACTTAATTTTGCTTGATAAATAGCCTTTAAAAGACTTTTCTAATCTTAGTTATATGAGCCCGATACTATCGATATTATCGATTTTTTGAATCATTTCTATTCAAAACTATCGAGTGGCACCACTATCGATGGTTTGACAGCTCTACCAATCAGTGTACCCTCAGAAACATTCCAAAATATACCGCCTCATTTTAAAAATATACCATAAATATACTGACGAATTCAAGTTCTCTTATACATATTCCTCGATTTTTATATTCCGTGGCATATTACTAGCTATCTAGATCTTTTGGCCCTGCCCACATAATTTTATCAAATTAATGAACCTATTTTCTAATTGACTGGTTTATTTTTAACACTTGCTTTTATTGCATTTTGCGTAAAAAGAGGTTTTAGCGAAAATGGTCAAACAAAAAAAAACCAGAAGAGGATAGTCGTTCCTATTGTTCAATTTTGATATTCCGTGAAATATTACTAGCTAGATAGAACCCTCAGCCATGCCCACATAATTTAAGGCCGTTGATAAATTAATTTTCTACAAGATTAGCTATGTTTAAGTACTTCTTTTTATTGTATTGTGTCTAGAACAAAGTTTAGACAAAAAAGGTCAGCAAAAAAACAGTGGCCTGTAGCCTGTCAGTGGCCTTGTCAACCGGAGTATGGGCATTTGTATACCCTATTTCGTTAATTTTATATGATGATCCAAGCTGTTTTTAAAATGTAATTAATAAAGATTAATCTTCTCAGGTTGACATGTTCTAGACATGCACATGATTAGCGTCTTGTAAATATATCTCGATCCCGATACCTATTCTTCGTCTCTGTTAGAAGACAATAACTGATAAACTAATAGACTGACTAGTTTCTGCATTTTTGGCGCCTAAGATGACAAACCTTTTCTCAATTCTATAATGTCCATTTTCCCAGGGTATGCAGAATGTTGCTCATTCCGCGCCATGTTGAGGGACAGTGCTGGCCCATACAAATCAATGTTGCCACTAACATAGGACGATATCGCAACAAATTTATGTAGTTGGTATGTAGCAAAAGTGTAGTTACCGTGTAGTTACTATGTAAAAAATGAGCATGACCGTTTTTGCTTAAACCCTATTTTAGACACAATAAAATAAAAAAGAGTACTGAAAATTAATGTTTCTTGTAGAAAATTGATTCATCAATCGGACAAAAATGTATGTTCAGCGATAGAGCCCTATCTAGGGCTAGTAATATTAAATTTGAGGAATTTGATTTCTGTTCATGGACATGAACGATTAACCCATTGTCGACCAGCGGGTATAAAAATGCTCGCGACGAAAATGATCTCCATCCTGAAGAATTTTAGAGCAGTTCAAGTGGTAGATATCGTGGGGATTTGTGTAATTATTTTGTAAAAGAGGAAGGATGGTTGGAAGAATAGGATGGATCTACAAGAATAACTTCCAAACAGTATTACTTTACGCGGTTTAACTCAAGTTTAGCATGTATTTAAATGCAGGGGGCTAATAACCCACTTAACCCCGTTTAGTTCATCGGTATATTTACGGTAAATTTAGAGCACAAGACGGTATATTTCGGTATATTCTGAGGGTCAGACGGTAGATCCGCGGTCACACTGCATCCAAGAAACGTCAGGAAAACGGGGAAAAAAGAAAATTGCAGCGGGAAAATTGTAAAATTGGATGGCCTGCAAATCACGATTGGGCACAAGTCACACATTCTTAAGACACGAATTTTGGTGCGCAGAAACCGCAGAAGAAACGACGGACCACAAACAGTGCGACTGTGCAACAAGCGCAGCGCTCTCTCCCCCTTCCAGCGACGCCCTAGGGCCTTTGCTATCAACAACAAACTTTTTTAATTATAGCAGCAGGCATTCAGTCGCACTCTTATCGCCCGGAACCGGCAGCAGCTGGAGGTCGCAGCGCACGGGTTTCCCCAACCTTGGGAGTGACGGGGACCCATATTGAGTAAGGTTCTGTTCTGTGGTTCACCATGTCATCGGCCCAAACGCAAACCAATGCAGAGGAGGACAGCCTTTTGAGCGGGCTGAACAAGCTGCGTCTCGAAGAGAAGCTCACCGATGTCACACTCATTGCAGGTGGCATAAGCTACCAGGTGCGCGGCGTCTCACTCTCTCACTCTTCCTAAAACCTTGAGTGTTCCCTCGATCTATAATTGTTCCCTCTTTCAGGCCCATCGCGTGGTTTTGGCTGCCAGCAGCGACTACTTTTGCGCCATGTTCGCCGACTGTGCCATGATCGAGACGCGCAAGAAGGAGATTGCCCTGCATGGGATCACAGGGCTAGCCATGGGCTCTATCCTAGAGTATATATACACCGGTCGCCTAGAGCTCAACATCGACAACATCGAGGAGACACTGGCCGCCGCCAGCATTGTCCAAGTGCGGGATGTGATCGACCGTTGCACGTTCTTCCTGCAGCATCGCATTGGGCTGGACAATTGTTTGGCCGTGGCCACCATGGCGGAGATCTACGGCCAGCTAGGGCTATCGGCGCGTGCCTTTCGCTATATGTGCGCCCACTTTAAGGAGTTTTCGGCGGGGCCGGACTTCAAGGAGATGAGCGTCGATCAGATGCGCTTCATACTGAACAGCAACTATCCGATCGATGTCAGCGAGCAGGAGCTGGCGCGTCTGGTATCCACGTACTGCCTGGACCAGCGGCTGGAGGATGCGGTGGCCTTTGATCTGCTGCGCCTCATCAACTGGCCGCACATTAACTACAAGAAGCTGCACCTGGTGGCGGCCATGAACTGTTCGATCGATGACAAGGTGAAGCGTCGGCTGCCATCGAAATACTTTGATCGCATACGCGAACTGTATCTGGCCCGTCTCATCAAGGGGGAGCTGGCTCTGGAGGATCACACGTTGAGGGATTTGCCCACCAATTTGCGTGGCATGGAGCTGAGTCTCCTCAAAATAGGCGGCTTCGAATGGAAGGGTCTAACCAATGAGATTATGTGCTTTTCTCCATCGAAAATGAAGTGGTGCGAACTGACGACAATACCCCATATTGATCAATGTGAGTCCCTCGAATGAAGCCTTAGATCCTTAACCCTAAATGAGTGCACCTCCTCTTGCAGGCAACTTTGGCACTGCCGTGCTCAACAACGAACTGTTCATTGTCGGTGGGGCCTATGATGTGTGCCTCAAGGAGTATATCCATCCGTTTGGCTTCCGCTACTGCCCGTTGCGCAACTCCTGGGTTACCATAGCACCCATCCAGCTGGATCGTTGCCGTTTCTCGTTGAATGCTGTCGGCAATCAGTATCTGTATGCGGTGGGTGGCATTGTGGAGAACGACGACACCTCCGAGGAGGGTATGCGCCGTGCCTCGAATGTGGAGCGCTATTCGCTGGCCGACAACAAGTGGTCGTATATGCCCTGCCTTCAGGAGAATCGCAGCCAGCATGCCGGCGTCGTTGTGGGCGACAAACTGTATATCTCCGGTAGGTTTCACGAGCATTTGCTTAAAGGCGTTTCCTTAATTGTATCCTTGTTCCAGGTGGCATATATATGGCCGTCATTTTGTCCAGCTTTTGGTGCTTTGACACAAAGGCCGATACCTGGGTGGAGCTCGCACCGATGCCCACCGAATGCTGTGATCATGTCCTGGTGGCCTGCAATGGTCGGATCTTTGCCTGCGGCGGTTGGCACGAGAATCAGGCGGAGGCCCGTGTCCTCGTGCAGCACATCTATGCGTACAGCATCAAGACGAATACCTGGCAGGTGGAGACCCGCATACCGGCGCCCAAATTCTACTCGGGCATAGCGATGATGGGGCGCATCATATTCTTTGTGGGTGGACTCGACTCCACGGAGACCATCGATCGAGCCAGCTCGGCGACCATGGCCTACGATGTGGATAGAAAGTGTTGGTGGCATCGCAAGGATTCGTGGGACACGCCCTCTGATGTCTGGGAGTCAACATGCGCCAGCCTCTATGTACCCATCTGTGATTCCTAAATTTACTCGTGTATTTTTTTACACTCTACAGAAGACTACACTAGACTACACGCTACACACTCTCTCAGCGCCTTTTTCAACACTTTATTGCAACGGCGAAAGACTACAGACTACACTAGACGCTGCACACTCAATCTGCGTATCTCTCTCGACGTATTTTTCAACCCTTCACTGGCGGAAACCATTGACAAACTGTGCACCTACCTAAACGAATTTAACGATTCTCAAAACCTACAACAATTGTAGCGTAAACATGAACTTAAAACTAGCATAATTATACAATTATATATACAAGAACAGCAGCCTGCAACCTGCGGCAAGGCCTGTACTGTGCTGCCTTGCCTGTACAGACAAATAAATGTGCCAAGCACCGGCTCAAAATAGTGCATATTTCATAGAATATAAACCGTACCCGTATTCGTATGAATATCATTATATTAAAGCATTCCATGCCGCTCATAGACGGCTCTTAGGATACCTACGCAAATGCCTGCGATATGGCTTGAATACCATTTTTTTCGAAACATTTTACTCTTTCTTTTTTGAAACAATCATAATTTTTTTCATCCGGCTGCTAGGAATTTGCATACCCTTTGGGTATTTCGCACATTTCATTCGACTTTTTCTTTTTCGGACCTCTATTTTAACAGGGGAAATTTTGTAGATAAGCTATGGAACACTATGCTGTGTGTAAGTTCTCTTAGTATTCTTGCTAGGGCGCCATGCAACCACCAGCCAATGCCCGAGAATGCGAAAACAAAATACACACCGTGTGCGTGATGAGGCTCTCATTGCTACTAGCTTCAACAAAATGCTGCCAAGCTAAATGGAATAAGGAATGAACAGAGCCCCTCAGCCTGGAATTGTATGCTTAAGCCATGAAAATACAAGCGTTTAAGAATCTTCAATAGTAGATATCTTTTGAAAATAACTTATCCCATATCTTTCTGTGATATCATGAGACTCAAATTCAAACGTTCTGACTGGGGCTTGTTTTGCTTGTCAAAAGTTGAAGATATTAGATGCATTGCTAACAGAATAGAATACATATTTAAATAACAGATCGTAAATCTAAGCTCGTTCCTTTGGAATCCAGAATACCCAAAATTCTTGAATATTCGTAAAACAAGAAGCAGGATTATTTTTGTCTTTTGTTTTTGATGGGTTTTATATTGTTTTTGGTCTACTCCTTGGCTTCTCTGTTCTTGGACAGATGTCTGTGTCTGGTGTGTCTCTGTCTGGTGTGTCTGTGTCAAGTGTGTCTGTGTCTGGTGTTTCTGCGTGTATATATAATGCATATAGTACAATAGTTTAAGCCTACAAATATTTAAGTGTTCAGAGAATGCCTTTTTGGGGAAAGTTATCGGTTAGGTAGTAGTTCGTACAATGAAAAAAACACACGGGCTAAAAGCTCACTTAAGACTTAAGACTAACAAAAAAACGCTTAAACCGATTTACAAAAAACTCAGCAGAGACAAAAAACAAACACACACAGACAGAGAGAGTTCTATAGCTAGAGATACAGATTAAATTACGGATTACAGATATTACAGCTTTAACTTATTTTTGTTTAGAGAGTCATATGCGATTTGAATGCGGTTACGGGGACTACGCGTTCGGATGTGGCGGTATGACCACCCAGCCATCGTTCTCGACTGTATCTACGCCGCTTATGGGTCCACCTCCTACGCCCACTCCCACGCCCACCTCCTGACTACCGTTGCCGCCCCATACCTGACCAGGGGCGCTAGTCAGTGGATGGGGATGTGGATGCAAGTGCGGATTGTGGCTGGCCTGCAGTTGTCGCGAGGCGGGTAGCTTCTCCCATTGCTGCTGCAAATTGTTGTACAGACTCTGGAGTCCCTCCTGCGGACAAAACATACAATAATTTAATTAATTATATATAAAGTGATGATGGATGTACCTTATCCTTGATTTTGCGCAACAGTTCCTGCTTCTGGTCGCGCTCGGCGAGATCCATCTGGAGTATGAGCTTGTCCTTAAAGTCCTGCGCATAGTAGAGGTTCGTGTCGACGCTCAGGTACTCCTTGGCCATGTGACGGTGTTCACGGTAGATGGACTGCGACTCGGCATTGTTCGGTATGGGGGGCTCTGGCTGCAGCTCGGGATCGAGTATTTCAGCCAGCGACTGTTCGGTGCCGTCGTTTTCATCCGCATCTACGTCCACGTCCAGCGAATTGATGATCTCCTCCTGCTCTGGATCCGCGGCCTCCAGCTGCTGGTGGGCATGGCTCAGCAATCCATTCGTGTGGCCATGGCCGTGGGCATCGTTGTTGTTCGTCAGATCGTTGCTGGTCATGATCACCGGCTTGGTGTCCGTCACCGTGAGTCGCTCGCGGCCATCGCTTTTGGCTGCAAAAAATTCAAATTTCGTACATAAATAAAATCCCAATCGAAGAGGAATATGGCTCAAGCGATCTGTCCAAGCAAGCATCGAAATCGATTAGGAAAATCAGATGTCATACGGCAGCACCCCTCGGTAGCTTCCAATGTAACGTTCTTTCATTAGAGAATTATGGAATAATATGCCAAAGATATACGTTTCCCGTAGAAAACCAGAAATATATGAACGCAATCTGTTCTCAATTTTCGAAAGAATATAGAAATATAATTTCGCAAGGCATAATATCTGTACGCATTTTATAGAAAACGAGTATTTTATTCCTTCCTGGAATGGAATGTACTTATTTATTTTGGTAAATTATAGAGAAATTATACGAAAGTGTTTTGAAATTTGTTTTGAAAAAGGATAAATACAAATATTGCTTATAAATCCGTGAAATAATAGATACAAATTACGGATTTTAACATTCAAAAAAAAAAAACAATAAAAACTGATTTAAGTTTAAATACTGTTGTAAATCAAAAAAAATCTTCAAATAAATGTTGCTGGATAAATCGAAGAAAGTATTATAAAATTTTATTGAATGTAAAGGAAATATATTTTTGAAAGGAAGCAACGGATTATCTGCTAATTCAACGTCAACCACAAAAAGATAATGGTATACAGATTGTATTCCAAATTGAATTTCTTCGTTATTTCGATTCATTTCAAAATCATTATCAATTTAAAAGCATTCAAAACTTTGTCATAATTTTCTTGAAATCATTTTCAATTCCAAAATGATTCACACAAATTTTACAGAAAAGATACAGACAATTTTCTTTAAGTTTCCCAGAATTTTCTTTCAGTTTATATTTGTATAAAAACAACTTTTAATCCAAGAAATAAAATTCTGTTACAAATGACCATTGAAGGGGGTCCTTAGAAGTAAGGATCGTTTGGGTGTAACCTCAGGCTAAGGAATTCCCTCAAAAAAGTGTTGATTTAGTTTATAAAACTATAACCTACTATATATGATCCAACAACTGTGCAGATCGTTGGTCTGTTTGGTGTTGATCAGAGCCCGCGTGTCGCACATTTTGGTTCCTGGTTCCTTTGGCAAATGTTCGAAGGGAATCGCCCCTTAGGTCCCAAAAGGTTCAAGGGCTTAGCTATATAATGTCCCCCGGTTCTAGATCATTTTCATTTTCAGAAATAATGCAGAGAGAAGACTCGAACTAGAGGGCTGCTGCTGCTGTTGTATGTGTCATGTGGAGGAAATCCTTCACATTGTTTCCAACTGAAAGATCGATCGATCTTTCCCTCCCTCCCTCTCTCTCTCTTCCTCTCTGTGCTTTTCCCTTTCCCGATGTCTGTTGCTTCTGTTTTTCTTTTCCGATGACGTGTTTTCCCCCCCACACACACAGACACAGAAACAGACACACGCGCGCACACACACACCGCCCGTTACTCGGGAGAGAGGTCGGTCTGGTCTTCTCTGGTCTCTATGCTTGTTGATTTTCCACAGAATCTCTTTTTGGGGAAAACAAACCACAAACAAATAGTAAAAGCTGTTGGAAATTTCACTTGATTTTTTGTTGTTGGGTCTTTTGTGGGGTTTCGGTTTGGGATTCTTGGTCAGATATGAATCTGCTTGGGGTGTGTGGTATTCGCAAACTCGATTCCGGCCAGAGTCCGGCGGCAATTGACGATGTTTCGCGCGTTTCGGTGCGTCGCCTGACAATTCCGTAACATCTCGTAGAGCACTCAAGACCGCACGGCGCTCGGACGCAGACTGAGGCAGACCGAGGCACACAGAGGCCGATACCGACACCGAGACCGAGACGGAGGCATCCAAGCAAACAGACGACTCTCGCCGGGGATCTTCTGCCTCGGCAGACGTGGCAAGATGGTGCCGAGATGGTGCAGAGGCGGAGACGGTACGGATCATTGCTGCTGCTGCTGATGACGCGCCCAGAATGAGTATATTGTGGCATCATTCCCCCTCCCCACCCCCCTGCCAACGGGTGGAAAATCGCTCGATGATTGGCGGCTGGGGGGTGGCTTAAGTGGATGTGCTTTGTCCGCCCAAAGATTGCCGCGCTAAATGGCATCACTCATCTGGGGGGCTGAGATCTATTCAATATGAATTTTTATATGATTTATATGATTCCCATATCCAGACAGTCGCCCCTTCTCTCCTACTCAGTCCTCATACAAAGAAAGGGATTCCGAAATTATCAGAGTCATAAAACGTATTCCTTCGTGGAATATGTGTCCGGACTAAGAACTTTAATGAAAATGGAAAAATGCATGGACAAATATGGATTCAATATCCCGGATAATATAATGACTTATTCAGAAAGTCCTTTCCATTTAGAATCACTTCTAACATACAAAAAAAGCAAAACAAAACTGACTTAAGATTAAATATTTTTTTTATCAATAAAATCTTTGAAAAACTGTTATCCATGAAAATCAGCATAATAGCCGATGAAAGTAATATTTATAGAGCTAATAAAAATCAACAAAAAAAAGAAAATTGCCCAAAAATCACTTCTAAAATTTAAAAATACTGACTTAAGATTAAAAAAAAGATTTTAAAAAATTTAAAAAAGGTTATAAAAATTTAAAAAATAAAGGATTTACAAATGTAAAAAAAAGGATATAAATATGTAAAAAAGCTATTAAAAAGCACTTTAAAAAATAAAAAGAAAGGGTTGCAAATTTCTTGTACATTTTACAACATTCAAAAACCAGAAATAATGTTTTTTTTAATCAATAAAATCTAATAATTTGTATTCAGGAATATCAAAATAAGAACCAATGAAAATATACAAATTTTTATAAAGCTATTTTACAAAAAGGTTATAAATTATTTGAGGATTGAAATTAAATTAAAAAAACTATACAAAAATTCAAATAAATCCAAAAAAGGTTCACAAATTGGTTATAAATTATTTAATATTCAAGAGAGAGGCAGAGAGATAGAGAGTGTTTTAGATCACATAAAGAATGTAATACCCCCAAAAAAGGGGTACTTTTTCTATGAAAAATGTCTGAGCACAGCGATAAAAAACAAGGGGGGGAGGGGGATTGGTTCCTCCCACTACATGCAACACACTGTAGAGACCGGTAGCCTATTTCCATGACGAACCAAAACCTGATGAAGATTCATTCAAATTCATTCCGATGCCAGGCCCCGAACATTGATCAAATTCGATGATTAATGCAGTTGGCATCTGCAATTGGGAAATCTCGAACACAGATCGCCCCACAAGAGGGTGGAAAGGAAAGACAGAGAGAGGAGAGAGGGCTGGTATGGTATGGGATCATATAATGGGAATCATTTTGCTATATCTCGTAGCACTGACGCAGTAGCAGCCGGCCCAGCCCGCCAGTGAGTGAAGTGAACTCTACGATACGGCCGGCTAGGGGGCCCGCTAGCAAAAAAGTATCTCAAACGTATCCTCTGGCCACTGGCTGTTGATGCATTTACTATTTACACATTGCAAAGTGTACGCTATACATATCTATGCTATATTCTATAGTATAGTACGTCTCAAGTGGGGGCATCGAGTGTAAGATTGTGCCTCTGGGAACGCGGTCTGGCTGTTTCAAAGAAGATCCAAACGATTTGGCTCTGCTGCCTCTCGTCTCTTATATATCTGTGTAGATCTATATATATATATATAGATCTGTATGTGTACGTGTGTGTGCGTGTGTGTGATCTATACACATATATACGAGTGTGCGCCATTTAGACGAAATCAAAATAAAAGTGAGATTATTGCCGAGTGAGTCATGTCGGCGGCGGGGCTGTTGGGGCATCGTCATGTGTGCGTTTTGTACGAGCTATACAGCTGCCCCCGCCCCCTCGTGCTGCTCTGTTCTGTTCAGCGACGGAGCATGCCTTTGGCTATAAATCTGTCCCGAAATTGCCAGGCTAGCTAACAAATTACAAATTATTTAATTGTGCAGCAAAATTTCTGTGCAACTATTTGGTGTGGTGTGCCTCTGTTTTGCCCTAACATCCTCACAGCCGGGTATACCGGCTTTGATATACGATTTGTTGTACAGTTACAGTCTGTTCTGGTAGGGATATCGATATCCCTAAACCCTAAATGAAGAAAAGCTACGCTGAAAGTCATACTTAAAAGAACCCATGGATATAGAGATCGAGCTGTGCTCGCGAATGGACCCATCGACCCTTCGAATCAAAGAGACAGCCCATGAACAGTACGAAAACCACATACATGTGGTGTGCATGATGCTCGTCTCGAGTTATGCTCGATAAGGGATTTTTGTTGTGTTGCAGGTGGAAGAGTTCGGTATGCAATGATTATTTGATCTTTATGAAAAAAGAATACTAAAGTGTTTTTAAATCAATTTCATCATTTTGAGGGGGAATACTTTTTTCTTTAAGAATTAAATTTTGATAAATGTATATTTTGATTGATGAATGATTTACTTGTAAATATTGGACATTGTACCCCATTTGATGTACTATCTGTAAACTCGGAAATGGCAATCAATAGGCATGGAATGGCAATCGCACATTACTATGTGCCCCAACAGATGGAATAGAGTATTAATTATGAATTAATTAACTCCCAAGCAACTACAATACATTAAAATAATGTAATTCGTATCTTCTTTTGGAGCCTCCCAGATATCAATATACATATATCAAACCTCAGTCAATGTCGTATGTAGCATACCCTAGAGCATTGAGAGGTCGCTGGTGAATGAGTGAATCGTTGCGAATGAGTGCACTAAATATTTATAATTTATGCAGCTCAGAGCCCGCAGATACAGCCACATCTCTGCATAGAGTAGAGACATTGACAATTGAATAATGTTCAAAAAGACTTTCTATGCATTAGGCAGAGACACCGCAGCGGCTAATTAACCAAAAACATTCATTGAGTCTGTACGGAAAAGAGATGGCAAATCAGAAAGAGAAAGAGAGCTTTGCATTGTTTACATGCGAGTAAAACAAAATGCGTCACCTACACAGCAGCCACAGCCACAGCTGTCGGTGCCACCCCACCAGAGCAGAGCTGACAATGCGCCAAGCAACTTGCAACAACAAAAGTCAACTTAGAATTATAGCTGATTTATTGAGTGTCTGCTCGAAGTTTAGGCACACTTTTTACCGAATTCTAGTGAATGTCTGTGTCAAGGAACAGAAATCAGAGCATTTCCTGTGTCTCCTTGGAGGAAATCGTAATGGATATGATCCTCTGAACGCTATACAATAAGGATACATAATGTGGGTATAAAGTTAGAATAGAATACGACAGAGATTGACTCATTTAAGAATCTAGACCTGTAGATGGTCTTTAAAACACTTTCTTCTGACTTTTTACAGGTAGCCTTTACCCCCAAAACGGACATGACCAGAGTTTCCCCCGTCTTCAGGCCACAAAATCGTTTGCGATTCCAATGGGATTGCGTGTGATTCAGACGACGACGGCGACGAAGAGGAGACCAACAATAAATGCCGCTAGTTGGGTTTGAGAACTCACCATGCGTGCTGCTGCTGCTGCTCTCGCTGCGACTCAGACCAAAGCCATTCTAAAGAGGAGAGAGAGACAGAGTGAGAGAGATCAAGAAGTTGGGGGGTAAGTATTTTAATCAAATAGCACGCACCGCCTCCACATCGAGGGTCAACTGTTCCATGGGTGTGCAGGCCATTTGGATCATGCCATTGCGTATGGTCTCGAGCCTTTGGGTGGCCTCCACAGATGAGGTTAAATTGAAGCTATCGTTCGTCTGACTCTCATTGCTATCCTCCTCGGGTATGGCGTCCCATCGATTGCTGATCATATGGAATAGAGGATTATTGTCAAGTTGTCCCGAATTTGTCGGCGTTATATCTGCCGATGATGATGATGTTGATGAGGTAGTATTTTCGGCTGTCGTTGAGCTAGTCGTTGTTGCATTTGCATTGGCATTGGCATTTGCCGCCGTTGTCGGTGTTAACTGTGTGGACGAGACTCAGATCCGTTGTTGAACTGAGACTACTATCATATTGAGCGGCCACAGTGCCATCGCTCTCTTTGGTGACAATCTGCAGTCACGAATATATGAATAAGCAAAGAATTAGGCATTAGAAATAAGGGATTCAAGCGTAGACCCTACCCACTCACCTGTTGATTCACAAATGTATATTCTAGGGCCTTGTCAGCGCCCGTATAGTCTTTGACAATCTCATTCATGACGCCCACAATATACTGCATGGATGGGCGGTCTTCGGGTGCTGTTTTCCAGCAGGCTGTCATTAGATTTTCAATATGCTTAGGGCATGTCGTCAACAACGGCGGACGTTCGCCTGTAAATCGAAATTAATTGAACATTTGCAAGGATTTAGTATTTTTGAAGTCCATGAGGAGGCCATGCATTCCCCTACCCTTGTATATCTTCCATTGTATGGTGTAGGCATTGTCAATGCCCTTGAAGGGCTGCTTTCGCGACAGCACCTCCCAGAGTACAATCGCCCAGCTGAATATATCGCATTTCTCCGTATACTTTGAGCCCTCGAATACCTTTTGGAATAAAAGACATACACAATTGATTAGAGATCGGTCTAATTTCAGGTTTTGTTGCGGCCTACCTCTGGTGCCATCCAGGCAGCACTGCCACGATTATTGGTCATCATGGTGGACTTGTCGGCCACAGTCCCAAAATCACATATCTTCAGATTGCGTCCCTTGTTGGTCAGCAGCAAGTTCAGTGGCTTGACATCGCGATGTATCAATGGCTTTGGCGTCATCGCGTGCAGATAGGCCAAGCCCTAAACCAGAAAAAGGCAAAAGGAATGAAGCGAATGCAAGACTTATAATCGATCGGATCTATGTTGATCTTACCTCGGCACATTGACGGGCCCAACTCATGGCATGGGCCAGCGAATAGGCCGGCTTGACCTTGCCATGCAGAAAATTGTGCAGGGAGCCGCCTTCGGCATATTCCATAATCAAATAGGTGGCCTGCTGGTACGATGAGATGCCATGGAGCGCAATGATATTCACATGCTTGACGCGCGACAACTGTTTCACCTCCTTCTCAATGTCCTTCTGCTCGGCACTGGCAAAGAACTCCTTGACGGCCACCAGTTTGTCGCGCCAGACAGCCTTACAAACCACCCCATAGGAGCCGTGTCCAACTTTCTGTGAAGGCCATACAAAAATGTAATGGATGGGTACGGGTGCATGAAATGGTCGTCGATGTGCTTGCTCACCTCTCGCAGCGTTAGCTCGCTAAAGTCCACATAGAATGCCTGCAGTGCATCCAACGGTGCGGTGGCCATGTCCAGGCTGCCGCTGCTGGAGATTCTTCTTGCCGCCCCAGGTGCTTGTGCTCCGCCCAATTATTGGATTGCTGGCTGGCTGCCTGTCCTGGCTGGCTGGTGTTGAGTGGGTAATTATTTACTTGTAATCAGCCTTTGGGGGCTGCAAACATCAATGGGCGAAGAGGCGGAGCAGGCACAATTTTTATATCGACCAGCAGAGATGCGCACATCCTCCACATCCGAAACGGGGTCTAGGGGAACGTGTGCCTGGCCTGCGGACTACACACAACAGCTGGCTGGCTGGCTGGCCTCACCTGTCACATGGAGCGCATCAGAATTGGGTAGTGGGTGCACTTGAGTGGTTTGTTTCTATTTGGGCAGCGTTTTAGCGTTTTTTTTAATAAAATTTTATTCTCATTTTTCGATTTTTGGCTTCGCAGTGTGACCGTTTATTGTGTTAGCCAAACCAATAACCATAAAATATACCGTCCGACACTCAGAAATATACCGAAGTGTACTGTCTTATTTTCAAAATATACCGTGAATATACCGATGAAAAACAAGCTTAGCCCACTTAGCCCCCCTCAATTTAAATAGATGAGCAACGGAAGGCAATATTGTTTGTAAATTCTTCTTTTATATCCATCTCTTCTCCTTACTTTCAAATTAAATGACCACGATATCTTTTACCTGAATTGCGCTAAATTTCTTCAGGATTCATGACTTTCGTGGAGAGATTTTTAAAACCACCAGTCGACAGTGGGTTAATCGCTCCTGTCCATGATCAGAATTCATATTCCTTGATTTTGATATTCGGTTTAATATGACTAGCTAGCTAGGACCCTCAGCACTAAACATGTTATTTTATCCGATTGATTAATCAATTTTCTACAAGATATGCTAACTTTAAGTAATCCTTTTTCAATAAAAAGTGTCTGAAACAAAAAAATAAAAGCATGCAATGTAGTGAAAATAAGTGAGCACTCTTTTGTGGATATTTTAACCGCTAGATGGTAGCAGTGTGTAAGAAATCGCGTTTCGAATGCACCAGTGCGTTTTCATATATCGATATCACAGACTTCCAGTCGATTTCGAATTTAAATTTAAACAAGCTACATTCAATTTTTTACTTGATCATTTGAATATGAATAGCTATGCAAATTGGCATTCTCTGGAGGCGGCTGCTCCATAGCGGGGGACGCTTCTATGCGTCGAAAAATGTGGCATTGGCATCCTGCTGACGGCGCTTGGTGGTGGCCACAGCCTCGTCAAAGAGGCGGGAGAAGATCTTCTGATTGAAGTCCAGGCTACGTAGACGAGGCGATGGTGGTGGTGCCCGCACCTGCGGCGGTTCATCGCCCTCTAGTCTCACAGGTCGCTGTGGCATTACCGGCATCACATCCGACCACAGTTGCGACTTGGGTAGAAAGGTTATACTTGGCGTTGGGGAGCTGCCCTTCCATTCCCGTTCACGCTCCAGCCCCAGCTTCAGTTCCAGCTTCGGCTTTCTCACCTTTGCCACATCCATCTGCAATGGTATGGATTCTGTCGGTCTCTTTCGCGTCGTCTCGCGACCGGCCCACTTGGCGTACGCGGCTGCTGGCGACAACGGCTTGCGATCCATCATTGTAGTTGACGACGGCAAATAATTGGCCAGTCTCATGGCGCTATAGCTAAAGCTCGCGGTAAACTCCCGCGACATTCTATCAACAATTTTCAAACTAAAATTTTCAGTACACGAAACAAATTCTAAAATTCACATAACACAACTAACCAACACTGGCAGAAGCTGTGATTTGTGACCCACCGCCATCTTGAAATACGAGACAAAGTGTCAGATCTCTCAAACCTATCGGCAACTTCTTCCATTTTTTCCTGACGGACGGGTCGCATCGTTTCGTGCAAAGTAAAATACTTTCATTTCTTATTGAAAACATATATTTTTGTTTGCGGTATTTCTCGGGACGTTGTGAACTGATCATCCATCTACGCAATCATGTCGGACGTACCACCGAATTCTACTTGGGCTGATGGACTCTGGGGCTGCCGTGTAGTGCCGTCTTCTGCTGCCACAGCTGATGCTGCTGCAGAGGAGGCTCGTGGCTCCTCTGAGTGGACAGACAAAATACCGATTGGAATGGGCGGTGACGTGGCAGAAATCTTACACGGCACTAACGTTTATGTACCGGAAGAAGTTAGAGACATTGAGTTTCTTGGCCCGCCAATTGAAACTCTTAAAATGAAGGAGAATAAGTTTCTCCCCATTCGTCAAGAGCCAACAAGTTGGCGGGACGGCCAGACGCTACACAAGCCGAATCCACGTTACGCTGTTGGAGCAGAGCGTGCACCGCGGCAGGCTCCACCACGCGCACTGCCACCACAGGCAGCAGCACAGGAAGCTCCACGCGCATCATCATACGCCCAGATGCCACCACTGACGAGCCTTGACCTAAATGTTCTGCATGGGCAAATGCAGACACGCATGCGCATGCCACCACAGGGCCCCATGCAGCAGCAGCAGACTTGCATGCCACCACAGGGCCCCATCCCACAAGATTGGCTGAATGGCCATCCTAGTGCCTTCGTTCGAGGCCGCCTAACTGGTAAGTGGAATCATCTTGGACCGTGGCTTCTTAAACCGTTCCCATTACAGTGCCATTCCGTCCGCCAGTTGGCGTCGAGAACGAACGCCCAGGAGCACAAGTACAGGAAAGCTTGGTATACAGCCAGCCGACAGGTGCGCTTGGTGGCCGCAGACAAGGACAAGGACGCGGACGCGGACGTGAGTTCTGGAACACAGTTCTGGGGAAGATGGCACCCAACGGGGGCATACAGTCACTGTCCGACCGAGCCGGCACACTGATGGGGCAGGATGTGGGTGTGTTGTCCGGAACACGCCATGACTATAAGGCACCACTGCCAACGCTGGACCTTAATCCTGAGTTTCGCCGTTCCGAACCCTTCTCGGGTGAAGGCCACGAAGCACTACATTCCTCATTCTTTTAACAAGATTGGAGAGAGTAGCCATACTTGTCTGAATGTATCTGTCGGCTGGAAAGAAAGTCTTTGTTCCCATGGAGGCAGATCATACAAAGGTACACAAATGAACTGGAAAGGTGCACCATATCCACTGCCTGTCCCCGACCTATATGTACACCATCTTAAACATCACTTGCTCATCCAATGTTTCTATGTTTCTTGCCCACAGGCGAAGCACGAATCAAGCCAGTTGACGGTGACCACAGCCACAGGAGATGGGTACTTTGTCCGCTCTAACAACACACACATCATTCATACATCATTCTAGTTTTAAAATTAGATTTAACAATACACTCACTGATGGTCGCAGTTCAAAATTATATAAATGTTTCGTATACAAGACAAGACACAGAATCGATTGAACAAAAAAAATGGTATTTATTACAAATTATAATGATACACATCCAACAACATCGTGATGATAAATGTTCAAACAATCCATTAAATCGAATATGCAATGCATATCTTCTGTGAAACATGCCAATTTATTTTTTTTAGCTCACAAGTGTACCTTTATCACCCTAATATTTAGAAATTTAGACCCTTAAATATTGAAATGCAATGAATATCTGTATTCCTTTAAATGATGGAATTTCTATGTATATTACTTCGTTGTAGGAAACAGTTTATTTGAGTAGAAAAATATGTTCCTCTGTGCATACATATACCCATATGCTTATATATATATATGTATATGGATATATGCATAGTATTATAAAAGTTTGCTTGTTTATTGCCATTATTTAATGGTTATATTTACAAAGTACTCATTGCCTAGCCGAAAAATGTGACGGTTCTAGATAAATCTTTATAGTATACTCGATTTAGCCATATGCAACCCAATTTGCTGTCCATTTGGATATCTGTATCAAAATATTTGAATGTATTTGTTCGCTTATATTTTGGAATAGAACTAGAACAGCTTGGGCGGGTATATACCCATATACACCAAATGCAATGCCAATACTGGTAAAATGAAATGAATATCAATTTAAAGACTGATATAGAATTGAATCGTGACAATAAGTATTTATAAAATCATTTAATTCTCCTCAAAGTGTGATAATTCGATATAAACGTAATTAGCCATTTCTTCGTCTATCTATGTCCTTCTATGGTATTATACACAGAAGATAAGATATGCTATACAGACGTCACAGATGTATACGCTTTCTATCCATGTACCTATTAATGATGAAGGCTCATAGCGTTTGGGAATGATATTGAATGGTAATATGTGTGCACTGCATAATTATGAGTTTAATGTTTAATATAATGCATAACTAGTTTTAGATCATTATAAATGGTATACTACAAGTACATACATATATCTATAATCCCCATGTGATAGTTCCATACCAATTTGAATATCCAAAACGATATGGATATACAAATACATATCTACATAGGCATGTCTATATATAAATATGTAGGTAAATATATCAAAAAGTTGTGCAGCTACTTCGCGATCTCAAAAAACTCCAAAGATCATATAAATTTAAAGACTCATGTATAATGCAATTGTTTAAGGATGTGTCCGTTTATAAATATGTGTGGGTCCCTGAATCTGTTGGCCTTTTTGTCTGCCGTTTCATCTATGTATGTGTATAATTCCGTTGTCTGTTTATAAATCTCTATATTCCTTTTGATACACTTTAGTCTATATATTGAATATAAAATAAAATGAATATAAATATCTATGCCATAGTTAAAATTGGAAAATAGATACAAATTCCATACAGTTAATGTCAAAAATATAAGTCGTTTATAATTGGATTAGGCGAATATGCTAAAATCTATATCTTTGTTTATCTAAATAGATCTAAAGCAGATCTAAAGATCTTCTAAAAGTAAGCAGAATATATTATGGGAAAATGGAAAACCGAAATGACCGTTTTCTTAACCCGATATAAAGATAAATGAATATTGAAAATTATTAATTTGAGAATTAATGGTATGTTTGAAGCATGATTGTTTTGGCATTGAGTCCAGGTGGCTATAAACGTATTTGTTGTGTCCTAAGCGTCGAATAGAAGCATTTTTTTGTGGTTGAAGTACACATAAAATATTTAAATTGTATTTTTTGCTGGATCAGCAGTTGTCCTTCTATGTTACAAATTATTATTTGAGGGAAAAAAAGGGAATCATATCAGTTTTACTGAGATAGAAAAACCGATTAAAGAACCGATTGAGGATATTATTATTTGAATTTGGGAAGACACTGAATGAGAACATTTCCAGCCTATATTTTCACAATTAGCTTAATTTAAATTCTGCAATAATTGCATGTCCAGTAATATATTTTCATACTGTGACTAAATTGAGTTCTGGATCGTGAGATGTGTTAACCCTTAGCTTGAACAGATGTCAATATTTTCTGATACTTTCTTGTTCTCGTAATTTACAGATTGTTTTGCTGCTTGGAATAATCTTTACCATTTTCTGGAGGGCAATTAAAATAAAAGACCGATGGAAGAATTTACACCCATCTGGGAGCAGGACCCATGGGTGCGTGTGTGTGTGTGTGTGTGTGGACCCTGCTTTAAGGTTGTTTTTATTTAATTACACGCAGACAGCCAGAGATAGAGAAGGACATGCACATGCACAGGAGGATGGGAGGACATAAATGAAAATGAAATAAATTAAAATAAGTGTCGAAGCAAAAGGCAAAGCCAAAGGCAAAAAGGACCAAAGGACGCCAAAGTCGTTGGCTTTATTTGTGCGTGTGTGTGTGTGTGTGTGTGTGTATGTGTGTGTCTAAAGTAGAGTAAAGCAAAGCTCTCACACACACGCACACGCAAATCTCTCTAATGTGCATGCATTTGTAAAGTTCGAGTATCCTTTCTATACCCTTTAATAGTATAATTTACGGGTATATTGAATTCATGTGAAAGATATGTATATGCAATATGACAGAGGGAATTGTTTGGAATTAGCTGGAGCCAGTGGCAAGATTGTAAAAAAATACATAAATATAATATAATATAATATATAAAATAATAAATACATGACAGTATTGTATCATATATTTTCGCCTCCCACATGGCCTGTGAAGATGTTGTAATATTTTATACAACGATTGTGGCACTCGGTATGTGTGAAGACCAATAAATACAAATTTGAAGCTGTTAAGACTATTCAACGATCAATTATGGTATGGGGCTGCCATGGTGCATCCTCTACAGCGACTAGCATCATCTTGGGACATCCTTCTTCTTCAATAGACAAGGAATTTCGGTGGTCCTTTGGACTTTAGATTTTTAGTTATAAGTTATATTTGTTATAAGATTATTTTAAGATTTAAATGGGACTTGTCTCACGAATCTCGTCCAGGTGTTTGCTCTGTCCAAGTGTTTTTATTATTTTTCACATATGACAGTAGTGTCATATATGGACTTTCGCCGCTACTTAGGAGATCCCATAGTCGTATCCCATAGATCCCGTAGATGCATGAGATATATGTATGTTTTTTATCTTTTTCGAAGAAAGAGCAACAGAATAGCCGAGTGGCGTAGGGTTGGTATGGGAATGGGGCGTGGAAATGGTCGAGCGAAGAAAAATTCATGTTGCATTTGTAGCTTAAGGATATTATTTTATCCCTTGCATCCTTTGTGCCAGAAGCATTTTTGTTTCACTCATTTTGCATACATACTTTATTTTTTTCCGCCCATCCTACGCTTTCCCCTTGTTGTGTCCTGTGCTTTGTTTCAAAGTCCAAAGTGAATCCAACAACAGCAAAAAAACGAAGAAGAAACAAAAAAGGGACAAAGACAGCAAAGCAGCTGAACGGAAAATTCAACAAGAAAATCTAAAGTAAAGCTCTTGGTATCCCATAGATCTGATGGAATACTCTTACGGCATACTCTTAAGGGTAGATAGATCTTTCGACTGAAAGACTCAAGAATATTCTGTTCGGTTTCTGCCGATAGTTTGAGAAATAGTGGGAATAATTAATGGAACATATGTAATTGTAAAGAAAGCTTATTTAAGGGGCAACCCTTAGTAATTTTTGTTATATATATATTTTAAATCGAAAGAAATTTGAACTTTTAAAATGTCTTTTGCAAGCTTAAAAGTTACCTAAAAAATATATATAACTCCTCCAAAAGTTATTTCTGAAAATCATCTCAAAACAGTGGTTCAACTTCACTGTGGAAGAGTGTGTACAAAGGACCCAAAAAGGACCTCATGCAGCGCCCACACACGCACAACTTCAGACGAATACATACATGTGTGTGTGTGTGTGTGTGCGTGTGTGTGTGTGTATGCATAATGCATGTGGGCTGATGTAAATGCAAAAATACGAATAAAACTGCGAATTGCCAACTGCGGCCGGACCCGTATCCTGGCATATCTCAACCATGCAACACTGACCCCCCCTCCCCCCATCCTCTCTCTCTCTCTGTCTCTCTCTCTCTCTGTCTCTGTCTCTCTGTCGCTCTGTTAGTCCTGGACGTGGTCCATATCCATCAGAAATGTGCGAGTTTTAGATTTATTTGTACGAGTAGTTCTCCAAAAAAAACAGGAAAAAACGAAAAACGAACCAGAGGAAAGGACTGAAAGGGATATTATCCCCCAGTAGAAGAGTGGAAAACTTTATTTTAATTTTAATGTGGGCGCTTGTAATGCAAAGTAGGATTCTGCCAACCCCCAAGCCAAAAGCTTTTCAAATCATGGGATAGGATAGGGCTGGGGTATAGGTCTGTGTATGGGTTCTGGGTTCTGCGTAGGGGTTGGGAGTGGGAGTTGGAGTGGGAGTGGGGGAGTGGGTATGGAGCAGGTGTTCTGGCTTCCGTTCGATTTTAGCCTGGACAGCTTCCGTTCCGATCCGTTCCGTTCCGTTTCGTACCATCCAATGATGCCAGACTGACTCTCTGTCGTGACTCTTGTTAATGGGCTTGCCGCACTTTTACAAATTGGCTCAATTGCAAGTTTATGCGTTGTGTCCCTTCCCCGCTCCCTATCACACACACACACCCACACTTTGAACAACTTATGCCGCCATATGTGACCCTGCTGGATTGGGATTGGGAATGGGGTTGGGGTCCTCGTTATCCTTTTCCGATTCCGATTCTCTGTCTCTCCGTATCGCGCGCTTGGCCATTGTTATGGGGTATCATGGCAAAAAATTGTATTACACCTCAATAACAACACCAAGGACATGACAATGAGGGGTCCATGCCATTGGCTGGGCTCCAGGACGCCCCCGTGGCCGTCTGCTAAGTATGTGTGACAAGTGATGCGTGTTTTGTTGCGGCCGGAGTGTCCAGGGTCCAGAGAACAGACCTCCCCCCTTCCCGGAATACCGAAGTTCCGAACCTCCTTAAGTGATGTCCTTTTTTTATGGACTATCCATGGCACGTCCACTGCCCCCAAACGCCCTTCTACATCTTCGGCTGTTTTTTTTTCATGCTTAATTGAATGGGTCAGTCATGGGCCGTTGTCCGGTTGCCCACATGGTTGCCATAAGCGCTCCAACTTTTCGTCCCGGAAATGTTCAATTCAATTTTTTATGTCCTGCCCCCCTCCCCAGCCCCCTGGCCATCCCCTGCCATGCTGCCCTTGCCGTGTGGTTATTGAATATCGAGCACGTTTGGCCAGCATTTCTTGAACGCTTCTGGTCATTATTGAGGCTATCTGTCGCCCTCCCCAGGCTCACTGTCACCCACTCAACCACTCACTTACTCCGCTTATTATTATACCCTGGCCTTATGGTTATTGTCATCCTTCGACCCACTCTCCAAGCCAGCCACTGGATAGCTCTTCCTGTTGTCGGCGACCATTAAAACAAATATGGATTTCGATTTCGATTTCGATTTTAACTATGCTTAGCACGCACCAACAGCTCGGCACTTTTTTGCCATTCAGTTTTTTATGGCTCGCCTGGACCCTTGGATGTACGATGGGGATAAAGTGGGGATACAGTGGCCGGCAGTGCGGGGAGGAGGTGCTTTAAGAGCTGCGAACAGAATAGAGGGAGGCGACATTTCAGTATACGGAATGGTTTCTTGAGGAAGAGCAAACGGTATACCAAAACCTTCCAGAAAATGGAAGAATAGGCAGCAGATCGGTGGATAATGGCTAATGGATGCACAACTTTTGTGTATAACAGAGAGAACCCTATCTGAACTTCCACATAATATCCGATCTACGTCCAGTACCTTCCATCCGTCCCCATCTCTTCCATCCATTATTCTCATATCAAAATTGTGATTGCCTCGGGAGTGGAATCAAAACAAGATTTCAATTTGTTGAACATTTTTTTTTTGATTTTCTTTAAAATTTGTTGTCTGCAACATTTCTGGATATTCCCAGGACGATGGACCCGCAAGAGCTCTACTTATGCATATATGTATGTGTGTATGTGTGTATGGATATGCTTGTGCGTATGTGTGCAGGGCCTGTCTCAGTCGTTACGCTCCCTCATCCGGGCGCTGACTTTGGCGAGAGCGCAACCCTCATAGCCCGTCGCCAGACCCACGTTAAACGTCGCCGATTACACACATGGGAGCTGTAAACCGCGTTTTATGATTTGTTTTGGAACCGATCCGATAGATGTCAGTGCGATTTCTTTTATGGACCTGCCCCGCTTTATAGACTCCGCTAAAAAAACGTTGCGAATTTTGTGACATTGCAGTTTTTGTCATTTATATTTTCTGTTTATGATTGGTGGTTGATTGGATGGAGGGGGCGGATCGGGGCACTTGACAATCTCTCCGAGGGCTGAAAATATATAACAGATGAAGCCATTTACCAGCCATAAATATAAACATTTTTTTACCCTGAAAGCGGCTGTCCTTCCCGTTGACTCCATGAAGTAGAGTCTGTGTAGCTTCTGGAATTCCATTGAATAGATCAACTGCTTTAGGATGATCTTAAAAAAAAAAAACAAAAAAATTTTTATACAAAATAAACAACGTCCAGGAGTGGTTCAGAGTGCATATGACCAGTCGTTGTTCCAGGGGAAAGTCATCCTGTATCGGCGTGGCTTCACCAGGCGGCCCAATGTCGTAGGCGTTGGGATTTTGGTTTTCTTAAGACAAATAATCCGACCTCGGGGCGACCATGAAAGTTTCGAGTAATCGGAATCATCCGAGTCTGAACAATCGACTGGCAATACAGACGGCAGACAATACAGAATTTCATTGTCTTTCCATATTGTCCAAGCCTTGGAGCTCTCCAAGGTTATCCATCCATCACCCATTTTTATTTTCAGAGAAGTACCCTTAAAGTTAAGATTTTATTTAGAATCATTCACCAGTTCGGCTGTCTCCCCCATCTACTCACACTCATTTCCACGTGAGTTATTCGTTACGAATTATTTTCCGCCGAGAATTTGTTTGCTGAAATGCTTTCTGATATGATATTTGATGTACAAAACAGACTGACATTCAGTTCTCTAGGCCCTCTTCGAACAACAAAATACGTTTATACATTTGCTCTGCTTTTTTCAAAAGGAAAGACAGCAATACTTCAAAAAGACATCTTGTCTCCGCTGGCAGACAATTTATCTCCGCTGGCGGAAAATTAATATCCGCTGGCAGAAAACTTATCTCCGCTGGCGAACAACTTATCTAAGCTGGCGGACAACTAATCTCCGCTGGCGGACATCTTGTCTCCGCTGGGGCGCATATGGGGCGGGGAATATAAACCCCTGGACGGACCAGAAGCTGGCCAAAAAATGCTCTTCTCCCACTCTCCAGCTGTATCTCTGTTTTAAGCCGCATTACAAGTGCAGGCAGCTCGACGAATCGGGATTACCAGCAGCCAAAATGCAGCTGCGACCACCGCTGGAAATTGGCTCAAAAGGGGGAGGTCCATGGGTCAACAGCGAGTAAACAAGCGACTTTCCGGCGCTTTTTCCTGTTATCGAGCGCGTCCATTTGAATGTTGTTCTTTTTTTTGCTGGAAAATTTATGCCAAGTGTCTGATAATTGAAAAGCGCAAGGGTAGAGGGGGAATGGGTTAGTCGGGATCTCAGAGATAGAGAATAAGAGAGTCCCCCAAGTGCAGCAGCAAACGAAGCACCTAGAGAGTGAAATGGAGCTCAATAGACCGCAAGAAACCCAGTTAAACGCTCGAGTCAAAGGTCAAGAACTGATTTAAAAAATTCAAAATTATTCAAAATTTTCAAAAGTCAAACATATCCAGAACACATTTAAATTATTCAACATTTTTAAAATTCCCTCAAAATTTCAACACCAAAATATGTCTCGTCGCTCGAGTCGGGGCGCGACTGATCGCAGAGATGGCAGAGACTTTTTCCATCGCCAGAGCATGAGCTATCTGAACTCGATAATAGAGAAGCTCTTGTTGGACGGCGCGAATCCGCGGACCAACGTGCTGACCGAGAATGAGCTGACGGACATTTGCATGTCGGCCGGGTTGCTGTTCCTCTCGCAGCCCATGCTGCTGGAGCTGAGTGCGCCAGTGAAGATCTGCGGGGACATACATGGGCAGTTCAAGGATCTGGTGAGAATATTCCAGAAGTGCGGCTATCCGCCGAGTGCGAACTACCTGTTCCTAGGGGACTACGTGGACCGGGGGCAGAACTCGATCGACACACTCACCCTGCTGCTGGCCTACAAGCTGCGCTACCCGCTGAACTTCTTCCTGCTGCGGGGCAACCACGAGTCGCCGGGGCTGAACCAGATCTACGGCTTCTTCGACGAGTGCAAGCGGCGGTACAGCATCAAGTTGTGGCGCTCCTTTCAAAGCTTGAAGCTCAAGCATAGCAGTCAAATCATTGCAGCCTCGAGCACAATTTTAGGATCTTTCAAGAGGAAATACAATTGAATGAATTACAAATGATTTTTAATATACTGAAACACAAATGATGGGTGATTTGATCTAAGCTAGGATCTGAATAATTGACAGAAGCTTGGCCAGGTTTCCTCAAGCTTCCACGTCTCGTAGTGCCGCCTGGGAGAGCTCCTTTTTGGGTTCTTTGCTCTTGCCTCTGAACACCCGAGGCGTTGAGTTGTGCGGATTTTTGTTTGGGCCTGTCATACCTCTGCAAAAGCAGCAAATACAGAAGCTATAGCTCTAGTTCCGAAGGTTCTCCTATGGCGACAGTGCGACAGTCAGGAAGGAGCTTTTCTCTGCCCCTTGTATTGTCTGGGTTTGTGGGGCAGCCGCTTCTGCTGTGGAAGCCCAAATATCGCTCTCCTTTTTGACTCTCTTCTCGCTCCAGCTATTGCCATCGCCAACGCCTTCATCTTATCTCCGCTGGGGTAAAGGTAATGCTCCCTCTTGTATACCACAGCATGGCGATCGAACGATCATACAATTTCATAAATGATAATGCGGCTGAGACTCGATGAATTCCCTCAAAATTTCAACACCAAAATATGTCTCGTCGCTCGAGTCGGGGCGCGACTGATCGCAGAGATGGCAGAGACTTTTTCCATCGCCAGAGCATGAGCTATCTGAACTCGATAATAGAGAAGCTCTTGTTGGACGGCGCGAATCCGCGGACCAACGTGCTGACCGAGAATGAGCTGACGGACATTTGCATGTCGGCCGGGTTACTGTTCCTCTCGCAGCCCATGCTGCTGGAGCTGAGTGCGCCAGTGAAGATCTGCGGGGACATACATGGGCAGTTCAAGGATCTGGTGAGAATATTCCAGAAGTGCGGCTATCCGCCGAGTGCGAACTACCTGTTCCTAGGGGACTACGTGGACCGGGGGCAGAACTCGATCGACACACTCATCCTGCTGCTGGCCTACAAGCTGCGCTACCCGCTGAACTTCTTCCTGCTGCGGGGCAACCACGAGTCGCCGGGGCTGAACCAGATCTACGGCTTCTTCGACGAGTGCAAGCGGCGGTACAGCATCAAGTTGTGGCGCTCCTTTCAAAGCTTGAAGCTCAAGCATAGCAGTCAAATCATTGCAGCCTCGAGCACAATTTTAGGATCTTTCAAGAGGAAATACAATTGAATGAATTACAAATGATTTTTAATATACTGAAACACAAATGATGGGTGATTTGATCTAAGCTAGGATCTGAATAATTGACAGAAGCTTGGCCAGGTTTCCTCAGGCTTCCACGTCTCGTAGTGCCGCCTGGGAGAGCTCCTTTGGGTTCTTTGCTCTTGCCTCTGAACACCCGAGGCGTTGAGTTGTGCGGATTTTTGTTTGGGCCTGTCATACCTCTGCAAAAGCAGCAAATACAGAAGCTATAGCTCTAGTTCGAAGGTTCTCCTGTTGCGACAGTGCGACAGTTAGGAAGGTGCTTTTCTCTGCCCCTTGTATTGTCTGGGTTTGTGGGGCAGCCGCTTCTGCTGTGGAAGCCCAAATATCGCTCTCCTTTTTGACTCTCTTCTCGCTCCAGCTATTGCCATCGCCAACGCCTTCATCTTATCTCCGCTGGGGTAAAGGTAATGCTCCCTCTTGTATACCACAGCATGGCGATCGAACGATCATACAATTTCATAAATGATAGTGCGGCTGAGACTCGATGAATTCCCTCAAAATTTCAACACCAAAATATGTCTCGTCGCTCGAGTCGGGGCGCGACTGATCGCAGAGATGGCAGAGACTTTTCCATCGCCAGAGCATGAGCTATCTGAACTCGATAATAGAGAAGCTCTTGTTGGACGGCGCGAATCCGCGGACCAACGTGCTGACCGAGAATGAGCTGACGGACATTTGCATGTCGGCCGGGTTGCTGTTCCTCTCGCAGCCCATGCTGCTGGAGCTGAGTGCGCCAGTGAAGATCTGCGGGGACATACATGGGCAGTTCAAGGATCTGGTGAGAATATTCCAGAAGTGCGGCTATCCGCCGAGTGCGAACTACCTGTTCCTAGGGGACTACGTGGACCGGGGGCAGAACTCGATCGACACACTCACCCTGCTGCTGGCCTACAAGCTGCGCTACCCGCTGAACTTCTTCCTGCTGCGGGGCAACCACGAGTCGCCGGGGCTGAACCAGATCTACGGCTTCTTCGACGAGTGCAAGCGGCGGTACAGCATCAAGTTGTGGCGCTCCTTTCAAAGCTTGAAGCTCAAGCATAGCAGTCAAATCATTGCAGCCTCGAGCACAATTTTAGGATCTTTCAAGAGGAAATACAATTGAATGAATTACAAATGATTTTTAATATACTGAAACACAAATGATGGGTGATTTGATCTAAGCTAGGATCTGAATAATTGACAGAAGCTTGGCCAGGTTTCCTCAAGCTTCCACGTCTCGTAGTGCCGCCTGGGAGAGCTCCTTTTGGGTTCTTTGCTCTTGCCTCTGAACACCCGAGGCGTTGAGTTGTGCGGATTTTTGTTTGTGCCTGTCCTACCTCTGCAGAAGCAGCAAATCCAGAAGCTATGGCTCTAGTTCCGAAGGTTCTCCTGTTGCGACAGTGCGACAGTCAGGAAGGTGCTTTTCTCTGCCCTTGTATTGTCTGGGTTTGTGGGGCAGCCGCTTCTGCTGTGGAAGCCCAAATATCGCTCTCCTTTTTGACTCTCTTCTCGCTCCAGCTATTGCCATCGCCAACGCCTTCATCTTATCTCCGCTGGGGTAAAGGTAATGCTCCCTCTTGTATACCACAGCATGGCGATCGAACGATCATACAATTTCATAAATGATAATGCGGCTGAGACTCGATGAATTCCCTCAAAATTTCAACACCAAAATATGTCTCGTCGCTCGAGTCGGGGCGCGACTGATCGCAGAGATGGCAGAGACTTTTTCCATCGCCAGAGCATGAGCTATCTGAACTCGATAATAGAGAAGCTCTTGTTGGACGGCGCGAATCCGCGGACCAACGTGCTGACCGAGAATGAGCTGACGGACATTTGCATGTCGGCCGGGTTGCTGTTCCTCTCGCAGCCCATGCTGCTGGAGCTGAGTGCGCCAGTGAAGATCTGCGGGGACATACATGGGCAGTTCAAGGATCTGGTGAGAATATTCCAGAAGTGCGGCTATCCGCCGAGTGCGAACTACCTGTTCCTAGGGGACTACGTGGACCGGGGCAGAACTCGATCGACACACTCACCCTGCTGCTGGCCTACAAGCTGCGCTACCCGCTGAACTTCTTCCTGCTGCGGGGCAACCACGAGTCGCCGGGGCTGAACCAGATCTACGGCTTCTTCGACGAGTGCAAGCGGCGGTACAGCATCAAGTTGTGGCGCTCCTTTCAAAGCTTGAAGCTCAAGCATAGCAGTCAAATCATTGCAGCCTCGAGCACAATTTTAGGATCTTTCAAGAGGAAATACAATTGAATGAATTACAAATGATTTTTAATATACTGAAACACAAATGATGGGTGATTTGATCTAAGCTAGGATCTGAATAATTGACAGAAGCTTGGCCAGGTTTCCTCAGGCTTCCACGTCTCGTAGTGCCGCCTGGGAGAGCTCCTTTTTGGGTTCTTTGCTCTTGCCTCTGAACACCCGAGGCGTTGAGTTGTGCGGATTTTTGTTTGGGCCTGTCATACCTCTGCAAAAGCAGCAAATCCAGAAGCTATGGCTCTAGTTCGAAGGTTCTCCTGTTGCGACAGTGCGACAGTCAGGAAGGTGCTTTCTCTGCCCCTTGTATTGTCTGGGTTTGTGGGGCAGCCGCTTCTGCTGTGGAAGCCCAAATATCGCTCTCCTTTTGACTCTCTTCTCGCTCCAGCTATTGCCATCGCCAACGCCTTCATCTTATCTCCGCTGGGGTAAAGGTAATGCTCCCTCTTGTATACCACAGCATGGCGATCGAACGATCATACAATTTCATAAATGATAATGCGGCTGAGACTCGATGAATTCCCTCAAAATTTCAACACCAAAATATGTCTCGTCGCTCGAGTCGGGGCGCGACTGATCGCAGAGATGGCAGAGACTTTTTCCATCGCCAGAGCATGAGCTATCTGAACTCGATAATAGAGAAGCTCTTGTTGGACGGCGCGAATCCGCGGACCAACGTGCTGACCGAGAATGAGCTGACGGACATTTGCATGTCGGCCGGGTTGCTGTTCCTCTCGCAGCCCATGCTGCTGGAGCTGAGTGCGCCAGTGAAGATCTGCGGGGACATACATGGGCAGTTCAAGGATCTGGTGAGAATATTCCAGAAGTGCGGCTATCCGCCGAGTGCGAACTACCTGTTCCTAGGGGACTACGTGGACCGGGGGCAGAACTCGATCGACACACTCACCCTGCTGCTGGCCTACAAGCTGCGCTACCCGCTGAACTTCTTCCTGCTGCGGGGCAACCACGAGTCGCCGGGGCTGAACCAGATCTACGGCTTCTTCGACGAGTGCAAGCGGCGGTACAGCATCAAGTTGTGGCGCTCCTTTCAAAGCTTGAAGCTCAAGCATAGCAGTCAAATCATTGCAGCCTCGAGCACAATTTTAGGATCTTTCAAGAGGAAATACAATTGAATGAATTACAAATGATTTTTAATATACTGAAACACAAATGATGGGTGATTTGATCTAAGCTAGGATCTGAATAATTGACAGAAGCTTGGCCAGGTTTCCTCAGGCTTCCACGTCTCGTAGTGCCGCCTGGGAGAGCTCCTTTTGGGTTCTTTGCTCTTGCCTCTGAACACCCGAGGCGTTGAGTTGTGCGGATTTTTGTTTGGGCCTGTCATACCTCTGCAAAAGCAGCAAATACAGAAGCTATAGCTCTAGTTCCGAAGGTTCTCCTGTTGCGACAGTGCGACAGTCAGGAAGGTGCTTTTCTCTGCCCCTTGTATTGTCTGGGTTTGTGGGGCAGCCGCTTCTGCTGTGGAAGCCCAAATATCGCTCTCCTTTTTGACTCTCTTCTCGCTCCAGCTATTGCCATCGCCAACGCCTTCATCTTATCTCCGCTGGGGTAAAGGTAATGCTCCCTCTTGTATACCACAGCATGGCGATCGAACGATCATACAATTTCATAAATGATAATGCGGCTGAGACTCGATGAATTCCCTCAAAATTTCAACACCAAAATATGTCTCGTCGCTCGAGTCGGGGCGCGACTGATCGCAGAGATGGCAGAGACTTTTTCCATCGCCAGAGCATGAGCTATCTGAACTCGATAATAGAGAAGCTCTTGTTGGACGGCGCGAATCCGCGGACCAACGTGCTGACCGAGAATGAGCTGACGGACATTTGCATGTCGGCCGGGTTGCTGTTCCTCTCGCAGCCCATGCTGCTGGAGCTGAGTGCGCCAGTGAAGATCTGCGGGGACATACATGGGCAGTTCAAGGATCTGGTGAGAATATTCCAGAAGTGCGGCTATCCGCCGAGTGCGAACTACCTGTTCCTAGGGGACTACGTGGACCGGGGGCAGAACTCGATCGACACACTCACCCTGCTGCTGGCCTACAAGCTGCGCTACCCGCTGAACTTCTTCCTGCTGCGGGGCAACCACGAGTCGCCGGGGCTGAACCAGATCTACGGCTTCTTCGACGAGTGCAAGCGGCGGTACAGCATCAAGTTGTGGCGCTCCTTTCAAAGCTTGAAGCTCAAGCATAGCAGTCAAATCATTGCAGCCTCGAGCACAATTTTAGGATCTTTCAAGAGGAAATACAATTGAATGAATTACAAATGATTTTTAATATACTGAAACACAAATGATGGGTGATTTGATCTAAGCTAGGATCTGAATAATTGACAGAAGCTTGGCCAGGTTTCCTCAGGCTTCCACGTCTCGTAGTGCCGCCTGGGAGAGCTCCTTTTGGGTTCTTTGCTCTTGCCTCTGAACACCCGAGGCGTTGAGTTGCGCGGATTTTTGTTTGGGCCTGTCCTACCTCTGCAAAAGCAGCAAATCCAGAAGCTATGGCTCTAGTTCGAAGGTTCTCCTGTTGCGACAGTGCGACAGTCAGGAAGGTGCTTTTCTCTGCCCCTTGTATTGTCTGGGTTTGTGGGGCAGCCGCTTCTGCTGTGGAAGCCCAAATATCGCTCTCCTTTTTGACTCTCTTCTCGCTCCAGCTATTGCCATCGCCAACGCCTTCATCTTATCTCCGCTGGGGTAAAGGTAATGCTCCCTCTTGTATACCACAGCATGGCGATCGAACGATCATACAATTTCATAAATGATAATGCGGCTGAGACTCGATGAATTCCCTCAAAATTTCAACACCAAAATATGTCTCGTCGCTCGAGTCGGGGCGCGACTGATCGCAGAGATGGCAGAGACTTTTTCCATCGCCAGAGCATGAGCTATCTGAACTCGATAATAGAGAAGCTCTTGTTGGACGGCGCGAATCCGCGGACCAACGTGCTGACCGAGAATGAGCTGACGGACATTTGCATGTCGGCCGGGTTGCTGTTCCTCTCGCAGCCCATGCTGCTGGAGCTGAGTGCGCCAGTGAAGATCTGCGGGGACATACATGGGCAGTTCAAGGATCTGGTGAGAATATTCCAGAAGTGCGGCTATCCGCCGAGTGCGAACTACCTGTTCCTAGGGGACTACGTGGACCGGGGGCAGAACTCGATCGACACACTCACCCTGCTGCTGGCCTACAAGCTGCGCTACCCGCTGAACTTCTTCCTGCTGCGGGGCAACCACGAGTCGCCGGGGCTGAACCAGATCTACGGCTTCTTCGACGAGTGCAAGCGGCGGTACAGCATCAAGTTGTGGCGCTCCTTTCAAAGCTTGAAGCTCAAGCATAGCAGTCAAATCATTGCAGCCTCGAGCACAATTTTAGGATCTTTCAAGAGGAAATACAATTGAATGAATTACAAATGATTTTTAATATACTGAAACACAAATGATGGGTGATTTGATCTAAGCTAGGATCTGAATAATTGACAGAAGCTTGGCCAGGTTTCCTCAGGCTTCCACGTCTCGTAGTGCCGCCTGGGAGAGCTCCTTTTGGGTTCTTTGCTCTTGCCTCTGAACACCCGAGGCGTTGAGTTGTGCGGATTTTTGTTTGGGCCTGTCATACCTCTGCAAAAGCAGCAAATACAGAAGCTATAGCTCTAGTTCCGAAGGTTCTCCTGTTGCGACAGTGCGACAGTCAGGAAGGTGCTTTTCTCTGCCCCTTGTATTGTCTGGGTTTGTGGGGCAGCCGCTTCTGCTGTGGAAGCCCAAATATCGCTCTCCTTTTTGACTCTCTTCTCGCTCCAGCTATTGCCATCGCCAACGCCTTCATCTTATCTCCGCTGGGGTAAAGGTAATGCTCCCTCTTGTATACCACAGCATGGCGATCGAACGATCATACAATTTCATAAATGATAATGCGGCTGAGACTCGATGAATTCCCTCAAAATTTCAACACCAAAATATGTCTCGTCGCTCGAGTCGGGGCGCGACTGATCGCAGAGATGGCAGAGACTTTTTCCATCGCCAGAGCATGAGCTATCTGAACTCGATAATAGAGAAGCTCTTGTTGGACGGCGCGAATCCGCGGACCAACGTGCTGACCGAGAATGAGCTGACGGACATTTGCATGTCGGCCGGGTTGCTGTTCCTCTCGCAGCCCATGCTGCTGGAGCTGGAGTGCGCCAGTGAAGATCTGCGGGGACATACATGGGCAGTTCAAGGATCTGGTGAGAATATTCCAGAAGTGCGGCTATCCGCCGAGTGCGAACTACCTGTTCCTAGGGGACTACGTGGACCGGGGGCAGAACTCGATCGACACACTCACCCTGCTGCTGGCCTACAAGCTGCGCTACCCGCTGAACTTCTTCCTGCTGCGGGGCAACCACGAGTCGCCGGGGCTGAACCAGATCTACGGCTTCTTCGACGAGTGCAAGCGGCGGTACAGCATCAAGTTGTGGCGCTCCTTTCAAAGCTTGAAGCTCAAGCATAGCAGTCAAATCATTGCAGCCTCGAGCACAATTTTAGGATCTTTCAAGAGGAAATACAATTGAATGAATTACAAATGATTTTTAATATACTGAAACACAAATGATGGGTGATTTGATCTAAGCTAGGATCTGAATAATTGACAGAAGCTTGGCCAGGTTTCCTCAAGCTTCCACGTCTCGTAGTGCCGCCTGGGAGAGCTCCTTTTTGGGTTCTTTGCTCTTGCCTCTGAACACCCGAGGCGTTGAGTTGTGCGGATTTTTGTTTGTGCCTGTCCTACCTCTGCAGAAGCAGCAAATCCAGAAGCTATGGCTCTAGTTCCGAAGGTTCTCCTGTTGCGACAGTGCGACAGTCAGGAAGGAGCTTTTCTCTGCCCCTTGTATTGTCTGGGTTTGTGGGGCAGCCGCTTCTGCTGTGGAAGCCCAAATATCGCTCTCCTTTTGACTCTCTTCTCGCTCCAGCTATTGCCATCGCCAACGCCTTCATCTTATCTCCGCTGGGGTAAAGGTAATGCTCCCTCTTGTATACCACAGCATGGCGATCGAACGATCATACAATTTCATAAATGATAATGCGGCTGAGACTCGATGAATTCCCTCAAAATTTCAACACCAAAATATGTCTCGTCGCTCGAGTCGGGGCGCGACTGATCGCAGAGATGGCAGAGACTTTTTCCATCGCCAGAGCATGAGCTATCTGAACTCGATAATAGAGAAGCTCTTGTTGGACGGCGCGAATCCGCGGACCAACGTGCTGACCGAGAATGAGCTGACGGACATTTGCATGTCGGCCGGGTTGCTGTTCCTCTCGCAGCCCATGCTGCTGGAGCTGAGTGCGCCAGTGAAGATCTGCGGGGACATACATGGGCAGTTCAAGGATCTGGTGAGAATATTCCAGAAGTGCGGCTATCCGCCGAGTGCGAACTACCTGTTCCTAGGGGACTACGTGGACCGGGGGCAGAACTCGATCGACACACTCACCCTGCTGCTGGCCTACAAGCTGCGCTACCCGCTGAACTTCTTCCTGCTGCGGGGCAACCACGAGTCGCCGGGGCTGAACCAGATCTACGGCTTCTTCGACGAGTGCAAGCGGCGGTACAGCATCAAGTTGTGGCGCTCCTTTCAAAGCTTGAAGCTCAAGCATAGCAGTCAAATCATTGCAGCCTCGAGCACAATTTTAGGATCTTTCAAGAGGAAATACAATTGAATGAATTACAAATGATTTTTAATATACTGAAACACAAATGATGGGTGATTTGATCTAAGCTAGGATCTGAATAATTGACAGAAGCTTGGCCAGGTTTCCTCAGGCTTCCACGTCTCGTAGTGCCGCCTGGGAGAGCTCCTTTTTGGGTTCTTTGCTCTTGCCTCTGAACACCCGAGGCGTTGAGTTGTGCGGATTTTTGTTTGGGCCTGTCATACCTCTGCAAAAGCAGCAAATACAGAAGCTATAGCTCTAGTTCCGAAGGTTCTCCTGTTGCGACAGTGCGACAGTCAGGAAGGTGCTTTTCTCTGCCCCTTGTATTGTCTGGGTTTGTGGGGCAGCCGCTTCTGCTGTGGAAGCCCAAATATCGCTCTCCTTTTTGACTCTCTTCTCGCTCCAGCTATTGCCATCGCCAACGCCTTCATCTTATCTCCGCTGGGGTAAAGGTAATGCTCCCTCTTGTATACCACAGCATGGCGATCGAACGATCATACAATTTCATAAATGATAATGCGGCTGAGACTCGATGAATTCCCTCAAAATTTCAACACCAAAATATGTCTCGTCGCTCGAGTCGGGGCGCGACTGATCGCAGAGATGGCAGAGACTTTTTCCATCGCCAGAGCATGAGCTATCTGAACTCGATAATAGAGAAGCTCTTGTTGGACGGCGCGAATCCGCGGACCAACGTGCTGACCGAGAATGAGCTGACGGACATTTGCATGTCGGCCGGGTTGCTGTTCCTCTCGCAGCCCATGCTGCTGGAGCTGAGTGCGCCAGTGAAGATCTGCGGGGACATACATGGGCAGTTCAAGGATCTGGTGAGAATATTCCAGAAGTGCGGCTATCCGCCGAGTGCGAACTACCTGTTCCTAGGGGACTACGTGGACCGGGGCAGAACTCGATCGACACACTCACCCTGCTGCTGGCCTACAAGCTGCGCTACCCGCTGAACTTCTTCCTGCTGCGGGGCAACCACGAGTCGCCGGGGCTGAACCAGATCTACGGCTTCTTCGACGAGTGCAAGCGGCGGTACAGCATCAAGTTGTGGCGCTCCTTTCAAAGCTTGAAGCTCAAGCATAGCAGTCAAATCATTGCAGCCTCGAGCACAATTTTAGGATCTTTCAAGAGGAAATACAATTGAATGAATTACAAATGATTTTTAATATACTGAAACACAAATGATGGGTGATTTGATCTAAGCTAGGATCTGAATAATTGACAGAAGCTTGGCCAGGTTTCCTCAAGCTTCCACGTCTCGTAGTGCCGCCTGGGAGAGCTCCTTTTTGGGTTCTTTGCTCTTGCCTCTGAACACCCGAGGCGTTGAGTTGTGCGGATTTTTGTTTGTGCCTGTCCTACCTCTGCAGAAGCAGCAAATCCAGAAGCTATGGCTCTAGTTCCGAAGGTTCTCCTGTTGCGACAGTGCGACAGTCAGGAAGGTGCTTTTCTCTGCCCCTTGTATTGTCTGGGTTTGTGGGGCAGCCGCTTCTGCTGTGGAAGCCCAAATATCGCTCTCCTTTTTGACTCTCTTCTCGCTCCAGCTATTGCCATCGCCAACGCCTTCATCTTATCTCCGCTGGGGTAAAGGTAATGCTCCCTCTTGTATACCACAGCATGGCGATCGAACGATCATACAATTTCATAAATGATAATGCGGCTGAGACTCGATGAGCGCCGGATTATTCTTGGCAGTTCCTCCTTCGATTCACACTGCCTCTTGACAATCATTTTCTGTTCACTTGTGGATAGAGGGGCATCCATTGCACTCAGTATGGAGTCCCGGAGATCCATCCTGCTTGCAATCCCAGGCGGGAATTTGAAGGCGGCTAAGCATGCTCTTACAATCCGAATGTCACTCATAAATGAATCTATGATAAATATCATTTAGTTATTACCTTTATCATTTAGAAATGTAAAGAAAAACAGATACAATATTCTTTAGTTATTTTCCAATAGGTCGTTAGGTATAAAGGGGACAAAGGGAGTGCAAGAAGTAACATTAGAAGATAACTAGTGGAATTACATCTCTTGCTCTCTATATTTTTCCCATCTCTCATGTTAAATTCGAGCAAAATTGAGAGAGACCTCCCTTTAAAAGGCAGCGAGAGAAAAACATGCGGCAGTCCAGTCATCGACTCTCGTTTCCGGCGCTTACGTATAATTTCATATTGAATACATATATTTCATAAGTTGCACAAATCATGAGCTCGAATATATATAGTGATCGAACAGCGAGTATAAAAGTACACACCTTCCCGTTCGTTCTGTTTGAAGAGCTGCAATAACACGACGAGAGAGATGCGACGAGAGAGATGCAACGAGAGAGATACGACGAGAGAGATGCGTCGAGAGAGATGCGACGAGAGAGATGCGACGAGAGAGATGCGACGAGAGAACTGCTTTCTGAACCCCTTATTTCGGTTCCTTAAGCTGTTTTCTGGATCATAATAGAAACCTCTCTGATTGATAGTTCCAAATCTGTTTGCTGAGCCTTTGGATACTGTATTACTGATTCCATAACTTGTTTCAGTGTACATCCCCCCCTCCACCCTCTTCGAACTGTTTCATTATGACCGGCCAAGTGTCGGACGGAATTTCCGCAAAGAATCCTTCTCTTTTTTCACACACAGACTACAACACTTGCCCTGCTCCTTGCCTGCTACCTGGCGAGTGAGTACGAGTATTTATCATTGTTTTTATGATGGGGCTTGGGGAAGTGGCAGGATGGCCTTAAAGGAATGGACAGGGGAAGGGAAGGGAAGGGAAGGGGCAGAGTGTGGCAGCACTTGAAACGTGCTGACAAGGGTATTTGACACAAATTCGCGTAGTTTTTCAGTTTTGACACATGTCACTCAAACACAGACACAGACACACACATACACAAACTCATACACGTGCAAACACACAAACAACATGCACTGAAAACAAAAAATATACTAAGAGTGCGGCAATCATAAAATATAGGTTTCCGTAGATAAAGATAGTTTCTTGTGTGTGTTTTTATGATAGCCAAAATATATCTAAAATTGCATACAGATCAGATATGGAAAACTTCAAAGGAAACTTGAGTGTTTAAGGTTTTTGTCCGAGTGTTTCTGGATTGTTGGGTCTTATTCCCTCGTTGATAAATGACTTGAGTGGGGGCTGGGCACTCTCTGGCCGACTGGTTGGCGTTTATTATTATCCCAACGGACCTGAGTCACACACACACACATGTCCTGGCCCTTTCCGTGTCTTTGGGTTAATAAATAATAAACGAACCTTGCCTCATCCATGGTTCCTTCCTGGGCCCCCGACCCGCCGCCATCCTGGGGCATCCTTTTGTGCCACCGACGTTGAGGTTGACAAATGTGTCAGAATGCAAATCCGCAACAATTAAAAGAAAAATCAACACAAAACGCCGTCAGGAAGGGGCCGTCTGAATAATGGCGAGCGAGAGGAGGGAGGATGGCACGCCGAAGGCCATTAAAAAGTGGCACCACCCCACAGACACACACACACACACACCCACCTGCCACCTGCCGCCTGCCACCTGCCTGCATCACTTGAATTCCACTTGTCGCCGCTTTCCATTTATTGTCGTTCCACTTTGGAATTATTTGCACAAAATCTCTTTCTTTGCCTTGAAGTGCGGACCAACTTGCTTCATAATTGTCCTGCCCCTGCCCCTGCCCCTGCCCCTGCCCCTCTCCCATGGCCCTCTCCGCAGAGGGTATGCTTGGGCTTGGGGTAGGGTACAGTGCTTGTTGGTGGGTCGTTGCTTAGCGGTCTTGCAACTTGAACGCCTTTTGTTGCCTCTAACTACGGGCACTTGAGCGCCGGCTGACGGAAGGCGGAAGGCGGAAGGCCGGGAATAGACTGGAGGTTAGAGGAGTGACGACTCTAAGAACTCGTTATTCTCCAACGTTTTTTCTACACCCTTGCAGATGGTATTATGATTATCCACATATGTTTGCAAAGCACAAACAACGTGTAGATATATCTAGATATCTACAGATATTTCTATTTCCTATAGGAGGTATATATATTGGCTTAAGCAGGAATCATCAAACATATATTATATTCATTCGATTCGTGGATATGCAAGGGTATTTAGGACTTCGGACCCTAAGAAGATCTCCATAATTTCTTGGCCCTGGCAGTTCTCATTATTATTTACCCTCTCGGTTGACGCCTCTGGGCATTTTTGGTTTATCGTTTTAATTGGCTTGGTTTCTTCTGTTCCGTTGTTGTAGGTCCTGTGCCAAGACTGGGGTTCGGTTAGTGGCAGGTTACGCGGCTGGGGCATGGTCTGTGAAAGGATGTTATCGATAAGCCCCGTGTGTGTGTGTGTGTCAGTGTGCATGAGTGTTTGGCTAATGATAAGCACACAAACCCACATATTCCTCATACGCAGAAATGTCTTAATTGGGACAGGACTTTCGTTGGCAGTCGATTGTTAAGCCATAGAGTTGCTGGAATATATTTCAAAACCAAATAATATTTAAGGTTTAACATACATAATTCCTGTGCATGACACTTCTTTCATCTTTCATGGGCGTTCTTTGTCTGACTTTTTTTTTCAATTTGGGAACTGTGAAGCGATGAAAACGATACGAACTTGTCTCTATATCCAATAATATTCCCAATATTATTGCCTCTACAATGCTTTTGATATCCTTTCTTTTAACTAGAGATGTATGCTAATGGTTTCAACTTTCAACATTCATAAATTCAGTTTCCTTGAGGATAACTGAATTCTCTTTTAAACAGGAAGGCCACTGAATCAATTGATGAGTGATCATTGTATTGTACCCATCGACCTATGTCTATTACAGATTGATTAAAAGAAATAGAAAATACAACTTATTCACACAAATTGAATTTGTTTCTGGTTTTTGTTGTTGTTTGTTTCCTTTGTTTTCCACCATTTTTGCACGACTCAGCGGGCATGGCCATGTTCTGGAGCAGAGCGCGTCTTTTGAGACACTCAAGATCCGCCCATTGGCTGCCAGAATTCGAGCGGAACGCGTAGTTTTGGTTGGCCAGAAGTCCACGGCCGCGGGGCTCTCTTGCGGTTACGGTTACGGTTACGGTTACAGTTACCCGCCCGGAATAGTGGTTGCGGCGCGGCCTCGGACGCCCTGTCAGCATCAGCATCAGAGCTGCCTGATTAGAGGGGTTTTGATATAGTAATCGACCGCAGCGTATGATAATTCTTGCGGTTTCATAATGCCCAACCACAGGCGGGCACAGGACACCCTTCAGCTGCTGCGCAACCGTCGACTGACACACACATCCGCACATATCCACCACCACCACCACCACCACCGCAGTCGCAGTCACAGGCGCCCGCCCTCCTGCCTCCCGCTCGCATATCTTTTGGATATTTCGCGTGGTGCGAAGAAAACCGCAAAATGGAGGAGGGTTGAATCCTTAATATGCTGTGCAACCGAAAGGAGCAGAGCGGCAAAGCAAAAAAAAAAACCAGAAAGAAGTATTGCCCGAACCCGAAAAGAAATGTCAAGAACCGAAAAGGAAACTCCGCCCTGAGAGGGGCATGGGCATGGGCACGGGGCACGGGACACGGGGCACGCGGCACGGATCTCGGAGCTCTGCCCCACCCTCATGTGGTTGCAATTTTTCACTCAAGGTTAGGTGGGTGGGGGGGTGGCATATTGCTGCGTCTTCTTGGCCGCAAATGGCAGCCGCAAGATTTCACCTCTCTCACTCGCTCCTGTGCGGCCAGCCCCAGCTCTGGCTCTCTCTCTCTTTCAGTCACACTGGGGCTCGCTCTCTCTCTCTCTATCTCTCCCTCTCTCTCTCTCTCTTTCTCCTTCCTGGCCCCAGCAATTCCTGGTTAGCTAAAGGCTTGCCGCAAAGCCGCGTTGGCTTGGCTTGGCTTCGTCTCGTCTCGTCTCGTTTCGCTTTTGCTTTTGCTTTCCACTTGCTTTTCTTTCTTTCTTTCTTTATTTATTTTTTGCTTGAGATTTTTTTTGCGTTGCTTGAGTCAATTCCGAAGACGGAATTCTTATTGGGGGTTGAAGCAGCCAAGGAGCCAAGAAAAAATCCTAATGGAAATTCATAAGCAGCAACAAAAAGGGGGCTCCCCCCACACACACACATCGAAAGTTCACCACGCCGAAGCGCCTTCCAAGACTGGGGAAAACTCAACTCAAGACAGGACTCACCCTCTGCTTCTCAGGCTGTTCTCGCTCTCATTCTCAAGATTTTTTCCAGTCTATGGCGCTGCTTGGTCCAAAGGTGCGCCAAAAAATTGAGCGCATTTTTCTATGCCGCGAATCGAGCTTGAGTTCTATGGTGGGCTGGTGCCTCTCTGGGGTCCAAGGTGGGGGGACGGGGGACTGCTGCTTGTGTGGGTGGCGGGTGGTGTGGTGAATGCTGAGGTGGACCAACTTGAAGATGTCGTTGCGGCCTTTCTGCTTGTGGTGTAGTTGACGTTTTCTGGTTTTGGTTTTCGGTTTTCGGTTTTCGTTTGCCTTAGTCTTAGCTTTTCTTTTTCTGCCTCGCTGCCGGCGCTAGCTGCGCAGCCGACTTCTGCGTCAGCGTCGCTGCCTTGGAGAAACCACTGCTACTGGTTCTCGCGGTAAATGTTAAGCCAAAACGAAAGAAAGAATTATATACCCCAAGAGCAACAGCAGGAGCAAGAGCAGAAAAAAATAAAGACGAGGGCGGCTGCTGCTGCCATCAATTTGGGGGCGGGGTAATGTCGCAGCAGCGTTTTTTGGAGTGGAAGTGGGTGGCTGGACCCGGGACTCAGGACCCAGGACCCTTCGTCCATGATTATGATGAGGCGTCGCTAACATTCTGCCCCCCACCCCGCCCCCAGCTCGTTCGTCCTCGTCCTCGTCCTCGTCGTTGGCTGTGCTGCGTCGTCGCTCTCTGTCTCTGGCGCTGTCGCGGCTGGCGTCGCTGCGACGCCGTGGTCGGCGTTGCCAACCGCTCGTAGTGGTCGCGTTCATGGTTACCGCAAAAAATAGTTTAATATCTCCGTGTCGTTTGATTCGATCGCCAGAATTGCCAGTCTCTCAGTCTCAGTCTCAGCCTCAGCCTCAGCCTCAGATCCAGAGTCTCAAATTCAATCTCAGCCACAATTTCCCGCTCTCGCTCGCCTGCCTTCTCTCTCTCTCTCTTTCTCTCTCTCACTTTCCCTGTGCGTGTGTGTAGGCGTGCGTGTGTGTGTGTTCGTGCTAGTGTCTTCTGTGTTAGTGCGCCGTGTGCTCGACAAATTTTCATAAATCCAATAGCTTATAATTCATTCTGGAAGTTGATATTTTAGAAGTGCCACAAAATTCAATCATTTTTTTCAAGTGTTTCCTGTGCCACAACCAAAGGGAAATCCCGATATCGAGTGCTGCGGACAAGTGGAAAATCTCCAATAAATCAATAAATGTAAGTTGAAGGGACAAAAGAACGTGATCTTCGCGGGCAGGATGTCTTTGGTCAACCAAAAAGAGTCCAAAATTATGTCAAATTACGTGAAATTATACTAAAGATCAATGGGCAGAATATAGGGGAATATTCAAGAGCCAAGTTTGGACCATCATCACAATATAGGGAGATACTTGAGATTTGAAAGAACATCACAAGCAAGTTCCGGATATGAAGAAAGATATGGGATAAAAATAAGGTACTGCAATAAGGCCTACAAGTTAATGGTGGATATGTAGACAGATCCTCAACATTACTAGAGGTCTTCATATCTTTATTTGTCACTCGATTCGCCGTTTAATTCCAAGGATCACCGGAATGAAACATCTTTTGAGATGAGAGACACCGAAGCCTAAGCCTCCTACGCGCGGATCCCAAGCAGAAACGCAGCCCTCCTTCCTGGCCAATCGACAGAGGGGCACTGCCACATGACGCGCGTCACTAGTTTCTAGTGGATCTAAAAGGAATCGGGAAGCTTATGCGGCTCTCAACAAGTCAGGGCTTATCTATCTTAAGTAAATAATCACCTAAAATCCTAAACTATTACTTCTTCAATTGGTTATTCTGGCCCATTAAAAATCCAATATTTTGAAGACTGATCGCAGGCTCAGTGCTTAGTATCTGATCAAATAAAAGAGCGATTAGCCGGTGGAAGAAGGTCAAGATTTTTTAGAGCTGGACACCTGGAACATTCCTTGTTCCAACCACTTAAAAGCCATTATTTTCCCATGTGAAATCATGTTTGAAAATTGTACTTGTAGATTGAACTTTTCTCTTTACTTAATAGAAAGACTTATTGCGACATCTTTCCCAAGTTTGGCGCTGAAATTCTTCGAGTTTTCATAATTTTTAAGGGTATTTAAATACCTTTACCCTTGGCCCATAATGGGTTAAAGACAATGCATTATTTGTATATTTTTTCGAGATCTGCTACTCACCTGATGGACTTACTTTACCAAGATTTAGCTTGATCGATTTTTGAACATTTGATCATCTTTTTTGGTATGAATTTTTAAATATTAATATAAATTAAGTGATGATGTTTCTTTGTTTATATTATGTATCGTTTGGCATGCACTCCTATTTTTTGTCCTGACTCACTAATTCAGTTATTTCCCCACAAAAGTTATTTGCATTTGTTGATCTAATTGTGTGGCTAGCCCCGCAACCAACCAACTTGTTTGTTAACCAATTATATAGACCACCTTCTGCTGGTGCCCGCCCTCCTCCAATGTCGCTCGGCCACTGCCATTGTCTCTCGTATCTGTGGCCACATATGTCGCCACATAGTCGCTTGGCCAGTTCATTTGGCCAGCGGACAGCTGCATTCAGCGGCAGAAAAAAATGTATATAAATATATACATATATGCATATATGTATTTATACATTTCAAAGCGGAAGTTGTTAAAAAAGGGAATACATATACATATGAACTACAGATTGCTCATGTGTCAGTGTGTGTCGGTGTGTGTGTGTATGTGAACAGGCAACACTTGGTTCTACAGCACAAAACACGAGGGAATGGTCGGCTTCTAATGGTGCGAAGCTTTAAATACCCTTGCAGATCAATGTATACAGAGATCTACAACATATAAACCTTATGTTCCTATAGCACCTGAAGTGTAGCAGATCGATCGTTCATACGTACATATGTCTGAGGTATGCAGGGACGGACTTGCTTTTCATTTTACTGCTTAAGAGCTTTTCCATTGCAATGAATAATTCTATCCGATAAAAGAAATAATTTTCTATGAGATTGGCTAATTTTTATAGGCGTAACTTTATTGCATTATTTTGTAAAGTTTTTTAAACTAAAAAAGGTCTCAAATTTGTCTTCTAATGCACTAGGACTAACCGTTAGTTGCAAACTCTATGGTTATGTCAAATATGCAATGTCAAAGTGCATTAAAATTTATCTAATGAGCAACAGACAAGAAGAAACCACCGAGTCTGAGCGAAAAATCGTTCTTAATTTGCACAATCAAGGCAAATCCTAGGCTGAGAGGAGGTATATCTGATTAGGAAGAGTTTGAAGAATAGAAGAATGAATGCAAGCTATTCATCGAACCATAGTTCCATCGAAAACAGTTCCACTTTCCCTTGACAGAAAGCAATTTTTGTTGTGCAGAGAATGTACATCGTTGTATCCGTGTTTTATTTGTGTTTTTTATTGTTTATTTAAATCTTTTTAATCTTAAAACTGAACAACATTTGACATGCATTAGGAAACTAATTTATTTAATTACTATTTATTTGTCTTTTCTTAGGAGCAATTGTTTCGATCATCAGATCAGTTTCGGAGTGTTTTTTTTTATTTGTGCCCCGTACTGGTACCTATTAGCGTTATCCTTAAAGCCTAATTTAACCAGAAACTTCCCGAATTGGAAGATTATGTTTGTCCCAGCATCTGACAAACGCCAGGCCAAAGTTTTGAGTCCCCCCATTTATCGAGGGAATCTGCAAAAGTAGTTGGTAAAAAAGAAACGTAGCGAAAACCAAACGCGACTGGTTGGGTCCTGCAAATGATTTTTATTTATACAAGAGCTACCATAGCCCCTCCCACAGAACGTGTACGAGGATATGGGTGTGGGCATGGGGTCTGTGTGGGGGACAAAGAGCATTGTTGATTTTTTGGTGGCCAAACACAGGCTGGCAACATCTGGCGCTTTCGATAATTTTTCTCTCGTTTTTTCCCCATTTGACGAACATGAAATGAACTTTTTTCTGTTGTTGTTTTTGTTTCGCATGCGGCACGGAACAGATGCCGTCATACATCTTAGTTTATGCCATGGCCCACGGCCCACAGCCCACAGCCTACGGCTCAGCTGACTCCATACTCATCCGCCCATTCAGAGTCAGCTCTTCATCATTATTGGCTATGATTTTTTAATATTTAATTGAGCTGCTCTCGCCGATGTCGGCTTAAATGCAAATTGTGCGCAAAGGTGTGCGGTTCGATTCGGTTCGGTTTGGTTTGGTTTGGTTTCGTTTCGGTTTTGGTATCCATGTCGCTTTTGGCCATATTCAGAGACAAATGCAGGTGGAGTTGCAGATGCAGATACGATACAGATATCGGCCACCGATTCTGTTCTGTTCTGTTCTGTTCTGGTTTAAAGTGCAATAATAATTGAGTTGTTGTCAGCGATGACAGCGGCAGCAGCAACAAAAAAAAGAAACAAAAAAAAGAATGCAGCATACTTATGCGGGCAGCGAATGTGAATACAAAAGAAAGGAAATTAACAAAAGAGGATACAAAAAAAAACAAAAAAACAGAAAAAAAATTAATATTCTCACGTTGGGCGCATTCCAAAAAAAGGTTTCTACAAAGCTTTTGCGAGAGTGTAATTTTTTTTAATAGTGAAAATTGCCATGGGATTTTTTGTTTTTTGTTTTCGTCTTTTATGCTTTTATGCTTTTATTTTGCTGATAAAACCAACTCCAAAAGCGCTGCGAAGCCGTGGTTATTAATCTTCGTCCTTCAGCACAAGATCTTAGGGCAAAAACTCGACATTTCTTTGTTAAAGTCGATTTTCAGTGAAATTCAGTTCAAAGAACAGCCCCACACGGAACATTTTCAATCCGAATTTCATTCGCAATCCACATTAATTTTCCAGATTGACCAAATGAGCTGACAATGATCGGATTGAAAGCATCGACTCTTTGAGGCAACATTGAAATCAAACCAAAAACCAAACCATCAGCAGCAGCAGCAGCAGGAGCACAACAGCAGCCGTGTGCAGCCTGAAAGGACGTAGTCAAAGCTGAAACCAAAGAGGCCCTGAATACCTTGGACCAACTATAAGCAGCTGCAATAATGCACATTTCTGCTGAGGTCAGTTCGACCACCTCAAATCAAATACAGCAGCAACAGCAACAGCAACAACAACAGCAGCAGCAGCACCAACAGCTTCACCAACAGTTGCACCAACAACACCAACAGCAAACGACTCCAACAGCAACGA